>CAWUFW010002304.1:1200000-1800000 GCA_963921515.1 Calotriton arnoldi
ACACTGCCCGAACACCACTGCACTGCCCTAAACCCTGAAACACCACCCCCAGCACGACCCCCTACACTGCCCGAACACCACTGCACTGCCCTAAACCCTGAAACACCAGCCCCAGCACAACCCCGTACACTGCCCGCACACCACTGCACTGCCCTAAACCATGAAACACCAGCCCCAGCACAACCCCGTACACTTCCCGAACACCACTGCACTGCCCTAAACCCTGAAACACCAGCCCCAGCACGACCGCCTACACTGCCCAAAAACTACTGCACTGCCCTAAACCCTGAAACACCACCCCCAGCAAGACTACCTACACTGGCCGAACACCACTGCACTGCCCTAAACCCTGAAACACCACCCCCTGCATGACCCCCTACACTGCCCAAACACTACTGCACTGCCCTAAACCCTGAAACACCACCCCTCAGCACGACACCCTACACTGCCCGAACACCACTGCACTGCCATAAACCCTGAAACCCCACCCCAGCACGACCCCCTACACTGCACGAACACCACTGCACTAAACCCTGAAACACCACCCCCTGCACGACCCCCTACACTGCCGGAACACCACTGCACTGCCCTAAACCCTGAAACACCACCCCCAGCATGACCCCCTACACTGCCCTAACACCACTGCACTGCCATAAACCCTGAAACATCACCCCCAGCACAACCCCCTACACTGCCTGAGCACCATTGCTCTGCCCTAAACACTGAAACACTAGCCCCAGCACGACTCCCTACACTGCCCGAACACCACTGCACTGCCCTAAACCCTGAAACACCACCCCCAGCACGACCCCCTACACTGCCCGAACACCACTGCACTGCCCTAAACCCTGAAACACCAGCCCCAGCAAGACCCCCTACACTGCCCGAACACCACTGCATTACCCTAGGCTCTGAAACACCAGCCCCAGCAAGACCCCCTACACTGCCCGAACACCACTGCACTGCCCTAAACCCTGAAACACCAGCCCCAGCAGGACCCCTACACTGCCCGAACACCACTGCACTGCCCTAAACCCTGAAACACCAGCCCCAGCACGACCCCCTACACTGCCCGAACACCACTGCACTGCCCTAAACCCTGAAACACCAGCCCCAGCACGACCCCCTACACTGCCCGAACACCACTGCACTGCCCTAAACCCTGAAACACCAGCCCCAGCACCACCCCCTACAATTCCCGAACACCACTGTACTGCCCTAAACCCTGAAACACCACCCCCTGCACCGCCCCCTACACTGCCCGAACACCACTGCACTGCCCTAAACCCTGAAACACCACCCCCTGCACGACCCCCTACACTGCCCGAACACCACTGCACTGCCCTAAACCCTGAAACACCACCCCTGCACCACCCCCTACACTGCCCGAACACCACTGCACTGCCCTAAACCCTGAAACACCACCCCCTGCACCGCCCCCTACACTGCCCGAACACCACTGCACTGCCCTAAACCCTGAAACACCACCCCCAGCATGACCCCTTTACTGCTCAAACACCACTGCACTGCCCTAAACCCTGAAACACCACCCCCAGCATGACCCCCTACACTGCCCGAACACCACTGCCCTAAACCCTGAAACACCACCCCTGCACGACCCCCTACACTGCCCGAACACCACTGCACTGCCCTAAACCCTGAAACACCACCCCCTGCACGACCCCCTACACTGCCCGAACACCACTGCACTGCCCTAAACCCTGAAACACCACACCCAAGACGACCCCCTACACTGCCCGAACACCACTGCACTGCCCTAAACCCTAAAACACCACCCCAGCACGACCCCCTACACTGCCCGAACACCACTGCACTGCCCTAAACCCTAGAACACTACCCCCAGCATGACCCCCTACACTACCCGAACACCACTGCACTACCCTAAACCCTAAAATACTCCCCCAGCATGATCCCCTACACTACCCGAACACGACTGCACTGCCCTAAACCCTAAAACACTCCCCCCAGCACGACCCCCTACACTGCCCAAACACTACTGCACTGCCCTAAACCCTGAAACACCACCCCTCAGCACGACACCCTACACTGCCTGAACACCACTGCACTGCCCTAAACCCTGAAACACCACCCCAGCAGGACCCCCTATACTGCCCGAACACCACTGCACTAAACCCTGAAACACCACCCCTGCACAACCCCCTACACTGCCGGAACACCACTGCACTGCCCTAAACCCTGAAACACCACCCCCAGCACGAACCCCTTTACTGCTCGAACACCACTGCACTGCCCCAAACCCTGAAACACCACCCCCAGCATGACCCCCTACACTGCCCGAACACCACTGCCCTAAACCCTGAAACACCACCCCTGCACGACCCCCTACACTGCCTGAACACCACTGCACTGCCCTGAACCCTGAAACACCAGCCCCAGCACAACACCCTACACTGCCCGAACACCACTGCACTGCCCTAAACCCTGAAACACCACCCCGTGCATGACCCCCTACACTGCCCGAACACCACTGCACTGCCCTAAACCCTGAAACACCACCCCCAGCGCGACCCCCTACACTGCCCGAACACCACTGCACTGCCCTAAACCCTGAAACACCACCCCGTGCACTACCCCCTACACTGCTCGAACACTACTGCACTGCCCTAAACCCAGAAACACCATCCCCAGCACGACCCCCTATACTGCACGAACACCACTGCCCTAAACCCTGAAACATCACCCCCAGCAAGACCCCCTACACTGCCCAAACACCACTGTACTGCCCTAAACCCTGAAACCCCACCCCCAGCATGACCCCCTACACTGCCAGAACACCACTGCACTGCCCTAAACCCTGAAACACCACCCCCTGCACGACATCCTACACTGCCCGAACACTACTGCACTGCCCTAAACCCTGAAACACCACCCCCAGCACGACCCCCTACACTGCACGAACACCACTGCACCGCCCTAAACCCTGAAACACTACCCCCAGCAAGACCCCCTACACTGCCCAAACACCACTGCCCTAAACCCTGAAACACCACCCCCAGCAAGACCCCCTACACTGCCCGAACACCACTGCACTGCCCTAAATCCTGAAACACCGCCCCCAGCAAGACCCCCTACACTGCCCGAACACCACTGCACTGCTCTAAACCCTGAAACACCACCCCCAGCACGACCCCCTACACTGCCCGAACACCACTGCTCTGCCCAAAACCCTGAAACACCAGCCCCAGCACGACCCCCTACACTGCCCGAACACTACTGCACTGCCCTAAACCCTGAAACACCAGCCCCAGCACGACCCCCTACACTGCCCGAACACCACTGCACTGCCCTAAACCCTGAAACACCACCCCCAGCACGACCCCCTACACTGCCCGAACACCACTGCACTGCCCTAAACCCTGAAACACCAGCCCCAGCACAACCCCGTACACTGCCCGCACACCACTGCACTGCCCTAAACCATGAAACACCAGCCCCAGCACAACCCCGTACACTTCCCGAACACCACTGCACTGCCCTAAACCCTGAAACACCAGCCCCAGCACGACCGCCTACACTGCCCGAAAACTACTGCACTGCCCTAAACCCTGAAACACCACCCCCAGCAAGACTACCTACACTGGCCGAACACCACTGCACTGCCCTAAACCCTGAAACACCACCCCCTGCATGACCCCCTACACTGCCCAAACACTACTGCACTGCCCTAAACCCTGAAACACCACCCCTCAGCACGACACCCTACACTGCCCGAACACCACTGCACTGCCATAAACCCTGAAACCCCACCCCAGCACGACCCCCTACACTGCACGAACACCACTGCACTAAACCCTGAAACACCACCCCCTGCACGACCCCCTACACTGCCGGAACACCACTGCACTGCCCTAAACCCTGAAACACCACCCCCAGCATGACCCCCTACACTGCCCTAACACCACAGCACTGCCATAAACCCTGAAACATCACCCCCAGCACAACCCCCTACACTGCCTGAGCACCATTGCTCTGCCCTAAACACTGAAACACTAGCCCCAGCACGACTCCCTACACTGCCCGAACACCACTGCACTGCCCTAAACCCTGAAACACCACCCCCAGCACGACCCCCTACACTGCCCGAACACCACTGCACTGCCCTAAACCCTGAAACACCAGCCCCAGCAAGACCCCCTACACTGCCCGAACACCACTGCATTACCCTAGGCTCTGAAACACCAGCCCCAGCAAGACCCCCTACACTGCCCGAACACCACTGCACTGCCCTAAACCCTGAAACACCAGCCCCAGCAGGACCCCTACACTGCCCGAACACCACTGCACTGCCCTAAACCCTGAAACACCAGCCCCAGCACGACCCCCTACACTGCCCGAACACCACTGCACTGCCCTAAACCCTGAAACACCAGCCCCAGCACGACCCCCTACACTGCCCGAACACCACTGCACTGCCCTAAACCCTGAAACACCAGCCCCAGCACCACCCCCTACAATTCCCGAACACCACTGTACTGCCCTAAACCCTGAAACACCACCCCTGCACCGCCCCCTACACTGCCCGAACACCACTGCACTGCCCTAAACCCTGAAACACCACCCCCTGCACGACCCCCTACACTGCCCGAACACCACTGCACTGCCCTAAACCCTGAAACACCACCCCCTGCACCACCCCCTACACTGCCCGAACACCACTGCACTGCCCTAAACCCTGAAACACCACCCCCTGCACCGCCCCCTACACTGCCCGAACACCACTGCACTGCCCTAAACCCTGAAACACCACCCCCAGCATGACCCCCTTTACTGCTCAAACACCACTGCACTGCCCTAAACCCTGAAACACCACCCCCAGCATGACCCCCTACACTGCCCGAACACCACTGCCCTAAACCCTGAAACACCACCCCTGCACGACCCCCTACACTGCCCGAACACCACTGCACTGCCCTAAACCCTGAAACACCACCCCCTGCACGACCCCCTACACTGCCCGAACACCACTGCACTGCCCTAAACCCTGAAACACCACACCCAAGACGACCCCCTACACTGCCCGAACACCACTGCACTGCCCTAAACCCTAAAACACCACCCCAGCATGACCCCCTACACTGCCCGAACACCACTGCACTGCCCTAAACCCTAGAACACTACCCCCAGCATGACCCCCTACACTACCCGAACACCACTGCACTACCCTAAACCCTAAAATACTCCCCCCAGCATGATCCCCTACACTACCCGAACACGACTGCACTGCCCTAAACCCTAAAACACTCCCCCCAGCACGACCCCCTACACTGCCCAAACACTACTGCACTGCCCTAAACCCTGAAACACCACCCCTCAGCACGACACCCTACACTGCCTGAACACCACTGCACTGCCCTAAACCCTGAAACACCACCCCAGCAGGACCCCCTACACTGCCCGAACACCACTGCACTAAACCCTGAAACACCACCCCTGCACAACCCCCTACACTGCCGGAACACCACTGCACTGCCCTAAACCCTGAAACACCACCCCCAGCACGAACCCCTTTACTGCTCGAACACCACTGCACTGCCCCAAACCCTGAAACACCACCCCCAGCATGACCCCCTACACTGCCCGAACACCACTGCCCTAAACCCTGAAACACCACCCCTGCACGACCCCCTACACTGCCCAAACACCACTGCACTGCCCTAAACCCTGAAACACCACCCCCTGCACGACCCCCTACACTGCCCAAACACCACTGCACTGCCCTAAACCCTGAAACACCACCCCCAGCACGACCCCCTACACTGTCTGAACACCACTGCACTGCCCTAAACCCTAAAACACCACCCCCAGCACGACCCCCTACACTGCCTGAACATCACTGCACTGCCCTAAACCCTAGAACTCTACCCCCAGCATGACCCCCTACACTACCCGAACACCACTGCACTACCCTAAACCCTAAAATACTCCTCCCAGAACGACCCCCTACACTACCCGAACATGACTGCACTGCCCTAAACCCTAAAACACTCCCCCAGCACGACCCCCTACACTACCCGAATACCACTGCACTGCCCTAAACCCTAAAACACGCCCCCAGCACGACACCCTACACTACCTAAACACCACTGCACTGCCCTAAACCCTAAAACACTACCCCCGCATGACCCCTACACTACCCAAATACCAATGCACTACCCTAATCCCTAAAATACTACCCCCGCACAACCCCCTACACTACCCAAAGACCACTGCACTACCCTAAACTCTAAAACAATACCCCCCGCACGACTCCCTACACTACCCAAAGACCACTGCACTACCCTAAACCCTAAAACACGACCTCCTACACTACACAAACACCACTGCACTACCCTAAACCCTAAAAAACTACCCCAGCACGAACCCCTACACTACCCAAACACCACTGCACTACCCTAAACCATAAAACACTACCCCCAGCAGTACCCCCTACGCTACCCAAACACCACTGCACTACCCTAAACCCTAAAACACTACCCCCAACAGTACCCCCTACACTACCCAAACACCATTGCACTACCCTAAACCCTAAAACACTACCCCCAGCAGTATCCCCTACACTACCCAAACACCACTGCACTACCCTAAACCCTAAAACCCTAAAACACTAACCCCCAGCACGACCCCCTACACTACCCAAACACCACTGTACTACCCTAAACCCTAAAACACTCCCCCAGCACGACTCCCTACACTACCCAAACACCACTGCACTACCCTAAACCCTAAATCTACCCCCAGCATGACCCCCTACACTACACAAACACCACTGCACTACCCTAAACCCTAAAACACTACCCCCAGCACGACCCTCTTCACTACCTAAACACAACTGCACAATTTGTTACAGGCGTTGCAACGCAGGCCTGTGGTGCTTACTGGAAGTACCTGGTGGGCTAGTTGGGCCCCAGGGACTCTCAGGATTCAAGGTGACCTAATCCCCCAACTTAAAACGCGCCACGGGGCGCGTTTGCACAGTGGTGAAGGGAGGGGCGGGGCCTCAGGTGACATGTGCGCAAACACGCCCTGTGGTGCGTTTTAAGTTGGGGAGTTAATTCCCTTTGAATCCTGGGGGCCAACTAGCCCACCAGGTACCTTCAGTAAGCACAACAGAGTTGCGTTGCAGAGAGGTGAAAAAGGTGCCTGGCCTCGGAACGCCTCTCTGCAACTCAGCTCTGTGGTCCTAACTGTAGGTACCTGGGGGGCTAGTTGGGCCCCAGGGACCCTCAGGATTCAAGGGGACTTAATCCCACAACTTAAAACGTGCCACTGGCTCTGGTTAGTCAGAGTCAGTTACCACCAGTACCCGTCTGAAAAAGTTGTGGGCACAGGATGATTTTGCAACAAGGCCTCTTTCTGCTCCTCTGTTGGTTCTTTCTGCACATCTTTTGCATCTTTCTGTGCATTTTTTCTTCTTTCTTCACATGTCCTACCTCTGTTGGCATAGTTAGAAACTAGCATTTAAAAAACCTTTGAAATTCACTTAAAAAATCATAGGTTTCAGGCACGTTATAGTTAGAAATTAGCATTTAAAAACCTTTGAAATTCACTGAAAAAACCATAGGTTTCAGGCACGTTATAGTTAGAAATTAGCATTTAAAAAACCTTTGAAATTTACTGAAAAAACCATAGGTTTCAGGCACGTTATAGTTAGAAATTAGCATTTAAAAAACCTTTGAAATTCACTGAAAAAACCATAGGTTTTAGGGACAGTTATAGTTAGTTGGACATTGCACTCGTACAAAACCCGTGAAATTCCCCTGTTATAGTTAGTTCAGCTAACTATAACTCGCGCCCCGCAATGCACTGCTGATGACGTCACATATTACATCACTCATGACATGGTCAGTGACATCACTGATGACATCACTGATGACATCACTGATGACATCATCCATGTGATAATTTCATGCATCTTCTCACACCCTAATATAACTTTTGATACACCCACTCTAAATTACAGACTGCCATTCTCAAAACCATAGACACTCCAACACCAATAACTACATACCCACTCACTGATTCTTAGGTCTACACACACATCCACTCACTCACCTGTACAGTCACTCATACTTAGTCACTCAGTACAGGACTATCATATGCACTCATACACCTATATAAACACTCACACACCGCCACTCATCCATAGAGGTACTCACACACCTAGTCAGTCATGCAAAAATTAATCACACACCCATTTACTCACCTATACAGTTATACACACACCAGCTCACTTACTCATGCAAATACTAGCACATTCTTACGCTCTTATACAATAACTGATACAAGCACACACGCATCCATACAGCCACTCTCACAATAACACACTCTCACTTATAGCCATTTAAATACTCTAACACACATATATACTGCCTTTTACATATGTAGTTACTCGCACATGTACCACGGAGATATAGATTCACTCACTAACACATCCATACACACACTCACCCACCCAAGCAGTCCATCACAGATGCACTCTTGAAATCATGCACCCAGTGAATCACCCACTCACACATCTATGTATAGAGTCACACACACCCCACCCACACAAACAGTCAGGCAGCCATACAGATACTCAGAGAACCAATCAATAACCCATATAGACACTCATGTAGCTATTCGCAAATCCATGCATCCACTTACACACCAACAAACAGACGGATACAGACATTCACACAGTTTAGTCACTAACCCATGCATTCAGTAAGATACGTTTAATCACTCACTTGTAGTCAGTCACTCACGTACTAAATCATCCATTCAGACACTTATACACCCACTCATTCTTCAATACGCCTTTCCCTATATATATTAAACATATTTAAACTTTACAGAAACACAGTCACTGGATGATGTCATCAGTGATGTCATTTGAGATGTCATCAGTGATGTCATCAGTGATGTCACTGACCATGTCATGAGTGATGTAATATGTGACGTCATCAGCAGTGCATTATGGGGCGCGAGTTATAGTTAGCTGAACTAACTATAACAGGGGAATTTCACGGGTTTTGTACGAGTGCAATGTCCAACTAACTATAACTGTCCCTAAAACCTATGGTTTTTTCAGTGATATATATATATATATAATAGCTCCATTTGTCACCCTACTGCCGAAATCTGAACGGGTGCTAATGCCGTCAAGTGTGAAGGGTGAAATCACGTTAATAATAAAAAGGCTCCAACACGGCAGCACTCACGGGACATTGTTGGTTTTATCTAGCAAGACGAGCAAATGCATTTCGGCGCATCGCCTTCCTCAGTGCTCTGCTAGGCTGCACCTTCAATGAAAATTTGATTTTAAACTACTCCTTCAGTGAATAGAGCGTAGCCTTCAACATAGGACTGTGTTCAATCGTGGTCTTTATTCCCACAATTTCTAGCTGCCATCTTGACGTGTTTATTGATGTAAATCCCACGATAGCAAATCGTTACTCAGTTCTTAAATAGTTCATTAGTTCACAGATGAACGTTAGGTTATTACTCACATGGCATGGCAGCAGTTTTTTTCCCCTTGCACATGGGCAAAATTCACCAAATCCTTCGTGAAATGGCTATCCAAAAGGTGAAGGCTGAACAGTTTGAATGTCCCTCGCCGCTGCCGCTAATTCCATTTTATAGCACGTCCCAGCAGGATAAAAGTCTGTATGACTGCCCCCTCAATGGAATCATTGACAACCCGGGGCACTTTGTAATGAAATGCGGGGGTCCGTTATGGACCCCCGGGCCCCGAGGACCACCACCTCCCCGGGGCTTAAAACGTTGGGAGGGGGGCTGCGCGGCCCCCCTCCTGGAGCCCTTGATGGCCCTGGGGACCGCCACCCCCCAGGGCCGGCTCCTGCAGTGTCCCGGGGTGCCCACCCCGGGACATTGCCGTTTGCTATGGCAATAGCATACTCTGCTTTGCTTCATTGAAGCGAGAGCAGGAAAACCTGCCCTCTAGGAAGCCTTGGTGATCCCGTTGCTGAAAAAGGCAGGGGTGGACACCAAGATTCTCAAAAACTTCAGACCGATTTCCAGACTCCCCTTCCTGGCTAAAGTTCTTGAACAACACGTACTCAGAGTCCTCTCGTCTTTCGTTGAACAACATCAGCTGCTACACATTCGGCAAGCCGGTTTCAGGGTGCATAACAGCACTGAGTTGGTGATGCTCTCAGTGCTGGATGACCTGCGGCTTGCAGCCGACAAGAAGACCCCCTCAGCTCTAATCTTATTGGACCTCTCAGCCGCATTTGACACAGAGAATCACGTGCAGTTGCTAGCCCGTGTCCGGCGGCAGGGAGTTACTGGGATGGTCCTCCAATGGATTACCTCCTTTTTGGAGGACCGGTCTCAAAGAGTCCAATTAGGAGATTGCACGTCTAGGCGGGGCAACTTGCAATGGGGGCTCCGTGCTGTCCCCTCTGCTTTTTAATATTTACCTTCAGTCCTTGATAGATGCACTAGCCAAAACAGATTGTCAGGTGTTTAATTATGCTGATGATACCCAGTTAATTGTGCGAATTGACAACTCCCCCGACTCACAGCGTAATGTCCAGAACATCCTCCGGTTCACTATGAACTGGATGACCTCTAATTCACTGAAGGTAAATCCAGATAAAACAGAAGTGCTTGCTCTTACTTCAGGGGTTTCGCCATGGTCCAGTCTCTTTTGGCCTCAAGAGCTGGGCACCACCCCAACACCGGTGCCAGCAGTGATGAGCCTGGGTATAAAGTTGGACACTGGATTAACGCAAACAGCCAGGTATCTGCTGTTGTGGGGAGTTGTACTGGCCTGATGCGGCAACTTCGGAAACTGGCGACCTTGCTGTCTTTTTCCACCATGCAGACGGTCGTGACGGCATTAATCCTGTCACGCTTAGACTATGGCAATGCAGTCTACACTGGGCTTCCCGAAAAACTTCCGGGGAAGCTCCAAGTGGTTATGAATGACCCGGCAAGGTTGATTTATAAACTGCAAAGAAGAGCCCATGCCACCCCTCTGCTGCAGCAGTTACACTGGCTTCCCATCAAGCAAAGGGTTAAATTTAAGGGGTTGTGCATTGCACACAAGTCTCAGTTTGGAGAGGCACCCAAATACATCAAAGACCGCCTGAGGCCTTATGTGCCCGGACGCTATCTTCGTTCAGCAGAGTCTTGCTTGTTAGTCTGCCCACGTTTTAATAGAACAACCCTAGGGGGCCAGGCATTCTCAGTCACCATCCCCCAGATCTGGAACAAACTACTGGACGGTATGCGTAAGGAAGCCAGGTTACTACCGTTCCGGAGGAGACTTAAAACCCTTCTGTTTACAGAGGCGTTTGGATAAGTTTACTCCGCTGTGTGTTGAGTATGGTTGCGCAAAAGGATTCTGGACCTCTGACCTGTTACAGCGCTTAGAGACCTTCTCGTTATTGGCGCTCTATAAATATAATTTAACATAACAGAACATAACATATGAAGCGAAGCAGAATTGCTTTTGAGCAGGGGGAGCTGCATGTCAGCAGGAGGCGGGGAGCCGGCGGGACCGTGGGGGCATTGAGGCTCCCCCCACGGTCCCCAACGGAGCAGCCAGGCCCTGGGGGATGGGGTCCCCGGGGCCATAATTGGCCTTTGGAGGGGGGCTACGCGGTCCCCCTCCGCATAATTAAAAAAAAGGCTGCCAGGCCCCGGGAGATGGGGTCCCCGGGGCCAAAAGTGGCCCAGGGAAGGGGGGCCACGCAGCCCCCCTCCCAAAAAATAAAAATAAAAACCCAAAAAAAGGAACCGGCAACTCGCCAGAGGCCCCGCCCCCTCCCTGCACCACTGTGCAAACGCGCCCCGTGGTGCGTTTTAAGTTGGGGAATTAATTCCCCTTGAATCCTGAGGGTCCCTGGGGGCCACAAGCCCACCAGGTACCTCCAGTAAGCGCCACAGAGTTGTGTTGCAGAGAGGTGTAAAAAGGGGCATGGCCTCGGACCACCTCTCTGCAAGGCAGCCCTGTGGCGCTTACTGGAGGTACCTGGAGGGCTAGTTGGCCCCCAGGGACCCTCAGGACTCAAGGGGAATTAATCCCCCAATTTACAACGCGCCAGGGGGCGTGTTTGCACAGTGGTGCAGGGAGGGGGCGGGGCCTAACAAAAAAAAGTGCGCCAGAAGCCGCGTTTGCAGTGTGGTGTAAAAAGGGGCGTGGCCTCATAACACCTCTCTGCAATCCAGCTCTTTGGCGCTTACTGGAGGTACCTGGTGGGCTAGTTGGCCCCCAGTGACCCTCAGGCGCGTTTGCACAGTGGTGCAGGGAGGGGGCGGGGCCTGATATAACAAGTTAGCAATCTTGCTGTGTGGGACTTACTGGAGGTAATAAAAGGGGTAGTTGGCCCCCAAGGTTGACGTTGGGGGCTAACTACCCCTCCTGTTACCTCCAGTAAATCCCACACAGTGGGATTGCTAAAAAGTGTTTGGAGGCCACACTCACCTTTCTCCACCACTCTGAAAACGAGACTGCTATGCTATAGTTAGAAATTAGCATTTAAAAAACCTTTGAAATTCACTGAAAAAACCATAGATTTCAGGGACATTATAGTTAGAAATTAGCATTTAAAAAACCATTGAAATTCACTGAAAAAAACAGGTTTCAGGTACGTTATAGTTAGAAATTAGCATTTAAAAACCCTTAGAAATTCACTGAAAAAACCATAGGTTTCAGGGACGTTATAGTTAGTTGGACATTTCACTTGTACAAAACCAGAGAAATTCCTCCGTTATAGTTAGTTCAGCTAACTATAACTCGCACTCCCGCAATGCACTGCTGATGACGTCACATATTACATCATTCATGACATGGTCAGTGACATCACTGATGACATCTCAAATGACATCACTGATGACATCACTGATGACATCATCCACGTGAAAATCTGATGCACCTCCTCACACCCTAATATAACCTTTGATACACCCACTGTAAAATACAGACTACCATTTTCGAAACCATCGACACACCAATACCAGTTACTACATACGCACTCACTGATTCCTAGGTCTACACACACATCCACTCATTCACCCATACAATCACTCATACATGCAGTCACTCATCAATACAACACTATCATATGCACTCATACACCTATACAGACACTCACACACCACCACTCATCCAGAGTTAATCACACACCTAGTCAGTCATGCAAAGAATCAATCACACTTCCATTTACTCACGTATACAGTTATACACACACCACATCACTTATTCATACAGAAACAAACGCATACTTACTCTCTTATACAATCACTGATACAAGTACACACTCATCCATACAGCCACTCTCACAATCACTGACTCTCACGTATAGTCATTTATATACTCCAACTCTCACATACACTGCCTTTTACATATGTAGTTACTTGGACATGTACCACTGAGACATCCATTCACTCACCAATACACCCATACACACACTCACCCACCCATACAGCTGTTTCCACATGCACTCTTGAACCCTTACACCCAGTGAATCAACCACTCAAACATCTATGCACAGAGTCACACACCTCCCACCCACCCACACACACACTCAGGCACCCATACAAATACTCAGGCAACCAATCGATAACCCATATAGACACTCATGTAGCTACTGACCAACCCATGCAGCAGCTTATACAACATCAGACAGACTGATACAGACATTCACACAGTTTAGTCACTAACCCATGCATTCAGTAAGACACATTTAATCAGTCACTTAAACAGTCAGTCACCCACCTACTAAATCCTCCATCCAGACACTTATACACCCACTCATTCTTCAATACACCTTGGCATATATATAAAACATATTTAAACTTTAAACAAACACACAGTCACTGGATGATGTCATCAGTGATGTCATCAGTGATGTCATTTGAGATGTCATCAGTGATGTCACTGACCATGTCATGAATGATGTAATATGTGACGTCATCAGCAGTGCATTATAGGGCGCGAGTTATAGTTAGCTGAACTAACTATAACGGCGGAATTTCTATGGTTTTGTACGAGTGAAATGTCCAACTAACTATAACGTCCCTGAAACCTATGGTTTTTTCAGTGAATTTCTAAGGTTTTTTAAATGCTAATTTCTAACTATAACGTACCTGAAACCTATGGTTTTTTCAGTGAATATATATAAATATATAATTTTCTTTTCTTTTCTTTTCTTTTATTTTATGTTATTTTATTTTATTTTGGGATGAAGTAGTAAATATTATTATTATAATAGTAATAGGAGATTACTTTGTTTTAATTCTGAATAGCTTTCTGAAAATAGTTTACATTGGAGTGTGAATATAATTTTTGATCTATTTAGTGTTTAACACATTCCCCAAAGTGGTTTACAATTGAATGGGGATAGTAAATCTGACCCTTTCAATGTGAAAAACCTTCCACAAAGTGGTCTACAATCGAGTGGGAATAGCAAATCTCATCCCATCAGTGTTCAATATCTTCCCCAGAATAGTTTAGACTAGAGTGAGAATAATAGTCTTGAACCTTTTAGTGTCCAACACATTACTCAAAGTGGTTTAGTTTGTAGTAGGAAAAGTAATTCTGATCTCTCTCCTCAGAGCCCAATACCTTTCCTAAAATGATTTATATTGGTGTGATTGGATTGGAATGGGAATAGTAAATGGGACACCTTCAGAGTCCAACTTGCTCCCCAATATGCTGTACATCGAAGTGGGAATATTAGACTTTATGTTCATACAATGCATTTCGTAAAAGTGGTTGCAATTTGCGCACCAACCTTTACAGAATACATTGTTTTTTTGCAAACTGACGTATGTTCAAATATGTTGGTTCGCAAAATTCCGATTCATAAGAGCTCGCAATTTGACCTACCTCATTAATATGCATGAATTATGTCATAAATTGCGACCCACTACTAATCGCTGCCATCACAGGGATAGGAGCGAGCTGGGGTCAACAGACCACCATGTCTGTGATTGCTTTTAGATTCCGCAATCTTTTTTTTTAACCATCACCTGTTCCTTAAAGGAAAAAGGGATGTGTTAAAAAAAAAAGAAAAGTTTCAAAAACCTTTTTTTACCAGTAAGCAGTGGTCCAAGGGACCATTGGCAAGTCTTTAAAAGTGCTTTTTACAACATTGACAAAGGGAAACGGTCTTTAGAGGACACCTTCCCATTTGCAAGTGGTTTCCTACCTCCTTTGAGGTGTGGGTAGCCTATCAATGATTTGCAACCACAATTGCAGTTGCAGATTATTGATACATAAGATAACAATTTGCGCTTCTGTATGTAATTGCAAACCTATTTTGTTATTCTGTAATGAGTTATTGAATCATAATTTAGGTTTTAAACATACCCAGAAGCTATTTTGCGGTCACAAACGCTCCGATTTTGCAAACTGCAGCCTTTGCTACCGCAAAATAGCTTTTAACATAAGATTCAATATGTATCATGTTTTTAATGTACCAGTGTTCCCATGAATATTTTAGTTTTACTAGGTGTGCTGTATTTTAAGCATTTAGTATGTAATTTAATGGGTAGTAGGTTGTCGAGCAGGAAAGGATAAATAGATAGGCTTTATGTAGTTATTGTATGTTTTGTTGATTGGTTTGTAGTGCTTGTGTGTTTTGACATTTTAATAATACACTTGTATAGTTTAATATATATTTTATTTATACATTTTTAAATGTTTTTTTTTACATATAACTTTATTTTTAAACAATTGGTATAAATATTCGTTCACACTTTTGTTGTACAATACATTTTATTTATTTATTTTTAATATTAATAAATTTAACATTAGTTTAATTTAATACATACATATATAGTTCACATTGTTACACATAATTTAATACAGTTTAAAATTTGACATGTACATTTTTTATTGTAAAAGTATAAAAGTAAAATGTTTTGTAATCATATATAATTTTTGTAATGTATGTTAATTAGTACTATTAGTGTATCATGATAAATATCTTTATATATTTAACACATAACTTTTCAGTTTTCAAGGAGTAGTTTTTACTTTAATGTTTCAGGTTTCTTAAGGTTTCCTAGGACTCTGAAATAATTCTGTGGATTGAATTTTTGGCTTTTTAATTTTTGCATTTTTAGGGTAACTTTTTCTCAATTTTTGTAAATTTGCTTTCGGTGGATTGCATCATGGACATCAGCTTTTAGGATGGGAAATATTTGCTATGGTTGTTGTACTATACTATTATTATATTTTGTTAAATGTATATTGTTTGTAGTTTTTAAATTTTGTTTGCTGCTTTAGAATTTTGAAATTATGTGTTAATGTGTTTTATTTAATGGACTGATTTATTTTTATCAGTGTTACTGGATATGTTTTAATTATACATTTTAATTTAGACTGAGTAATAAAAATAACTTAAATAATATGAACAATTATTAATAAATACATATATTGCTTTCTGTAGATTTATGTTGGATGTGAATTTAATTTTCATTGTCAGGTGGTTATAATAGTGTTCTTGCTATACTTTCTAGATAGTTGAGGAATTTTTTATTTTTAAACAGTTTTACTTTTCATTAGGCCTAGGCAGAATTTTTAATTATACAGTTGGAATTTAGTAATTCCGCATTACTCTTGTAATGTGGAATTACCAATAAATTCCGCCGCCAGAATTAATCTGTGGTGTTTGGTTTCTAAACAGGGCTGGACGAGGGAGCAGTCCCTCTATGTTTAAAAACCACTGCAAAGTAAGTTTAATCTCAGTGATTTTTAAACAAAGAGCAACAGCACCGTATTCTGGCTCAGTTTAGAAACCACTGGCTGCACTGCTGTGCATACCCCTTGGTGACCTTATATACTCTGCAGTGATTACTGCAGAGTATGTAAGAGCACCAAGGGTTGCACTGCTGTGATTTCTAACCAGGATGGGAAGAGGGAGCAGTCTCTCTATGTTTAAAAACACTGCAAATTAAACTTTAATCTGCAGTGGCGCAGTGGTTTTTAAACATAGAGGGACTGCTCCCCCTTCCAAAGCTGTTTGGAAACCACTGCACAGTAGTGTATACCCCTCGGCACCCTTATATACTCTGCAGTATTCACTGCAGGGTATGTAAGGGTGCCAAGAGGTATGCACTGTAGTGGAATTGCGTATTTGGCAGTGCTATTTCTTAGCGCAAAATGAATCCTCGCTTCCATTTTTGGATGCAAGTGTGCATTTTGCCTCAAGGTAGGATCTTTGTCTGACTGGGACTTCCCTTCCTTATTCTCTTGACATGCAGGGTCACTGTTACTTTCAGCAGAGCATGTTGCCACTGACCTTTTTTATTGGTCTGGTGTGTTTCCCTATTCGCTCACTACCTTTGCACCCACTTCCGGGGTGTAACTCTTCCTTTCTCCTTCCCTCTCCCATCTCGACTCACCACGTAATCTTCCGGCTCTTCTACACTTTCCCCTTGTCTCCCTCTTCCTCCGTCCTCACATGACTCGTGCCTTTCCCCCTTTGTATATCCCAATTGCTTTCTTTCTAAATCTAGTTTTCTCCTAAATCTTACCAAAACTGGTCTGTGTTTTACCTGTTGTGGCAATGCTGATTTACCCTATTTTACCTCAACTTGTCTACATCACCACTGAGGGCCCGATTCTGATGCGGGTTGGAAAAGCTTCCCGACCGAGGGCCTGATTCTGATGCGGTTAGGAAGGCCTCCTAACGGCATTTGCTCCTTCCAAATCGGATCGGGAACGTGTCTTCCCGACCGAGGGCCCAATTCTGATGCGGTTAGGAACAAATGTTCCCATTGAAGTCAATGGGAGTTCAACCAAATCGTATCTGGAAGCATCCGGATGCATCCTACTCCGGACTTTCCCGATCCGAGTGGGTCGGACACCATTTCCCAACCGATTCGGTCGGGAAGCTTTTCCAACCCGCATCAGAATCGGCCCCTAAGTTGGAGCAGTCACCGCGACGCATCACTTTACACCTGCATTATGTATACTCACTATGACGTCACGTTTTACCCACCTTGGGTGCTCACCCATCCACAGTTGTCGTCCATGACAGTATCATGTGATCACTGTCATATCCATGTGACTTAGACATTGTTGTTTTTCATTGCTTATCCTTTCAGCCCTGATGAAGTCTTGGTTTATTCACCCAGACGAAACACGTGTTGGCTGGGCAACCTTCCAAGAATAAAGAAGAACACAACAACTTCTGAACTGTTTATTGCTTCTTAAGTTTATACTTGTACTGTATATGTTTTGTCGGATTTTGATATTCTACACTTAGCTCAGATTTTTGGAAGTATCTCCAAATGCTTTGATTGAAATGGTAATAGCAGCCTCTTATGGTTGTATGTGAACAGATTTTAAAACTGTTTGTATCATTCTTTGTTCAAAGTCTACTATGATTTTTGGGGGATAGTAATGGTTAGTCTTTATTTTAATTTGGCTTACAAGTTAGTAGTAGGTAGCACTTTGCTTGTTGGAAAGCAGAGTCGAAATTAGGGATGTGTCACTGTTATGATATTCATCATAAATTGAGGGCACATCCATCATTCACCTTTGAGTTTGGCTTAGCCTGATGAGGTTATTTTCTGTGGCATGTATTCTTATTCTCCTGTCATTATTTTATTGTCATACAGGAGGAAGGGATCTTCAGTATGTGTAGTGGTTAGATTTCCAGCAATGCCTAAATCCTGGTATCTTCTGGGGGCAGTAAGCATCTCTCTTGTGAATTTTTTAGTTTTGTGCTATTAATCATTTTAGAATGTGGATGCCTGGCATTTGCTCTGAGGTGATTTCAGGAACTTTGGAGAGTACATTTTTTATGATTCTTGGTGTGGGTTCCTGGGATCTAGTGTTTGCTTCTCTCAGTTCTTGCACAACATATCTTACTTCTATTTCTGTTATATTTGGGGGCTGGTTGTGCTCCCTGACATTAATTACGACATAATTTCTAGTTGTAGCCCTCCCACAACACGCTTTAGCATAGTGTTTGATACATTTCCAATGTATATATTTGGTGCTTGTGCTCTCCTGGCTGTATGGATTTCCTATGTGCAATAATAATTTTTTCCCTTTCTGTGAGGTGATGTACGTGGCTATTTCTGACATTACATCTGCAAATGTTAGAAGTATGCCACCAATTACCCCGGGCACATTAAACAAATCACACTCTTTTTCTTTAGGTCCTATGCCTATGTGGTATAGGACTATGTAACAGAGGCTGAGTTCTCTGGATGTATTATGTCAACTGTGCCAACCATGAAGTTACATAGAAGAAGCAGGTATGCTGGGGTGTCCTGTGAACCACCTATATGCTATCACCAACTCAGTTCACTACACAAGAGGGTCCTTAGAAATGCTTGGACTAACCTCCATGCAGATCTCGAGAATCATGAGCAGAAGTAAAGTGGTACGTCAATACAATTATAAATTGTATATCATCATTTGAGGATTACAAGTCTTGTTGTGTCATGGCTACTGATTACTTGGTCTTGACATGTCCATGCTGTCTATATCAAAAACACAAAAGATAATGAGAGGAATGCTTGCAATTTGTCTAAGCAATGGCAATTGCTCAGGGTAGCATCCCAACCAACCGTTCTTTTGCTCACCACGCAATTTCAGTTTGGACCCAGCCATATGCAAATCAGTCTTGACCCTGCTACAGTAGGAACAGTCTAGCCCGAACTGTTTGGCAAGGTCCTCTCTGAACCGGAATACATTCAGCCTGAGACCGGTTTTGCCCTGACTAGGGCTCATCAGACAGGTATAGCTTGGTTCCAGTGACACAGTGAGCACAGAACCCACTTCTAGGTATACCCTTGGCACTTGCGGTGTACATCAAACAAACAAAGGTTGATGGGAGGGATGCTACCAATTTGTTTAACTACCGGCAATTGCTTGGGGTAGCATCCCAACCCATCGTTCTTTTGCTCACCATGCATTTGTTTGGACCCAGCCATTTGCAAATCAGTCTTGACCCTGCTCCAATAGGAACATTCCAGCCCAAACTGTCAGACTAGGTCCTCACTGCACCAGAAAACAAGCAACCCAAGACTGGTTTTGCCCTGATTAAGGCTCATCAGTCGGGTATAGCTTGATTCCAGTGGCACAGTGAGCATGTGGTCCACTTCTGGACATACTTTTGCCACTTGGGGCATACATCAAGCACACAAAAGGTGATGGGAGTAATGATTTCAATTTGTCTAATCACTGGTGATTGCTTGGGGCAGCATCCCAGCCCACTGTTTTTCTGCTTACCATGTTATTTCAGTTTGGAGCCAGTCATATCCAAATCAGTCTTGACCCTGCTCCAATAGGAACATTCCAGCCCAAACTGTCAGGCCAGGTCATCAGTGCACCAGAAATCAAGCAACCCAAGACTGGTTTCACCCTGATTAAGGCTCATCAGTCGGGTATAGCTTGATTCCAGTGGCACAGTGAGCATGTGGCCCACTTCTGGACATACTCTTGCGACTTGGGGCATACACACAAAAGGTGATGGGGGTAATGCTTTCAATTTGTCTAATCACTGGTGATTGCTTGGGGTAGCACCCCAGCCCACTGTTCTTTTGCTTACCATGTAATTGCAGTTCGGAGCCAGCCATATCCAAATCAGTCTTGACCTTGCTCCAATAGGAACGATCCAGTCCCAATTGTCAGGCCAGGTCATCCCTGAACCAGAACACAAGCAACCCAAGACTAGTTTCACCCTGATTAGGGCTCATCAGTCGGGTTTAGCTTGGTTCCAGTGACTAAGTGAGCACAGGACCCACATCTGGGCATACTCATGCCACTTGGAGCATACATCAAACACACAAAAGGTGATCGGAGGAATGCTAGCAATTTGTCTAACTACTGGCAATCGCTTGGGGTAGCATCCCAACCCATTGTTATTTTGCTCACCATGAATTTCTGTTTGGACCAAGCCATATGCAAATCAGTCTTGACCCTGCTCCAATAAGAACAGTCCAGCCCAAACTGCCAGGCCAGGTCCTCACTGCACCAGAAAACAAGCAACCCAAGACTGGTATCGCCCTGATTAAAGCTCATTAATGTGGTATAGCTTAGTTCCAGTGGCACAGTGAGCATGGAACCCACTTCTGGGTATACCCTTGCCACTTGGAGCATACATCAAACACAGAAAAGGTGATAGGACTGTTTGAAATTTGTCTAACCACTGGCAGTTGCTCAGGGTAGCATCCCAACCCATCAACCTTTTGCTCACCATGAATTTTAGTTTGGACCAAGCCATATGCAAATCAGTCTTGATCCTGCTCCAATAAGAACAGTCCAGCCCAAACTGACAGGCCAGGTCCTCACTGCACCAGAAAACAAGCAACCCAAGACTGGTATCGCCCTGATTAAAGCTCATTAGTGTGGTATAGCTTAGTTCCAGTGGCACAGTGAGCATGGAACCCACTTCTGGACATACCATTGCCACTTGGAGCATACATCAAACACAGAAAAGGTGATTGGAGGAATGCTTGCACTTTGTCTAATCACTAGCGATCACTCGGGTAGCATACCAAACCATGGTTCTTTTGCTCAACATGTCATTTCAGCTTGGACCCAGCCATCTGCAAATCTGTCTTGCCCCTGCTCTAATAGGAACAGTCCAGTTTGAATTGCCAAGCCAGGTCCTCCCTGCACCAAAGCAAAAGCAACACAAGACCGTTTTCTCCCTGATTATGGCTCATCAGTCAGATATAGCTTTGTTACAGTGGCACAGTGAGCAAGGGGCCCACGTCTGGGCATAACCTTGCCACTTGAGGAGTACATCAAACACTGGTATGCATCTGGCGGTGTGATAAGTGTCAGAACTGGGTTTTATGACAGCCCTGGCTCAAGCAGCCTAAAGTAAATTGTTACACAGTTACTTTTCTGCTTACACTGCCAAAAATCTGACTTCACCATTAAGTCAGATTTTGAAAACTAGGGAGAAAAAAACTTAGAAACATTTCTATATCCCTTTCTTAATCAGATGTGAAAAATAAAGATTTTAATTTAACTTCGGCCTATTAAAGAAAAGTCTATCCAAGCCTACAGAATGAAATTAGCTTTTGGATTTTATTACTAGCCTCAAAATGTAGGATGTTATTTTATATATGAGCAGCCTGACCTGTGCAGGCACACTTTAAGAGTGACTTATACCATACAAAAATAGGCTTTTTCAAAATGGCAAAGGCAGCTTTCCCTGCTATGTGTCACTAAAATGCATTTAAACTGCAGCCTAACCAGAGGACAGTGGTATTCCTAACAGAAATATGTTTTTGTCACATATGTCGGTGGAGTAAATATGCACTGCATCCACATGACATTTAAATTTCCATGCCATAGGTGCACTTTAAACATTGTTTACGATGGACTTACAGGTAAGTTAAGTAGGCCAAATAGGGAGTTCCAATGAACAGCACATGTTTTAGAGGAGAAACACAGGCACTTTACTAATGTTTAGCAGTGGTAAAGTGCACAGAGTCCTACAGCAAATTAGTCCAGATAAAGTTGGAAAATTTGGGGTTACCATGCAGAAAGGCAAATTTGCTACAAACATTTACATTGGTTTCTCAAAAATCGGCTCTTCTGTCATCGGGGCCTAAAGCTTCCCATTCAACAGGGGCTAACATAATATTGGGCTTGGATGCACCTTCGTCACTTCTCCTACTATTTAGCATGCCCATGAGAAAGATCAGCAGCCGTCCAGAGAACCATAAGCCCTCTTGTGTGACCCTATCCCATCCCCTCAGTAGGTGACCCCGGATCATTCCATGTGGCCATGTGGCAGCTTCTGGCTGGTCATCAGGCAGTCTCTAGGGCACGTGCAGAGAATGGTGACAGCAGTCAGGGCCCACCAAGGAGTGCAGGCTGCCCAGCATAGGGAGGTATGCTTCCTCTTGTACTTCTGCCCATTGGCCATTTCATCTTATTTCCAAACCTAGCCCCCCTACACCATTTGTGAGTCCCAATGCATTCTTTCTCTATGCCCCCTGACAACCTCAGTGTGTGATAATCCTCAGGCGGTGTTTGGTCCTGCACCACAATCTGAAATGCATTGCTAGAGGAGGAGCTCCATGAGTTCCAACTTACGCAGTGGTCAGCCTCTCTTGCCCTCCATCTAGGTCAGCAGTAAGGATATATTGCAGACATGCCAATAGACCCGATTTAGGCGGGAGACTCCTGATTTTTCAAGACAAAAATGGCTTTATTTTAGCTGTCTCCCGCCTGAAATTGCATTTTCTTCAATAGAAGTCAATGGGGAAATGACATTCTCCCCATTTCTGTTTAAAAATCTCCCACTTTCCTGTTCTAAAATGTTGGCATGTATGATAGTGTCTGGGTTTTGCACTGACCGTTGAATTAATTTGGATATTTGGATTTTTGGTATTACCTTTGGATTACTGGACATTTATTTGGACATTTCATTTAGATATTTTCTTTACTTTGCTTCATTTTCTCTATTGGACAGTGCATATGGATGTTTCCCATGACGTTCCTGATGTGTTTGTTTCCGCTGCTCATCCCCTCCAAGTTCACTCTCCATCTCTCGAGGCATTATTTTGGTTATTTCTCATTTCTCGAAGGACAGTTTACATCCTACTTCTTTACACCAACACCAGAACCCAGCTCTATTTCCTTTAAAAAAAACACCTTTTTTTTAAACTTGGATATTGTGTAACCCTGTTGAGGCAATGGGGGTATGCCTATAGATGGTTGTGTGTGGTGACCAAAGGCTGAATGGCACATGATCATGACTCTCGAACACATTCCATATTATTTTCATGCACCCACTTTGAGGCCCAGGCACATGTGAAATGGCACACAGGTGGGAGGCAGGCACAATTTCTTCTTATTGAAATTTGTTAAACAAAATAACTTTTTCAATATGTATTTTGTGGTGGTTTGGGCAAACAGAAAAGTAGGGGTGTGTTGTGAGGATGAGGCTGACTGGTGGGTGAAGTCTTCTTGGAGATGGCGATTCTTGTTTACTCCTATGGGTGGGTCACCTGGATCCCAGCTATGTAGCTGTCAGGTCTTGTGGTTCTTGTGTCCATTCGGCGTTGTCATATGCAGCATGGGACAAAGAGCTATGTGAGAAAGGGGGCCATCAGTGGTGGACCTGCTGGCATGACCCTATGCTCGTGAATCGAAAGGGCTCCATTCCAATATGGCCGCCTTGTGATACAAGGACCAGGAAGTGCCAATATTGCAAGATGTAGTCCTCGCTGCAAGTGGGACCCGACAGTATAGAGAGACACCCGAAGCCCAGGGTAAGCGTCCACTATTCTGGTATCCTGAATTTGACCTGGCGTTTCTGTTTGGGAAGCATTCTGCGACTTGCCCGTGTTGTTTATTTAGTGGCTGGAAGGTCTCACACTTTGGAGTATGCCGATGGGTGCGCTTGGCTCCGAAGGTGTCTTTCGTGCGGAACAATTTCGGTGAACTACGGTGTGGTAACACGTTGCTACCGCTACACGCATGTGTGAGGAGGCTTACTCTTGGACTGCGCCACCTCCGTGTGTTGATAAGGCTTGCGAATTGGTTACAGGCTTTCCATGTCAGTTACCATGTAATATGGTCCTTGTGTTTTATTGGGGAATATTTCCGTTCATTGTAAAATATCACAGTGTGTTTCAGTTGGCTATGGAAAGTCATGATGCAATCTCAAGGAAATTCATGCCTAAAAGATGAAAGCATATTTTATGATATAATACAATATATATTTAAAGGTGTTAACTCTATATTCCTTGAAATCAGCAGATAGCTTATGATATGCTTTAACCATGGAAGCGCATGCAACAAATGTGTCTTGTACACTGTGACAAGGGTCTAGCCTGAGTCTGACAATACATCTGCATTCTAGTTGGTCACCTTTTTGTCTTCAGATCTCCTTCCCTTGTCTATCTACCCTAATTTCCATTCCCCCTGTTACTCTGTTATTATGTAATCAGAGTCGGAGCTGGCGGAAGGTGGGCCTCTAGGGGGTACTGTTCCTGAGATACTCTGGCCATGACAGCAGCACTGGGCCCACGTTGGGTTGAATATCAGACTGGAACATAGCTGCCAAGGTTTCAGATTGCTATGTGTGACATTTTCAGAATGTCAGTGTAATTATGAGTGCCATTCAACGACTATGAGTGACACTTTCTCGCGAGCACAAATCAAGCAACGGAGATGAGTGAAATATATATATTTCAGAAATGACACCCATTTGAGTAACGAGAAACTCTAAGATTATCTTAAAACTGCTGCAAAGTACCAGAAATGGAAGGGCAGTCCTCCTCTCCTGAACAGGTGCCAAAAGCAATACCACATCCTTCTTTGGCTTTCTACCATGCACATACTCCTTCAAAAAACCAACTCTCCTCCTACAAAACAGTCTCTTACACTAGCATAATCTCCTCTCATCCTACACTCAACACCTGCTCGCACCACATTAACGCAGATAATTGACATTGCTCTCTCAGTTAACGACCTCCTGCAACATGCGCCGCCTCCTCTCCAATGAGGGTGTGTGGAAGCAGACCCTTCACTTCACTGTAATGATTCACTACAAATTTAACTGCAAGTTCTGTCTCCTCTGCTTCTTAAGTGTGTTGGACTAGACCATGTTGGCTGCTGCTTGAGGTCTGGCTTGATTTCATCTCTCTGCACATGGGAAAGGGAAGAGGGTAGAGACAACACCGTGTGCTGTTTTTAGGTGCTTCCAGTGTTAATGTTTGTCAGATGTGTGTGATTTTTCCTCAGGAGATGGCTATTTGCTTCCGTTCCTACTTCTATGTAGGTTAGGAGGAGATCGCTGCCTACGCTACATGCAAATACAGTTATCTGTGTGCACATAAAATAGTCTAGAAAGGTTACTAGTAGTACCTTTACAGTCATATTTAGAGTTTTAACTTTACCGATTTGCCTATGCGAACTGAGCCCTAAGAGCCTGATTTACCAAGATTTCATGTAGCACAATGCAGCAACACAACTTGCTGCGCTGCTTCAAATGGAAAGGGCAGGAATGTTCCATATTTATTAAAATATAGCACATTCCTGCTCTCTCTCTGCGCTGGCGCACTTGTGGGCGCCAACAGTCAAAGCAGGCACCCTTGTGCCATGGTGCAAGGGTATCTGCATTATCCCCAGGTTTGTTTTTGTGCAGAAACAGACATCTTCCTGCACAAAAACAATCCTTAGAGGCTTTTTTTCTCTTTCTATGGGCGCTGCAGAAGGCAGCACATTTAGAAAGAGGAAAAATCTAGGAAAAATAAAGATATTTCTCCTCGTTGCACCTCTATCAGAAAGGCATACAATTTTGACATATTCCCACATTTACTACTCTTGGTAAATCTGGGAGTGCACCAAAAGCATGGGTGGATGCTTGGGAACACCTACTCTCCACCCATGTAATGTCTTCCCAAGACAGAGTAATGCTAGTCAACAACTTGCATTGCCTTGTGTTACTCTGGATTTACCAAGAACGCAGGGCCACGCAAGTGGCTTCACATGGTTTGGTAAATCTGACTTAAGGATTGCGTTGCCCTTGCATCGCCTTGCGTGACGCAAGGCAACACAATCCTTGATAAATCTGGCTCCCAGTGTATAACTACTATTTGCAGGCCGATGCCCTCATGTGATGGCTAACATTGCCTTTGTAAACTCACTCTCACTTATATTGAAAAGCGAAGCCCTGGGGCCCCTTTCTGAGCTCAATGGGTCGATTCATAAAGATTTTGGTGTGAATAGATATGAGTAGGCTGTACATTTGGCTTACTCGTAGCTTACTCATGGAATTCAGTAGTAAGCATGGAGGAATAAAAGAGTACATCTCAGCAAAATCTTTAACATGTTGCTTTGTGCAGCCCTTCACCCCTCGTCCTTGCATGGCAAGGCTTAAAATCAATTTTTCTAAGATTTAGAAGACGTACAGGGTTTGGAGGACGTTAAAGTAAATAAAGTACTGTGGGCCCTATTTCGACAGCCCAGGTGTGGGGGTGCTAATTCCGCATCCCCGGCATTAAAAATACCGGGATCTCATCAATTTTGAGGGTGTTGAATAAAGAATTCAACCCTACAAACCCCTCTGTTATGAGAATGTAAAGGGGATAATTGTAGGTCCTAGTGCCTAGTAATTCCTCATTCGTCTCTGCATTTTCCCTCAGAGATGTTAACTTTTTTCCGCAGCTGAAATCTTGGGGGGAAACATACGAAAGGTCCGCTGTAACCTCACAGACCTAATAAATCCTTATGGGGTTTCAAACAGGATTAATGGGAATTAGAGGCCCCTTACAATGAGGACCTTTATTGCTACAATCTGGCTGCGTGTATTCTGACATTGAGATTTGGTTTTCTGCGATGATCTTCCAAATCCCAGTGATATTGTAAAACTGCCTCTTTAGTCCAGAAAGCTGAAACTTGTGATGACTTTCTTGATTAATCAGGGGGATAAGTAAGATGAGTAATAACTGTACATGGGGATACCCACAATATGTCTGGGCAACAGAATTTAAACCAAATAAGTAATAGAGAAAAGAATAAGTTACAAAGTATATATTCGTGTAGACAACTGGCAAATATTTAGCTCAATGCTGTTATGTTATGTTAAAGAATTTGTAAAGCGCATCGCTGCCCCAGCAATGGTGCGTCCCAGCGATAGCCTCAGAAAGAACAGCTGCAAAAAGAAAAACAAACAAGGAAGGGCCACAGGAGCATTTAAACAGAAAACAACCAGGTCTGAAGGACCAATGGTTGTGAATGATCCTGATAGATAGGAGAAGTGT
This sequence comes from Calotriton arnoldi, assembly GCA_963921515.1. Classification (NCBI taxonomy): domain Eukaryota; kingdom Metazoa; phylum Chordata; class Amphibia; order Caudata; family Salamandridae; genus Calotriton; species Calotriton arnoldi. The sequence continues at coordinate 1,227,754 of CAWUFW010002304.1, forward strand.
GTTCCAGAGAGCAGGCATGCATAGAGCACCAAAACTATAGCTGTATGTAAGCAGCGAACTATGCATTCTTTACCAGCTTTAAAGGATATATTAAGTTATATTCACTACTATCAAAAACTCTTCTGAGTTGTAGAGAATAGATTGATTAGCAAGTTACAGAACAAAGTACACTTTTTTCTCTAGGTAAAAATGAAGCCTAAAGTTTGTCGCATAATGGCGACATAATAGAGAAAACAGATTTTTGTATATATTGCAGTTCGCATATATTCTTCAGCTTGCTCAGCCACTTTTACTGCCTGGCTGAGTGGAGAGGATTTTCTTTTGTAATTCCACTATGCTTGCCTTTCCATCTAAAATTCTAGTTCCATCTGCCTAGGCAGTAAATGTATGTAATGTGGTTGTTAATGTCATCTTTTCATATGACAAATACATCACCATCTATTTGCACCTCTTATTTACATGTGTAAATGAAGTAAGAGGTGCAAAATTGAATTGCCCAATTTCTATCTGGGACTGTTATTTCTATGACCGGCACCTCTGAAATATCCAGCAAAGAAGCCCTTAAATATGAGTGTGAATGTTCTGCGAAAAAAGGCAAGAGTAGTGAGAGACTTACCTGGTGTACCGAGATGGGCTTGAGCAATGGTTAGTTTCTCATGGGGGGCTTGGCACTCACAGCTTGCGTCTTCAGCAAACGGAGCAGGTGCAGCTAGAGCCTATAAGAAACCAAACAATATGTTACAATGCAGAATTCACATGAAGCCAATTTTGAAACTTCGCTAAGTCTGAGCCTAATGCATTTGCACCATTCCTTCATCACATGACTTGCGACCCTGATGGCATGACAGGAAGTTAATTGACATGACTTTATACCCAAATTACATCACAATGATCAAAAAAGTGAGATACAAATTTAGTTTAGTTCTTATCCATACATTAAATGAAGTGCTTCAAGCGGGTGCCATGGTTGCATCATCAGCTACACAGATACAACTGTCTTATACCAGACAGTAATCATATGTTTGAGTATAAACGTATACATTCAGGCATTGAGCCAAATGCACAAGTTCAGGCACCAGTTTGGGGGCACTGCCACCGGACCACCAACCCAAATGTTTTAGGACTAGAACACTGCCTCCAAGACATGGATTAATGGAAATCTATTGGCAACGAGATTATAACAAGTAGAAAAAGAAATAACATGCCAACCCACAACCATCTAGTCTCTGGAACTATGCCCCTGCCTAGTAACATCTTCAAAAGTGAGAAGTCTGGGAGTTATCATGGAATTCAAGCTATTACTCACCCCTCGAGTTAACTAAGTCAAAAGAAGTGTATTTTGTGCTCTGCAATCCCTCGGTTTCATCTTCCTTCACCTAGGTTTCCCACAGACCAGACTACCATAGTCCTAGTTCTGTCGTGTCTGGACTATGCAAACAAACTCCACTTCAAATCATCAGTATAAATCCTCCTAGCACTCCAAAGTGTAGCACTCTGTTAATTACTTCAGCCAAGACCATTTGACCATGTCACCCTACCCTCCAACTGCTCCACTGATTGCCCATACCAAGAGCCCCTCCTTCAAAGGCTCTCAGCATCACCTACTGGGCAGTGCACAATAAATATCTACTGCATCACTTACACAATATCGAGGTAAACAATATAGTTTGACACAAATATTGTGTCAAAAATAATATCATCGACAAACATACAAAAATATTGTTTTTCTAATATAGATATATAGTTTAAAGTAGTAAATCTTAATTATTTTAATATATAGCATTATTATATATTTAATAATACATTCCACTAATATGTAATACATACTTATATAAACACACACACATATATAAGTGTGTGTGTGTGTATATATATATATATATATATATATACACATATATAGTAGCACAATTATTAAAAATAAATATTTTACATTATATATATTTTTTAAGTTAATCTATTACATTGCCTACTATGAACATCATATATATGTATCTCCCTCTCTCTCTCTCTCTCTCTCTCTCTCTCTATATATATATATATATATATATATATATATATATATATATATATATATATATATATATATCTACTGGCGGTCGCCAGTAGATAGTTATAGTTAGGACCTATTATCCATAGGAAATCCATGACATTCTATTTGAAATAACGTTGGCGCCGGTTGACGAATCTTCGCGAAAGCTTCCAACTTGTTGGGGCGCTCCGCTCCTACCCTGAAAGTCTCGGGGTGATACGTCAAGCGGGGGCCGAGAAAAAGGGGGTCCCAAAACGCGTTTTCCCCATTCATTTTTCCATAGGAACCTTTAGTCGCAGCTACAGCCCGAACTGCTGAACGGAATTACACCAAATTTGGCAAAGAGGTAGCCCTTGGTTCAGACTGGTGCCTTTTGCTAAAATGGTGTAAATCCGTTCAGTAGTTCCTGAGAAATTCACAAGTAAAATCACATATATATCTATGGCCGCGTCGGATCCGCGTACCCTCAGCGCACCCTGCACGCACCGTCCCGATCACGAGCTGCATTCTAATTGGCTGTCAGCTGGCTGTCAACACTCCAAACCAGGAAGTGTTGGCAGCCATTTTGTCCCTCGGTAGAACCGAGGCACAAAAACAAGTGCGCAAACGCACAAAGGGGCAGGGTAGAAACACCCTGACCCCTAGGCCAGCTCAGGAAGTCCCACAAGGACCCCTGGGCAGAAAAAGCATTTTTTTTTTTAAATCGGCAGGATGCGCTCAGGGTGCGCGGATCCTGACGATTAGAAAAAACCCCAGAGGAAACAAGTGCGCAAAACGCACAAAGGGGGCAGGGTAGAAACACCCTGACCCCTAGGTCTGCTCAGGGGTCCCACAAGGACCCCCTGGGCAGAAAAAGCATTTAAAAAAAACAAAATCGGCGGGATGCGCTCAGGGTGCGCGGATCCCGCCGAGAAAAAATCGAAGCGCGGTCTCCGCGCTTGTTGTTAATTGCCCCCGGGTGGGCAAGTCCCGGGGGCATGGTGGGGGGTTTAGATTTAATGTGGGGGCCTCTAAGGCCCCAAGCCCCGGGGACCGCCACCCCCGGGGCTTTAAAAACATAATGGTGCGGGAGGGCTCTTGGCCCTCCCGCAGCCCCGAGGACCGCCACCCCCGGGGCTTCTTTTATGACCTGTGTGGGGGCTCCAGCCCCCACATGCCCCGGGACCGCCACCTCCCCGGGGCACTAAAGATTTGAATATGGGGGTCCGTTACGGACCCCAAAGCCCCGGGGACCACCACCTCCCCGGGGCTGTGCACTGGATGGGAGGGGGTCGCGCGGCCCCCTCCTGGAGCCCTTGATGGCCCTGGGGACCGCCACCCCCAGGGCCGGTTCCTGCAGTGTCCCGGGGTGCCTACCCCGGGACACTGCTGTTTGCAATGACAGGACGGAGCCTCGCGGCTCCGTCCTGTCATTGCAAACTTGCTTTGGATATTAGGCGAGAGCAGGAAACCTGCTCTCGCTTCCAATATCCAAGCAAATTGCTTTCCACATGGGGAGCAGCATGTTAGCTGCTCCCCATGTGGAAAGCAATGCCGGCTCCCTCAGGACACGGGGAGCCGGCGGGACTGTGGGGGTTTGGGGACCCCCACAGTCCCCAACGAGAGGCCAGGCCCCGGGGATGGGGACCCCGGGGCCATAAGTGGCCAGGGAGGGGGGCCACGCAGCCCCCCCTCCCCTAAAAAAATTTTTTTAAAAAATATTTAAAGGCAGGCCCCGGGGGATGGGGTCCCCGGGGCCTTAAATGGCCTGAGGAGGGGGGCCACGCAGCCCCCCTCCAAATTTTTAATTAAAAAAAGAGGGCTTGCCCCGGGGATGGGGTCCCCGGGGCCAATACAGGCCCAGGGAAGGGGGCCACGCGGCACCCTTCCCGTTTTTTAAATTTATTAAAAAAAACAACTCCTCAGGCCCCGGGGGATGGGGTCCCTGGGGCAAAAAGTGGCTGAGGGAAGGGGGCCACGCAGCCCCCTCCCAATTAAAAAAAAAAAGACCGGCATCGTGCCGGAGGCCCCGCCCCTCCCTGCAGCAGTCTGCAAACGCGCCCCTGGCGCGTTTTGAGAAGGGAAGTAATTCCCCTTGAATACTGGGGTCCCTGGGGCCAACTAGCCCACCAGGAACCTCCAGTATGCGCCAGGGGCTGCGTTGCAGAGAGGTGTACAGAGGCCACGCCCCTTTACACCTCTCTGCAACGCAGCTCTGTGGCGCTTTTGGAAGTACATGGTGGGCTAGTTGGACTCCAGGGACCCTCAGGATTCAAGGGGACTTAATCCCCCAACTTAAAACGCGCCACGGGGCGCGTTTGCACAGTGGTGAAGGGAGGGGCGGGGCTTCAGGTGACATGTGTGCAAACAGGCCCCGTGGCGCGTTTTAAGATGAGGAATTAAATCCCCTTCAATCCTGAGGGTCCCTGGGGGCCAACTAGCCCAACAGGTACGTCCAGAAAGCGCCACAGAGCTGCGTTGCAGAGAGGTGTAAAAGGGTGTGGCCTCTGTACACGTCTCTGCAACGCAGCCCCCTGGCGCATACTGGAGGTTCCTGGTGGGCTAGTTGGCCCTCAGGGACCCTCATGATTCAAGGGGACTTAATCCCCAACTTAAAACGCGCCACGGGGCGCGTTTGCACAGATGTCACCTCAGGCCCCACCCCCTCCCTTCACCATTGTGCAAATATTCCTCTAAAATCAGCCGAAATACGAATTCCGATTTACTCACCTGTTATCAGGAGAGACCTCAGTGCTGCATCTTTCAGCCCAGTACTGGTCCTGAAAAGTAATTTTAACCGTACTTACCAGTAACTTGAATTTCCTTCCATAGGCTAACATTGACTGGTTTCACTTAGAAATTCTTCTAAGTGTCGATTTTTGAAACATACAAATATTCCTCTAAAATCAGCCGAACTACGAATTCCGATTTACTCACCTGTTATCAGGAGAGACCTCAGTGCTGCATCTTTCAGCCCAGTACTGATCCTGAAAAGTAATTTTAACCGTACTTACCAGTAACTTGAATTTCCTTCCATAGGATATCATTGCCTGCTTTTTGCTGAAAATGTTTCTAAGTGTTGATTTTGAAACATACAAATATTCCTCTAAAATCAGCCGAAATAGGAATTCCAATTTACTCACCTGTTATCAGGAGAGACCTCAGTGCTGCATCCTTCAGCCCAGTACTGGTCCTGAAAAGTAATTTTAACCGTACTTACCAGTAACTTGAATTTCCTTCCATAGGCTAACATTGACTGGTTTCACTTGGAAATTCTTCTAAGTGTGGAGTTTTGGAACTTTATAATATTCCTCTAAAATCAACCGAAGTACGAATTCCAATTTACTCACCTGTTATCAGGAGAGAACCCAGTGCTGCATCTTTTAGCCCAGCACTGACCCTGAAAAGTAATTCTAACCGTACTTACCAGTAACTTATATTTCCTTCTATAGGAATCCATTGTCTGGTTTTCAGCAGAAAAGTTTCAAAGTGTCGATTTTCACAAACTACAAATATTCCTTAAAAATCGCCTGTGTGACTTAAACGCATTCTTTCAACTGTTTACAGGAGATGCACCAGTGCTGGTTCCAGGATCCACCTCTGAGTAAGAAAAAGTAACGATAACACTACTTACCTGCTAAGTGAATTTCCTCCCATAGGATAACATTGGTGATTCTATATGAAAAAGTTTCTAAGTGTCAACTTTTAAAATACAATAATATTCCTTAAAAATCACTACTGTAACCAAAACGCTTTTACTCAACTGTTTACAGGAGATGTCCCAGGACTGAATCTAGGATCCAGTCCTGTGGTTAGAAAAGTAATCCATAAAGTAACTAATTGCATTTAACTAGAAATTCACATTGAGCTCAATGTTGCATTGTTTTTGAAATTGTGTTGCCCATTGCAACAACTGTAACTACTGTACTTAAAAGTCTATTGCCTATTTGCAAAGTATTTAAACTAAAGTAATTCATTCTGAGAAAGTATATTTTGTAATGTAATGTATAATGTAATTACAATGTAATTTAAAAATAAAATATCTAAAAATAAATAGTTTAAAAAAATGTTGTAAATCAGTATCAAAAAAATAAATATAACAATTAATACATTTAAAAATTGTCATTTACAAAACCTTTGAAATTCACTGAAAAAACCATAGGTTTCAGACACGTTATAGTTAGGAATTAGCATTTAAAAAACCTTTGAAATTCACTGAAAAAACCATAGGTTTCAGACACGTTATAGTTAGGAATTAGCATTTAAAAAACCTTTGAAATTCACTGAAAAAACCATAGGTTTCAGGCACGTTATAGTTAGAAATTAGCATTTAAAAAACCTTAGAAATTCACTGAAAAAACCATAAGGTTTTAGGGACAGTTATAGTTAGTTGGACATTGCACTCGTACAAAACCCGTGAAATTCCCCCGTTATAGTTAGTTCAGGTAACTATAACTCGCGCCCCGCAATGCACTGCTGATGACGTCACATATTACATCACTCATGACATGGTCAGTGACATCACTGATGACATCACTGATGACATCTCAAATGACATCACTGATGACATCATCCATGTGAGAATTTAATGCATCTTCTCACACCCAAATATAAGTTTTGATACACCCACTCTAAATTACAGACTGCCATTCTCAAAACCATACACACTCCAATACCAATAAGTACATACCCACTCACTGATTCTTAGGTCTACACACACACATCTACTCACTCACCCGTACAGTCACTCATACTTACAGTCACTCAGTACAGGACTATCATATGCACTCATACACCTATATAAACACTCACACAACGCAACTCATCCATAGAGGTACTCACACACCTAGTCAGTCATGCAAATAATTAATCACACTCCAATTTACTCACCTATACAGTTATACACACCAGCTCACTTACTCATAAAAATACTAGCACATTCTTACGCTCCTATGCAATCACTGATGCAAGCACACACTCATCCATATAGCCACTCTCACAATCACACACTCTCACTTATAGCCATTTATATACTCCAACACACATATATACTGCCTTTCACATATGTAGTTACTCACACATGTACCACTGAGATATACATTCAATCACTAACACACCCATACACACACTCACCCACCCATACAGTCCATCACAGACGCACTCTTGAAACCATGCACCCAGTGAATCACCCACTCACACATCTATGCACAGAGTCACACACACCCCACCCATACAAACACTGAGGCACCCATACAGATACTCAGAGAACCAATCCATAACCCATATAGACACTCATTTAGCTAGTCAGAAACCCATGCAGCTGCTTACACAACAACAGACAGACGGATACAGACATTCACACAGTTTAGTCACTCACCCATGCATCCAGTAAGATACGTTTAATCACTCACTTATAGACTCAGTCACGCACCTACTAAATCATCCATTCAGGCGCTTCTACACCCACTCATTCTTCAATACGCCTTTCCCTATATATATTAAACATATTTAAACTTTACAGAAACACACAGTCACTGGATGATGTCATCAGTGATGTCATCAGTGATGTCACTGACCATGTCATGAGTGATGTAATATGTGACGTCATCAGCAGTGCATTGCGAGGGCGCGAGTTATAGTTACCTGAACTAACTATAACGGGGAATTTCACGGGTTTTGTACGAGTGCAATGTCCAACTAACTATAACTGTCCCTAAAACCTTATGGTTTTTTCAGTGAATATATATATATATATATATATATATATTGTTTTAAATAAAACATACTACCAATTCAATTTCAAAACATTAAATAAATGACCAAATAAAAAAAATAAAAAACAATTTAAAAAAACAAACGTTTAAAAAAAATATGATCTAAAATACAAATGTAACAAAATAATATAAAATTAACAAAATAAACAAATAATATTTAAAATATATATAACTAATAATAGGAAAAGTATTGGTGTCTGGTAATATGGGATATACTATTTCCACTCCGGTTTATGCAACAATAGCGAAAGTATAGGACTTTGGAGGGGGAACATTTATTATTCCAACTCCAAACAGCACAACAGTAGGGAAAGCGTTTGACTTCGGAGGGGTTAGATTTACTATTTCCACTCCAAACAGTACAACAGTAGGGAAAGTGTTGGACTGCGGAGGGGTAAGATTTACTATACCCACCCCACTCTGAGCAACAATAGGGAAAGGGTTGGTCTTCCGAGGGGTAAGATTTACTATTCCCACTCCAGTCTGTGTAACACTAGGGAAAGTGTGGGACTGCGGAGGGATTAAATTTACTATGCCCACTCCAGTCTAATCAACAATAAGAAAAATATTTGATTTTGGAGGGGTTATATTTACTATTCCCACTCCAGCCAGTGCAACAGTAGGGAAAGTATTGGACATTGGAGAAGTTAAATCTACTATTCCCGCTCCAAACAGCAAACGTATTATGTCAAAATATAATTTACCAAAATATTGTGCTCCTATACTTATAATAGTAAATACACAAATATCGGAAAAAATATCGATTGACACTAATATTGTCTAAAAATATATAAAAATATAAAAAAATTATATAGAGTTTAAAGTTCTAAATGTTAAATATTTTAATTTATAAATGTAATATAATGTAAATGAGATAAATTCTACTGAAATGTAATACTATATATAAATACATTCTTACATAAACACACAAACACATGTATATAAATGTGTTTGTGTTTATATATACATATATATATTTATAGTGTAACACAATTAATAAAAATTATTAATTGACATTATATTAATTGTTTAACATTTTAAATTATATATTCACACACAATAAAAATATGAGCAATTCAATAACAAAAATGTATTAATGTAGGCAATAATAAAAGTATAAAAATACAATAAATATTAACGTAACTTACGATCTAATAGTAGAACATATTTTAAAAAGCAATGAAAATCTATTTGACCAATATTATGAAATCTATTGGAGTCTAAGAATGATAGATATACTATTCCCACTCTAATTTATTCAACAGTAGGGAAAGTGTTGGACTTTGGAGGGATCAGATTTACTTTTCCTACTCTGGTCACCACAATAGTAGGGAAAGTGTTGGACTTGGGGGGGATTTAGATTTACTATTCCTACTGCAGTCAGTGCAACAGTAGGAGAGCGTTGGACTTCAAAGGGGTTACATTTACTATTCTCACTCCAGTCTAAGCAACGGTAGGGAAAGCATTGGACTTCGAAGTAAAGAAATGTACTATTCCCACTCCAAACAGCGCAACAGTAGGGAAAGTGTTGGACATCGGTGGGGTAAAATTTACTATTCCTACTCCAGTCTGTGCAACAGTAGGGAAAGTGTTGGATTGCGGAAGGGTTAAATGTATTATTCTTACTCCAAACAAAACAACAGTAGGGAAAGTATTGGACTTCTGGGGGGGCTTCATTTACTATTCCCACTCCAAACAGCGCAACAGTAGGGAAAGTGTTGGACATCGGTGGGGTAAAATTTACTATTCCTACTCCAGTCTGTGCAACAGTAGGGAAAGTGTTGGATTGCGGAAGGGTTAAATGTATTATTCTTACTCCAAACAAAACAACAGTAGGGAAAGTATTGGACTTCTGGGGGGCTTCATTTACTATTCCTACTCCAAACAACACAACAGTAAGGAAAGTGTTAGACTTCAGAGGAGTACAATTTACTGTTCCCACTCCAGTCTGTGCAACAGTAGGGAAAGCTTTGGATTTTAGAAGGGTGAAATTTACTATTCCCATTCCAAACTGTAATGAATAGTGTTGAACTGCGAAGAGGTTAATTTTACTATTCCTACTGCAGTCTAAGCAAGAGTAGGTACTTCACTTCATACACATTACATATCCGAGAAACCCCATGAATAAAGAAAAATGTTAAACTCCTAATCTAAAAATTATTAACATGAAAAAACATATGTATAAAAAAGCATATAATCAATTTGCGTAATCAATATTCAATAAAACAATTAATTATCAATTAAGAAAGAATTTACTCAATTATTAATTAATTAACCTCCCACCCTATACCCCTACAAACCTAGCACTTGCCCTTAAAATATAACTTAATAAAATAAGTATTCCATAATTTACATACTTAAAATCAATTAATAAGGAATACAAATTGTTAATTAATACTTCTTCTTCTTTGAATAATAATTAGTTAGCTTCCCACCCTAGACACCTACAAAGCTAGCATCCCACAACTAAAATATAAGTAAAATAATTAAGTATTCCATAAATTACATATTTAAAATTCAATTAACTAATTAATTTACAACTAATAATTGATTATTGCTTAATGAATTCCCCACCCTATACCCCTACAAACCTAGCAGCCTGCAACTAAAATGTAAGTGAAATTAAATCAGTATTCCATAAGTTAATTAAAAATAAATTAAATGATTAATTTACAGTTACTGATTAGTTGTTAATTAATTATTACTTAATTAACTTCCCACCCTATACCCCTACAAAACCCAACAACCTGTTACAGCACTATAGATTACTAGTAACAACTAAATAAAAATGTAAAATCACTTATAATTATTTGATTCTTTAATTCTTTATTGTCATTTCTTGAGGAGTTGCTTTGACGAGTCGACTAGCTGCGTTATGTACCACGCACTTTGGTCCACAGAACATGCAGAGACTGTAGTCCTTGCAGCGAGGAGTGTCCCTGAGGGCGATTGCGGGAGCAACCACTGCTGCTGGGAAGTGAGCAGGTGGGCCAGGATTCCACAAATGACAGTGGAGCCGAGTTTGGAGTCCGGAGCCGGGAGGCGAGTTGGGACTTGGGAGTGGAGAGTGTTCTGGAGCCAGGCGCAGAGCTGAGTCAGGAGCAGACGTGGTGACAGCAAAGGCCTGTGGCTGAAGAGAGGTGGATGTTGGGTCAGGAGGATAAACTCCAAGAAGCAGAATTGGCCCAGCACGGCTGGTTTTGCGGCAAGTAACACTGCTCTACCTCTAGCTAACAACTCTATTGTTACGCTCCTACCATTGGCTGCTCCCTTGCTCTACTGATCCTCTGTCCCCTCTGTTTCACCTGCACTTCTCAGCAATACCGCGCTAAGCATCTAACGGCCTCAGACATCACTATCCAATGATTACAAACCGAACCTGAGTCAATAAACAATTTGGCTATAACGATGTCTTCTAACTGCAAAAATTAATTAAGTATTCACACATCCTTTTAGTCACCAGCCAGGCAGCGAGTGAAGCAGTGCACAAGAGTCTATTAACAGTAACCACAACTGCAACTGCATTTACAAGCTCGATAAGTGAATCTTGCACAGCAGGACAACTAAAGGAAAGAGATGCGGACAGGGCAGATCAGGGCTTTGCAGCCAATTGTCAGAAAGAAGAAAAAATTGCAAGCTCTGCCCACACTCAAAAGTACAAAATCTAAGACAGCTTATGAGGATCAGAGCCTAAACTCCCCACTGGCTTGGATGCTTTAAAAATGTACAAAAGTGCCAACAAAATTCAACTTTCTAAACGATCCTGCAAGGGTTATTTTATACTCAACAGCGAGTTTTGCTGGCCTCCCAACGCCTATACCTCAAATAGCCAGGCCAAACAGCTCAAACCACGACACAAGTCAGGTCATGGAGGTTACTGAGGATACAAAGGGCAGTAAGATGCACACAGAATCAGTTTGGGGGTCTTTAACTGACATGAAATTGCTTTGCCTTAGATCTTCATCACCTCACTCTTCTCCATCCTTACTTTATAAAAATGGTGTTCCGCCACCGATTGAGGTAGAGACTGTCGTAACTGCTGTGCCTAAAGTTGCAATGAACAGCGAAGGCCAACAGCTCTACCTTCAACCAACACAGCCACCAGTGGCATATGTGGTGCATGGAACACAGAACATGGATCCCAGGCCTACACGGGAGGCACCTTTAATTGTTCAAGAACAAATAGATAAACGAATTGAAGAAACAGCAGAAAATGGTGTGACTTAGACAAGAGTGGCACAGCAGGAAAAAAGGGTTGGCCAACATGTCCGTAGTTCCAAGGAACAATGAAAGAAATAACGGCACAGACAAAGTACAAATCGGCATAGAGACCCCACCTGCACCAGAGGCAGAACATCTCCATGACCATCAGAGGTCGTTTAACAGTTATAAATTTAATCTACTCTGAACACAGGGCTCTGCTCAAACAGGGCCACAATCAGGAGCATTATTGATGAATCAACAGCATGAAACAAGTACGCTAAAATTTGCAACAGCTATGGCGAACCACTCACATCGAGAGAGTAAAAACTTACATCAAATTAAAGAGAGCAATCCATCAAGCAGAGCAAGTGATATATGTGAATTGCTCTTAAGAACATCACAGCTGACATTAGACGCACTGTGCTATTAACCAAATAAGATGGATTTGCAAGTGGACTTGCTAAAAACGTTAGCAGTATTTGTCTCAGGCATTGATCAGAAACAGGCGGAGCTGAATAAATTAATAACCCGGGCACTAAATTATGCTGCAGAAACCCAGTCTAAGGGATGTGGTGTGGTACTGGTGTTTAACAAACTAGGCACACTGCCTTCTGTCTTACATACTTTAATACATGAACGTAAAACAAATCTAGCATTCCCACGACCTACAATGCAACCCAAGGTGCTTGGGCCTTGATGGACACTACCACAGCCCTCCTAGTATTGAACCAAAGACACTCCACAAAAACAAAATTTGCCCCCCAATCCAGTCAAATCAGGAGGTCCTGGGGGAAAACATCAAGCAGGACAACTCTGGGGGGGGGGATGACTCTTTGATAAAGACTATGACTATAGTAATTAACCGTGGGCGGTGAACTCCGCTCCACCAGCGGATTTTGCGGAGTTTTGCGAACTCCGATTTCGCCGCATGGCGGAGTTTCCCCCGTCAGGAGGGACTCCAGCCAAACACCTTCACTCCACGATAGGTGGTACTCACCGCCTGTCTGTAAAAGGGCACACATGGACTTCACAAAAGTCTACAGCCAATCCGCACTTCACAATCCTGTGTGACGCATTAAAATGGGTGGGGTGTCCAAGATCTCCAATCCTCAGTGACTTTACACATTTGTGGCACTGCAGTGCAAACTCAGAAGAACGTGTTCAATTAGGGGATTGGTTGATGTTATCGTCAGTAAATGACATCCTGTCGGAGGGATGGGCGGAAACAGAAGCGAGGAGGCTGTATAGGTGTTATATTGAGGTAGGTTTATTTCAGTTAATGAACTTAGTGGAACCACTGATGGCGTCTCAGTCACTCTGTCCTCCTACTTCTTCTTTCTTCTAGGTGTTCCGGCTCTCTGGAGGGGTCCCAGGAAGCTTGTGAAGAGGAGCAGAAGAACAAGAGGATGGGTAAGTAAATGGGGTATATTTGCGGAAGGTTGGTATAAATCCCGTCACCACACCCGGGTGGAAAGTAGCGTAGGAAAAGCAAAAATGGAAAAAAAATTAAAAATAATTCTTGTCTTCTTGTGCCCGGATCCTGTTTCTCTGTCAGTGTGAGAAGTTGGCCTGGCATATGCTGTCCACTAATTATAGTGGGCACCTTGCACCAGTCCAAACAACCCCTTATTGGAGATAGGTTAAAGACAACCTTATTGAAAGCTATCCTAGTGGTAGCTATGGAGAGCAGCCTTCAGGCTAAGTCTTGAAGGAATGTAAAGCAGCTTGTTTTACCAGTCTATAATCTCTTGAGTGATCAAATGAAAGAGCACCACACCAGGTATATATTCAAAATATATGTATTTATTGCTAAACACACCCCTCTAGTCTCTTTATGAGGCTAGAGTTCGAAGTACATAAGATATAAGTTATTTAAACACAGTAATAGCACAAATACACGTTTGGGCCCTAGGGGCGTACCAAACCATATACCAATAAAGTGGTATAAGAACCACGACTGAGCTAGACACTAGGCCTAGAGCCTCTAGAAGTGCTTGGACCACAAGGAACCACCCAAGGTAGTGACACAGGGGACCCACGGGGGACGCGTGCAGTGTAAATGCACAGCCGCGAAACGCCGTTAACTTCTATGGAGAAAGTCGCGATTGGGAAATTAAAGAAAAGGGACACTTAAAGGAGGACTTGGAGCAAACCCTTTGAGAACTAGGTCGTTCTAGAGTCTCTACCCACGGGAGCACCGGAGTACTCTTGTTACCTCACCCAGGGAAGCCGGGTGCATAGGTGCCTTTCGGAGTCGGGTTTCGTCGTCGATTTGAATGGCGATCTGCTGCAAAGTGCTGCTGGCGACCAAGTGGAAAGTGTCCGGGTGGATCCAAGAGTGGATCAGAGATCTGAAGCACCTGAAAGCAGAGGGGACAGAGTCTGGGTCACTAGCCAGTGACCAGGAGGGCGATGAGCAGATGCCCACCGATGTCGAGTGCTTCAGGTAGGTTGACGGTCGTCTTGACTCTTCAGCCACGAGGTCCAGGAAGTGTTGTCGGCAACCAGGAGCAGGATTCGGGCTGGTACACAATGTCTCTCGAGTGCTGAGGTGTCGGCGACCGGATTGGACCCAACAAGCCTTGGCAACGGCAAGTCTCGATGTAGATGAAGATTGACGATGATGCAGACCAGCAAGGTCTGAGGAACTCATCCAGCAAGGGTAAGTGAGGGCAAGCCTGGAGCAACCAGGGAGCTCAAGAAGAAAAGGATTGGCCTTCGTGAAGGGCTACTAGCCAACGGGCTAGCGACCGCAAAGGAGCCTCAAGACGGTGCACGTGGAGCTGGCTCACAGGACACTCGTGGAGTGGAGGCCAGTGATCTTCGGTGCAGTTGGTGCTGGAGGCTAGGGCTACTCGGAGCCCAAAGCACGACTTCGTGGGAGACCCAGAAGAGGATGCACTAGCAAATGCGTGCGGTGTCCTGGGGTCATGGTTCCACGTTACCCACGACACCTACGGGCCTCAGCTTTGCTGCGGACTCAGGGCAGCCTCGGGGAAGTCTGGAAATCCACCTCTGGTGATGCAAAGACTTCAGCGTCCGACGGGAGCTTAGGCGATGCAGACCGGACAATTGCTTCTTTGGTGCCTGCCAAGCAGGGAGTCACTCCTTGACCCCAAGGGAGATTCTTCTGTCCTCTAGTCTTTAGTAGAGCGTTGAAGGTCCAGGATTCTGTGTCAGAGTTTCGTCCAGGGATAATCTAAAGTCCTAAGGACTGGGTTCCTATACTTATACCAAGTTTAGGGGTTGGACTACTCTGTGGCCCCACCTATGGGTGGGTCAGGGCAGAGGGGTGGCTACACCCCTTTCCCTTTGTCCAGTTCGCGCCAAAGCAGGGGCTGCAAGCCCCTGATCCGGTTTGAACTGGGGTATGCACAGGGACACCAAGTGTGCCCCCAGTGCAGGACTTCAAAGCACCCGAAAGTGCTCCCGCCCAGCCCCAATACACACTATCCTGTCTGGGGAGGTGGTCACACCTCCCTGGGACAGGAAACCTGTTGTCCAGGCCTCCCCTGCCGGAGTTTCGTCCAGCAGCAGGAGGCCAGACTTGTGTCTGTGGCAGCAGCATCCATTTTGTGATGCCAGGGCTTTAGAAAGAAGTTCCCGGCCAGGCCAGGGTTAACATGTCTCTCCCTCTAGAAGGGTGGAATGCTACCCCCGCCGCCAGAATTGGCAGGGGGGGGTAGTATTCCAAGATGTTTGACACCAAACACGACATGTTTCGGTGCAGCCATTCCAAAGTTAGCATTTAACGCGAGGTTATAATGCGCTTAAGAGTATATGGTCAGGTTGCACTACAAACAGCATCAGAGAAGGGTCTCCGAACGCTGCAGATGGGCCCTGCTCATGCAGGGGCACCCTCTCACATAGGAACCACGCACTCTGCCTTCAGGATTGATAAGGCCTGCCATAGGAGTGACTTATAGGTTTATATGTGTGTATGTATATAGTGATATAGGTAGCCTATATCACAGTAAGGGGTGCATGCACCACCTTACCCAGGCTGCAGTAGCAGACCTGTGGTGTCAGTTTGGATGGCCTTCCAGGGGTGGCATAATACATGCTGCAGCCCCTGGTAGGCCTCTGAGGTACCTATGCCCTGGGTACATAGTATACCATATACTAGGGACTTATAAGGGCACTCCAGATTCCAATCAGAGATGTGCCTAAGGCACATGGAAACCTTTTTACAGAGAAAGCAGATAGACTGGGGCCCTGAATAGCAGGATCCCAGTCCAACTAAGTCATAAACCAGCAAAACACCAGGAAAAAAGTGGGGGCAACCATATAGTCAGATTCCACCTTCCTACATAACCCCCCCCCCCAAACGAAAGGAGATAAGGCTAACCTTGGCCAGTTGAGCCTTCATTGACTAAGTGGCCATATAAGGAAGCACCTGCACTAGCATGGTTGCCCCCTGTCTTATGGTCCACTAAGCAATCCCTCACCCTAAGGGTATGAGAGGGTCTCCACCATGGGGAATCACTACCTGTGGTGTGCTTAGGTAAAGTACAAGGCTGGTGAGGTGTCCGAGTAGGGAAGGAGGCCCTAGGAATGTTGGCCTCAGCTTCCTCAGATCACTGGTCACCATGTATGCCTGTCTTTCCATGACTGAGTTGCACTTTGCTCTAAGGGTCAACCTTTGGCTGCCTACAGCTGGGGGTTGGGTCCCTTTGGATGGACTACTGGAGGGACATGGCAGGTTTGGAACCTTCTGGTCCCAGGTTTGCTCTTGCCTACCAGAGTCCTGCTGGGGGAGGTCCCTACATAAAGGTATGGGGGATCCCTCAGTGTGTAGAGGAATTTTCACCTGGCTAGGGCTGCTAGACTGGGTGCCCCTAATCTGCTGATGGGGGGGTTCCTCTGGACAGGGGGCCCTGGGGGGTCTACTGACCTCCCTGACCTCTGCAGCCCTGGGCTGGCTGAGGCAGGATAGAGAGGGGCAGGTTACCTGCTCCAGACTGGGTACCACCTTGGAAGGGTCCTCTGCCATCAGGGGTGTGGCCAGGCCAGGCCTGACTACCTCTGGGGCAGTTCCTTCACTAGGGGTAGGGTCAGTTCCCTGAGGAGGCTGACTCTTACCTACTGTCTGGGGGAAGAAGACTTTTCTTCAACCCTTGTGCTCTCTGTTGGGGGAGAGGGGCCATTCTTTCAGGCTCCATCTCTCCAAATTCTTGGGCTGGGGCTGTGGCCATCACAGCCCCACTAACCTTTACAGGGACACCCAACATCCTGAGATGGGTTTGGTGTTCCACTTCAGCCCAGGCTGAAATTTCCAGATCATTGCCCATCAGGCAATCTACAGGTAAGGTTGGGGACACTGCCACTCTTTTTGGGCCTGTGACCCCCTCCCAGCTGAGATTGACTATGGCCATGGGGTGATCTGTTCTGACACCATCAATGTTGGTCACCTGGTATTTAAACTCAGGTAAAAGCTGGTGAGGGGGACTAGTTTCCCTGCCACCATGGTGACACTAGCCCCTGTGTCCCTAAATGCCACAGCTTTCTGACCATTAATTATTGGCTCCAATCTGTACCTGCCCAATGCTGTGGGACCCATGGTAAAGGTGGCAAATCCTATACCACCATCAGAGTCAGAGGAGCCTGTTGAGGGGTCCCTGTCTAAACTAGGGCCCACCTCTGTTCCTCTTGCAAAAGCACCTAACTTTTGGGTGCACTACTCCCAACTGGAGGATTACTACTGGTAGTACCAGGAGGGGTGGTAGTAGTTGTGGGAGGAACATTTTCTTTATTGCCAATCCTGGGGCAACTGGGATCAGTTTTCCAGTGCCCAGGCTTTTACAGACATGGCAATATGGTTTCTTTTCAGGAGAAGAAGGAGTTTGGGACCCACCCCCAGAAGAGGAATTTTGGGGCCCTGTAGGGGACTTATCCTTAGATTTATCCCCACCTTTCTCTTGGGACTTAGTAGAATCTTTCTTCTGGTCACCACCCTGATTTTTAGTTTTTACTCTGGTTCTGACCCATTTGTCTGCCTTCTTTCCCAATTCTTGGGGAGAGGTCAGATCAGAGTCCACCAGATACTGGTGCAAAAGCTGGTTTGACAATTATTAAGGATCTGCTCCCTCATAATCAAATTGTACAATCCTAAAAAGTCCTGCACTTTGTTGCCATGTATCCAACCTTCCAGAGCCTTATTAGCACAATCTACAAAATCAACCCAGTCTTGAGTCTGAGCTTTTTGGGTGTCTCTGAACTTCAACCTATACTGTTCAGTGGTTAGGCCAAACCCATCTATCAGAGCACTCTTCAAGACTGTGTAATTGTCAGCATCCTCTTCTCTTACAGTGAGGAGCTTGTCTCTACCTTTGTCTGCAAAGGAGAGCCACAAGATTGCTGCCCACTGCTTCTGGGGGACCCTCTGAACTTTACAGGCCCTCTCCAGTGCAGTTATCCATTTGTGGATGTCATCCCCACTCTGGTAGGGAGGGACAATATTGTTTAGGTTTCTATGGTCATAAGACCTTTCCCTATCTTTAGGGATATTGCTGCCACCATGGGACTCTAGTCCCAACTTTTTCTCTCTTTGTAGAGATCTAGGGACTCCCTGTCTATAGCCAATTGCTGTTTTCTGAGTTCAAGCTGAGCTTCCTCATACTGAATCAGCCTCTTTCTCCTCTCATGAGAGGATTCCCTCCTATGAGAGGAGACAGAGGTCCCTATTGAGGTGCCAGAGTGGTTAGACTCCTGAGAAGGAGATCTAGACCTTCTGGGCACACTCACAATCCTTCCTGGGGGACAAAGTGGAGGTCATTCTGAGCCTCCTCCTCATCCACAGGAGGAATTGGGTTTTCCAGGTCAGGGTCATTGTCACCCTCCTGGTCAGTTCCAGAGGGGGGCTGGGGGTGTTGCTACCCCTGGCCCCATCCTCATCTTCTGCCCCACCCTCTGCACCTACCCCTTCAGTCCCTAAGGGCCTGCTGAGATCATAAGCCTCTAACATCTCTCTCAGATGTTGGGTGGTGGGGCTTGGCCTGTCTTCAGTTTCCTCAAATTGCATAATGCTCTCAATTCCAAGAATGGGAGTGTATCATACTTGGAGGGAAGAAGCCCAGGGGCTTCTGGCAAGGACTCACTGGGTCCTGGCTTTGAAGACATCACTAGTGAGGTGTGGTGTATGCACTACCTACTCTAGTGTGGCCTACTAAACTCTCTTGAGTTGTAGAAAGGGTGTGCTATCCCTTAACACACAACTCTAAGTTCAGTAGAACTTACTGTATACTAAGCTTAATTTATATGTACCTTTGGTACCTTTAGTGGTTTTCAGTTGATCAATTCAATTGAGATTATCTGGTAAAACAATAGCAAGCTGGAATCCCACACGCTGCACACCAATGTGAGAAGTTGGCCTGGCATATGCTGTCCACTAATTATAGTGGGCACCTTGCACCAGTCCAAACAACCCCTTATTGGAGATAGGTAAAAGACAACCTTATTGAAAGCTATCCTAGTGGTAGCTATGGAGAGCAGCCTTCAGGCTAAGTCTTGAAGGAATGTAAAGCAGCTTGTTTTACCAGTCTATAATCTCTTGAGTGATCAAATGAAAGAGCACCACACCAGGTATATATTCAAAATATATGTATTTATTGCTAAACACACCCCTCTAGTCTCTTTATGAGGCTAGAGCTCGAAGTACATAAGATATAAGTTATTTAAACACAGTAATAGCACAAATACACGTTTGGGCCCTAGGGCGTACCAAACCATATACCAATAAAGTGGTATAAGAACCACGACTGAGCTAGACACTAGGCCTAGAGCCTCTAGAAGTGCTTGGACCACAAGGAACCACCCAAGGTAGTGACACAGGGGACCCACGGGGGACGCGTGCAGTGTAAATACACAGCCGCGAAACGCCGTTAACTTCTATGGAGAAAGTTGCGATTGGGAAATTAAAGAAAAGGGACACTTAAAGGAGGACTTGGAGCAAACCCTTTGAGAACTAGGTCATTCTAGAGTCTCTACCCACGGGAGCACCGGAGTACTCTTGTTACCTCACCCAGGGAAGCCGGGTGCATAGGTGCCTTTCGGGGTCGGGTTTCGTCGTCGATTTGAATGGCGATCTGCTGCAAAGTGCTGCTGGCGACCAAGTGGAAAGTGTCCGGGTGGATCCAAGAGTGGATCGGAGATCTGAAGAACCTGAAAGCAGAGGGGACAGAGTCTGGGTCACTAGCCAGTGACCAGGAGGGTGATGAGCAGATGCCCACCGATGTCGAGTGCTTCAGGTAGGTTGATGGTTGTCTTGACTCTTCAGCCACAAGGTCCAGGAGGCGTTGTCGGCAACCAGAAGCAGTATTCGGGCTGGTACACAATGTCTGTCGAGTGCTGAGGTGTCGGCGACCGGATTGGACCCAACAAGCCTTGGCAACAGCAAGTCTCGATGTAGATGAAGATTGACGATGATGCAGACCAGCAAGGTCTGAGGAACTCACCCAGCAAGGGTAAGTGAGGGCAAGCCTGGAGCAACCAGAGAGCTCAAGAAGAAAAGGATTGGCCTTCGTGAAGGGCTACTAGCCAACGGGCTAGCGACCGCGAAGGAGCCTCGAGACGGTGCACGTGGAGCTGGCTCACAGGACACTCGTGGAGTGGAGGCCAGTGATCTTCGGTGCAGTTGGTGCTGGAGGCTAGGGCTACTCGGAGCCCAAAGCACGACTTCGTGGGAGACCCAGAAGAGGATGCACTAGCAAATGTGTGCAGTGTCCAGGGGTCACAGTTCCACGTTACCCACGACAGCTACAGGCCTCAGCTTTGCTGGGGACTCAGGGCAGCCTCGAGGAAGTCTGGAAATCTACCTCTGGTGATGCAAAGACTTCGGCGTCCGATGGGAGCTTAGGCGATGCAGACTGGACAATTGCTTCTTTGGTGCCTGCCAAGCAGGGGAGTCACTCCTTGACCCCAAGGGAGATTCTTCTGTCCTCTAGTCTTTAGTAGAGCGTCGAAGGTCCAGGATTCTGTGTCAGAGTTTCGTCCAGGGATAATCTAAAGTCCTAAGGACTGGGTTCCTATACTTATACCAAGTTTAGGGGTTGGACTACTCTGTGGCCCCACCTATGGGTGGGTCAGGGCAGAGGGGTGGCTACACCCCTTTCCCTTTGTCCAGTTCGCGCCAAAGCAGGGGCTGCAAGCCCCTGATCCGGTTTGAACTGGGGTATGCACAGGGACACCAAGTGTGCCCCCAGTGCAGGACTTCAAAGCACCCGAAAGTGCTCCCGCCCAGCCCCAATACACACTATCCTGTCTGGGGAGGTGCTCACACCTCCCTGGGACAGGAAACCTATTGTCCAGGCCTCCCCTGCCGGAGTTTCGTCCAGCAGCAGGAGGCCAGACTTGTGTCTGTGGCAGCAGCATCCATTTTGTGATGCCAGGGCTTTAGAAAGAAGTTACCGGCCAGGCCAGGGTTAACATGTCTCTCCCTCTAGAAGGGTGGAATGCTACCCCCGCCGCCAGAATTGGCGGGGGGTAGTATTCCAAGATGTTTGACACCAAACACGACATGTTTCGGTGCAGCCATTCCAAAGTTAGCATTTAACGCGAGGTTATAATGCGCTTAAGAGTATATGGTCAGGCTGCACTACAAACAGCATCAGAGAAGGGTCTCCGAACGCTGCAGAGGGGCCCTGCTCATGCAGGGGCACCCTCTCACATAGGAACCACGCACTCTGCCTTCAGGATTGATAAGGCCTGCCATAGGAGTGACTTATAGGTTTATATGTGTGTATGTATATAGTGATATAGGTAGCCTATATCACAGTAAGGGGTGCATGCACCACCTTACCCAGGCTGCAGTAGCAGACCTGTGGTGTCAGTTTGGATGGCCTTCCAGGGGTGGCATAATACATGCTGCAGCCCCTGGTAGGCCTCTGAGGTACCTATGCCCTGGGTACATAGTATACCATATACTAGGGACTTATAAGGGCACTCCAGATTCCAATCAGAGATGTGCCTAAGGCACATGGAAACCTTTTACAGAGAAAGCAGATAGACTGGGGCCCTGAATAGCAGGATCCCAGTCCAACTAAGTCATAAACCAGCAAAACACCAGGAAAAAAGTGGGGGCAACCATATAGTCAGATTCCACCTTCCTACAGTCAGTACCCAGGATTTATCGCTAGGGCTCTTTTCCCTCCCTTGTAGACGGTGCAACCCTGTAAGTATAGTGGGTGAGTGACACTGTGGACGAGGTAAACAAAGAAAATAGTAACCATTCCTTTCCCTCTCTCTGTCCGGGCTATGGAAGAGAGGGGAATGGATATGAAAGTGGGGGGGGGAACCAAAAATAATGCCGTACAATCAGAGGGAGCCAAGAAAACCCCAAACACAACAGAAAGAAACTAGACTACCCGCTAGTCCCCAACCTTTCTCCCAACCTCCCCAAGTGTGCCCTCCCTTGCGTCACGTACCGCCTCTGCCGCAACTCTCTGAGTTGCGGTGGCTCCTGCGCATCAACTCTGGGGGACCACCACTTCTCACACCACTTGTCAGGAGATCCCTCGGTCTCGCCGTCCGTTTCTCGTGGCTCTTTGTTTCTTCCGGTCGTCTCTCCTTCCTCTGGGGATGTCTCCTTCGCGCGCCTCACGTCCAAAGGTTCTCCTTTCGACTTCCTCCTCGGCTCCCTTTCTCCTCCCCTGGAGTCTTCTGATTGGTTCCTCGTCCGCCCGTCCTTGCTTCTTTCCTGTGGGGATGAACGATAGTCCATCTTCACTGTTTGATCTCTGCTCCAGCCCTTGTGGACGTCTTCGGGACCAGGAAGTATTGCGGACCAGAGCGGTGAATTAACGGGTAGGTCAGAGTCTTGGGGGGGGCGTCTTCTCACATCCCCCTTCCCTAACTTTCTTGTCTGCAAGAAAATATTCAAGGGGGTACCTTGACATGTAATCAGCGTTTGCTTGTTCCTTTCCTTTTCTATGTACAATAGTGAAACGGAAGGGCTGCAATGTTAGGAACCATCTTAATATTCTGTTGTTATGTCCTTTGTTTCGTGCTAGCCATTCTAAAGGGACATGGTCTGTGTACAGCAGGAATTCCCTACCCTCCAGGTAGTATCGCAGTGCTTCAATGGCCCACTTGATGGCCAATGCTTCCTTCTCTATGACTGCATATTTGGTTTCTCGGGGAAGAGCTTACGGATAATATATATAATGGGCCTTTCTTGGTTTTGGTCATCTGTCTGAGACAATACAGCCCCAAGTCCGCTTTCGGAGGCATCAGTTTGCAATAAGAAGGGTTTATGGTAGTTGGGGCTCAACAAAAAGGGTTTTGATGTAATGGTCTGTTTTAGCAGGTGAAAGGCTTGTGGTTCTATATGGGATGGTTGGCGAAGCAGCTTCTCAGTCTGTACATTCTTTTTCAGGAGATCAGTCAAGGTGGCGGCTATGTGAGAGAAGTTTGGGATAAACCTTCTATAATACCCCAATAAACCCATAAAGGCTCGGAGATCTTTTCTGGACTTAGGGAATGGTATTTGGGAAATAGCAGCTACCTTTTCTTCCTGGGGTTTGATGTACCCCTCCCCGAGAAGATACCCCAAGTATTTCACGGACCTGGCAGCGAGACGGCTTTTGGCTTGGTTGATGGTTAAACCACTTTCGTCTAAGGCCTGAATTACTTTGGTCAAATCGTCTAGATGTTCGGTCCAGGAGCGACTATAGATGATTATGTCGTCTATATAGGCAGCTGCGAAAGCCTCACAGGGTCGCAGCACCAGATTCATGAGCCTTTGAAATGTTGCCGGGGCCCCGTGCAACCCGAAGGGGAGTACCTTGAATTGATATAATCCCCCAGGCGTGGAGAAAGCGGGTTTTTTTCGGTCCTGTTCTCTTAAAGGTACTTGCCAGTACCCTTTGCATAAGTCCAACGTACTTATGTATTGTGCTTTGCCTAATCTCTCTATCATCTCGTCAACTCTTGGGAGGGGTAAGTATCAAATCAGGATATTTTATTGATTTCCCGAAAATCGATACAAAAACGGATGGAACCATCCGGTTTTGGAACAATTACTATAGGGGAGTTCCACTCGCTTTTAGATGGTTCTATGACCCCTAGCAGCAACATTTGTTGGATTTCTTTCTCTATCACTTCCCGTCGTGATTCTGGGACACAATAAGGGCGTAACCTCACTTTTTTCCCTGGAAGGGTGTGTATTTCGTGTTCTATAAGGGAGGTCTTTCCGGGTGTTAGGGAGAACACTTTCTGAAAAGGGTGTAAGCGGTCCCTTAATTCCTGTGTTCGTGGGCTAGGCAGTTCTTCATCAATGCTTTGTTCGGCTAGGGATAAGGTGGTTTCCATTAAGACAGGATTTGACCCTTCCCATTTCTTTAACAAGTTGATATGAAATACTTGAGTATGTTGTCTGACCGGATCCATTTCTAGTTTGTAGGTTACGGGGGTCACCTTTTCTATGACTCTATAAGGCCCCTGCCATTGTCCTAGCAGTTTATGTTCAGAGGTGGGCATCATAAGGAGTGCCATGTCCCCTACATTCAGAGATCTTTCTTTTGTCTTTTTGTCGTATTGTTTCTTCTGGGATATTTGGGCCTGTTCGAGGTTTGTTCTTACGATGTGTCTTACTTGGTTTAACTGGGTCTGTGGACTGTTTACGTAGTCTAAAAGGGGTTTGGACTCATCTTTTTCTTCTTCCCACCCTTCCTTGGCCATATCTAATAAAGTGCGGTGTTGTCTCCCGTACAGTAGTTCAAAGGGAGAATATCCCAAGCTCTTTTGTTGACCACTGTTATATCCCGCGTAGAGGCCCTAATGTAGACCAGTTCATACATGCCCTAAAATGGACATACTCGTATTTGCCCTAATATGGTCATATTCGTGCTTGCCCCATTATGGTCATAGCCGCATATGCCCTATTACGGTCATAACCGTACATGTCCTATTATAGTCATGATTCCTTATATAGGCATGATCTTTCACCTACATTGGTCCCAGCTAGTACACAACGAGCTCTGAGGGCTGAACGTTATCTATCCTGTGGTTTTGAATAAAGCAGGGTTTTTCCCAAACACAGGCCCACACTGTACTCATCAATTATGCATGGCTCTCTAGGAATACACCACTTGCATAATATGTATGTACAAAGTTCACCCCTGACGCATTCCTCATGTCCAATACAAACCATACTGAGGACCGAGACTCTTTAGGGTATAAATACACCACATCTTGCCCCGGTAAGACAGAGGGAACCGAGACTTCCATGCTGATACACTGACCAGAGACGCTGAGGCTCCTGCATGCAGTCGCTCCAGCTGACAGTGGTCTGACACAGACCTGACGGGGTGTCCAACTTGAGACCAGTACGGGGTCCCACACTCTCTCTATTCAGGTATGGGGGTTCGACTAAATCCTAGAGGGATTCTTGGCTCTTAGGCTTTAGACCTACACACATATGCTAGGTACACTTAGGTACATCTAGTTAGGCATCGTAGAAGTACGCGCACTTGCATAATGCTTTTATATTCATGTATGTATTCATGATTATTGCAATATGGTAAAACTGTTCTATCCCTTTGCTTTTATCGTACTGCTGATAATATATCTCTGCTATTGTCTGCTGGTTACCGCAGCACATATATTTTACACTAGAATAACAACTGTTCAATAAATACTTATTGAAACGCCCAACTGTTTATTCTGTGTAACTCTCTGAGACAAACCGAATAAGTGAGCATGAGTGACTGAGCGAAAGGTAGTACATTGTTTCCACGATTCTGAGGGAATCAGGGTTGTCATGTTCTAAGGTTGCCAGAAACTAATCTCTCCCCGATAAGAGGAGACACTAGTGGCACTGCGAGCTAGCTAATGCAAACCAGGCTAACATATACGGTGGGGGTGCACGGAGTCAGTCTGCCACCAAGCCCACAGTATATGTTATCCAAACGTGCAGGTCCTGCAGGGGTACTATAGGAACTACACGACATGGCGCCGCCAACGTTGGTTGGTTACTTATTTAACAGTAGAATCTGAGTAGTTCAGTCGTGCTATTCTCAGAGAATCTACTCACAAAACCCCAGAGACGTCTGGAGTAGGTGGGCACAAACTCCGCCGCAGCTGAGTAGTATTAGAATACTATTTATTGGCTGTTGGTTATTCAAGCTTGAAGGACATTTAGTTCCTACAAATTGTGCATTTACACCTTATCTTAAAAATTCTTTAACCTCCCTTCTTCCACTTAAAAATGGTGGAAGAAGCAGAAGCAACAAGGAGAGTTGAAACAGCTCTCTTCGGAGAAGAAGACACTGAAGATGCAATACAAATTGCACCAACTTACAGAAGGGCACTCACCATAAAACTTCAAGAACATGGCTTAAGAGCCAGGGGTGGTAAAGTAATTTTTGTGATTGAGGCACATGAATCCAATAAAAGAGAGGTGTTCTATTCATGGGTTACATTCCCAGCAGCGAATCCACTTACAGAGGTATTTCACTACTACCTAGAAGATGAAACACCAGCGGACTATACTCCTTTTGAGAAGATAGAGGTTCCGCTCACTTACCAGGAGCATAATTACTGGTTTAAAGGCACCCTACCCCACATACGAGGAAGAGCAAGATTAGGCCCGCTCGGAGGAGCAGGAGCCACATGGCCCATATTAGCGGCATACACACCACATCCTGACATAGGCACAATGCCACAGCCAGACTTACTCGTACAACACAGAGATTTAATTAAAATCTACAGAAACCTCACACAATTTCTGATGAGGACTTTAACAGTTCAACCTGCACCAGCTGCAGCACAAGATACTCCAGTCCAGACTACAGTTAATAAAATTACTCCACAAACATTACACGTGGTAATGGGCAAAACGCCAGCAAAACACGAACAAATCCCATTCTAGATAGCTATGAAAATAACTCAGCTTGAAGCAGTATTCCCGAATACTACCACCAGTGATAAACACAGAATTCTAACAATCTGCTTGGGGATCACACCACAACTTGAGGATTGCACCTCTTGGGGTTCAGTCTTTGCTGCCATATATACCAAAACACATGGTATCCCGTCACTAGCAGTAGTACCTGACGTATTGAGACAGATACAAAATGAGTACGGAGCAGAACCTGCCCTTAACTTAGGGATGAAGTTGCTAAAAAACTTTGAATAGGTCTCAGCCATAATACTAGCTAACATTAAGGGGGAGGCAGCTTCAGTGGCGATCCGCCAACGCCTAAGGGAGTTCAATCCAGTAGATCAACAACACGAACTACCCAAAATAATTGAAACTTCATATGCAGAACTAGGCAGAGACAGTCTAGGTGGGAAGGCATTAAAATCTCAACTGGTGGGCAGTCCTGAAAAGGACACTATAAAGCAGACACCTACTTCTTCTAAAAAGAAGTGGGACAATAAAAAACAACAAAAGTATAAAGACACCAGATCTCAATCCAGAGGTAGGTCTCCTCAACAGGAGCCCTCTCAAAGGAGGTATAACCTCAGGAATAGGGATAATATTATAAAACCTGACAGGTATCAGGATACTGATACTCATTCCTCTCATTCCTTTCAGGGTTCGTCAAGCAACTCCGAGAGGGAAGGACGGTCAGAACACAGACAAGAGGAGCGTACAAAGTCCAGAGACACGCAATGCGCTGCGGACTACGCACCTAAAAAAGAGGATAAACAAAAACAAAAACCTCAGTTCAAAAAGAAGAAGGTAGCAGGTCTCAAGATCAGACATGCCCAGAATTCTGAGGACACAGGTTCTGAACGGGGAATGGGCTCTGACGATGCTAGACAGTGCAGCAGAAGCAACGATAGCTCGCCAGAACCTGAAGGAATTTCTGGTGACAGCGGAGTTGACTGAGTATATCACGGTGGAAACACCTGATACTCGGGTAAGTGTCCCACATAAGTTACATGAGATAACACTCCGGATGGAGGGGGACAAGCCCAGAAAAGTTAAAGGTCTATTTTGGGAGAATTTGTCATCTGGGTATGACATCCTATTAGCAGAGCAAGACTGGCCGCCAGCATTCGTCATGGAGTGCCCTAGGGGAGAAACTGTAATTTTCCAGCCTTTTCCGACCTCGTTCCCATTAATCTTAAACATGCATATGCGCAGGAGTGGGCGGTTGCCCTAGCTCCAGCATTGTACAAAAATCATGCTGGGTGGGATGAGGATTCAACCCACCACGTGATCCCATTAAAAGTTTCCCCAAATGCTCAAAGGAAATACCCTATAAAGTAGAAAGCTAAAAAACAAGTCAGGGAGATCCTAGATCAACTAGAATACCAGGGGTGATAGAAAATTGCACTTCACCTATGAACAATCCTTTGTTCCCCGTAGCCAAACCTGACAATACATATCATCTAGTTTTAGATTACAGACATTTAAACACTTGCACAAAGACATTTGCAGTTCAAAATGCAAACAGTGCCGCATTAATGAATAACATTGTGCAACAAAAATACAAAACAACACTTGATATCTCAAATGGATTTTTCTGCCAAAATATAGCGCCTGAAAGCAGGTATCTGACCGCATTCAGTGCTTTGGGGTCACAACAGCAATTTTGTCGACTCCCCCAAGGGTATAAGAATAGCCCGGGGTTGTTTTCAGCAAGGGTAACAGAGTTACTCCAAAATTTGGATGAAGAAGCATTGTCCTACGTAGATGATATTTATCTGACAGACGATGACTTACTGAGGCACTTGACCAGGGTGAGCACCATTATTATGGGATTCGCCTCGGAGGGCTACAAATTTAATTTAAAAAAATCAAAAATTGCCCACCTCAGTGTCCTATTTTTGGGATACGAGCTGTCAAGTGAGGGAAAAAGCCTGGCAGCTAACTTCTTAGAGAAGTGCTCGCTGCTCCAACCTCCAAAATCATTAAAGAATTTACAATCAATTCTGGGATTCCTAAATTTTGGTCGAACATACATTTTGGATTACGCAGAAAGAGTAAAACCTTTTTACGACTTAATAAAACCTGATTTTTCAGTCAGACAATGGACACAGGAACATACAAATATCCTGCGTTCCCTACAGGAAGACATGATAGTTTCAAAACATTTACAGACACGCGTAAACGCACATCATTTGGTGATCCGAGTAATAGCGGGTCAATGTAGGTACACTTATTTAACTTTTAATGAAGGTGAAACAGTACCAATCGCATACAAATCACACCTGTATACAAACGCAGAAATGCGTTTCACTTCAACAGAAAAAATCCTGACAGCAGTGCAGACCGCTGTAGCAAGAGAAAGAGCTCTGGCTCAGGGAAAGCGCATAATTGTCGTGACCCCAGTACCAGCTTTAGAAGCTGTTACAAAAGCTAGCATTCCAAATGCTAAAGCCTTACATCCAAGATGGATACAATGGGCTAATTCTCTTACTGCAACGGATGTTGAATACAGATTTGATCCAAGTTTAAAAACACAAGCATTCCTGCAATACGAACAAGAATATCCTCTACCAAATGAAATTTTGCCTCCCGATCAGTATGAATATATTATTTACACTGACGGATCTGCTCAACCAGCCACAGGAACAAGCAAGCTTACAGCGCAGCAAGTGCAATCGTTAAAGGTCGCAGGCGTGATGGCAAGTTCCATCCAAGCTGTACTAAAACGCAATCTCTAGGAGACTGCACGGATCAGTTGGCAGAACTCAAAGCACTGATACTGGCACTTATAAATACGGATCACGAATTCCCCACACTGATTGTGTGTGATTCCTTTTACTCTGTACAGTCATACAATGAATATCTACATCATTGGGAACAAAACGGGTTCAAAGATGCAAAAGGTGGCACAATTAAGTATAAAATGCTATGGGAACAGGTAGTGGAGTTGAGAAACGAACTACCAAGGGCTTACGTGATACATACACTGAGTCATCAGCGTGATGGCGTTCACGTTGAAGGGAATTCATTGGCTGATGAAGCCGCAAAGGGGGATGTACGCACAGCGTCCATAGCTGCAATCACTCGTTCAAGAACGAGAATAGACGGCAAGATAATGGTAGCTGTCAATGCTTCACGCAAAGGCAGCACTGCAGTACCAAAGAAATTTCCACTCAAGTACTCCTACAAGTTAGATGCACAAAACATTCCATATGCTCAGATTCCTGGAGTGGGGATAGAGTAATACCAAATATGGATCGTAGGCAAGGCTTAATTCTAGCAGCACACGAGGGTTTGGGTTCTGCGCATACAGGCGTTACAGCGCCTATTTCTTTACTGAAACAGCGCTACTGGTGGCCAGGGTTAACAAAGCAGACTAAAGACTTAGGGGCCGATTCCGATCTTGGCCGGTAGGGCTCCGAATCGGATTCGGCTTAACCGGATCCGATTCGGAGCCCTATTTCCCGACCGATTCGTACGCGCGTCCGGGCGAGCGAGTACGATGCGAGTCGCCGACCGACTCGTCCGGGCGTCCCGACCGCTCCGACCGACTTGTTCCCGGGTCGAACCGCACCGACCGACTCGCTCGGACTCGACTCGCACCGCGCAATGGAGACGTTCCCCGGCCGGATAAGTACGATGCGCGCCGCGAGCAGTCCGACCGAGCCGCGCACTCCGGCTCCAAAGAGCAGTCGGAGACATACTTTGGGGGTCCGTGTCGGACCCCCCTGTATGCGTAGCCGCGTGAGTCGCACACAGGGGGGACCCATGGGTCCCCCCTACCTGTGCGTGTACGGCGCGAGTCGCTTCGCCGCGTACCCGCTGTAGGGGGCGCCCTTGTCCGCATCGCACCCATTGAGTCAATGGGAGCCCGCGTACGCGTTGTACGACCGGCTCCCATTGACTTCAATGGGAGTCCGACCGACTCGAGTCCGATGGCATACGTGCGCATCGTACTCGTTCGGTCGGGCTGCCAGAGTCCGATTCGGTCGGAAATCTCTCCGAGTCCGGCTCGGTCAGAGAGATTTCCGGCCCGAATCGGAATCGGCCCCTATGTCTTGAAATGCGACATCTGCCAGCAGAGGAAAGGTTCCACCGTTACACGCCCAGCGCAGACACCATTACTGAAATCAGACAAACCTCTTGCATGTGTGT
This sequence comes from Calotriton arnoldi, assembly GCA_963921515.1. Lineage (NCBI taxonomy): Eukaryota > Metazoa > Chordata > Amphibia > Caudata > Salamandridae > Calotriton > Calotriton arnoldi. Next base: position 1,258,775 of record CAWUFW010002304.1, read on the forward strand.
ATTTGGACCACTGCGGACCCCTACAATCTGATGGGTCCAAGAAATATATCATGGTTGCAGTGGATTCCTGCTCTAGATTCCTTTGGGTTTCGCCTCAGCGCTCGGCTGACGCTCGAACTGTTATAAAAGATTTGCGAGCCTTTATCGGTACATACGCAGTTGGCACGTTACATTCTGACCGTGGTCCGGCATTTAGCTCTCGGGCTTACAAAGAGGCCATGGAAGGAATGGGCGTAGCATTGCGGTACTCCTCTCCATATCATCCCCAGGGAAATTCTGTTGTGGAGAGGAAAAACCGGGACTTAAAGCAATCTTTAACAGCTAGGGTATTAGGCAAGGGCGGTAGATGGGTCGATCACCTTCATTGGGTACAGCGCGCGATTAATAACCAGCCAAGAAGCTCTCTAGGGGGTGTCACTCCTTACGAGGTCCTATTTGGGACAAGAATGTGGGTACCTGATCTTGATTGTGAAGGCGCAGTGGCGGATCAAAAACCATTTGATATCCATGATCGTTTGGCTGTTTTACAGGATCTAAATGAATCCAGAACACAACAAAGTAACGTGTTCCAGAAACAGACCGCCACTGAGGAAGTCAAGGCAGTAACGGCAAGACCTGTCTGGATCCCAAAAGTCGGGGATCTGGTCAGAGAGAAGATTGCAGATAAGAAAGAATTTGGACCATCCTACAGACAGCCTGTACCGGTCCTAGCAATCCAAGGCACAAGAACAATACTGTTGCCGCCTCTTGCCGGGAAAAAAGAGAAAAGATTTGCCTCAATTGACTTAATCAAACCACACTATGTGGCCCATACTAAACAGTAGGCCTCGTGGACTCCAAAGTAGCAGACGCCCTCCTCTTGCTACAATCCAAGAAGTTCAAACAGAAAGACTCATCACGTTTGAAGAGCCATCTGTACGGAATGAAGGACTAAGCAACAATGCCATGGAACTCATTCCAGTTCAACAAGAAGTACATCTTCAAGAAGAAAATCAACTTAACAACCAAGTTGCAATCAGACCTAATACAGACATCTACGTCAACATGCCTCGTCAAGAGCAAAATCCGATTTCAACAAATCCCGATGCAATTCCAACAATTGATCGAACTGCTTCTGGCTATTTCATGAACTTTGATACGTTTCCACTGGATCCAAGTGAACCGGAAACGACGCCAGCCAGAAAATCTCTCAAACAAAAACTCAATGACTTTTTGAACTTTTTTAGAAAGTCTTACCTGGTGTCACCTTGGATAGAACTATGGTATATCACTGGGATTTTATTTTTCATTTTCTGGCTAGGTTTAATTATAACTTTTAGTATGCTTATTAATGGACAATACCTCCAACAAAGCTCTACAGCCCAAAGAGTCAATTTGATTTTAAAACCACACCAGTCTTCACATCGTGAACCAAGAGACTTGTCTTCAGTGAACATCACAGCAGTTCCTATACCGGACGGTATAGTATGGGACGAGATTGATTATGATTAAGGCTCCCGGTTTTCCGTTTAAACGGATTTTCACACATAAATACAGACGGAAAACTTGTTTTCCTTTTTCTGTATTTATAAATAGAAACGGAAAAATACTGCCAAAAGAAATGGCCAGGTGAAATCTGAAACCACTGCCATCAAACTGCCGCTCTGGAGAGGGATGAACAATTGCAGCCTGGAGTACTGTGTCTTTCCACCCCCAAACAGAATGAAGCGCATTAGCTGCTCATTTCCTCCATGCACAGAAACTTTGTTCTATAAGTACCCATTTCTTACTGCCGGTATTTTGGTTCTGTTCTAGTTATGAGCGGATCTGGGCTGCTTGAACATAGGTTTTCACACTAGAGAATCCCAGCTCCCCTTCCATAACAGGTTTTAATAACACAAGTAGAAAGGGCTGGTGAGATTTTACATTTACGGAAATAAAAACAAGTGCATGAAGTTTGGCGAGGGGCCTATTTTGAGGATGGCTTCGGCAAACTTCGGCCCTGACTGCTTGGCCTCTTTGAACCATCAACAGCCAGCCAGACGTATTCTGACAATAATTCGTCACCTCAGGGGAAAAATAAACATTTACGAACACGAAACCTTCCCGAAGGACATTCATAAAGTTGTTTGCGATTTTACAAAACTACTCTATAACACTCAGTTGAGAAAAGAAATATGGAAACAGAAGTCAGTCATGCCAAATGTTATATCCAAGGGGGAGGTAGGAATTTCCATTGCAACACTCCAGTCTTCCTTGGTTCCTCGGTATCGCCCAGTGATATCTGGAGACAGTTGAAATCTGAAATCACTGCCATCAAACTGCCGCTCTGGAGAGGGATGAACAAGTGCAGCCTGGAGTGCTGTGTCTTTCCACCCCCAAACAGAATGAAGCGCATTAGCTGCTCATTTCCCCCCTGCACAGTAAGTTGGTACAAAACCGAGATAGCAGAATGCTCTCCAGTACTTGAGCAAGCAGGGGAGAAAATGTAGTCTGTGCCAACCTTAGCGAATCTCGAACTGGCTACGACGGGCAGAAGGTGTACTAAAAGCTACAATGCAAACAACCACAATGCAAAAGTGGAAACAGACCACAAGGCAGGTAACAATATTCAAGGGAATTCAGCCCACCCATGCCTAGCTACTCCGTACTGAGAGCTCTCCCTCAAGAGGCTCACCCAAAAACTCGACTACAGGCAGCAGCCACCCTTTCCCAAAGACGGGCTTAAAAAAAAAAAAAAAAAGAGGTGTGAAAACCCCCAGGACATCGGCTGCAGTCTCAGCAACCTTTGTGTTTTTTATTTTATGGGAGGGGGAAAGAGGTTGATGGGGGCACAGGGGTGGAGGTTGGGGGCCGACGTCTGTTGCACCATCTTAGTACCAGAGGAGTTGTGAACTTAAGTGTGGCAGAAGCAACCAAAAACAAGCATTGGCATGTTTGCATGCATTGCATATACAAATGATATTTAGCACATTAAAGCTAGTCCTTCAGGCTTTGACAATACTGGGAAAAAAAAACAAAGGATGGCTTTCTGCACATAACGTACTTAGGAGTTAAGCAACTTAATATGACAGACACTAATGATTTAGCATGCTTTTTAGTGGTAATGCACTTTTAAGATTCCTCGTGAATCCTGATGGAAGCACTTTCTAGAGCGTTTATTTCAAGAAGGGGTAACAATAGGACTTTGCAGACAGCTGCGCAATCAATACCACTAATTCACACATCTTTTCCCAGAGGACAGGGAAGACATTTGCTTCCAATATGTAAAGTGCGCTTACCATAGGCTCCAAATTCAGAAACAGCTGTGGGATGGCCGTGCCCAACATGCTAAAGCCATAATCATTTCAGTGAATGAAGTATCCAGAACAATGCCATTAACAACCCAAGTGGGTGTGAACAAAACTTGACTGCACTCATGCCTAGTCTGGACATGCATGATCATGCAAGTGAAACTCCAAAATTACACAAGTGCCTTTTAAAAAAAAAAAAATTACCAATTGTATTGTTTACTTAATTTGGCGTATATATAACTATATCTAAACCTAAAACAACTGAGTGTAGGTATGCACTCTATTTAAATAAATGTGGAAAAATACTAGCTGTAGCGTTTTCTTTTGCTTGCAACAAACATAAATGTGGATAAATACAGATAAAATGACAAAAAAATAGATATGGATAAATACAGACGGAAATGTTAAAAAAATAAATACCATAAAACCGGGAGCCCTAATTATGATGTATTCGGTCCGACGGAACTTTTAAAGCTTAAACATGTATTTAAAATTTCTTTAAGTGATATCATTACCTCCAGTACATTTTCTGATGATTGGGACACTGATACTGTGAATAATTTGATGTCTGATTTAGAAAAACTGCCGCATTTCCGAACAATGAAATGTTAGAAGGTACTTCAGACTATGATACATTGTACTGTTACCAGCAATATGGTCATCATTTCTTACACAAGTCTATAACACCTAGAAATGTATTTGAGTACCACCAGTGGGAACACTGCCCAACACCTCCAAAAGTTAGTTCGCAAGCATTTGCACAGAAATTCATATACTTCTCAGGGTTTAACACATCCGACCCGAAGTCATTTTATTATAAAGTGGCGAAAATTTCAGCTCAGAAAATTATGTTAACAAACACCAAACATATTTACTCTGCATCCTTTCTGAACCAGTTGTCAAAACAGGGTTTCGATCTATGGAAAGACACAACAGATTCAAAATCGATCTGGGGTTCTAGGGACTGGCAAGTCCAGGGAATAGAAGCACTTTTTAGAGCATGCATAATTCCGCAGCCGATGTTATTTCTGAATGAAACTGTGCAACAAACAACCTGTCTTGGATTAGCCAAAGGCAAAGAAATGAACACACCAGGGTCTCCAACACCATCGCAGATGGGTGGGGGGCAGAATTCAACTACACATGGGGTGAGATTAGATGACATTTTCCAGTACAACAGATCAGATCCTGATTGGACGAAATGGCTGATTTGGCCCATTGACACAAACACCTGTCAACAAAGATTTACGAACACAACCGAAGGGTTTAGTATCCATAGGCCAGACCCACGCTATGTACAGAGACATCACCCGGGGGTAGTGACATCTTATAGTGTTGGGAAGTTGTGCCTTGATTGGCTAGAAACCTCAACACTCACAGAGGTGAAACACCACTTGACCTTACTCACACCTGACATGGATCTTAGAGATTTTCTACTAGGACCCAGGAAACAACGTCAGAAACGTTTCATGTATGCAGGCCTTTATGCCTACTATAATGAGAACTGGAAAATATATCAACAAGATGCCGCAGAGAGGATACGGGAAATAGACCGTATTAACTTAGAGAAGGTATTAGCTGTAGTGGATAATGGGTTAACAACTTTGACCTCCAGGATTTACTCCTTAGGCAACATTGTGTCTTCGGCGATCGACATACTAGAACAAGATTTGGCCTTGTTACAGCACGGGCAATCTGAACTACGTTCTATTGTAATGTTGAGCTGGACGCTACAATCTTTGCGTGCAGGCTATGTGCCCTGGCGTTTTATAAACACCACGTCTCTGTTTTCAGAATACAATCTAACTGATAAACAGACAGAAATGGCACAAAGGGGAGCCAAATACACAATGCTGCGTATTGAGAAACTGGAAAGGTTACCTTTCACTGTTGCCGAATCACCATCAACTGAATGGCTAATTCATGGCCAAATCACTCTGCCGGTCACTACGTTTCAGTTTCAATATTGCCTTGAGCAAAGGCAGGCAGGGAGGCAAATATGAGAAAATGGGTAAGGGATACATCAAGGAAACTTGGGAGTTACCATATAGCTAACGATGCCGGAATGGGGATCGAGAAGTGTATCTGAGTGGTACAAACTGCAAGAACGCTTTAAGCGGTTCTCTCATGTGTCAGGATATTTCTCTACACGGAGCCTGCAGTGGTTCAGTAGCGACTTATCTTGTCACATGTCAGGGACCCCAGCGGCCATGATCACGCCGGTTTTCCAGCTGCTCTCGAATGGGAGTTACTTAATGCTAAATGATCAAGGTTGATGTGGGATGCTTCCGGGCGTCGCCTATCTGGTCACTGTTAACACCAGGGTTACTTGCTGTATGCAAGTATTGTTTCCGCCACTGAACATAGTCAGGGAGGCGTCGCTATGGCCTTCGCTGAATGTTTCTTTCATACAATTTGATACTCTGAGCAGATTGAAAGCCATGCTTTTACAGCAACCCGTGCCCTTAACCTCCTCTCGAGAAACCTATGAACTTCAAGTTGCAAGGACCTCGACCGAGATACAGGCACTCATACGTACAAACTGCCCCATTCATTTCGCAGAAATGGTTAGTCATATCTTCAACATGTCTGATACGAGCGGTATTGTACACCTATTTAAGACCATAGGGTCAGGACTGTTAAGCACCTTTCAGACAGTCCTCAGAGTTATCCCAAATTTTATACACTCCGTATTGGGAAGCGTATTTGGAGGATTCCCGCTCATCTTGTTCCTAATCGCAGGAATCCTGATTGTAATATTGCTGCTACGCAATGGACGGCCCACTTCCTGAGGGAATGGTGAACACGCTCCTGGAGCGGAAATACCGTGAACGCATGGTACAACTTCTGGGCAGTCCTTGCCTGCGAGAACTCAATGCCTCCTGGTTTCTATCATTTAGACCAGTCTGGGTAGACTGTATTTGTATTTATTGTTAACTGTACAATTAATTAAAATCATTACAGTAAAAGCAGTCATCATGTTGCAGCTAAAACAGTAAGTAAAAAAAAACATTTAAAAATTATTATTAATTTTTTATAATAAAAGAAGTTTGCCGCCCGTCCCCAGTTCCACCACAATCAGCCTTCCCCAGGGTTTGTAGATGCGGAGGTAGGGCTTTATGGCAATCCGAAAGCCCACATTGTTCTATGGGGATGGATGACATTGTACAACTGTGGCAGATGTCCATTAACCATGGGTAAGTACTCCTGTGTGGCTCTGTCCTGGGGGGATGCTAGAAGTACGGAGAAGCGTCGATGCAGTTACGAGGCCACCTCGCCGTCGTTCCTAGGATTTGTAATACATTGCTCCAGAGTTTTGTTTCGTTCATTTGCCTTTTTTAAGGCGAGCCTGATGCTGTAGATCAATTTCCCCAGTCTTGCTAGGGTCATTGTGCTAGACTTGGAAAAGCACATAGCTGACGCTTCGCTACAGGATTTTATTCCATAGATGTTACAGATTGGGCGCAGTAGTCTTCTTCGATCGTCAGTGAGATTCGGGCAGCAGCATAAAAGGTGCAGCCACGATTCCTTCTTGTATGGGCAAAGTCTGCAATTTGTGGCATCTCCCCTTCGGGCCCATGCCGGATTAAAGTCCACAATTCCTAGAGTGATTAATCGCATGGACAGTATTTTACTTCGGGTTGATGGAGTGAGAGCCTCACTTAGGTAAACCTGGGCTTTGCCTACCATATAGGAGCTATTCAGCGGGTCTAGGTGTGGACTTGAGCGGAGGGATTTGCAATCGAGATCGAATGAAATTTCGCCCACTTGTTTATTTATAGCTCTTTTCCAGGTGATCATTGGAATTTCCGGCCTCGATATGCTCTCTTCCACTATGTTCAATGCCTTGATTGCTTTGTGCAGGGTGATGTGCCAGAGCGTGCGTGGCTCTTCAAAGATGGATCTCAGTTGGTATTTTAATAAATTCGCTGGGGCCCTTAAAATCCTAAGATAAAGTTTTATAAAGTCCCCTGGCACATCAAATCGGGCCTTGCCAAGCCTAATTCCAGCCTTAGCCTTGCATTCCTTGCTGAGCTCGGAATTTGGAGCACCGTTTTATAAGCTTTAGATTGTATTGAATTTAAGCTAGCGTGCTGGGTAGACTGTATCTTACCTGTTCTTCGATGCCTGTTCTGCGGAGAAGAATGCACGTTGGATCTTTGTCTAACTTTTCCATCAGATGCGCCTCCGGACACGGATGCAATGCTGGACCCCATAAAGGCCCATGCTCTGCGTTGTCCCCAGCGGCTTCCGAATTCTGATGAACGCATTCCTGGAGAATCCACAGGTGCCGTTTGCTCCTGCTGGGTTAGGTGACTCCTCCACAGGCACCCAGGTAACAACTGCCGCAGCTCCGACTGTTGGCAATGCTACATTCCATCTATGTGTAATTGACGTTCTCTGTGAGGCGCTGGATTTGTCGTCTGCAGCAGCGAACACCGATAATATTGTGCTTCCCAGCCAGGACGCTTAATCTTGATTTGGCTCATCGTGTCCTGGGAAAGAATTCGGCTTCTTTGCTCGTTTCAAAACAAACGATCTAAATTTGGAACATTTTCTTACATTGACACTTTTGCTTGAGAAAAGCATGGCCTTCTCCTGCTTATGGTAATGCAACTTCTATAGAGAGACAATATTGGCTTTTTCCTGCTTATGGTAATGCAACTTTTCAAGTGGCAACTAGAAATAGCTGAATTTAAAAAAAATTTAAACACCTCATTTTTAAACGATTTTTTAAAACCATGTTTTTACTTGCTTTTAAAAATATTTTTAAATTGTCCAGATTTTAAGTATGGTCATTTTTATCCAATTCGGAAGAGGAGTGGGTGTTATATCCCGCGTAGAGGCCCTAATGTAGACCAGTTCATACATGCCCTAAAATGGACATACTCGTATTTGCCCTAATATGGTCATATTCGTACTTGCCCTATTATGGTCATAGCCGCATATGCCCTATTACGGTCATAACCGTACATGTCCTATTATAGTCATGATTCCTTATATAGGCATGATCTTTCACCTACATTGGTCCCAGCTAGTACACAACGAGCTCTGAGGGCTGAACGTCATCTATCCTGTGGTTTTGAATACAGCAGGGTTTTTCCCAAACACAGGCCCACACTGTACTCATCAATTATGCATGGCTCTCTAGGAATACACCACTTGCATAATATGTATGTACAAAGTTCACCCCTGACGTCTTCCTCATGTCCAATACAAACCATAGTGAGGATCGAGACTCTTTAGGGTATAAATACACCACATCTTGCCCGGTAAGACAGAGGGAACCCGAGACTTCCATGCTGACACACTGACCAGAGACGCTGAGGCTCCTGCATGCAGTCGCTCCAGCTGACAGTGGTCTGACACAGCCCTGACGGGATGTCCAACTCGAGACCAGGACGGGGTCCCACACTCTCTCTATTCAGGTATGGGGGTTCGACTAAATCCTAGAGGGATTCTTGGCTCTTAGGCTTTAGACCTACACACATATGCTAGGTACACTTAGGTACATCTAGTTAGGCATCGTAGGAGTACGCGCACTTGCATAATGCTTTTATATTCATGTATGTATTCATGATTATTGCAATATGGTAAAACTGTTCTATCCCTTTGCTTTTATCGTACTGCTGATAATATATCTCTGCTATTGTCTGCTGGTTACCGCAGCACATATATTTTACACTAGAATAGCAAATGTTCAATAAATACTTATTGAAACGCCCAACTGTTTATTCTGTGTAACTCTCTGAGACAAACCAAATAAGTGAGCACGAGTGACTGAGCGAAAGGTAGTACATTGTTTCCACGATTCTGAGGGAATCAGGGTTGTCATGTTCTAAGGTTGCCAGAAACTAATCTCTCCCCGATAAGAGGAGACACTAGTGGCACTGCAAGCTAGCTAATTCAAACCAGGCTAACATATACGGTGGGGGTGCACGAAGTCAGTCTGCCACTAAGCCCGCAGTATATGTTATCCAAACGCGCAGGTCCTGCAGGGGTACTATAGGAACTACACAACACCACAACGAATAGCAAACAATGCCAATGGAAGCATATCTTCCCACTTTCGTGCTTCTAGGTTTAATAACTTTTTTAGGGTGGTTTTCAATGTTGCGTTATACCGCTCTACTAGGCCATCCGTTTGTGGATGATATGCGGCGGTGCGAATCTGCTTGATATGAAGTTGCTGGCAGACCTGTCGCATTAATTTGGATGTAAATGGGGTACCCTGGTCTGTGATGATTTCTTTTGGAAACCCCACCCGGGAGAAGATGGAAATCATAGCCTTGGCCACCTGGGTTGTGTTGGGGTGTCGTAGGGCCACAGCCTCAGGAAATCGTGTGGCGTAGTCCACCAGGACTAACACATACCGGCACCCACTGCGGGAGGGGAGGAGGGGTCCAAGAATGTCCATACCTACCCTGGTGAAAGGTTCGTCTATTATAGGTAAGGGTCATAGAGGGACACGTGGTGGACTGTACCGACTATTTTTCTGACAGATGGGACATTCCTTACAGTATTTTCGAACCTGCTGGTAAATCCCTGGCCAATAGAACCTGTCTAGGATGCCTATGCTGTTTTTTCAGCCCCAAAATGTCCCCCCAAGAGATGGCTATGTGCTAAAAACAGTACCTTTTCCCTGAATGTTTGGGGAACTAAAAGCTGGGTTGGCAGGGTTTTCCGCCCCTTCCTATATAGTAAACCACGTTGGATAAAAAACTGGGGACCTACTTGATGGGGGTCTTCCTTTTTTGTGGCTCGATCGCATGCTTCTCGGAGTGTGGGGTCTTCTTGTTGGGTCGAGCGGAAATTCCTATCGTGTTCCCACAAATCATATACAGAATTGGTCAAAACAGCATGGATCCAGTTTTTCTTCTCTGTTCTCCTCTGTTTGCGGCTTTTACGGGCCTTCCCTTTGGCCCAGTCAGGATCAGGCACTCGCGAAAAGGGTGCCGTTTCTATCCAGTCGGTTTCTTCTTTACAGTTCTCACTAAGTAAGCTATCCATGTGGGGGTAACCATTGCCCAGAACTAAGGGTTCGGGCAGTCTTGGGATCAGTCCTACCCAGAGGGGTACAGGGGGGTGGTGGGTTGATGTACGGATACCTCTGTCATAGGATACGTTTTGCTGTCCCCATGGACGCACTGTATGTTAACGACCCCCATCGTATGCTGGATTCCTCCTGGGACTGTTTGGGGTCTCATGACGCTCTGTCGGCATCCAGTGTCAATCAGGGCTTTTTGGGGTTCCCCGTTGACTGTCACCTGTCGATGATGTGGGAAGGTGTCTCCTGAGGTTGCACAATAGAGGGCTCTGGCATACCCCACATCCATAGGTTCTTCTTTCTGGGGGCATGAACGGGCTATATGGCCAAAAGCCCCACAGTGAAAACTTTGGGGACCTACAGTGGGAGGAGGCATGGAGGCATGGATAAGGGTCCCGGAAACAGGGTTACGGTCTCTGGTTTTCTTGTGTTGGAGAGAGGTTTGGACGGTCTAGGTGGGGCTTCTCCTGCGTGTTTCCATGATCCTTCTTCCCGCCCTTTTTGCAACTCTTGGGCTCTACTGAATGCATTGGCTATCTCCATGGCCCTCTCCAGGTTGAGGTGTGTATGTTGGCGGACCCATCGTTGTATGGGAGGGTATAAGGAATTAAGGAATTGCTCTAAATAGACTTTTTCCAGGATCTCTTCTTTGGAGGACGTTAAAGGTCTTAACCATCTCTCAGCCATGTCTCTCACCCTATAGTATAGGGCCCTGGGGGTTTCCTGCGGGCCCTCTTTGATCTGTCTTAGTCGGATTCTATACGTTTCCTCGTCCACCCCATCCGTTCCAGTATACTCCTTTTAACTTCATCATATGGAGTGGTTCCAAGGGCATTGGCCGCCTGATAGGCCGTCTGGAGGTCCCCTTCAAGGACCGGGTCCAGATACTGTCCCCACTTGTCTTCAGGCCATGTGGCCGCCCTGGCCATTCTCTAGAAATATGAGAAGAAAAAAATCAGGATCTTCACCGGGAACGTACTTCTGCATTACAACAGAGGGTAGAGTCGTGTGGCTGCATGGTTGACCGAGGGCATCAGCCAGTTTCCCTATCACGGATTCCTGTGTTTGGCTTTGCTCAGTTATGGCCTTATGTAGTTTTTCCCGATCTTCCTCCGCAACGGCCAGGAATTTTGCCATAATTTTCTCAAGTCTCTCCTGCCCTTCCGCCATCTTGGTCACAACGGCCTCCATTTCCCCCGATCCCACTTCTGACACCACCTGTCAGAGGGATGGGTGGAAACAGAAGCGAGGAGGCTGTATTGGTGTTATATTGAGGTAGGTTTATTTCAGTTAATGAACTTAGTGGAACCACTGATGGCATCTCAGTCACACTGTCCTCCTACTTCTTCTTTCTTCTAGGTGTTCCGGCTCTCTGGAGGGGTCCCGGGAAGCTTGTGAAGAGGAGCAGAAGAACAAGAGGATGGGTAAGTAAATGGGGTATATTTGCGGAAGGTTGGTATAAATCCCGTCACCACACCCGGGTAGAAAGTAGGGTAGGAAAAGCAGAAATGAAAAAAAAAAAAATGAAAAAATAATTCTTGTCTTCTTGTGCGCGGATCCTGGTTCTCTGTCAGTACCCGGGATTTATCGCTAGGGCTCTTTTTCCTCCCTTGTAGACGGTGCAACCCCATAAGTATAGTGGGTGAGTGACACTGTGGATGAGGTAAACAAAGAAAATAGTAACCATTCCTTTCTCTCTCTCTGTCCGGGCTATGGAAGAGAGGCGAATGGATATGAAAGTGGGGGAGGGGAAACCAATAATAATGCTGTACAATCAGAGGGAGCCAAGAAAACCCCAAACACAACAGAAAGAAACTAGACTACCCGCTAGTCCCCAACCTTTCTCCCAACCTCCCCAAGTGTGCCCTCCCTTGCGTCACATACCGCCTCTGCCGCAACTTTCTTGAGTTGCGGCGGCACCTGCGCATCCACTCCGGGGGACCACCACTCCTCACACCACTCGTCGGGAGATCCCTCGGTCTCGCCGTCCATTTCTCGTGGCTCTTCGTTTCTTCCGGTTGTCTCTCCTTCCTCTGGGGATGTCTCCTTCGCGCGCCTCACGTCCGAAGGATCTCCTTTCGACTTCCTCCTCAGCTCCTTTTCTCCTCCCCCGGAGTCTTCTGATTGGTTCCTCGTCCGCCCGTCCTTGCTTCTTTCCTGTGGGGATGAACGATAGTCCATCTTCACTGTTTGATCTCTGCTCCAGGCCCTGTGGACGTCATCGGGACCAGGAAGTAGTGCGGACCAGAGCGGTGAATTAACGGGTAGGTCAGAGTCTTGGGGGGGTGTCTTCTCACATCCGTTATAGGAATTGTATCCGACGGCGGACTTCAGTTTGAATAAAATTCACGAGCGGTCAATCAATGTGAGTAGCGGTGAGATGGTCTTCCAAAAATAGGTGTGTATGGAAGTCTATTGACTTTTTAAGGGGGTGAATATAATAAAAGCATGGTCACACCAGCCAATTAATTAAAACTAAAAGGGAGTTCACATGTTTGTATGTGTTGGGCTGGATGACTATGAGCCGGGGATATTTGAATGTGTGTGTTTGAGATGCAGAATGTTGAGTTCTTCTGGTGCGGATTTCCGCGTATGTAACATTAACTAAACTTATCGCGATTAAGAACGATAATGTCTGTGGGCGTGGTCTGGCGCCAGAGAAGATGGCAGCTTGTTGATGCCGCTCCACGTCGGAACCCGAGGTGACTGACTTTTTCAAGCGGTGAAAGTGTCTTGGCACCCGTCTTGTACAAGGAATCCCAAATCTGAATGCCTCCTGCCGCAAATGAATCCCTTCAAACTCCGCGGTAAGGCCCTGGTGTTGCGTAATCTCCTCTGAAGGTGCGGCGCGTCTCCGTGACTGGAGTCGCAGCCGCCATTTTGACTGCTCTCGCTATCTGCGCAATACCGGCACCGCTATGAAGAACTTTCTCTGCAGAGAAAATATGTAAGGGCACACTGTAAATCTCTTTTTCCTTGGATGGCTATGTGTTTTTCAACAACTGTTGGGGTTTTTCCTCTGCCATGACTGTAATGTGCTCTGCTATTTCCAATATTAGCAGTTCTCAGTATCCAGGTGTTTTCTAATATACTTGAGAATAGTCATAATTTCAGCTGTTTAGCTCTATCCCATTTTGAACTTTCACTCATAAGTTGCTCTTCTATTGCGGTGCAACCCATGTCTACGGGGAGAACGAAAAATATAAGAGGCGCTGCTTCATCTTCATCTTCTACTCGTACTTCGCGCTCTAAGTCTATTACAATTTCAACCTCAAATCCTTTCTCTGTGTTGCAAAACGACATGGAAGACTCCGAGCAAATCGTATCTCCACGCCTCACTGAAATAACGACCATTGCGCCGGTGTTTGCTCCCTCTCCTATCTCTAGCTCGTCTCTGCCAAATGGGAAGAATATTTCTAAAATAACTCCCTCTTCAGTACTATCATCTACTAAAAGAAGTAAAAAAGATCCTCCTTCACCAACCACTTCTCCACCACCAACATCCTTGGAGTTAATTTTGGATGAGATACGCGCTCTCAAACCCTACATGGAGGAAACGACCATACGCCTACAAAGCTTAGAAGATAAATGGTCTACTCTTGATAGCAAAATCAATTCAATGGAACGTCAAGTAGAATCCTTACAAATATTTTCTCAACAGATTCATCCTATGAAAGTAGAAGTCCTTCAACTCCAGAAACAAGTGGAAAACCTTGAAAACCGCAGTAGACGCAACAACCTACGAATCTATGGTCTGGCTGAAGGTTTGGAAGGTTCCAATCCTATATCTTTCTTTCAATCTTTTCTTCCACAGGTTCTTGGAATTCCGGAACCCCCTCTGTTAAACAGTCAAAGAGCGCATGGGCTTGGCCATACTCCTCATGCCTCATCATCCCAACGCAAACCAAGAGGCGTCATTTTATACTTCTTAGAATACACTGACTTACTTAAAGTTTTACAAGCAGTCAAATTCAAACGTCGCATTTCTTGGCAAGGCTCTCAGTTGTTTTGCTCACAAGATTACGCTAAAATCACAGCGGATAAACGGAAAAGCTTCCTAGCCATGTGACCAGCACTACGAGCCTTGAATGCCTGATTCGGTCTCATCCATCCTTGCCTCTTTAAAGTGATTTATAACAACAACAAAAAACACCTATGAAGATCCAGTTCTACTTCAACGATTTCTTGACAGTTGCAGAGAAGAATCCATGGACTTTGCAAGATCATCTTCTACTTGACAATGATTTCTCTTTTATTAAGGATAAATATAGTTTGACACTGTTTATATGCTGTATCTTGAATGATTGTCTTGATAGTTGTAGAGGGGTCTCCATGGAACTCCCAGGATTATCTACTACCTGAATATTTCCTCTTTCTTCCTAAAGATGACTGTAATTTTACGATGTTCCTATGTCATTTTTGATTAATTAATCTCCTTTCCTTATGTCTCCTCCCACCAGGTGCCGTTGTCCCTGATCCACCAAATGTTATGTAGTCTGTTTGAACTGATGCCCTCCTCGTGGTCTTTCTCGGAGTTTCATGACTGGTTGTTCGTCTTTCCTTTGTGGCCTCAACACCCTCCATCCTTGTTTGAGTCTTTGGTATGTTTTAATGTCTCTTCTGTTCATTCTCTCTATCTTTTTTTCCTCTCTTTTCTTTCATCTTTTCTCTTTCCTTTTTTCCTTTACTTCTCTTCTCTTTTATTCTTTCTATTTCAATATTTTACATTCCATATCTTCTTTCCTTTCTATTGGAGTGCTTGTTTTTCGCTTTTCAAAAATTGCAACTTTTTTATTGTATCTTCGTTTTGCTGTAATAATCTACAATTTTTACTGTTGTTATATTTAGTTGATTAATGACGTTACGTGTTATTTCCTGGCATGTTAAAGGTTTAGGTACGCCTATTAAAAGGCAAAGGGTTCTTACCCACTTATCTAATCTTAAATCAGATATTGTATTTTTACAAGAATCCCACTTAAGTGCTTCAGAAGTTCTTAAACTCAAGCAATAATGGGTGGGTAACGTTTTTTCCTCTTCGGGTACTAGCAAAAGAAATGGGACTGTGATTCTCTGTCATAAAGAACTTAAAGTATCCCTTATCTCTCAGGACTCAGATGATGAAGGGCGTTGGTTAATTGTTTACCTCAAAGTCAATGATATACTTATTACTCTGTTTAATGATTATGCTCCTACTAAACCCAATAATAATTTTTGGCCACATATTTCCACTCTTTTGATGTCTATTTCTACACCATATGTTATTTTCGGTGGAGATTGTAACCTAGTTGCTGATCCATACATTGACCGTACATCCAAAGCATCTTTTATTCCTTCTCCAATGCATCAACACTTTACCACCCTAGTTTCCCACAGATCTCTTGTTGATTCCTGGAGATTCTGTAACCCACCACTCCGTGAATACACTTTTTTCTCTCCCACTCACCTTTCACAATCTCGCATAGATTATTTATTTGTCTCCAAAGCATTGACACAATCTATATTACAAGCAGACATTGGGTCTATATTGATTTCGGACCATGCTCCTGTAATATTAGACTTAGAGTTACTCCCAGTTAATGTCACCAGTAAAAGATGGCGTTTTAATACCTCTTTGTTAGCTGACCAAACTTTCACTTCTTCTTTTGAGGACTTCATTACTGACTTCTTTAAACATAACTTAACTTCTGTGTTGTCCTTCTCTCTTGTGTGAGACACTTTTAAGGCTTCATCCCGAGACTTTATTATTTCTTATGTTGCCAAAAGAAACGCCAAAGTTCCCGAAAAGCGATCGAAATTCTTAAAACTATCAAATTACTAGAATCACTTTATACAGCAACTAACTCTAAGGCTGATCTCAATATTCTTATTAAAGAGAAGTTTAAATATAATAAGTTATCCACGGAAAATGCCTCTGCTTATCTCCTCCGAGGTAGTGCTCATTATTATGGCGGCCAGAACAAAGCGGGCAAACTCCTTGCCTCATATCTCAAGATCAAGAAAGATCGTACTAATATTGATTATATCTTGAGTTCTAACTCTTCTCCAGCAACCAAAAATTTAGAAATTTTGGAAGAATTAAAAAAATACTATACCTCTCTTTATACTCCTGAAACTATTACGGATTCTATTGACATACAAAGTTATCTTGCCTCAATACAAAAACAATTTTCCACGGATATTGATTTTTCACCATTGGAACGTGATATTTCTATCAAGGATATCTCCCATGCATTAAAAATTCTCAAAACAGGGAAGGCACCTGGTCCTGATGGATTTCCTGCAGAATTTTACTCCCATTTCTCCAAATCCCTTCTCCCTTATCTCCTTTCTTTATTCACACACTTCATTTCCTCTAATTCATCCAGTGGTACCTTTCAGGATGCTCTTGTTTGCCTAATCCCTAAAGAAGGGAGAGACCCTTATCTCTGTAAAAATTATAGGCCAATATCATTAGTTGACTCTGATTATAAATTATTTTCCAAAATTCTTGCTCCCCGCCTAGAACCCCTTTTGCAATCCATTATTTGTAGGGAACAATCTGGCTTCATTAAGGGTCGAAATATTTCTGATAATATCAGAACCTTCTTTAATATATTGCACAAATCTAATAAATATTCTCACTCACTTGCTGCTATTTCTTTAGATGCGGAAAAGGTTTTTGACCGCATGGATTTGTCGTTTATTTTCCTCACATTGTCCTGGTTTGGTTTTGGACCCAAGTTTATCTCTTATGTTTCCTTATTATATACCTCACCCAAAGCTTCCATTTTTGCCAATGGTTCTATTTCGAATTCCTTCACTTTACAGAGAGGTGTCTGCCAGGGTTGCCCCCTTTCCCCACTTCTATTTATTCTCGCTTTAGAACCCTTTCTTGCAAAAATTAAACAAAATCCCAACATACATGGCTTTCAACACGGTAACCTTCATGTTAAAATGAGTGTCTATGCAGATGATATTCTGCTATATATGTCTAAGCCAGAACAATCTATCACAGCTTTCACTACAGAGGTCAATGCTTTCTCTTCAATTTGTGGTTATAAACTAAATCATGATAAATGTGAAATTCTCCCTCTTAATATTTTATGTTTTAAACAAGATTTTGTTCCCACTAATTTTTCATGATATTTTCAAAAGATTAAATATTTAGGTCTATGGTTTTCCCCCTCTATCAAACAGATCTTATCCCTAAACATGACTCATGTTCTCTCTACATTAACTACATCTATCTCCAAATGGCACCCTCTATATTTATCTTGGTGGGGCAGACGTGACACTATTAAAATGATGCTCGCTCCTATTATTTTTTATATGATTTCTGCTATTCCTCTTAACCTTCCTTCTCACTTTTTCAAAAAAGTTAACTCTATTTTAGCTATCTTCTTATGGAATAAAAGGAAATCACGTCTATCCCTATCCATGCTCAAACGTCCTAAATCACAAGGTGGAGTTAACTTTCCTGACTTTCAACTTTACCACAATGCTTTTCTTCTTAAACAGCTTTCTAAATCCTTAAATCAATCCATATCCAGTCGATCTCCACTGTGGAAAGACATCGAACTCTCTTTCCTGTCTCCTTTCTCTTTCAATGAATCTCTTAAATTCACTCACAAAACACGATTTTTATCTTCACCTATACATAAAACTACCCATAGGTTGTTTCACTCTTTTTGACTTCACACCTCTCAAGTAAAGATCAATTTCTTAACTCCTCCATTTGGCACAATCACTTTCTTAAAATTAAAAACAAACCCATTTTTTGGAAAGCTTGGCGAGAAAAAGGTTTGCTTTGGATCCATCAACTTTACTCGAATGATACTCTTCTCACTTTTTCTGAAGCACAATCTCTCTATAAATTGCCAAAATCTTTTTCTGCCAAATTCAAGATATTGATCCAAAATGTATCTTCCTCCCTATCTTCAATATCTTCTATACCAACTCCTCTATTACCTCACCGTAATATTCTCCCCATTTTAAGTGCCCAATCTAGTGCCTCAGCTATATATAAATTCCTCAACACACTCCTCGAGCACAGAACTAAAACTAACATAGAACTCCAATGGGAACGTGAGTTGCACACTTCATGGTCCACTGCTTTTTGGGATAAATTATGGTTAAAAATCCGCAAGACTTCAAGATCAGCTAGTGCGATACAAACACTTTTCTTTATATACAATCGACTTTTGTTTACTCCAATGCTCTTACATAAATTTAATTCCACACTTTCCTGAAATTGCTGGTCATGTAACACTCCTCATGCTGACTTATACCACATGCTTTTCTCTTGTCCCTCCACTCATCAATTCTGGTTAGAGGTATGGTCTCAAATCAATGGAATCTTCCACACTCATTTCTCTTTTTCACCTATAGACATATTTCTGGGGGTGAGCAGACAAAATATCGAAAATAATATATCGATATACAAAAATATCGAAGTTAAAATATCGAAGGGACAGAATATCGAAGGGACAGAATATCGATGGACAGAATATCGACCCTAAGGTAAGTAATATCGAATTTTTTAATATCGATGTTACTAATATCGATATTTGTATTATTGTTATGTATTTTGTTATGTTTTTAATATGTATGTGTTATATGTGTCTTTGTTAAGTGTTCTACTTGTTTAAAAATATATGTATACAATTTTTATATGTTAATACATTTTTTTTTTAAGTTAATTTTTTTTTCTTTGTACTGTAGCGGGTTGTGGGTTTATAGGGGAATAGGGTGGGAAGTAATTTAATTATACTAAATTAATTATTAATTTTTAGGTATTATAAATTAATTTTAATTATTTTTTGCGTTTAAATTCTGTAGCGGGTTGTGGGTTTATAGGGGAATAGGGTGGAAAGTAATTTAATTGTAATTAAGTTATAAATTATTTTAATTAATTGTTATTGATAATTATATAATTGTTAATTAATTAATAATTGGTAAATAATTTTTATTAATTGGTGATTAATTTTTATTAATTCATTAATTGATCATGATGTAATTTAAATGTAATTAACTTATAATTTATTTTAATTAATTGGTATTGATAATTATATTATTGTTAATTAATAGTAATCAATTATTAGTATTTGGTAATTAATTATTATTAATTAGTTATTAATTTTTATTAATTGATTAATTGATCATTATGTTAAGTGTATTATTTTATCATTGTAGTGTGTTGTGCGTTTATAGGGGAATACTTTTGGAAGTAATTGAAATCTAATTAAGTAATTATTAAATTTATTTTTGGGTATTGATAATTAATTTATTGGATATTAATTATTAATAGGTAATTTTTTTAAATTACAATTTTTTGGTTCTAAAAATTAATTTATTGTTGTTTTATTATTAATTGGTAATTAAATATTATTAAATATTATTTATTGATACATTTAATTAATATATTAAGAATTATTTATTAATTGATAATTAATGTTTAATTATTATTATTATTGGTATAAAAAAGCATTTAATTGTTTAATATTAGTTAATTGGTAATTAAGTTTTAATAATGTATATGTTTTTGTTATTAAAAATATTTTATTGTTCAATATTTATTATTTAGTAATTAATATTTATTAATTATTATTTATTGGTATTTATTACTAATTTATTGTTAATACATTTTCTATTGGTAATTATGTTTTTAATAATTATTTATTGGTATTGGTAAATAGTTTAGAGTTATTTAATAATTAATTAATTATTTAAAAAAATTAATTTATTTATAAGTATGTTATTTGTAACTTCTACGCTATCCAACACTTCCCCTACTGTTGCACTCTCTGGAGTGGGAATAGTAATTTTTACCCCTACGCTATCCAACACTTTCCCTACTGTTGCACTCCCTGGAGTGGGAATAGTAATTTTTACCCCTACGCTATCCAACACTTTCCCTACTGTTGCACTCTCTGGAGTGGGAATAGTAATTTTTACCCCTACGCTATCCAACACTTTCCCTACTGTTGCACTCTCTGGAGTGGGAATAGTAATTTTTACCCCTACGCTATCCAACACTTTCCCTACTGTTGCACTCACTGGAGTGGGAATAGCAATTTTTACCCTCACGCTATCCAACGCTTTCCCTACTGTTGCACTCCCTGGAGTGGGAATAGTAATTTCTACCCCTACGCTATCCAACACTTTCCCTACTGTTGCACTCTCTGGAGTTGGAATAGTAATTTTTACCCCTACTCTATCCAACACTTTCCCTACTGTTGCACTCTCTGGAGTGGGAATAGTAATTTTTACCCCTACGCTATCCAACATTTTTCTTACTGTTGTTTTTTTGGGGTTTGTAATAGTAGTTTTATTACCTACGCTATTTAATATTGTTTGTATTATTTTAGTTAATATAGTATATAATTAATTTTCAAAATATTAAAAGTAAATTTAATTTTTTTAATTTGTTATTATAATTATTTAATTTTTATTTATGTTATTGTTTTATGTGTTTAGATGTATTTGTAATTTATAATATTTTTTAATAATGTATAATGTATTAAAATAATTATTGAAACTTATTATAAAGTAAGTATATATATTATATGTATATGTTTAATTAATGTTTTATTTAATTATATATGTTACTTATTAATTTTAAAAATTATAAAATATTTTTAACTATGTTTATTTTAATTATAAGTATTATTTAGTTTATTTTACATATTATTTTTAACAAAAAAAAAACGATATTTTTAATAACAATATTTTTGACAATCGATATTGTTTTTTCGATATTTTTGTACTTACCATGTTGTAGATAGGATTTCGATATTATTGACATCGATATTTTTGTTGCGATATTTTTGTAGGTCGATTTTTTGACCTTCGATATTTCGTCAGTGATCCATTTCTGGGTACATTGTCCGAACACTGGCATACACTTTCTTGAAACACGGATGTTGTTGACTTATTAATTACAATTGCTTTCCAACAAATAACAAAAAATTGGAAAAAATCCACACAACTTTCTTTTCAAGCTTGTTGGTATAGTGTTTGCTACAACCATCGACTTGATCGTGCATATGTCTCCCCATGTCTTTACTCCTGAAAAGAGAACATATATGGTCCCCTGTAACTATTTTCTTAGACACTTCTGCACAAAAATGTGCCCAGCATCATCCATTATTGGAAGAAGTTCCCAAACCACCATGAATTTTTTTTTACTGGTATATCATTTATTTATTTATTTACTTAGTTATATAATTTTCTTTCCTTTTCTCTTTTTTAAATGCATTTATTACAGCCATTACCCCTTAAAATGTTAATGTCTTTTTACATTGTATGAAGCTCTCCTATTTCAATATTACGTATTTAGTCATGTTATTATTGTACTTTTTTCCCTTTTCTTCTCCCTCCTCTCTTTACACAGTTATTATAACCTTTTTTCTATATGCAATTACTTTGAATATGTCTCTTTTCTATAATATGACGTTAACTCGCTTATTGTTAATCGACATTTTGTTACTTTATTTGATTGTTTATGTTTGGTTGCATCTCTTCCAAAATAAAGTTCTTTGTTTAAACTAAAAAAAAAAGAACGATAATGTCTCAAACGTGAAAATCAGTGGTCGAAGTACAGTTTTCTGCCGCTCTGCGCTCCTTGCATGTGGCAAGCCGACATGCCTCCTCTGCCATCCAAAGAAACAATAACAGGACTGGGACCCGTTAGCCCAGATGAGACCGGGTAGAGTTTGTAGCAAACAACAATGTCCCAGCTGGAAATCATTAAAACAAGACAGTTCAAAACAGCGATATAAATCACAAAGGGGGCGGGGAACAAAGAAAGGGAGACCACAATGAAGATGGTGGAGTAAGAGAGCTTATTATTGTAAGTAGTTATGGCAGCACTACAGTACAATTAAATATACAATGACCATAACACACAAGGTGAGCACTGGGTGTGCTAGTGATGGTGAGCGGCGCAGTGACACAAAGGTGAAGAGAACAGCGTGAACGGCGGCAAGGGATAAGAGAAAAAGTGGTCAAAATACACAAAATGATATACAATGCTGATGTTTTGGAAATCAGGATAAATAAATTGACCACAACAGCGCCCAAGTTCTATGCTGGGTAGTCGACGGCGTTTCAACCTGGATGATTTCAGGTCATCATCAGGACAATGGTCATTAGTTTGGATGTTGTGCTGTACAAGGAAGATGGGAGGGAAAAAAAGAGGGGATAATCAAAAGAGAGGCCCAAGAATGGAGTAAAAAAAGGAGAGATGGAGGTCCAGCTGTGGAAAATTACCTCAACTGGACAAGGAGGGAATCAAGCGTCAGGGTCCGGACAATCAGAACGTGGTAAAAACCAGTGAGGCGTCAGGGATCCGCATGTGTACTGCAAGGGGAAGGTCATGAGTAAATAGGGTGCCTCAATTGTTAGGGAAACCAGAACATGGTAAGCGCTATAAGCGTGCATTTATAATTACCCAAATAGTCAACAGTCACAGCTTGAATTAGCGGAGGGGGGTCTGATGATCAACGAGTAGTGAAATCATGCTAGGCGGTCATGGAGAGTCTGAATAATGAGGAGGGGGGAAGGGGATTAATAGGGAGCAACGTGAGGGCATGGGAAGTAATGGAGCAATGAGTAGGGCTGTGACTTACTTGAGAAAGAGTAGGCGTCCAGCGACTGAGAAACAGTAGGGCAGTCAAGTTGTACCCAGTAATTCAAGAGGCCACAGAGGTAGAGGAATCAAGCCTCCGGTTCGCAGCCAGGCTGGGGACGAGTGAAACGTCCGGGAGCACAGGGCGTGAAGAGAACCGGCAATAAGTGCTGTGTCAAACAGTCATGTGACAAAGGTCACGTGTGGAAGAAAAACTAGAACCGGAGCGGCTGGATCAGTCAGAGGCCCCCGGGGGGACTAAGTAGTGTAGGTTGGAGGAAAGAAAACACTGAGGGGCCGATTCCGATGTCGGACGGACTCAGGTCCGTCCGACATCGGTCCGGAGCCGTAACCGACCGACCTGCTGTCGTCGGTTACGGCCCAGGCAGTACGATGCGACCGAACCCTGTTCGGTCGCACTCGTATCTCCCACAATGGGAGCATGCATTCCGGACGGAATGCATGCTGGCATTGGAGAAAGCAGGGGTGCTTTGTATATCTTTGTTTCCAATCTGTCCAATTGCTTGAATTCTCTCCTCGTCTGATACATTAATGTAATATTCATCAATATGCCCAGATCACTAAACGGTTACCCATAGTGTCATATTGTTATTATACCTTTGTATCAGCTTACCCTTGGCTCCTATACAACTGCACCTTTTTCCAATTAATGCGTTTATGCTCAAATGATCTTTTAAATTTCCTTATTGTTGAATTGCCCCTAAATGGGACTGTAATGCAATGTAATTAATCTCTTTATATTAGTAAGCAATTGTTTTACTGTTTTTGTTTTCCAATTTGTCAACTCCGCTTTTTCAAAGTATAAGCAAACATGGATTCCCAATGGGGAATCGAACCCTTCACACTCGGTGTTTTCTTTCCTCCAACCTACACTACTTGGTCCCCCCGGGGGCCTCTGACTGATCCTGCCACTCCGGTTCTAGTTTTTCTTCCCCACGTGACCTTTGTCACATGATGGTTTGACACAGCACTTATTGCCGGTTCTCTTCACGCCCTGTGCTCCCGGACGTTTCACTGGTCCCCAGCCTGGCTGCGAACCGGATGCTTGATTCCTCTACCTCCGCGGCCTCTTGAATTACTGGGTACAACTTGACTGCCCTTCCGTTTCTCCATCGCTGGATGCCTACTCTTTCTCAAGTGAGTCACAGCCCTACTCATTGGTCCATTACTTCCCATGCCCTCACATTGCTCCCTATTAATCCCCTTCCCCCTCCTCATTATTCAGACTCTCCATGACCGCCTGTCATGATTTCACTACTCGTTGATCGTCAGACCCCCCTCCGCTAATTCAAGCTGTGACTAGACCATTTGGGTAATTATAAATGCACGCTTATAGCGCTTACCATGTTCTGGTTTCCCTACCAATTGAGGCGCCCCATTTACTCATGACCTTCCCCTTGCAGTACACACGTGGATCCCTGACGCCTCACTGGTTTTTGCCACGTCCTGATTGACCGGACCCTGACGCTGGATTCCCTCCTTGTCCAGTTGAGGTAATTTTCCACAGCTGGACCTCCGTCTCTCCTTTTTTTACTCCATTCTTGGGCCTCTCTTTTGATTATCCCCTCTTTTTTTCCCTCCCATCTTCCTTGTACAGCACTACATCCAAACTAATGACCATTGTCCTGATGATGACCTGAAATCATCCAGGTTGAAAAGCCGTCGACTACCCAGCATAGAACTTGGGCGCTGTTGTGGTCAATTTATTTATACTGATTTCCAAAACATCAGCATTGTATATAATTTTGTGCATTTTGACCACTTTTTCTCTTATCCCTTGCCGCTGTTCACGCTGTTCTCTTCACCTTTGTGTCACTGCACCGCTCACCATCACTAGCACGCCCAGTGCTCACCTTGTGTGTTATGGTCATTGTATATTTAATTGTACTGTATTGCTGCCATAACTACTTACGATAATAAGCTCTCTTACTCCACCATCTTCATTGTGGTCTCCCTTCCTTTGTTCCCCGCCCCCTTTGTGATTTATATCGCTGTTTTGAACTGTCTTGTTTTAATGATTTCCAGCTGAGACATTGTCCTCTGCCATCCAGGCATGTAGATGGCTTCTGATGGACCAGTGTCACCTGGGTGCCAGGGTGCAGGCCACGTGTTGGCGACAGCGAGGGCCCAAGGTGGGCAGTGGTGTGTCTGGATTTATTCAAGACATCATTTTGCCCTGTCCTTTGTGCTAGTAGTTGGGGGAGGCGTTTTGATCTGCCCCAACATCTGAGAACATTTGCATATTATTTACCCAAAATCGGAGAAAATGTGCGTATTTATTAGTTGCATGGGTGGCTCCTTGCAGTGCAGATGATATTAGGGCATACATATTTTGTGCAACGCATTTATTATTGAAATATGCGTTCTTCTTTCATGTGCTCGCTGGCTTCTTCTGTTGAGTGTGAACTTAGGTGCGGCCTCTTTCCGTCTCATTAGTGAATTAATTTACCCTGGCTCAATTTAACACATCCCACACAGAGAAAATGAGCCATTTCCTTCTCTCCTCCTTTCTGCCTTCCCCTCTCACAGTAACCTGTTTATTTCTCTTTTTCCCTCTCCCTTCCTCTTCCTTCAATTTTTCAAACCGAGACACTCCCCTCCTCACTGAGGTCATGCTGCAGTCAGTGGTCATTGAGCAGTATCTGTGGAGCGAGAGTCGGGACTGCAGTGCAAGGCAGCAGGGAGCACTGACTTTGGCCCAAGCACCGTGCTGAGCAGACACAGAGGGCCCGATTCTGATGCGGGTTGGAAAAGCTTCCCGACCGAGGGCCTGATTCTGATGCGGTTAGGAAGGCCTCCTAACGGCATTTGCTCCTTCCAAATCGGATCGGGAACGTGTCTTCCCGACCGAGGGCCCAATTCTGATGCGGTTAGGAACAAATGTTCCCATTGAAGTCAATGGGAGTTCAACCAAATCGTATCCGGAAGCATCCGGATGCATCCTACTCCGCAGGTCGGACTTTCCCGATCCGAGTGGGTCGGACACCATTTCCCAACCGATTCGGTCGGGAAGCTTTTCCAACCCGCATCAGAATCGGCCCCAGAGGCTTAGAGGTAATTTTTGATCCTGACAGAACAAGGAGTGCTTAAAAGAAGTATGGGAACTGTGTGATCCTGACTGAATAGGGCGGAGCGGAACTCTGCGGAATTCCACAGAGTTTTTATGCAACTCCGCGGAATTCCGCGTAGTGCAACTTTGCGAACTCCGCCCAACCTTAATAGTATTGGAAAAATCCAAAGAAACTAACATGGCATTAGTGTCCTATGGAAATACACACACTCTAAGGGATGTGGTGTGGTCAATCAAGTGGTCTCCCAGTTGCAGTCAGACAGCACAATGAAGAAAAAGCAGAGGAAAAAACTACGCAAGGTCAGGAGCAAAACAAAAAGTTCTATGCCTACAATATTCCTGGCAAGTCTTTCAAACTTAATCATAGATAAGAATAATTGACTGTTATCTCACAGCAACTTAACAAGGAGACAATATGAAGAACTTAACCTTTTACCACACCTTGTCAGTAACAGTACTCGGACTGAAAGAAAGCTTTTATCCATATTTGTCAAGAACCCACAGGAAAAAACACAGAAACAAACAAGTTCTGTTTTCATCTCATCTGGATCTACCGCCAGGAAGGAGTCTCCCATGAAATGCGCCCTGCCTATAGTTTCTGCAGACACAAAATCGTCAGTAGCACCCGTAAATGTGAAAACACCAGCACCCGCAAATGTGAAATCAAGAGGGGCTTCCCCACCTCTCTGTGCATCTATGATTATGGAGGCCATTAAAAGGAGAGAGGCCCAGATAAACTGCCAGGCAAAAATACATGCTCTAACTACTTCACTGAAATTTAGGGGCATTTGCTAGGGGCAATGCTTACAACTGGGGAGCAGGCCACAAGGAGCCACATGATTGACACAGAAAAGCAGACCGTGATACTAGTTGGCGCGGGTAAATGTTCAACACTCCAACCCTTAGAAGTTACAATGCTCACCACGTCGATGTCATTTCTCAAACTGTGCTGCATAAAGACGATGTCTTAACCGCTGAACCATTTGAGTCTCATCTTTAAGGAAATGTCAGGGCATGGTGAAGCCAGAGCCTCCCACGAGCCCTGGACCGACCACAGAAACAAAGTGCACAATCTTCTTCTCTGAATATAACCCCAGGGGTAGGTGTGACATTCTAAGCCATAGCAACATTCTAAAACTCCTGCACACTGTGCCCACACTTGCGAGTCTGTCTTCAACGGACACTGGCACGTTGAATTCCTACCACCGGAGAACAATGTGAGGGAGCCAACTCTCGTAACCTGGGCTTCCAGCTTTATTGCAAGTCAAGTCCTCCTGGCAAAATAGTTTTTTGGATCATGGGGAACTTAGTTCAAACATATATACCAGTAGCGTATCCCGTTCTGTTTACCCAGCCAAATGAGTCTCAAGTGGCGCACGATAATGAAGGTGCGGGATTTGTGTATTTAATTCTTAGAAATTCAATTGGCAGTTCCCATAAGGAACCAATGAGCTCTGAACACAGCAGAGGCCTCACATCTGACACTTGTGAAGACAAGCAACTAGACATAGGCTGGTTATCAGCAGCACTTCATGGAAGTAATAAATTCTGACACACTGTATTCTCAACCGTTAGCACGGAGTAGACACCTGATGTTATGAGAATCCGCTCTTGGAATATCAACTATCTGCCACAAAATCTAGTAAACTACTTGGAGTTGTTCCAAGTAATTCTCCTGCAAGAAAAATGTTCCATGCTGATACTTCCACGTGAGGGCTTTACAGGCTATTTCATACCAGAGTCTAAGATTCGGAGGCATGGCCGCCCGAAGGGGGGTCAGCGACCTACGTATCAGTGCCACTAGAGATGGAAAGTAATATTGAGGAGACTGATGATGAAAGCATACTAATGGTGAAGCTCGGTAAATGGCTTTCAAAATCTGGACTTCCCTCCTGCTAATCAACATCTACATCCATCCAGACTGTAGGTCAAGGAAAGAACTGTCACAGAAACTGCCTACACTGTTCTCAAGAAGCCTACATGATTGACCTAAACCTGAAATCATAGTAAAGGGGGACTTTAATATGATTTTACTGCCTACGTCCGCAGTGATGATTTCTTAGTTCTTCAGGATCACCATTTGTCCATTGCCAACCAGGCAGTAAAGAACAACAGGAAAAGAGACTCAAAGGCAGAGTGCTTGTAAAAGATGTCGAATCACTTGGTTTGAGAGTACTAAATGAAAGATATCAAGCGATCTGTGCTCTGGCTTGGATCTACCACTCGTCAAACTTGTACTCCAGTATTGACTTTACAATGCTACACTGCCTTTATTTTAATTAATAAAAACGTTCTATATCAAAGAAAAAGTGGAACGTGATCACTGGTCGCAAACCATTGAGCTCAATGTCAACTGCCCTATACATCAGCAAATAAGTAATTTGCTGCGGAACCTGGAATCTTTTAACTACAAAAATTAGGATGGTCCGAGCACACAATAGAGACCATTGACAATTCAACAGTATGGCTCATAGAGGGCACCAATAATAAAGAACTATCCCCCATTTCTAATTGAGAAATGTTTACTAACCTTTTACTAGATAAATACTTGCCCTATAATCTGCCCTCTCCATCTAGAACTGCAACTGGCCTTCAAGGGCCAAGTACACAATGCCTGCCTCTTGTTTAGTAGCAAAGAGGAAACTCAACAAAGCACTGAAAACTTTGAGGTAGCACCCAAATAATCCAGTGTACCAAGACAACTTATGAAGCACTAAAAAGCGTTCAGGAAGGTCTTGTGGGAAGAAAGAGGGTTGTAAGAACAGGCTACCTGGGCAAAGTCTTTATATCTTAGCAGGAAGACAAATTCAAGGGATTTCTGGAAACTGCTGAACTGCCTAAACAGAGCTCCAAAATTATAAACAATTCGAACATCACTGAATCAAGATGGGCTCATTACTTAGCTGCACATTTTTGTCTAACAGCAGGAGGCCATTACCAGTTTTATAACCCTGGGGCGGGAATAGCTCAGAAACTGTCTGCCAATATACAACCAGCCCCTTATAAGATAGCAATAGAAAAACAAGATCAGCTGCATCTAAGTACAGCTAACAAAGGGCACACCTGCAAAATCACTGAAGCAAAAATATCTCAAAAGACCTTTCAGCATATAGAGTATCACTCAACAGCTTGTTATGTGCAACTGCGTAAAGAATGGAACTGCGTGAACTTCCTATCTACTTTTTCCACTGAACCATTACAGGATGCAGCAGAAAATTCAAATCTTGATGTCCGGCTAGTGGAAATAAATTCAACAACCAATATGAGGCTACCCAATGGGGATGGCACACTCATCTTCACCCAAGAGCAAATATTCAAGGTGATACAGGCAGGTCGACGTGATGGAGCTCCAGGACCTAATGGCATCCCACAGGCACTGTATAAAAAGATGTGCCGTATTCTCTCTAGCTAGTTTTAACATCACTTCCTTCACGTTGTTTTTGGTTTTGCGCTGCGCCCTCACCCACACCTTTTCTCTCATTTAGTGGCATTAGCAAATCCGTGTAGAGTAGATCTCAAAACATCCCTGTGCTCCTCCCTCTCAGAGAGGGGGTTGTAGCCCTCAGAGGAACTAGGTTTCCTCTGAGAGGAGAATCCCAAATGATGAAGCATGCCACCTTCGGTGGGTGAGGGATTTCGTCCTAAGAAGGGATTATCCCACAGTTAGATCTGTGTGATATTGTCAGTGTCTTCTTCTTTTTGCTCTTTCTTCAGACCCCAGGATTTTGATTGTTTATCTTTGTGTACTGAATTGGGGATGTAATCCTGTGCAGGTCTTAAAACCTTCCCTAGGACCCTCCTTCCATATTTTCCTCTGTTTACTGTATTTTGAGCAGCCTTGGCTGCGGGTCCTTATTTACAGAATCCCTAAAAGGTGATTCTTTGTTTTTGCACCTGTGTTGAGACTTTTTTGAGTCAATTTTTTGAGAGATTCCCTGTTTGAAAACCGACCATCTGTTGACACTATCTTCTGAGAATGGCAGAACGACAGGGCTTAGCCTTTGATGACACTGTGGCACAATCTATTCTGACCACGCCTAGTATCATAGACACTTTCCAGGGTGGGATTCCCACACAAGGTGATGATTGGTCAAAACTTTTGATCTTAAAGAAATCTCATTCCCGCATTTACATTCATGGAGCAATAATGACAGAATACCTGAGGGGGAACTGTGCCCCCACAGGATTAATAGTCACAAATGCACCGCGCCTATTTTTGGAGGATAAAGTATTTCTTAAGGATTGGTCTCTCGTGGCGTGGTGCTGCACCCGCGATTGGCTGATCCTCATTATTAACACCGCTAAACGGATCGCTGATACGATCCTTATAGAAATACAAATTCTAGAATCCCAGATCAAAGTGGCAATTTCTACTACTCTTTTCAAAAAACAAAATGAGGAGACCAATAAAACCAACAGAGAGTTTAAAGACTCAATTCTAGCTGCCAAGATTACCAAATTTAACAAGCATTTGCAATGCAATAGGTCTCGCATTTGCTAAAGTTTGAGCTATTGGCATCGTAAATGACAATGTCTTTTATTTATGTGGATTGAAAAACTGCAAGTGGTTCGTAAACACGCACTTTGTACTTATAGTCGTTGATTTCGAGAAGCAAGGCTGGCAGTAACTGCGCCTCTTTTACTGCCAGCCTTGCTTCTCGTAAGCAAGGACTATAAGTTCAAAGTGGGCGTTTACACACCACTTGCAAGTTTTCCAAATATATAAATAAAAGGCATTGTCACTAACAATGCCAATAGTTCAAACTGCAGCAAATGCAAGACCTATTGCATTGCAAGGTGCACCAGTATGTGCATTTTGCCTTCTTGAGTGTACACACTTATAGAAGCAGAGTATTCTTGCATAAATATGATGGTATCAGAGGAAGAGCAAATTACACAATAAGAGGACGTGTTATTCTCACAACTTGCAATTGATCTTGCCATATTCAGGAACTATTTTTCTGGATTTTTACCTACAAGTAACTGCGTATAACACGTAACACACACGTATTAAATAACACATAAATGTGAGTTATGCTTGTGTGTGGGAAATAGATGGCTCTGCTAGGAAAGCTCAATTAGTAAGGCTATGACTTAAGATTTTGTGTGTGTATCCGGAGGGTCACTGGTTTGAATCCTGGTTGGTAGGCTGGGGAATATTAATATGCATTTATTTACAGTGCTATGAGGATCCAGCCCGCAAAAGAAAGCACTGTGAATATATGTAAGGGTTTCAAATAGTATTGCACAAAGGCTACCAAAGTTTAGAAAATGAAATGTATTGTACACAGCAGAAGACACGCTGCATGCAGTGTAAGAAAGGCTGCCACAAAATGTGCACAAAGGATTCAGTGTATAAAGGCGTACATGGCCTTGCGAAGTTGGATAACAAAGTTCAACGAGCATGGCAACAGCAGATAAGTGTGACAACAGGGGAGTGAGAGGATGATGGCAGAGAGGGGCGCGAGAAGGAAGGAAGGATCGTGGAAGAAGAGGAGGTGGTGGTGACAAAACTGTTGACAAACAAAGCGAATAGTAGGAGAATGGGAGCAGAAGAAGCGAATACCAGAGCAGGCAGTTGACAGAGATATGATCGCCGAGGGTGATGACGGCTGAAGATGGTGATGGCAGAGTAGGGTGGTTGCAGGGTAAGTTAATGGCAGGAGACAGTGAGGTTTTGACAATGAAGGAACACTGTTAAAATAAAATTCTGAAAAGTTGCCGCAAAATAGATTAACTTTGAGCCCCAAAATCTCCATGTTGGTGCAGTAAAATCAGGGAAAAGGAGTGGGGCTGTTTAGAGAAGAGAATTAAAGAATGAAAACCCAGAAATGATCCAGGCCGTTTTATACTGACTGCTCGCATGTGAAGCGTCTTAAGGAGTGATAATGCAAAATTCACCATCCTACCCTTTACTTACAAAAAATCGACAACTTTATGTGCTCAGTACAAAAGTAACATTAATAATAAAACTCTGAACGCAGCAAATCACCAACATACATCTTATTGGAAACAAAAACATGAAAAATAAACATCTGGATTTAAAAAATAGCTTATGAAAGGGATGTGCTGCCTAGAAAACCCCGAGTTGGATGAAGCTAAATACCGTCTGATTCCAAACCATCTGTAGGAATGTCCACATTTAGACTGACGCATAATGGGGCTATACGGAGCCCGCTGAAGCTTACACCTGATAATATGGGTAAGATGGGAGCGTTCTGAAAATAAGTATGGACATGTGATAGAGGCATTGAATATAGCTATGCAGGGAGAGCATACTTGCCCTTGGGGTGTGCTTCTAATATGGCAGGAATCTGCGCAGGCCGAGCCCCCTCGTACGTAAAATTACTTTAATTGTTTAAATGACTCTTTGTAGCGCCTACCTCTGCAGCGCCGGTTGGAGCGTCCGCCTCCTTAATGCAGGTCAGGAGGTGGGCTGCAGGTCTCAACCATAGCTGGCAAGGTTTCAGATTGCTATTTGTGAGCAAAGAAGGGGAAAGTGAGACGAACAGAGCTGAAGAGATAGGCAACGGAAGAAGGAATTACAGGCAAAGATAAAGTGGTGAGACAACATGAGAAAAATTGAGAGAACCACAGAAAGAGTGGGAGAAACTGGAAGAGATAAGGAAAGAATGAAAGAGGAAGACGCAAAGAAAAATAGGATGAATCAAGAAATGTAAGATAGAAACACAGGTGAAGAAAGAGGGAAAGGCCGACAGAGTGAGGAAGGGTCAATTAGAAAGAAGGAAAGACAACAATATAGAAGGTGAGACAATAGGCAGGTACATTTAGAGAGTGTCAAAGAGTCATAAAGAAAGAGAAACATAAAAAGAGATGAGACAGGAAACACAAAATAGACAGAGAAAATGAAAACGAGAGTGGCAGACCCAACCTCATGCCCATTTGACCTGGTACCGGCACCCCATGTGTTGCCTGGGGTAGAACCCACAACAACCCTCTGTAGGATAGGATAGCAGGATAGCACTTGCTTGCACGTCTGGGATCGTAAGAGGGAGGAGGGGAACAAATTCTTATAAAAAATAAAACAGTGTGAGCGTTTTAAGAGATTAATTTTCTGTGGATAACGTGCGGCATCTTCAATGCTTAAAATGTGAATAATGTCTCCTTCCTACAAATGGTGCAGACGTGTTTCCTGCTCGGCTGTTGTTTCAGCCTGGATTCACCTGGACGTATTATAAACCATCTGTCATCATTACCCCTGGTTGGAGTGAAAAGACCGCCCAGCTGTTGGCATGTCTGTAAATGAAGGGAGGAGACGGGTAGGAAAGATGTGGGATATAATCCTTCCTATTACAAACCCTCCTTCCACTGTTCACATGTTCCAGCCTGGCACTTGCTGCCCCCTCTGACGCCCGAGCGAATCTGGCGCGCTCTGGTTAGACCTGCCAAAGTGAAGGAGCAACCCTGTGTGTTCAGTGTGAGCCGCGAGGAGGCTAAGGGCGTTAGACTGAAGCAGGCCAAGCGAAGTTAGTGTCAAAACATAGAGTTGTTTTACAGGAAAGGAGACAGGTGAAGTAAAGTCACAGTATCACAGAACCCTTCCGGATACGACTCGTATCCGGAAGGGTTCACTGGGTCAGACCACAGCGCCGCTCCTGATTGGGGACGATAACAGCACTGATAGGACCCTTCATCCGTCTGTTGGACTCCGCTGAAGACAAACACGGCCTCGCTTCCAGGGGGGTCCTCGTGACGGTACATGTTACTTTCTTTGTATAGAAAAAATCTCATATTCGGATACTCCGATGTACACTTTATGGTCAGACTTCCTCCTCTGGTGACCACGCTCCCGGGGCTCGCTCAACACAACCGATGGTTTCGGGTAGGAATCTGTATTGAGAATGACACATACAAAACAAAAATGCGAGAAACTAAACACCTTCTCCTACACAGTACACACCACACCCCAGCTTGTCTCAGCAATCGTCTCACACGCAGCTTTTCCCTGAAACCTGAGTTGGGTCCGGCAGCAGGCAGAGTCTGTGACCGCAGCCTGAACCATGCTCTGCTAGGCTTCACGAAGACACGCAGCTGCAGCCATGTAGATAAGAACAGCGACGGCGCAGGGAGAGATTAGGTGCATGGCATGAAATGATTACAAAAGCCGTACGGAGTCTTCCAGGATCCCAGGGGTTAATGGCCATCGCAGCAGCGGCTTCAAAGCCTGCCTGCATTTTCATGCTTGAGGAGCGGAGTGCTTACATTGAAAGATACCGCCCTGCAGTGTAAGTTTACTGTAGTTGGTCGATGCTGCTTCCGGACTACAGGAAGTTACGTGTCGGATCAACAGCCAACAGAAAGCAAGACAAGAACAGCAATGCCACAGCTAAACGAATCGCAAGTGGTATGACAAATTACACAGAGTTTCACCCAACATACAGATTACTTTATGTCTCGCTGAGTCAGCGCATGCATTGCATGCGCTGCCAAGGCGAGACCTAAAAAGGATCTTGCACGTTTTTCAATGGAAAGGGTGTATCCGTACACCAGTGACAACTTCGTTCCAGCACCATTCAACCACAAGGGTAGAAGATATGGCTCAAATTATTCGACATCGGAAAGTGACGATTGGTCCAGCGATTCTGACAACTCGAGCCATGGTGACCCTAGGAATAGAGGAAACAATCGTAGAAGCAGAGGCAACTGGAGAGGTTTTCGAGGAGGTCCACCTCCACAACCCCAATGGTGGCCACCAGGACCATTTGGGTATCCTAATCTACCTCTCCAGCCACAGATGTTTCCATTTCAATCTCAACCACAATTTTTCCCCAACCAGCCTTTTTTAGGGTTTGGCCGGGGCCGATACAGAGGAAAACGACGGAACCAACAAGCTCAAGTCCATTGGAGTCCTCCACCATCATCGCGGACGACACGGAGCATGACGGAAGCACAAGGAGGGAGCTGCCACAAGACGACTTAGTTATAAATCTGATCAGTCGACAGCTGAGTACAGACGATTGGCCATCCTGAACAAAGGACTGGGTTATGTACCTTCATACAGAGGCGACACATTTATGATCAAGCAAGAACAGGCCCAGTTCTTTCGGAAAATTCGCCTTAACTTTTTCTTCAGAGATAAAATACAAGAAACAACAGATGAGACATGCTGCAATACTGGGTTGAAGAATAAGTCCACTATCAATCCACCTGCGCATCAGATTCCCCAGCAGGTATTGACCTTTGAGAAAGCCGTGATGGATCAGGTCAATACCATTTGTGATGGAGAGGAGAGACAATATCAGAACTTAACGAGACGAGAACAACTGGCAATGAAGACATTGGCGAATGACACCTCAATCACGATCAAGCCGGCTGACAAGGGCGGTGCTATTGTCCTGATGGACACCTCGGCCTACCGCACCGAATGTTTGAGACAGCTGGGTAATACCAGGTTTTACAAACCTTTGAGAGAAGATCCAACCAAGAGGTCACCATCGGAAATTAAGATGCTAGTAGATGAGGCTAAGTCCAATGGTTGGATTACTACTCAAGAAGCCTCTTTCCTAATAAAGGCACACCTGGTAATTCCATGTTTTTATGCCTTGCCCAAAGTCCACAAGGAACAGAGACCTCTTCCCGGTCGTCCCATCATTTCCGGCCTGGGATCACTTTTAGAACTTCTCTCAACATTTGTGGATCATTTCCTCCGACCTCTTGTGATGGAGATGCCCACATACTTACAGGACACGAAAGATGTTCTCCGTCTTCTGGGTGAGACTCCGTTTGACACCACCAGAGACTATCTTGTCTCCTTCGACGTCGAGTCGCTGTACACCTGTATTCCTCAAGACAAGACACTGGCAGCCATACAAACCCTTCTTGAGAACAAAGTTTTGGATACCATCACTCCAGTTCATTTCATTATGAGGTGTGCGCATCTGGCTATGAAAGAGAACTCCTTTCAATATGAGGAGCAATTATTCCTTCAAATCTCGGGTACTTCTATGGGGAGCGTTTTCGCTCCCAGTCTGGCTAATCTTTATGTACACCTTTTTGAACAGAATCACATTTTTTCGGATGACAATCCATATAAAAATAACATACTTATATGGAAACGTTATATTGACGATGTTTTTGTCATCTGGAGGGGTACTCCTGTCACCATCATTGAATTCCAGACGTGGCTGAATAACAGGAATGTTTTCCTTAAATTCACTTGTGAATATAGCAACATCAGCTTACCCTTTTTGGATATTCACATCTTTCCTGAGGATGGCGGTTTGGGTACTGAACTTTTTAGGAAACCCATGGCCAAGAACTCCCTGTTATCATATAAGAGCTTTCGCCCCAAAGCTCTCCGTGATAATCTGCCCTTTGGGCAGTTTTTGAGGATCAAGAGGAATTGTTCTTCAACTGCCAAACATCAAGAACATGCTAAAAAATTAGCCCTCCAACTTGGTGTGAGGCACTATGCGAAAAAACTGATTAAAACATCGATGAAACGAGCATCCAATAATAACAGGGAAGCGCTCATTGAAGTCAGCAGACCAAAAGAAGCCAATGCCAGGCTTACATGCGTGAACACCTTCTGTAGTTTCTCCAATAAAATCAAAAAGAGCATTCTTCACAATTGGAAATTACTGAATATTGGGACTACCAACTTACCTCGACCACTGTTTGCCTTTAAGTGGAGTATGAATATAAAGGGTCAGTTGGCGCACACACGCCCACTTAACAGAAAATCCAGGGACCAGAACACGCTCTGGAGTTTACCTGCAGTAAAAGGTCATTTTCCTTGTGGCATGTGCGCTGCTTGCCCTCAAACAGGACACACGGTCTCCATTGACATTGGGACCCCACAACCGTGGATGCAGTTACAGCACACTAATTGCAACAGTGATAAATTGGTTTACATGATTACTTGCCCGTGTTCTTTATGATACGTGGGCATGACCACCCGCAAGGTGAAAACCCGTATTTTAGAGCATAAGAGCACCATTCGGTGTAAGAAAGCTGCTACCAAACTTACAAATCACTTTCTAGTAACAAACCACTCACCAGAAGATCTGAAATGGACGGTGTTAGAAAAACCGCACATTCCTACCCACATTACAGACATCTCAACATACCTCTTTAGATGAGAGCAACAATGGGTACACAGGCTTAAAAGCGATAGTGTGGGTTTGAATGATGAAATTCCCTGGGTTTCCCTGTAAGTTTTCTGATACCATTTAGATGAGTTGGCTACATTCAGATGAGCGATATAAGATGCACTTACGAGGGTATCGTACTAGTTAACTGCACCATCACACATTCAATAACATCCCTTGCTATAAGTGTCAATAATATTCTGCATTGATGCGTTGATAACAAGGAGTGGATTTCCCTGTAAGTTTTCTGACACCATGTATGTGTGTTGGCTACATCCAGATGAGTACTAAAGTAGGCACTCTCTATGGTATCCATATTAATCCTACCGTCCTATCATACACTCAATAACAACACTTGCTACAGTGCTATCAACATTTTACATCTAGGCGTTATTAACAAGAAATGAAGTGGAGGGTATATTGACAATACCGCATTTATATCCTCTCACATATTCGATACCACTGTATGTCATTCATGGTGGGATAAGACAGGCTTTTGATCGTTCAAGTGGAAGTACTCTCTTTCCCTTGCTGGCCCCCGGTTTCATCCCTGTTTTTACTAACTGGTAGTGATGTTCCTTTTACGGGGTCATTGGTTATCATTGCACGTCAGGCTTCACAAATTATAGTCCGTCTTTCATTGCTAGCGAGCTGTCGGCATTCACGTCAGTTTGTTTGATGGCATTTTGTCAGACTGTGTTTCGCATCCAGCATCCTAACCACTCAACGATAAGAAATAGTCTTTCACTACATATCCCGGCAGGCATTGGCCGTTTCGCGCATGCGTGTAAGATTAGTGTGACAGCGTTACACGCATGCGCGGTGTCTTTAAGATTAATCGGAATACACACCGGTTCCGTGTTAAACTTTTCAGATACCATATTTAAGGCGCGACCCTAATGGCGTCTTTCACCTCCGGTCGCAGGCTCTGAACCACTTGGGGTACCGACGGATAGGTGAGTGTTGCAGGACTAAACGCTTGAAGTTGGAATTCGTTGTTCCCTTTACTTTGTTAAATTCGATCATTGCTGCTCCGTTTGTCTGCACTCTGGAGTGGCTACTGCCATGGTGAGTGTGAGACATGGGAGGAGTACGCAATGGTTCATATCTTTGAAATAGTGTTTTTGTGAGCCAAGGGTGATGTTTGATTAACAGAACCATTACTAACATGATTTGTTGTTAGAAAGCGTCTTTGTAAACACCCTAGCATTAGAGACAACTAAGTGACTGATTTTACATCATAACGCAATCGTCCCAGCTTTTGTGGTGAAGTATCTGTCACACAGATATCAAGATGTAATTGTAATGAACGCTGAGGTTTTTTTACATGGATCTCTCTCTCTCTCTTTTTGACTCATGTTTGCTCATTTGTCTGATATTTCGTGTGATAATACACGCTTGAACAGCGCTTTGTTTGATACTTGCATCCTACTCACTTCTTTATAGAGCGGTGCCCCCTTTCCTGAGCTGTTGCCAGGTTGCGGTGAAGCCTTCTACCCAGTTGTCACGGGTAAGGAATTGATGTTTATCTCATTGTCTACACACACATAGGGTGTTTGGTGTAAGGAAGGGAATTTTGTTGATCCCACTTGCACTTTTATTGTTTTTTTCTGTAAGCCACTGACTTTATTACATATGTGTCTATATTTCCTCTCAATAGGTACAGCCACCTTTCTGAGAACAAGAACCGGAAGTGCCTTTGGTTCCGTATTTAATTTAATTTTCTTTCGTTAAAACACTTCATTTAGCAGCAGCATCAATAGGGTCCTGACGAAAGCCTTGACACATTATGTGTTGTTATGGCTGAAACATGTTGACCACACTATTTCGTCTGACACATGCAGTTTAAATCTATACCGCAGGGGCACTGTTTTTTAATCCTGGCAGCGAGAATATATGAATAAAAGATGTGCCGTATTCTCTCTAGCTAGTTTTAACAACACTTCCTTCACGTTGTTTTTGGTTTTGCGCTGCACCCTCACCCACACCTTTCCTCTCATTTAGTGGATTTAGCAAATCCATGTAGAGTAGATCTCAAAACATCCCTGTGCTCCTCCCTCTTAGAGAGGGGGTTGTAGCCCTCAGAGGAACTAGGTTTCCTCTGAGAGGAGAATCCCAAATGATGAAGCATGCCACCTTCGGAGGGTGAGGGATTTCGTCCTAAAAAGGGATTATCCCACAGTTAGATCTGTGTGATATTGTCAGTGTCTTCTTCTTTTTGCTTTCTCTTCAGACCCCAGGATTTTGCTTGTTTATCTTACTGTATAAAGTCAATCTCACATTCTGGGCTATTTAAATGTCTGGGGTTTTTAACAATGCCCTATGTAGCGTCCTCCCCAGCCCGGGTACATGTAAATGATCACTCTGAATATGAAAGGCGCCCCCCTAAAAAGATATGTATGTCTGAGATATGTAGGTCTGAGAGTAAGGGGGAATAAACAGTTACAAAATAGAAAATCTCCCACTTGACCTATATTTCTTTGCTACCAGCTAGCGTCAAAATAGTGGGTCATTACCTGTTACACAACATATCTCAAAACATAGTTTATAATTCAAACTTCATTTATTTTCTTTATCATTTGGTTTAAAAGGAGGAAACATCTTTTTTTCATCATGATACATATATTAAACATTGCTCCTCATTTACAAAACAGAATATATACATGATCAATTTGATTTTAATATTACTTTGATCCGGACGGAAGACGAAACAAGCTGCACATCCCTTATCAAGGGAAATGAGCTGCTAATGAAAGAATGAAAATAACTCTACATAGAAATTGATTATAGAATAACTAAACACAGAGGCAAGTTGTGCTCATTCGTAGAATAACATACAGAAGGTACAATCGAACAGAGAAATGGGATCTAGTGGAGATAGGCGAATAACAAGTCATTGGAATTAAAGATGATGCTAAGGAAAATTAAGAAAATTATTTGAAATGGTGACTAAAATCTACACATAGATTTTAGAATCTATTTGGGACAAATATCAAAAAAGAATCAAAAAGATGCTAAGTCGGATTCAGGGGCATCAGCCACTAGTGACTGAGGATCAATCAACCGTTGGGGCGGTGTCTGTCTAACTAGAAGCAACCCGGATTGGGAAAACAATATGTCAGTGGTGACTTATATCAGAAGCCACTTTTTATGAGAGTCTAAGCCTCATCTGTGTATTGAACACTCCCGTACAAGAGTCTTTGGAGGAGCCGAGGTCCATCCATAGGAGGACCAGCTATATTTCAACCGGTAGTACCACACGATTTTAGAGACCTATATCAGAGAAATAATTCCCATGAATATATAGGTGCTGTCCTCACTTCTCAACACTCCGGCTGGAGTGACGCACTGCAGTCCTGCTGGACCAGTGTTAAAAGATCCCCAATCCCCATTTGTATCAAATTATGAGTTATTCGTCCTGATGAAGATGGAGATCATCATTAATTTCCACTGAAACGTACGTCGACCGGATGGTGTGACATCCCAGTCACCAGCACAGCCACTGAGGGTTGATGTTTCACCCCTTGTGATTCCATCTGTGTATGCAGTGTTGTACTGGGATGTGTATGAGTGTGTGTAGCATGTGTCAGTGATACGATTGAGGAGTATGTGGATGAGGTGTGAGTATGGGGTTGTATCGGGATAAGATTGGATTTTAGTCCTTCGGGACGAAATGGTAATTATACATTGGACTGACAAATAATACACTGATATTAAAATCAAATTGATCATGTATATATTCTGTTTTGTAAATGAGGAGCAATGTTTAATATATGTATCATGATGAAAAAAAGGTTTCCTCCTTTTAAACCAAATGATAAAGAAAATAAATGAAGTTTGAATTATAAACTATGTTTTGAGATATGTTGTGTTACAGGTAATGACCCACTATTTTGACGCTAGCTGGTAGCGAAGAAATATAGGTCAAGTGGGAGGTTTTCTATTTTGTACATGTAAATGATCACGCCACATACGGACCTCGGTATTTCAAGTCTATTCTTCAGAGTGTAACCATTAACTGAATGTACTACATCATGAAGTTTCTTAACCACACATAATCACTTACGTCACTTTTCTACGAAGTCCGTCAGGAACCAGAGGGTTCCCGCTGTCTCTAATACACAACACTACATCTCCCTCCTGGTTAAATAAAAAAGCACAAAAAATATATATTTACATCATAACTCCTCAATGAGTCGTCAAGGTGCTTGAATCACTCTTCCATATCTTGTAGCGTGAGGTTGAGGAGACTTAGAAGTGGCATCCGCGGCAGGCACCAGTGGCACAGACAGAGGTGCAGTCTTTGGGCTCTCCTGACACCCAGATGGAAGGATCTCACTCTGAACGTCTAGAGTCAATGGACCTTGAGGCAGGTATTTGAAATTAGAAAAATCTCTTGGGATGGACCTTCCAGGACGATGAGCAGTCACTATGTGTCCTTTACTAGTTACAACCCTCAGTGGGTCAGCAACAAAAGGAGCATCAGACTTGTGTTTCTGTTTCTGCCTGATAATCACTTGGTCTACTCTTTTGAACACAGTGCTCCGAACACAGCGGCATCAATCCATATAGGTCTTAAGTTTGCGTTTGTGAGATGAATCAGTAGTGTGAAGTTTATCAAAGTCAATAGATCTTTCAGTGGTCCATTGTGTTAATTTGTTACCCATGACTCTCCCAAACAATAAAGTGGTAAGGGCATTCACCTGTGGCCGAATGGGGGGTTGACCTGTGTGCATGAAGAATAGAGTGAAGAACTGAATTGAGTTACAAGCCTTTCTAGCGCAGCGCCCTGAACTGTCTTTTTGAAGGTGCTCATAAATTGCTGTACGACACCATTCACCTGGGGCCAGAGCGGTGTGCTTTTCTGAAGCTCGACATTTAGGTAAGTGAGAAAATCTTTAAATTCTCGACTATTGAAAGGTGGGCCATTGTCAGATTTCAAAATCGAAGGAACACCCCAAATTGCAAAAATACTTTCTAATCTCTCAATGACTGTCATAAGTAGTATACGACAAATATTCCACAAGGGGAAAACGCGACAATTACTAGTAGATGATGCCCATTGTCAAGGGATGTAAAGAAATCAATTGCAATTTCTCCCATGCATGCTTTGGAAGATCAGGCAAGTTTAACAGATGCAGGGATGTTTTGGATGACAAGCAGTTGCACAAATGGCATGCCCTTAATTCCTTCAACTCTTTCATCAACACGAGTGAACCACACTCGGTCCCGTAGGGCTCGTTTAGTAGCAACAACTCCACGATGTCCCTTATGTGCCAGTTCAATGACTTGTTGTCTCAGGCTGTCAGGCATGACAATTCTCGACCTTCATAATATGTCTTCTGGGGTAACTGAAAGTTCTTCCTGCACATTTTTGAATTTCTGGTATTCAAGGTCATCATGAAGAGGTTGAGGATGTTTTCTACAAGGTTGATATTTAATGAATGTCTTTGAGTATTAGCAAATCTCTGTCAGTGCTTGTGGCAGCAATGATTTGTTCCACTGATATGGTAACAGGTGTACCTGATTTTACGATGAAATTAGCATAAGCATCAGCCATTTTAGAAGTAGTCACATGACACGGTATTGGTACACGTGAGAAGTAGTCAGCAGGGTTTTGATGTTTTCCTGAACGATGCACAATTGTATAATCATACTCCTGCAATCGCACCCCCTACCTCTCAATGCAAAGGGGCATCTTGGCTTTAGGATTTCTGAAAATGGTGAGTAATGCTTGGTGGTCGGTGGCAACCATGAAATGCTTCCCCTACATGAACATATGAAAATGATCACAAGCCACACCATAGCAAGGCTTTCTTTTTCAGGTTGTGAATAAGCATGAACAATTGGTGACAAACTCCTGCTAGCATAAGCCACAATGTGACTTGGTGCATTAGGATGTCCATTCTGTTGGGCGAATATGGCACCTAACCCCACTGGGCTGGCATCAACAACAATCTCCGTTTGTAGTTTTGGATTCAAATATGCCATTTCAGTGGCAATCTCAATCGCATGTTTGATGTTCTTGAAGCTTTGTTCACCTTCACGTGACCATCGAAATGGAACATTTCATTTCGTTAAGTCCTTCAATGGGACAGTTACAGTGGCAAAATCACGTATGTACTTTGAACAGTAACAGGCCATACCAAGGAAGGATTGCAGCATAGTTACATCTTATGGGGGAGAAGTGGATGACAAAGCTTGTACTCTATTTGGATCTGGAGTCATTCCCCCATCAGAAAAAATATGATCAAAGAACTTGAGTTTTGTTTTATGAAACTCACACTTTGCTGCATTTAAAGTGAGACCTGCCTCATTATGTTGCTTTTGTGTGGTCCCAAAAACCAGAATGCTGCATTGTAATTGAAAGCATTTGTGACTGGAGGTATTATGTGACGAATGACATCCTGAAAGAGTTCTGCAGCTGATGACACTCCGAAACGTAGTCTTTCATATCTAAATAAACCATTTTTTTTTAAAACTTATTTTTATTGGCATTTCTTATACATCAATTCAAAACACAGACATCGGGCAAATCTCCGAATAGCATCCTCCTTTGGAACAACATGGCGCTTTAAAATATACCTTCTCAGGAGTACTCTGAACAATGGTTAGCATATTTATCGCCGTGCTGCATTTCAGTAATCAGGTTAATGGTACCCTCAAGACCCTGGTGTACAATGATGCATTCTATTACTCGCTGTACAGTTCGTTCGAGTTTACCACGTGGGCGGCCGGTGGCCTCGCATCAGTGTATAACAGTATAGTCCAGAATTAATAAATTTACTTTTGAAAAACTACTAAAACAAACTTAAACCTGCGCAGAAGAATGGTATAAATTAGGGATCGACTGTTCATATCTGGGGATTCCGAGCTTAGGGGTAGTGGGCCATCGGGGTGTATCAGACAAGAGGGAAGGGCCTCCCCCCTCATCAGTTTCTGTCATACTCATGATCACATTCCAAAGCACTGCATAATTTGGAAAAATCAACATGGTCACCCCCATCTTTACAGGGATAGGATCAGGCCATTATTTTCCAGTGTCATCACTCGGCTATCCCGCTCCCTCCCCCACCCCCTCCTCATCACTAGTGTGTGTCGGATGCTCCCAGGACACCATCATTTCCTTCCATAATTCAGCTATGAGGCGTTTCCATTCTCCTCTGGCCTCCTATCAACTCAGTGCTCTACCTTCTGCTACCGCCCAGTTAATCACATCCCGATTCCAACTTTCAACCTTGGGTCCCTATATTGATTTCCATTCTAGCGCTATTCTGCGCTTAGCAAGACCCAAGGCTAAGTCGATCAGCCTATTCCCAACCTTACGTTTATGTGGACGGGGAAAGAGTCCCAGCAGACACACCCGGGCCGTAGATGCCAGTTCCCTCCGCAGGACTTCCTTAAGTTTGGAAACAATTGCTTCCCAGAAAGGGCGTATTGTTTGGCAATCCCATGTCATGTGTATAAAATCAGCGTCAGG
The DNA here is from genome assembly GCA_963921515.1 of Calotriton arnoldi. Lineage (NCBI taxonomy): Eukaryota > Metazoa > Chordata > Amphibia > Caudata > Salamandridae > Calotriton > Calotriton arnoldi. The sequence continues at coordinate 1,303,384 of CAWUFW010002304.1, forward strand.
TTGGTCACATCTTGGGCATTTTCGTATGTTCCCCCCCCCCCCATAGGTGATATTGAGGCGGTGAGGTGTCATGTAGGTCATATGTAAGATATTGAATTGTATATATTTAAGGCGTGTGTTACGGGAAATTTTCTTGGGGGACTGCAGAACCTTACCCCATTCAGCGTTAGTGAATACGCCTCCCATTATCTTTTCCCATCTCCTTCGCAATCCACCCAGTGGGTCCAGGGACGCTGCGAGCAGGGTGGCATAGAACCACTTCACTTGGTGTCCGGCCATGCCTAAGGTTATCAGTGCATGCAAGATTGGATGCGACTCAGGTTCCTCCCTCCCCTCCCCCCCACAAGTGTCCGAAAGTGCGGACTAGATCTTCATAATGCATAAACTGTCCCGGAGGAAGCCCACTACCATCCACCAGTTCTTCAAAGGAGATGAGGCCTTTCTCCAAATAACAGCCTCCCACGTTTTCCAACCCTGCCTGCGTCCAAGACGCCAGTTGGTCCCCAGTAAATAATGACATAGGAGTTCTGTGTGGTAAGCCCACAAGAGGCAACATAGGGGTATATCTTGGGGCTTTTTTTACTTTATCCAGAGATCTCTTCCAGGTCTGTAACACAGTGCATTGTAGCACTGAATGATATGGAGTGGGGGTAGTCGGGACTAACAGTTTAGCCAACAGCAGACGGGGATGGCCATCAGGCTCCGACAAACATGTGCCCTCCTCGTTCACCCCCTCCAACCACTGCGCCAACCACTGCAGTTGAGCGGCCAGCATGTAAAACTCGAAGTTCGGTACCCTTAGTCCACCTTCTGTCATGGGGCGCTGTAGCGTCTTCAAGGAAACTCTCTGACGCCTATCATCCCACACGAATTCTCTCAGCAATGAATTTAGTGGGCGGAACCAACCTGGCATCATCATAACTGGAAGGTTGACAAAGTAATAAAAAAGCCGGGGTAACATTACCATTTTGGACAGGGAAATCCTGGCCATGATAGGGAGCTGCAGTGTGCACCAGAATTGGACACAGGATTTGAGAGACCTCACTGCCCTACCTAGGTATCCCTCCTTCAAATCTTCCAGGGAGTGGAAAACTTGGATACCCAGGTATTTAAAGGAGTGGGGAGTCCACAGGATTTCCAGCTGTAAAGCCTTCGGTCTGGGTAGCGGTCCCGCTACAGGGAATAAGTACGTCTTGGCCTTATTAACCCGGAGGCCTGATATTTGCTCGAAGCCCTCTAAGATCTGCATTGCCGATGCAGTGTCTTTCACTGCATCCCCCAAATAGATCAGCAGGTCATCCGCATGGAGCGTTATAATATACGCCCGTGTGCCCACCTTAAGATCCAGCCCCGCGCCCCCCAGTTGGGCCTTTTCTGCAAGCGGCTCTATTGCTAAAGCGAACAGAAGGGGCGAAAGAGGGCAACCCTGCTGTGTGCCTCGGAAGATTGTATATTGAGTGGAGATTGTTTTGTCCGTTTTGACCCTTGCAGTAGGTGCCGCATAGAGGAGCCGCACCCACTTCACCCAGTCATTCCCAAGGCCCATTCGCAGCATGACCTCAAAGAGATACTCCCAACTAACCATGTCAAACGCCTTTTCCAGGTCAATTGCCAACACTGCTGCCTGCTGGTTACGTGGTACTTACTCGTGGTATAGTCCGGAATAGAGTCTGTGGAGATTGTAGGAGGTACAGCGGGAAGAAATAAATCCGTTTTGATCTGAGTGAGTAACGGATCTCATGTGGGGAAGCAACCTGCTCGCCAGGACTTTACTAAGAACTTTTAAATCAAGATTTAACATTGAGAGGGGTCTAAAGTCCACCACTCTGACAGCTGTCTCTTTAGTTTTAGGGAGTGGAACCACAAGTGCATCTCGTGTTGTACCGGGCAGTTCACCCCGTTTAAGCGATTCGGCATAGAGAACCTCTAGTTGTAGCGCCAAACTGGTGGAGAACCGCTTATAAAATTCCGCCGGGAGACCATCAGGTCCCAGTGTTTTTACCCGTTGCCATATCCCCAATGGCCGCACGGATTTCGTGTACTGTCACTGGGCCTCCCAACTCCTCCTGCGTCTGGCGATCCACGGCCCGAAGTCGTAGGGGACTAGGAAGTCCCTAATGAGGGATGGGTTGGCCGCTGCCGGGGCAGCATACAACCTCTCGTAATAGCTTTGGAAGGTAGCATTAATGTCATCCTGACTATAAAGCAGCTCGCCTGTTTCCTGTCTTAGCTGGGTGATAGGTGACCCACGAGTTTCCGGTTGGATTAACCACGCCAGGAGCCAGCCGGCCCTCCCCTCCTCCCTCTGCATCCTGTCCAGATACTCTTTGTAATTATGGCATTGGAGTCGATTTAATACCTCCTAGTAGGTCACTCGCGTCTCTTGCAACCCAAGCAGGGAGGTGGGGTCAGCTCCCTTAGCATTGTCTAACCGGCGCAATTTCTCCACTAGGATTTCTTTGCATATTTCCTGCTGTGCCCAATCAACTGGCCCCACACCACCACCTTGAAGGCCTCCCATTCTACCAGGGCTGAGGACGCAATATGTGCGTTCATGGGGAAGAAGGACTCTATAAGTGCTGTCAAGGAAGATCGATATGGGACATCCTCCAATGCCAACAAATTAAGTCTCCAAGAAGGGATCGGGGGTCGTTTCCCTAAAGGCTGATAGGACAACAATAAAGGGCTGTGATGAGACAGAGTGCGCCCCAAATATTCGGTATGTGTAATGGAACCACTAAGTGTCGGCGCACAGAGAAAGGTATCTAGTCTGGTGTGCACCTGGTGGATCAGTGAGAAGAAAGAGTATTCCCTGTCTTTTTCGTGTTGCCCTCTCCAAAAGTCGACTAAGCTCCAATGATGGATCCTGTCCCGAAACCCCGCCGCCGTGCGATGGGACTGCACCCCCGGGAGTGGCGGGTGGGAGCGGTCAGCCGCGATGTCCACTACACAGTTAAAATCCCCTCCTAGTAAGACCTGCCCGCCCACATATGCAGCAATCTTGGCTGAAAGGGAGGCCCGGTCGGTGACCTGGTCTTGGTTGGGCACGTAAATGTTACCCAGTGTTATCTCTCGTCCTGCCAGTCTACCCGCCAGGATTATATAGCTACCCTCCGTATCTATCATTGAATGCGTGACGTCGAAGGGGACTCCGGGCTTTACCCATATCAACACCCCTCTTGAGAAGGCCGAGGAGATTGTTGCGAAGACCTGGCCTCACCTTTTACGAAGTTTCCCCACTTCTTCCTTGGTTAAATGTGCCTCCTGCAGGAGGGCTATATGTATATCCCTGCGCTTTAAGTAAGATTAAATATTGTGACATTTAGCCATGGATCCCATCCCCCTTATATTCCAGGTCAAAAACATTATGACGTTATGCGTGTGTGCCATGGTAGTAGTGAATCCCTTGCAGGCCACCCCGTAGGCTCTCCCCCGCTCTCGTTCCCTTAATCATGTTGGACCACTCTATTCTGCAAACAACGAGCAAGAAATTAACATAACAACCCTGTTGCTGAACAACTCCCCGACCCCAAGGCAGTCTGACAACGGCCGGCCGCCCAAACTGCGTGTAGAATATTGAACACTAGTTGAAGCTCAACGCCAAAGAGGTAGGGGACTCGGCGGGGGTGGCAAAGACGAGGGTATGATCTAAGACGGGTAAATTGCCCATGGCGCACCGGCCCAAGCCACTGTAGGCTAAATCTGATCCCCGGCAGGCATCAGGAGCCCTCTCGCCCACCCAAGAATCCACCAAGAGCCACCAGTTCACCCCTATATCAAAGAATCTCATCTGCAGTGTTAGGGGTCACCACTGGTAGTGCTACGCTGCCACTGCGGGAAGAATCTGAGTCGATCCCCTCAGTCTCCCTCGAGGAGCGAGTCCCGGCCTCCGAGGGGGGGTCTCTTATCCTGCATGATGGCTGCTACTGCCTGCAGCGCATCTGCTCTCTCTCTTTCAGTTTGTGAGGATGTCGGCTGACTTGGGGCTCCCCTTCTGGAGCGTCTCCTGGATCTCTTCCTGGGTTCCCGCCTCTCAGATGCCGCCACATGTGCCTGTGCAGACTGGGGAACTCCGGTTTTGTACGCTTCTAACCTCTCCCAGGCAGTTTTGGGGCATCACAAAAGTGTGCCTTTCCATCCAGGAGTATGCGTAATCGGGCAGGAAAGATCAAAGAATACTGGAGCCCCTCCTCTCTCAGTGCTTTCTTGACCTCTAGAAAGGAGGTTTGTTTTTTCTGAACGTCCAGAGTGTAATCAGGGAAGATGGAAACTCTACTGTTGTCTACAGTATATGGGCCTTCCGTCCAGGCTTTATGTAGGAGATCATCCTTATCTCTGAAGTGGAGGAGTCTAGCCACCATCGGGCGCGGGGTCGGCCAGAAGCTGGCGGTCTGGCCGGGACACAGTGTGCTCTCTCAAGGGTGTAGAAGGTCGACAGGCCCTTGGGGGCCACCACAGTTCGGAGCCATTGTTCTAGGAAGGACACCATATCATTGCCCTCATTTCCCTCAGGTAGGCCAAGCACCCTTATATTGTTCCTCCTATTCCGTCCCTCAGCATCTTCTGCTCTCTGCTTCAGGGTGCGGATGCGATCTGTGAGGTCTCCCATCTGTATCGCTAGCGATTGTTGCGCCGGCTCGATGACTGTTAGTCTGGATTCTGGGTCTTTCACTCTTTCGGCTAGCTTCTTATGCTCCTCCCTAAGCAGGCCTAGGTCCACCGGCACCGTGCTGATGTCTTGATGGAGGGTGGCCTTAGTATCAGCAAAACCCTCCAAAATTTTCGTTAATTGCTGCTGCACTGGGTCGCCCGAGTCATTTTGCACCTTTTCTTGCGAAGTTTCATCAGTTTCCTGGGCGGCCCCCGTTGGCTTTGCTCGTGGTTTGTCCATTTCAGCGGGACGGTCCTGGCCCCTTCACCACTATGTTGGAGTGCCCCCTGGAGTTGTTGCCCAAGTTCACCTCGCAATACTGTGGAGCGTCGCAGCTGCTTCCCCCTTTGCACGGTCACTGGACTCCAGAGGCCTTACGCTCAAGTTCTACTTATATCGTCCACAAATGTTCTAGCGTGACCTCGTGGCCCTCCACTAGCGATGCAACTCCAGTCACAGTAGGGCACAGCCACGCGTCAATACTCCTAGGGATCCCCCCAAATGAGATCCAGGGGCAACTGTACTCGTGCGTTCTCCGCTAGCTGGCGTGCTCACACGGCTCGTGGTTCCTGGGGGCTTATGCTTTACTTCCAAACTGATCACGTCGCTATTCACTCCCAGCCGTAGATCTCAGCCCACATAAGGTCACTCAGAAGTATTCGGTGTCAGGCCTGTCCCCACAGGGATTCCCCACAGCCAGGGGATCCTCACCATGCAGATGAGTCCCACCCAACTCACTGCAGGCCACAATTAGCTTATTCACTGGAGTCTGCTCCACCCTCCCGAGGCCTGAGTCGCTTTTCAGAGTGTGGAGTAAATACAGAGTGGGCCCGGAAGAGTCCCCTCGTTCGTCTGCGCCAGGATCCTTCCTGCCTCCGGTCAGGCCTCAGTGCACAGCCCCGACTCCTCGCCGCTGACCGGGTCCCAGGGCCTCACTTCTCCCTGAGGTCCCCTCGTGCCAGTGCCTCCGATGGACTCCCCCTCGGGCTCTCCCGGTCTCCAAAGCGGGCCGTGGGGGCTGAACCACCAACCCGGGGATCCTCGGCACAGGCCTCTCTCCCTACGAGGTCGCCGCACCTGCCCTCCTGATTGCGTGGAGCCCCGCAATCTACGCCAACGTTCCCCCAAAGTCCAGGGTCGGCTGCCAGTACCCATCGTATAGTCTCACCTCACCGCTACCCTCACGGCTGCCGGATCTCACCGCTCCGCAGCTGTCGACTCTGCGGGCCCTCCGGGACCTCGTCACCATCGGATCTCCGGGTCTCCCAGCAGGACTCCCAGGATTCCTCCAGCGTCCACGGCCAGTTCTCGCGGGAGCCCTCTCCTCGCCTCCTCATTGCAGTGGCCCACACGGTGGTCCAGGGCCTCTTCCCCGATCCGGCTTCAGGAGCTATGCCGCCATTTTAGTTACGTTCAGGCCGGCTCCTCTGTCGCGCAGCTTTCCAACGCGTCGGCTTCCCCAAGCAGCGGGAAACTCAGCAATCAACTCCGGGGTGCCTCCGGTTGCCAGGGCTGTCCCAGGATGGGCGTTCGGGCCCCGTCTGCCCCAAAGTAGCAGGATGTTTGCGGGCCGGCGCGGAGCTACAGGCTCACGCGACCGCCATCTTTGGCTTCCAAGCCACGCCCCCAATAAACCAACATGAGTCAAAAAGGTAGTAATGTACCTGTAATTTTCTTCCAGTTTTAGTTGGTGATACCCTTTGTTCAAATCAAGGCGGGAAAAGACTTTCGCTCCATTCAGCTTCGTAATCTTATCAGCAATATGAAGACTTGGATGTTGTTCTCTTTCAATCATCTTGTGAGTTTGGTGCATATCAACGCAGATGTGCATGGCTCCTCCAGTATCCTTCCTAGGTGCTACCACTAAGGGTGGACCAGTGGATCGCTCAGTGATGCTATGAGTACTTACCAGTAATCCCCATTACTCTTAGTCCTACTCGTCCTCGAACCAGTCATTACTAATGAGGTATATTCCACTGACAGGAAACAAAACAGGAAACGCTTTTAGGCTCCACCCACCCTCCTGCCAGGGGCTATAATTACGTAGCCAACAGAAAGCACTTCCTGACATACCAAGCAACAAAGGCCTGAACAGGGAGGGTGGGTGGGAAGCATGACTGGGTCGAGGACGAGTAGGACTAAGAGTAATGGGATTACCGGTAAGTAATCATAGCATTACCTCTACGTCCCTCGTCCTCGACCCAGTCATTACTAATGAGGTATACCAAAGCAACCACACAGTCAGGCCTTTGGCACCCACACACAGAACACAGACCGAACACAAAAGTGGAGTGCAGCAAGTTACATTTCTTTAATAAATACACAGAATCAGGTGGGGGGGATCACGCCCCACAGCACGCAACACGCCACAACCAAAATTCGTCCGGTCAAACAAAGCACAATTCAAACGATAATGCTTCACAAAAGTAGAATCAGAAGCCCAAGTCCCAGCCCGACAGATTTTATCAAGGGAAACCCATGAAAAGCAGCCCAGGATCCCAGGATGCAGAAACACCCCTAGTGGAACGGGCCTGAACCCCAGAAGGGCAAGGCAAACCAGAGCCCTGATAAGCCAAAGAAATAACCGCTTTCATCCAGAGACCCAGCGTAAGACTGTGTAAGGAGGACAGAGACGGAGCGCATCGGAAGTGCCCAACGGAGAATGCCGACTCACCAACCAAACCGGAAGAGGTTAGCGGTCTAGCGTCGACAGGGAAGAACGAGGAGAGACCCCTGACGTCATCAGCCGTGGACAGGACATAGGACGAGGAGACGGAGTTCGAGGCGCTCAAGACGGAGGCGGAGAAGGTGAAGGAAGAGCCGAGGAGCAAGAGAGACGAGCCAGAAAAGGAAGACGAGGACGATGAAGGCGAAAGGTCGGAGACCCAGGAGAGCGTGTTGTACACTGCGACCAAGCCCGGTGGCCCACAGGAGAGAGAGGACGCCCCGGGTCCCTACGCCACGGCACTGGGCACGGGCCGTGGTTCAAGGCGAGTACCATTGAGAGGGTCGTTTTGGTGGGGGTGGTGGGGAGGTACGGGGAACTAGTTCACGTGAGTGTTGTTATTAAATCCCTGCACCGCTTCGGTTTCCCTCACGCTTCCCCTCCCTCACTACCCGTGTTTTTGGTGATGGTAGCACACAAGGAAGAGACTCGAAACCCAGTAGTAATCCTTGGTTATATTTGTTTTCTTTCGTTTTCCTACCGCAACTGGACCTGAGCAAGTGACCGGGTGGAACAAGACGCCACAATATCCCGAGGGCCTGAAGAGAAGACCGAGAGAGACCGTGGATCACTCTGTCCTGTGATATATACCCATTTGTGAAGACCTTTTGAGATTTTGTTACTGTTATTCGGTCTAATTAACCCCGAAGAAAGGGGCAAACCAAGGAAAATAAAACCCCTTACAAAGTTACCTGGCGTGTCCCGTGGTCCCTTCTGCCTCACCCCTACAAAGTGGTGTCAGAAGTGGGATTTGCTAGCCTTTGTGTCGAATCATGACAACCTGTGCCTGTAGAGGGCATAATAGTCCAGCTGGCTGAAGGGCAGCGGCACCTGCAACTAGTGTTAGAGCAACAAACCCAAACAGCACAAAGGGACCGGGAAGCCCTCCAGGAAGCAAAATGGAGCAGGCCAACCTGCTTACAAACAACCAGCAGGTTCAAGATACTGCAATCTTGCGACTCACCGACGCCATAGTGAACACAAGGGTGAGGCCTAATGTTCCGGGATCCATCCTACAAAAATATCAAGATGGAGATGACCCAGACTATTTTTTTATTAATTTCGAGAGAGTGGCAACCACAGCGGCATGGCCCCAAGAGAGGTGGGGCCAGTACATAGCCCCTCTTTTGTCCGGAGAACTCCAGGCCGCCTACCAGGCGGCCAACCCAGCCGGAACCAAGGCTTATGAGGACGTGAAAAGGGCCATCCTGGAGCACCTGGGTTGCGACCAGTAATATTACAGAACGAAGTTCATAAAAGAAAAATGGACTTTGGGAGACAATCCACGCGCCCTCTATTACAGGATACGGGATATGGGTAACAGATGGCTGACACCCCATACGTCCAGTATGGAGGAACTCACTGAGAAAGTGTACCTAGAGCAGTTCCTGGATGCCTTACCTTACAACACCAGGTCGTGGGTCAAGCAACACCCCAACCTCACTTCCACCACCGCGGTTGAACTGGCATGCGCCTTTCACAGGTCCCCAGATTTCAGGGCGAGTGTACCCTGGGGCCCCCTTTCAACCCCTCACGAAGCACAGGCCGACCAGAACCCAAAACCCAAATAATACCCTGAATGCCACCTAAAACCACCTTTTCTCCCCCTACACCCAGCGGACAAGGTCCCCAATGTTATCATTGTGCAGAGTGGGGGCACATTGCCAGGCAGTGCCCTCATCGAACCCCTACCACCGAGCCCATGGAGATAGGTTACTCCAGAGGGCGGATATATGTGACAGGGAAGGGGCACCAACAATACAGGAAGGAGATCCTCCTGAACGGAAAAAAACAGCAGGCTCTCTTGGACACCGGGTGTCATGTCACAGTGGTAGATGATGCTTTAATACCCCGCCCACAGATGAGGGAGAAGGAACAAGTGAGCGTCACAGGTGTGCACGGGGATACTAAAACATATCCAGTAGCTGAAGTCCTGTTGGACGTAGAACACGATCCCCACCTACGGAAGGTGGGTGTCATCCCGTCCCTCCCCGAAGCTGTCATTATCGGAACAGATCATCCCAAATTCAAACACTACCTAGACGACACCAAGGTGGTCCCTAGTGCTTGGTTAAATGAAGCACCCTTCAGTAGCAGTGACATAGAGGCCTCACGAATCAGAGACAAAAAAAGTAGACAAGAAAGACGAAGGGAGAGATGGAACTTTGCCCGTTCACTACAACCCTGTCCTGCGTTTCCTCTCTCTCTCGCAGATGCGGATAAGACGACCCCGGTTAGCTTTCGTGCGGCCCAGCGGGAGGACAACGCGCTTCACATGCTTGGGAGCACGTTCAGGACCAAGAGCCAGAGCAGGTAGGACCATATTTTCTGGTACAAAAGGGGCTGTTATACAGGGCTGTGAAAGGGAATACACCCACCCCACACAACTGTTAGTCCCTTTCTCCTTTCGTGAGCATGTCCTACACCTGGCACATAATCAAGTAGGAGGGGGTCACTATGGCAAGGAAAACACCTTGAAATACCTATTGGAAAGGTTCTACTGGCCAGGGGTGTATAGAGACGTGGCGAAACACTGTGCTGCATGTGTGAGGTGTCAATACGTGAACCCGGGTGGCGTAAAGAAAGCCCCCCTTTACCCTTTGCCCATAATAGACATACCATTTAAAAGGGTGGGTATGGGTTTGGTGGGACCCCTGCCCCCTCGGCCAGAGGACATAGATATATCCTCGTCATAGTGGATTACGCGAGTTGATACCCCGAGGCGTACCCGTTGCCAAGTATGACCACTCCCACCATAGCCCAGGCCATGATATCGTTATATTCAAGGGTGGGGTTCCCGTCCGAAATCCTAACAGATCAGGGGACCCCGTTTATGTCTCGCCTTATGGCACAGATATGTACGGTACTGGGAATCGATAGAATCCGCACATCAGTGTACCACCCCCAAACAGATGGCCTGGTGGAGCGTTACAACAAGACCATTAAGACCATGCTCCGCAAGGTCATCTCGGAATCAGGGAGGGACTGGGACCACAAACTACCCCTGGTTCTCTTCGCTATAAGATCACACGAACAGAGGTCTACTGGCTTCTCACCTTTCGAATTGCTTTTCGGAAGAAAACTCCGGTCTTTACTGGATATGGCTGCGGAACAGTGGGAGGGGGAGGATGAGGAAGGAAAACCCCTGTTGAGGTATGCAGCTGACCTTAAAGCCACGTTAACCCAGTTATGGGGGCTGGTACATGAACATATGGAGGAAGCCCAAGGAAAACAAAAGACGTACCACGATAAAAACAGCAGTTTGAGGGAGTTCAGTCCCGGGGATGAGGTGTTGGTTTTATTACCTTCCACCGAGAACAAGTTACTAACCCAGTGGCAGGGTCCCTTCGTCATTGACAAGAAAGTAACCCCGGTTACGTACAGTGTTCTTTTGCCCCTGCGGGCTGGGGGTAAGCAGATATATCATGTGAAACCCCATAAGTCAGGTATAACAGGAACACCCGTACACCTAGTGAGCACTGACAGACACATAGACATTCCTTCGTTGAACACTCAGGAATCCAAAGCAGAAACAGTACCCACCGGAGACATCCTGTCACCCACACAAAACGCTCAGTTGCAGGTTTTGTTGGACTCCTTCCCAGGCCTGTTTTCCACCATCCCCGGTTTGACCTCACTGGTACAACACAATATAGTGTCGATAGACAAGAAGTTAGTGAAACAGAAGCCTTATCGAATTCCGGCAGCACGAAGGGAAGCAGTAGAGAAGGAAGTGACGGCCATGCTACAGTCTCACATAATAGAGCCATCTCAGAGCAACTGGTGCTCCCCGGTGGTGATTGTGCCCAAACCCAATGGCAGTCTTCGCTTTTGCATAGACTTCAGGCAAGTGAACGCAATAACCAAGTTTGATACCGATCCCATGCCCTGCATAGACGAACTAATCGAACGGCTAGGGAAGGCCCGATATATGTCGACCCTTGATTTAACCAAGGGATATTGGCAGATCCCCTTATCCCCTCAAGCCAGAGAAAAGACCGCGTTTTCAACCCCCTCTGGTCTCTACCATTTTAAAGTGCTCCCCTTCGGTTTACACGGGGCGCCTGTCACATTTCAACGCTTAATGGAAAGGATTCTGAAGCCCCACAGTGAATACGCCGCTGCGTACCTCGACGACATCGTCGTATTTAGTCCAACTTGGGAAGACCATTTAAAACATTTAGACTCTGTATTCACCGCCATTCGAACAGCAGGACTCACCATAAACCAAAAGAAATCCCTGCTAGTCACAAACACCATTCAGTATCTAGGGTACACTATACAGGACGGACATATAAAACCCCAAATTGACAAAGTGGAGGCGATTAGGGCGATCCCTGTCCCCAAAACTAAACAAGACGTACGTTCTATTTTGGGGTTCATCGGGTACTACCGTAGGTTCATCCCAAACATTTCCTCCCTGGCTAGCCCCCTTACTGATCTCTTAACGAAGAAACACCCCTCTTACATATCCACCTGGAACCCTGAACACGAGAAAAGTTTTTATGCCTTGAAAAACGCCATCTGTACAGCCCCGGTGTTACATTGCTCCGATTTCCGTAAAACATTTGTCCTACAGACCGATGGTTCAGGACTAGGCCTGGGAGCTGTGTTATACCAGCCTGATATGAACGATGACCTCAAACCACTCCTCTTCATTAGCAGAAAGCTCTTTTCACGCGAGACACATTATTCTACAATCGAAAAAGAGTGCTTAGCCATAAAATGGGCCATAGAGGCCCTACAGTATTATCTGTTGGGGTGCACATTTTTTGTACTCACCGATCATGCCCCTTTCACATGGCTGGCAAACAACAGAGATACCAACCCCCGCATCCTTCGCTGGTTCTTAGCCCTGCAACCTTTTTCCTTCCAGACCATACACATGCCAGGGGCGAAACAAATAACTGCTGACTATCTGTCACGGCACCCCTTTTTCGAATGGCCCCAACGTCCATTCCTGAGGGGGGAGATGTGTGAGGAGGACAGAGATGGAGCGCACCGGAAGTGCCCGACGGAGAATGCCGACTCACCAACCAAACCGGAAGAGGTTAGCGGTCTAGCGTCGGCAGGGAAGAACGAGGAGAGACCCCTGACGTCATCAGCCGTGGACAGGACAAAAGACGAGGAGACGGAGTTCGAGGCATTCAAGACGGAGGCGGAGAAGGTGAAGGAAGAGCCGAGGAGCAAGAGAGACGAGCCAGAAAAGGAAGGCGAGGACGACGAAGGCGAAAGGGCGGAGACCCAGGAGAGCGTGTTGTACAGTGCGACCAAGCCCGGTGGCCCACAGGAGAGAGAGGACGCCCCGGGTCCCTACGCCACAGCCCTGGGCACGGGCCGTGGTTCAAGGTGAGTACCATTGAGAGGGTCGTTTTGGTGGGGGTGGTGGGGAGGCACGGGGAACTAGTTCACGTGAGTGTTGTTATTAAATCCCTGCACCGCGTCGGTTTCCCTCACGCTTCCCCTCCCTCACTACCCGTGTTTTTGGTGATGGTAGCATACAAGGAAGAGACTCAAAACCCAGTAGTAATCCTTGGTTATATTTGCTTTCTTTCGTTTTCCTACAGCAACTGGACCTGAGGAACTGACCGGGTGGACCCAGATGCCACGATATCCCGAGGACCTGAAGAGAAGACCGAGAGGGACCGTGGATCACTCTGTCCTGTGATATATACCCATTTGTGAAGACCTTTTGAGATTTTGTTACTGTTATTCGGTCTAATCAACCCCGAAGAAAGGGGCAAACCAAGGAAAATAAAACCCCTTACAAACTTACCTGGCGTGTCCCGTGGTCCCTTCTGCCTCACCCCTACAGACGGGAAGCAGCCTTCCCACGACCAGCCAGACCAAAGGTCACAAAGAGAGAGTCGGAAGAACGAAACACCGCAGAGCGGTCAACATAGACAGATAAGGCTTGCTTCACATCAAAAGAGTGCAGTAACAGCTCAGCAGGAGAGGAAGGAGAACGGTAGATAGAAGGGAGGATCAACTCCTGAGAGGAATGAAACCTAGAACGAATCTTAGGAACAAACCCAGGATCCAAAGAGAGGACCACTGCGTCACCCAAGAAACGCAAAAAGGGAGGAGAACAACGCAAGGCAGTGAGCTCACCCAACCTCCGAGCAGAAGTACCAGCAACCAGAAAGACCACCTTAAAAGAGAGGAATTTAAGGTCAACCGACTCCAAAGGCTCAAAGGGAGAGGACTTCAGAGCACTCAGGACCAAAGAAAGATCCCAAGGAGGAACCAGAGAACGAGCAGAAGGAGAGGAGAGAGAGAAACTCCGGAATAACCGAGAAACCAACAACGCATCCGAAGACGGGAGTGAATACGGATCCCGGAAAGACCGAATAGCAGCCCACTGGCCTTTTAAGAATAGACAAAGCATAGGTCTTCTGAAACCCATCCAGAAAAAACTGAAGGATAGAAGCGATAGGGCAAGAAGTAGGAGACAGACCAAGGCCAGAACACCAGGAGGAGAAGGAAGCCCAATGCTTAGAATAGGAGGACAAAGTGGACTTCCTATGGGAGGCCTGCATCACCGTGATGAAGTGGTCAGGCAAACCCCGGACCCCAAAAGACAGCCGTTCAACCTCCAGACCGCCAGGGTGAGAGGGACCAGGAGGGAGGGAGAGGTCTACCTCAGGGGAGATGGGCAGTGAGGCAGAATTCAAGGAGGACCCACCGCCAGACTCAGCAACAACGGGAACCAGGACCTCCGAGGCCAGTGAGGTAAGACAGCCACCACCTGGGCCCCCACTCGCTGCACCTTCAGCAAGAAGGCCGGAATCAGAGGAAAAGGAGGGAAGGTGTACAGCAACCAAGGGGGCCACAGGAGAGACAAGGCCTCCATCCCCCAAGCCCCCAACTCTGGTGTCCGGGAACAAAAGAGGGGAAGCAGAGCATTGGTCCTGGAGGCAAATAAGTCCAGCTTGGGAGTCCCGAACCTCCGGCAGAGCAACCGGAAAATCCTGGGGGAGAGGCACAGGGTCAGAGAAGATGGAAACCTGCGACTCAAGGCATCCGCCACCACATTGTCCACACCCCTGATATGCTGAGCAGAGATGGCCAGAAGATGAAGCTCCGCCCAACCTGCAATCGCATAGGCCACCAGATTCAAGGAAGGACTGCGAGTACTGCCCTGGTGATTGATGTAAGCCACAGTGACCGTGTTGTCTGTCCACACCAGAACATTGCACCCCAACAGACGATCCTGGAAAAAACGAAGAGCACGTTCCACAGCAGACAGTTCCTTCCAGTTCGAGGACCGTCGGGACTCCGACCGCAGCCAAAGAGCCTGGACAGACCACGGACCCAGAGTAGCCCCCCCAACCCGACGCACTGGCATCCGTTGTCAACACCACCGGAAGTGGCGGGTGAAGCCGCATCCCCTTGGAGAGATTCGAAGATTCCAGCCACCACTGGAGAGCGGACACAATCTCCAGAGACACTGGCACTGATACTGCAAAGTCCTGAACCGGGAAAGGCACCCAATGGTGAAGATGCCACAGCAGAGGCCGAATATGGAACCTGGCCCGCGGAACCGTGAAGACAGTAGCGGCCATATGACCCTGCACTTCGAGCCACTGAAGCAAGGGAGCCGAAGCCAGAGACAACAACACCTTCAACAGGGACTGAAGGCGCGGAAGCCGGGAAACAGGAAGGAACACCTTGCCCAGAACAGAATCGAAGTCCGCCCCAATGAAGGACCTCTGGGTAGCAGGAAGTAGGTGGCACTTTGGAAAGTTCAGGAGAAATCCATGGCGCTCTAGCGTATGAATGGTCAAAGACAGGGGCTGAGACATAACCATTGGTGAAGGGGCCTGGAGAAGCCAATCATCCAGATAAGGAAACACAGACACTCCCAGGAGGTGAAGATGGGCCACCAGGGGAGCCACCACCTTGGTGAACACCCTGGGAGCGGACCTGAGACAAAACAGAAGGACACAGAACTGCCAATGATGACCTTCCAGGCAAAACCATAGAAACGTCTGATCCTCCAGAGCCACTGGCACATGAAGATACGCGTCTTGGAGATCCAGCATAGACATCACCTAACCCTCCTGAATCAAGGGGATCACACGTTGCAGGGTCTCCATGTTGAACGGGATCTTCCGGACAATCTGGTTCAAGGGCCGGAGGTTGATCACAATCCGAAACCCCCCCAACACTTTAGGAACGAGAAAGATGATCGAATAGGTCCCCAGTCCGCCCGGGGAACAGGTACAATTGCCTTCTTCAGGAACAGGGACTGAACGCCATCCAACAGAGAACGACGACGAGCCAGGTCCAAGGGATTCGGAGTCCGCACCACGCCGGAAGGCGGAGGAGGGGAAAGAAACTCAATCCGATACCCCTGGCAGAGGACATCCAGAACCCACTGGTCGGATGTTGTCAGATGCCAAGCAGGCAGGAACAACTGCAGTCTCCCACCAACCACTGGCTGACCACCAGCGGGACCTTCCCGGGGGGCGGCATAGTCAGGAACGCAGAGGACCCTGTCCAGCATCCTGAGGGGGCTTCTTCTAGAATCGGCGGTGGAAACCTTTACCAGCTCCTTTCTGGTCTCGAAAGGAAGACTTCTGAAACCGCGAAGGTTGGCGGAAGGACTTGGCATTAGAGAAGGAAGATTCCTTACAACGAGGCTGATGCCGGAAGGACAAGGAATGCTTACGTTCCTTGAACACCTTGTGAGGTTTATCCTCAAGGGCGTCCCCAAACAGACGAGGGCCAGTAAATGGCAACCGCAAAGCCATGGATCTCTGCGCAGCATCCGTTTTCCAGCCCTTCAGCAACAAATTCCGCTGAGCAGCAACAGACGAACCACAGGACAAGGCAGAAGCGCGCACAGAATCAAAGGCAATATCCGAGAGGAATTCTGCCTGACGCTCCATGGATTCCAGCAGGTTCGGACAACTGCCACCCTCCTGCATTGTGGAAAACAAAGTCTTAAAGTCGGCCAACAAGGACTGAGCGACATAAGCCCCATAGACACCTGAACGGATAGCAAGGTGGGACCCCGCATACGACTTCTTCAGGGCAAAGTCAATTTTCTTATCCACCCATCACGAAGGATATTATCGTCAGCCATAGAAGGACGACCCACCCAACTGGCCACAATAGAATCCACATGCACAGATTCAGGAATCGTATCCTCCATGTCTTGCAAAGGATAGAGCTTGGACAAAAAGCGAGGCATCAGGATATGATACGGGTCCTTCCACTCCTTCAACAGCACGTCGATCACAAAGGGATGGATAGGCAGAGACGTAGTAGCAGGTTTCCGAAATTGCGGCAAGACCGCATCCTGCGAAGTGCTGGCCACAACTCATCTGGAAAACCCATGTTCCCCCTGACATGAGAGAGGATGTCAGGCAACAATTCCTTGGAGATATATTTGCCCTTCAGGTCCACCGCACCCAAGGAGGAACCATCAGAGGAGTCTGAACTAGAAATGTCCGAATAGAGGTCAAGACCCCCACCAGAATGACCACCAACAGATTTTTTGGAGGACTTCAAATCGGACAAAGTCTCCAAAATTAAGCTCTTCAACCGGCTGTCATCCAACCTGGACTGCTTCACAGGAGGGGCAGAATCCCCACTGTCCGCCAGGGAAGAGGAACATAAGACAGGAGACACATGCCAGCGTTTTCTCAGATGTTTGCCCATAATAAACACGAAAAAGAGGAACCAAACCACATAGCAAACAAAGGCGTAGGACCAACAGAAAGAACCGTGACCCCCCCCCCTTTTTAAAGCCCAAAAAAACCGGAAACCGCCCCTCATAAGGCAACTGGTAGGCAGAACAGCTGAAATCAACGAAGAAAATGAGGCGGGGGCATGGCCAGCCAGAGTTACAAATGTCGACCAATTACGGCCGCCGAAGGCAAAATGCAGGAAATTGGGACGAGGTCCCCAACGAGAATGTAGAGTGGAGCACCTGGAGCCCAATCCGGGTGCCCACTGACTGAGCGGGACGAGTACCCCACAGCGAAACAATAGCGGAGCACCCAGAGCCCAACCCGGGTGCTCCCTGCCTGAGGCCGGCCGCTGAAAACGGCAGACGGGACGAGGTCCCCAATGAGAGGCAATAGCGGAGCACCCGGAGCCCAACCCGGGTGTTCA
Source organism: Calotriton arnoldi (assembly GCA_963921515.1). Classification (NCBI taxonomy): domain Eukaryota; kingdom Metazoa; phylum Chordata; class Amphibia; order Caudata; family Salamandridae; genus Calotriton; species Calotriton arnoldi. The sequence goes on from CAWUFW010002304.1 coordinate 1,320,885, forward strand.
CTAACAGAGGCCGGCCCCTTTAATTACTGCGGAAGATGGGACGAGGCCCCCTCATGATGCCGGGTACGCGAGTAATTAGCGGAGCACCCGGAGCCCAACCCGGGTCCTCACGCCCGAAGCGGGAAGCGCATACAACGCTTCCCGCGTGCACAACAGCCTACGCCCCTGAAGAGCGGAGCACCCGGAGCCCAACCCGGGTGCTCACTGAGGTTGGAGCTACAGAAAGGAGACGCTGCCCAAACCTCCGACCCACACCAGAACGTGGGAGGAGGAGATGACCCACACGCGCTCCACATTGAGCCCATCCTCGGCGCCCATTACCACAGAGGCCACCGGGGGAGGGCTTCCACACGGCTCATATCCTTCAGGAGATGTAGTCCTCGGAGCCAGCGGCAGTGAGCAGTCCTTACCTCCTGCTCAGCCGCCCGGGCGAGCCCTCCTGCTTGACGGAGCCTCTGCGCCTGTCTGTGCACAAAGCAGCAGGAAACAGGCAGAGAGGAGCCTGAACAACGCGTAAAGCAAACTGGGGCAGAAGACTCACCACGGACTCCAGGAGACCAGTGCAGCCCAGTAGCATGGGAAACGGAGAACCGAATGGAATCCAGGAAGCCAGGCGTCCCGACTCCAGCAGCTCCCACGAAGGTCCAGAATCACCCCCAGAGCCCAGCAAAGGACGAAACAACAGGACAAGCAAGTAGCAGGTAAGTGCCCAGCACCTACCCCAGCGTTCCCCGTCATGTCCACCGACAGGAAACAAAACAGGAAGTGCTTTCTGTTGGCTATGTAACTATAGCCCCTGGCAGGAGGGTGGGTGGAGCCTAAAGCGTTTCCTGTTTTGTTTCCTGTCAGTGGAATATACCTCATTAGTAATGACTGGGTCGAGGACGAGGGACGTAGAGGTAATATCATGCTTTAATAGTGTCTCAATTTCTTCCTCAACAGCCTCTTGTAAATTAAACAAAATTCGACAACGTTGTTGAGCCACAGGACGGATGTCCTCATTTATGTGAAGCTGCACTTTCATTGTCTTAAGTCTTCCTAGTCCATGAAACAAAGTTGGAAACTGATTCACTATCATGATAGGCATTGACGTTGTAGTTTACAGAAATCAGACCCATGTCAGCAGCAGTGCTGACACTGAGTAAACATGCATTCGATGAAGTGCCTTGCAGGACATGAATTGGTGTTTGTACTTCCGTCTTTTTATGCTTCACAGTTGCTATAAAGGAACCTTGACTTTGCAGTGGCATCAAAGTATCCCATGTATACACTTTGGATTTCAACAGGGTCAAACAGGGCTCTGCAGACAGTTCATTGTACTTTTCCGCTGGCATAATGATTATCGACGGGCCATTGTCTATGATAAAAGTTATGGAGCACCCATTTACCCACACAGTGATTTTGGTACAGTGTCCAAATGAATTTCGTACTTTCACTTGTCGATCTTGGTTCGTCCGACATTCTTCCGTGCAAGAAGCTAATCCTACATGCGCACGTTGTCCAGTGATCGTCATTGACATCGTACACCCATCTTTGTCACTGTCGCTTGACAATGACGGTGACAAACGTGTAGATGAGGAATTTGACAACAATCAACATCGTTCACTTTCTACTTGCCTCAACTGATGTTGCCACTTTGCCATGTGGGCGTGGTTGGGATGCCTTTGGAACTTTCTGGCACCCATTTTGTTTTCTGTACGTGATGCACTTGATCTTTCCCTCGCTTTGCAAACTATTACAAAATTGTTCTCTTTCCCGCAGCCTTTGCATATCTGTCCAATGGCGGGACATTTACATCTATGTGGAAAGGAAAATCCACATCGAGAACACAACTTTTTTTCTTTGGAGACATTAATTTGTGGCCTTCTACCTTGTGTTTCAGCGCTGATTTATTTTGGGCTGCCGTTCTGGCCTCCAAGTTAGCGGCTTGTCTGTTAGCTCTTTCTTCCTCTCTAACAGCCATGAGTACTCGCTCCAAGCTGAGTGTCTCTTTTAGCATTCGTCGTCTGAAGGAATCGGAGAGACAACAATCTATGACTCTGAGATTCATGGTCTCTTCTTCGTTGAACTCATTGAACTTGCAATGCTTGATGAGCAAATCAAGTCTTTCTACAAACTCATTCATAGTTTCATCAGCTTTATGCCTTTCTTGACTAAAAATTACCTTTCATAGTCAACATTTGGCATTGGATTGAATTTGGTGTTAATAAACGCCTCTTTGATCTGATGGTACAATACTTCATCACTGTGTGGTATTTTCTTTATCACTTCTTTAACTCCTTCACCTGCCAAATTCTTTAGATATTTAATGATCTTTTTGTAATTTGCTTTTGCCAGCGCATCAATGAAATCATCAAAGGATTCGATCCAGGCAGTCCATCGGTCGCCAATATACTGCATTTTGGCACTATTGAAGGGATGCTGTGGTTTTAAGAATGCAGCAGCATTTTCACCTGTGGAACTTTCTGCTGTCAAGAGCAGAGCCCGCTTCAGCATTGCCTGCTGCCCACTTGGACTGGCACCTTTGTTAAGCACTGGCCCTGTGCTAACATTTGGGACATCGCACCCGCTCTCTGGTTGCGATACGCTTTCTTCTTCTTCGGGGGGTGAATAGTCGTTTTATTTTTTTCATGGGGTCTTCACCACTCTCAGCTTGTTGCATTGTACCTGGTTTCTACTGCCTTTAGCGTTTCTTTGTGTCAGAAATGTTTCTGCTTTTAGCGCTTCCTTGCACTCAGCTATCACGGCCTTCAGCGCTTCTCTAAACCTGGTTGTCACTTCCTTTAGCGTTGTCATACTGTATGAATAATGACTCTGTATTAGGATGTGTCGCAGTATCTCTTGTCTCAACTTTACCAGCAAATTTCTAGCTAATGACAAACAAACTTTCTGTAAGGCCTTCACTTTCTTCACAGGCCTTGCACTGGCTGGAGTGACTCTTTGACTTCACATACTCCAACTGTCGATTTTCACTTCGACTGAGGCACACATGGCACGCACGAGCTGTTTGCTGGAACATGGCAAACTCCCCGGGAGAGCACACTCAGTTCTTCGGGCTGTGGGGTTTACATAATCCCCTATCTCGTTGCCAGTTGTAGCGTCCTCCCCAGCCGGGGTACATGTAAATGATCACGCCACACATGGAGCTCAGTATTATACATATTTATTTTCAGAGTGTAACCGTTAACTGAATGTACTAAGTCATGAAAATTCTTAACCACACTCAATCACTTATGTCACTATTCTACAGAGACTGTCAGGGACCAGAAGGGTCCCTCTATCTCTAACAAATATGAAACTACACCCTGCAGCTTCAAATTATTCCTGAATCTCGGAAGGGTGATATAATTAACCCAAGTTTTAAAGGAGGGGACCGGAAACAACCCTCCTTGAAAATGAGACTAAGTATTTGTTAGGTTTACTACTAAAATAGTTAATGAACTGGGCAGTAGATTAAAAAAAAAATCATACCATCAAACTAAACTGGTTTTACACAAGATACAGGCATGTCCAAAAATATCTTGGCACTCTCAATTGCAATTAACAAAGTGACAAAATAACCAACCAAATTATCTTTGCTTTGTGGATTTTACGCCCGCATTCGAATGTGTCCAATGCAACTTTCTTTTGAACAAATTGACACTCTGGAGCATACCTTTGGGTCTTTTAAAAGGAGTAAAGATGCTCTACAGAGAAACTTGGGTAACAATAAAAATAGACAATGGCACTTTGCTATCTAAGAACATTTATACCATCAGAGCCAAAAGCAAATGCGTGTGTTGCCACTGTACATATTTAATTTAATTTTGGAAGACATGCCCCAGTTCTGGATGTTGTATATTCTCATGCCCCTAACGTAGGAGGTCTTCATTTCCAATTTGCTGGACGCAGACAAAGTTATTCTTCTCAGCCAAACGAAAGTTGGCCTACGGAGTCTTATTGACGAACTATCTATCGACTCTACACACAACTGTATGACAATAAACCAAAAAAAATCTAAAGCCATGGTTGTAAGAAATAGAATATAGAAAAAGTTAGGTGGGTTTTTACAAGGCCAACAGTTGGAATGTGTAAAGGACTGTAAAAAGCCTGGTGTCCTATTTGATAAAAGCGCTTTACAGCCACATAGGAGGAGCTTCAACGGAAGGGCAGTGCTCCTATTTTGGCCTTTCAAACTCTAACGAGATCCCTGGGATGGCCCAGCCTAAAAGGTCATTGCTGGAAAATTACTCCCCGCTTTAACATATGGAAGTGAAGCTCTATGGGGCAGGGACAGAGTGGTCCTGGAGTCAATTATCTCATAACTTATAGACTTCTATTCCATCTTCCCCCCAATGCCTCCCCTGCACAGATCCAGCTAGAGTTTGGACTGGTAAAGCAATCAATCGCCAGGAAGGAGGCATATATTAAAACCTGGCAGAAACTAAAGACTTCAGTAGCCAGTCCTTTGAATAAGGCTCTTTGGACTGAATGCTCAAATAGCCAAAATGTCTCCGCACAGCTATATCTACACTCTGCCAGTGGTGCCCTGGGCATACAAATACTTTGGGACCTTGCAGCCTTCTATGGGACCAATAAAAAATCTATTACTTTTGTAAAGAAGAGACTTTCAGCAACTGTTGATAAGGCAGCCTTAGTAAGCAGAACACATGACTGAATGTTTCTGAATGGATATTATTCTCTTGAACCACAGGCTTATCTGGAGGCGGATGGTCACTACACCTAATGAAAACATTTATGATGTTTTGCTTTGGTCATCCTCCTTCACTTTAACATACTTTGCCTTGGCTTCGAAACGAAGATATACACATCTGTTAGCGCTGCAGTATGGCTGAGGAGGACATTGTTCATTTAGTCTGTATCTGTCCTAATCTCCAAAGAGAAAGGAGAGTTCATTTACAGGTGCTTTACAATCAACGTGGTATTCGATTATGCTGACAGGTGGTTATTGCATGTTTTAATTCCACAGACATTATTTTGAACTATTGTGTCACTAAATTCTTAAAAAGAGACAATTAAAAACTCAAGGACTGTGTAATCTCTTCAATCCCAGTCCCTTCTTCTGAAAGTTCATCTTAATTTTGATTTTCCTTTTTAAATTGTAATCATTTTTTGACTATTGCCATGGCGTAGTGCAAACTGTTCAAACAGGGGATGTGCATTTTATGTAAGGTTTTATTGTATGCATAGGTTTTAACTAACTATGCATAGTAAATTTACAATTGCAACTGTAAACTAGATTTAAAAAACAATTCTAACATTTATATAAGCAATAGTAACACAGAAAATGTATATATTAACTGAAACACATGAAAATAAATAAAAAACTCTATTTTAATAACGATATTACTGAAAAGGATACTTAAAACATGGATGTTCTTTAAAACAATATTACTTACCTCAAAAAACATTACTCTTGTCAACGATACTAGTGCATCATAATATTTGTGTGTCATGATATTTAATTTCCAATAATTATGTATCTCTATATTTTAAACTCAATATTTTGCCTAAACACCCCTGCTCTGATATCAACAGATTATTACACCAACACATTGTTTCACAAGGTTTGGATAAAAAGAAAACTTTGCATAAAGTCCTCTGTGGCCACTCATTGAAAGCTTTTATTGTTGTCTTGAGAGTTGTCTCAAGACCATAACCACATATTCTCTTCACTCCAGGTTTAAATAGCTTTTATTGATGCTCAGTTTGACTGCACTGTACATGGATTTTGCCTATGCTGCAAATATTGCAGAGTCTCGTTTATTGCTCTTCTGTCCATCTATGAGGAATGTGTCAGTCATTATATTTTCTTTAGAGCAGAATTTGGTTTATATAAACAATTCATTTAATTAGGATATGTGAAAAGCTTTGTGGCCTGTTCACAAACTGCACTTTATTGTATGGTTAGTAGCTCTACACTAATACTACAATAGTTCGACTCACATACTAGAAAGGGCCATTACAAACCTGTGTGCGGAAGCCTCCGCCTCTGTCTCTCTTATCTTTTCAGTGCTGAGATGTCCATCCTAGCTGTGGAGATATCCACACATGTACATATATGTTGTTGTAGTAAATGTGGGAGGCACGCAGGAGTGGCCTTGAAAATCGGTGTGGTTTAGTGAAATGAAATTTGTACTTGTAAAGCGCACCCATACCCCCAAAGGGGTGTCCAGGCGCTGTACGCATACCGCTGTGGAACCCTTCCTGGCCTTTCCCTGTGAAATGTCCACTCCTGGGCACCCCCAGGGTGAAGCCAGGCATCCCAGCGCTGTTGGGGCCGTTGTGGAGATTAAGCAAGCTATTGCCCAGAGTTGCAGAGTGGGACCCATGATTAGAATAGGCACCGAGGCGAGAATTATCAGGTCCGAGGAAATTGAGCCCAAGACCCGCCGAGGCGGGAATTGAACCCTGGTCCCGGGCCAGATCTCTGCATCAGGGTCTGCCGCTCTAACCATTGAGCCACACTTCTCCACTTAGTGTGGAGTAGGGCGGGGTTTAGGGTGGACGAAGGCTGAGTTTAGGGAGGGGAAGGCACCCACCCACAAAAGAGAAAGCCTATTCCTATTCACAAACTACACCAAAACTACTACATCCATAAAGGCCCCAAAACACAGAACATACTAAGCTGAGACATCAATCAATCAATCAGGATTTATGAAGCATGGCAAACCACCGCAAGGGTCTCAAGGTGCTGGGGTTGCTAGCTGCATTGTGGGGAAAGCAGTGAAAAATGAGGAGAAAGCATTCCGAAAAACAGGTGAGAGGAAGGAGAAAGCAGTAAAAAACGAGATAAGAGCCGAAGAAAGCACTCAGAAAATGGGGTGCAAGTATGGAGAAAGCAGTAAAGAATGAGGCAAAAGCAGAAGAAAGCACTCAGAAAAACGGGGAGGAAGCAGAGCAGTGCAGTAGCATGGGAAAGCTGGGCCTGGGGCCTGCTCAATGGCCTCCATTAGGTAGCTCCTGGGAGGAGGGAGGGGCTAGGCAGGAGGCAGAAAACAGGTAGCAGCCGGGAGCGGAAAATGAGGGAAAAACAAAGAGAAGCAGTGAAAAACAATGGGAAACTAGGAGAAAGCACTCAGAAAAACGGGGAGAGGAAGGAGAAAGCAGTTAAAATGAGGAGAAAGCAGGAGGAAGCACTCTGAAAAATGGGGGAGAGTAAGTAGAAAGCAGTGAAGAACAAGGCAAAAGCAGGAGAAAGCCCTCATAAAAATGGGGGAGAAAAAGAAGAAATCAGTAAAAACGAGGGAGAAGCAGGAGAAATTACTCACAAAAACGGGGAGGAAGCCGAGTGGTGCAGCAGCACAGGAGAGCTGGACGTGGGGCCTGCGCAATGGGGTCACGCTGTAGCCTCCATTAGGTAGGTCCAGGGAGGAAGGAGGGGCGCTGAGAGGTGGTGGGCGAGGATAGGCAGGAGTCAGTAAATGAGGCAAAAACAAGGAGAAGCAGTGATTAATGTGGGAAAAGCAGGAGAAAGCACTCAGTAAAACAGGGGAATGGAAGGAGGAAGCAGTGAAAAACAAGGCAAAAGCAGGAGAAAGCATTCAGAAAATCAGGGGAGAGGAAGGAGAAGGCAGAAAAACCATGGCAAAAGCAGGAGAAAACTCAGAAAAACGGGGGAGAGGAAGGAGAAAGCAGCAAAAAGGACGAGAAACCAGGAGAAAGCACTCGGCAAAAACAGTGGAGAGGAAGGAGAAAGCAGTAAAAAATAAGGCAGCAGCATTCAGAAAAACGAGCTCAAGAACCGAGAAAGCAGTGAAAAATGAGGCAAAAGCAGGAGAAAGCGCTCAGAAAAATTAGGAGGAAGCAGATCGGTGCAACAGCACAGGAGAGCTGGGCCTAGGGCCTGCTTGAATGGGGCGAGCTGCAGCCTCCATTAGGTAGGTTCTGGGAGGAAGGAGGGCCGCTGAGAGGCAGTAGGCGAGGCTAGACAGGAGGCGGGAAAACAGGCAGCAGGCAGGAGTGGAAAATGAGGAAAAAACAAGGAGAAGCAGTGAAAAATGAGGGAAAAGCAGTACAAAGCACACAGAAAAACGGGGGAAAGGAAGGAGAAAGCAGTGAAGAACAAGGCAAAAGCAGGAGAAAGCCCTCATAAAAATTGGGGAGAAAAAGAAGAAAGCAGTAAAAAAGAGGGAAAAGCAGGAGAAATTACTCAGAAAAACAGGGAGGAAGCCGAGTGGTGCAGCAGCACAGGAGAGCTGGACGTGGGGCCTGCGCAATGAGGTCCCGCTACAGCCTCCATTAGGTAGGTCCTGGGAGGAAGGAGGGGCGCTGATAGGTGGTGGGCGACAGAGGCGTAGCTAGAGCTTGTGGCGCACGGGGCTATCCCTCAGAATGCTGCCCCCCCCACAGGGGGGGGGTGCTGGGGAAAAAGGACGGCGAGCACTTGAAAGAGGTCCGAGAGACACGTAGTATCGCCGCTAATAGTTACCTCGATCATGCAAGTTACATGCACATATATGACAAGTCCAGGGCTAGACAGCCCCCGTCCCCAAAATAGTGCCGCCTGGGGTGGACCGCCCCCACCTAGCTACACCGCTGAAGGAAAAGCAGAAGGAAACCAAAAACTTACATCAGTTCTACCTACCCTGTTTGTGACATCTCACTCATAACATCACAGCTTGTGCAGGACCCTTGTCCCCTGTCCCCTATCTGCCCCGTCCATGACATCTCACTTATGACATCACAGCACGTGCAGGACCTCTGTCCCCTGTTCCTTACCTGTCCCATCCATGACATCTCATCCATGACATCACAGCTGGTGCAGGACCCCTGTCCTCTGGTCATATTCAAGCCACCTACCCCATCACGTGCGCAGCTTCTGTGGCATGGACACCTACTCCTCTAGGCATAAGCTGCAATTGTAGAGAACTGGTTTTAGGGTGTGCTGATCTGGTTAAATTTACAAGATCTCACTAGAAAAGTCACCCTGACCATCTCCCTTGGACAAGGAGGCAGAGGACACTTACATTTCATTAGAGACGATTTGTCTGCTCTCCAAGATTTGGACCGCCGAACTACTTGTGATTTTTCACTCTCTTTTCCTTCTCTTTCGACATGAACAATGGGGTGTGGTTCAGGCGCGCAACGCCCATTGGGCTGAAAGGGCCTCAGCCCCCCCCCGTCGTGTATGTCAGCCCGGCGGAGACAGCTTCCCGGGCACACACACAGCCGCACCTGAGTACTTCACAGGTCTTTAAAAGACCATTTACTTGCTAACGAGGCTATATTGTGTTTTCACCCCTTCTTAGAGCCCCTGCATCTCCACTCTGACTATTGCTGGAAGAATCAGCCCCCCCCCCCTGAAATTTTTAGTAGCCCCCCCCCCCCCGAAATTTGGCTCAAGTTGCGCTTCTGGTGTGGTTCAAACCCACGATGACAAGAACCCCCCTTCCCCCCCTGCCTCTCACGACCTTACCTGGGTCCTGCGGCACCCACAGGGGCTGCCCTCATCCTTGGTTTAAGTGTCTGCAAACCCTCTTTAGAATCCACCTTTCTCCGTGACTCAGCATCACTCTGTGAATGAGTTCTTGTTCCACAACACATGACCTTCCTCGTCTACCTCACAGATGTCAGTTACAAAGTGCGCTGTGCCGAATGCTGAGTCATCTTTTTCTACCTCAGAAAAAGGTGAACTTTATTCTTGTCACGCTACGGCTGCCCCTCTCACCCAACCACGCTCGCAGGTGGAGGAAAATGTACCCTTGGTACATCACTATGAAATAAACCGAGTACCACATGCCATTTACTGCTCCTAGAAAAGGTAAGAGGGTGGTATAAAGCAGCACATGAAAGCGCCCCAGAGAGATTTTTCTAGCTAATTGCTCCCAAGAGGTATTAAGTTACCGTGGCTTGTCTGTCTCGCTTTAGGACTTGTGTGCAACGGAGGGAGGACTAAAGCCATTGAGAAGCCTTGACTTGCCCTTCTTCCATTGCCCACAAATGTTGCTGTCCTGTGATGTTTATCTGCCATGCGATACTGAATGGACAAGTGCCCACTTCTAGGAATGCCCATCCAAACTCATGGGGGTATATTTAAAAGTGTCCAGACCATCTTTCACTTTACTGCCTAAATCTTGTCCTTGAAAATAAGTTCTGACCCCCCACTTCTTTTTATAGGACTTGTGAACTGCCACTCCCCTCTGAAACCCGTTTAAGCTCCCTCTTACCTACCTCACTCAGCCTCCAGTACTCCACAGTGGTGGCAGCCAGGGTCTCTATGTAGGGGTTGGTTCTCTTCTGCTGCAGCAGCAAATCTCCCAGCACTGCCACTGCCATAGACTCGACTCCTCACGAGAGCGCGTAGTGGTAGAGCGCGTGACGTGTCACTGCTACGTTCTCAGCGCGAGGGCTGGCCAAAAATGATGCCCAGGGCCGTCATTGGTAGCGCTGGCGCGCTACAATATTGACGGCCCTGGGACGGAAGTCACGGACCCACAGACAACCACAAATGCGGAGGTACGTCGCGCACCGCACCACCACTAAGCTAGGTGGTGGTGCGTGCGCTGCAGGCAGCATTTTTTGCTTTTTGCAAGTAGGTGCGCAGCGCTTGCACTTAAATCGGCAGCCGCGCGGCACTGGCGTGTGGCGGCGCCTTTATATTTATTTGGGTACACTGACTGACAGTAGTGTCAGTGAGTGTCCCTAAATAAATTATAAAGGCTACGCCACGAGCCAGTGCTGTCTGCTGCCGCCCTCAAAATAGTGCCGCCTGGGGCGGACCGCCCCCCCTAGCTACGCCGCTGGTGGGCGAGGATAGGCAGGAGGCAGGAAAGTGAGGAAAAAACAAGGAGAAGCAGTGATTAACGTGGGAAAAGCAGGAGAAAGCACTCAGTAAAACATGGGAATGGAAGGAGGAAGCAGTGAAAAACAAGGCAAAAGCAGGAGAAAGCACTCAGAAAATCAGGGAAGAGGAAGGAGAAAGCAGAAAAACCATGGCAAAAGCAGGAGAAAGCACTCAGAAAAACAGGGGGAAAGGAAGGAGAAAGCAGTGAAGAACAAGGCAAAAGCAGGAGAAAGCACTCATAAAAATGGGGGAGAGAAAGGAAAAAGCAGTAAAAATGAGGGAAAAGCAGGAGAAAGCACTCAGAAAAACGGGGAGGAAGCTGAGCGGTGCAGCAGCACGGGAGAGCTGGGTGTGGGGCCTGCGCAATTGGGTCACACTGCAACCTCCATTAAGTAGGTCCTGGGAGGAAGAAGGGGCGCTGGGAGGCGGTGTGCAGGGATAGGTGGGGGCAGGAAAATGAGGAAAAAACAAGAAACAGTGGAAAACTTGGGGAAAGCAGGAGAAAGCACTCAGTAAAACAGGGGAATGGAAGGAGAAAGCAGTGAAAAACAAGGCAAAAGCAGGAGAAAGCACTCAGAAAAACGGGGGAGAGAAAGCAGAAAAAATGTGGCAAAAACAGGAGAAAGCACTCAGAAAAATGGGGGAAAGGATGGAGAAAGCAGTGAAAAACAAGGCAAAAGCATGAGAAAACACTTAGAAAAATGGGGGAGAGGAAGGAGAAAGCAGAAAGACCGAGGCAAAAACAGGTAAAAGCACTCTAAAAAATGGGGGGAAGGACAGAAAAAGGAGGGAAAAACAATGCAATGCAGGAGAAAGCACTCAGAAAAACCGGTGAGAGGAAGGAGAAAGCAGTAAAAACCGAGACAAAAGCAGGAGAAAGCACTCTGAATAATGGGGGAAAGGAAGGAGAAAACAATGAAAAACAAGGCAAAAGCAGGAGAAAGCACTCAGAAAAATGGGTGAAAGGAGGGAGAAAGTAGAAAAAAAACGAGGCAAAAGCAGGAGAAAGCACTTAGAAAAACGGGTGAGAGGTAGTAGAAAGCAGTAAGAAACAAGACAGGAGCAGGATAAAGCACTCAGAAAAACGGGGGAAAAGGAAGAAGAACGCAGTAAAAAATGAGGCAAAAGAAAGAAAAAGCATTGGGGAGCGCAAGGAGAAAGCAGTAAAAAAGAAGACAAGAGGGAGCATTCAGACAAATGGAGAGGTAGGAGAAGGCAGTAAAAAATAAGACGAGCAGGCAAAAGCATTCAGAAAAATGGTGGGAATAGCCAGAGAAAGCAGTGAAAAATTAGGCAAAAGCACTCAGAAAAACGGGGAGAGTAAGGAGAAAGCAGTTAAAAAAGAGGGGAAAGCAGGAGAAAGCACTCGGAAAAACAGAGGGAAAGAAGGAGAAAGCAGTAAAAAATGATGGAAAAGCAGGAACTGCGAGGAAGATGAGCGGTGTAGCAGCATGGGACAGCTGGGCCCGGGGCCATGGAGTAAGTCCAGCACCACACATGGCCAACCACTGGTAATTCAACACCCTCCCCTAGAAAATAATGGAGACAGGGACTTAAAACTGAACCCCATAGGAAATAATATTAAGATAGGAGGATTATCAATTTGGATAAGATTGGGAATTAAGGTCAAAATAGTTCCTATGAATCTTAGCTGTTCCGAGGTACAGGTTCTAGAATTGACTGGCTTTCATCGTTTTAAATGTTATATTATTAATTTCTACAGTAATGAATTTTCTAGTTCCATATTTTATTTAATATCATTGACAAACATGTCTAATTCAAACTCCGCTCAGTCGGAAAGTAACATTATGATCTGTGGGGATTTTAATGCAAAACTCAACAATATGAATTCTGATATTTGCTCCACGTACTATTGTAACTTGGGTGCTATGACAGGCCCCTCCGATATGAGAGGTATTGAGTTAGGACACCATGTTATGGCTCAGTGCCCTTGTAAACATACATGAATCAGTATACAAAGGTTACCCAGGGTACCAACTTTCCATGGAAGAGATTGCAATTCAGTAATTGATTACTGTTTTTTCACTAGTAATTTAGCACAGTATTTGTATGAATGCGAGATACTGTGCTCAGCATTCAGTGACACTACTTTTGCCCTTAGATACCACTAAATGTCCCGAGGAAGTAGTCCTGCAGCCAATGCCACAACACAAAGGTCTTAGGCTTGTATGGCATTTGCCTAAGCCAACAAAATGTTTGGATGGGTTACTTAAGTCGAATATGGGTATTTTCCTGGTTTGCGTGGCTGAGGTTCCCTTGGGGGATACTTTGTGTATGCATTTTATAGCACTTTTCAATTAAATAAAGGACCAGTTACTTAAACCAATTGCCAGCCCATCTCATGCACCCATTCGATGGTTTGACACATCCTGTTCCCATGCAATCAGAGATCTAAGACTTGTTCTGTCAGCCAAACCAGAAATCCAAGTGCAATTGCTTTGGGCCAAGCACCTTATAAAGAGGCCCCGGGGACCAGGAAGCGTGAAATTCAAAGAAATAACTGGGATCAACTAACTAACACAGGCTCCCTTAAGGATGCATGTAAATTCTGGAAAGTGGTTAGCGAACTTCAAGCACAAAAGTAAATTCTCACTTTATTGAGCAGTCACATTACGGGGGATCAGAGGGTAGCTCATTTTGATAACATTTATTGCAGTAATTCTGATATCACTGATTATGTAGAGCCATCCTTCCCAATTGATAATGCTGGTAGGCTTCATTCCTAGGTTTACCAGCTTTAGTAAATCTGGGAATATGCCAAAATCCATGGGTGGATGCATGGGAACTCCCATGCCCCAGGCATGGAATGCCTTCTAGCTTGAAATGCAATGTAACGCACAGCAAGTCGCTGCATAGCATTTCTTTTATTACAAAGCCTTGCAAGGCAGTGCAAATCACCCCTTGCGTGGCTTTGTACATATTACTGAAGCCTTGGCGTTGTCCTTGCATTGCCTTGCGCAATGCAAGGACTACACGAAGGCTTGATAAATCTTAGCTCAAGTACTTGGGGAAGTGCATGAAACTGTATTATTAGTTGGGCAGGGTGTTAGGCCTGTGTAAGTAATAGGGCCACAATTTCCCCTTACTGGGAAGGAAGCACCCGATTTGTAGCGCTTGACTCTCTCAGGGTAAAGAAGCAGAGCAGTTCAAGGCCTACTCTGGGGAGGTGGTGTTGGCCAGTAATCACCATTCACTGGCACGCTATAATAACACTCAATAAATGATTGTCCACTCAGTGCTTTTTCTTTAGACAAAGGAAAAGTACATTTATTACACACACCCTACTAAATAGTATTCATTCTTTTACAAATATATATATAAGGCAGATAGAAACACTTTGGATTGCTTTATGAAATCACATTTGACCCCTAAAGGGTCATGACCCCCAAAATCACAGTAACCCCCACTTATACCAGATAGCACATCACAATACAGGGAGGTATCACTTTAAATAAAACAGGCCTATTGGCTTCAACAAGAGTCATCACAGCATATAAGGTAAGCCTATTAGCTTTATCAAAGGTGCACCACTGGTAAAAGGCAAACAAACCACATATTAAACATCATCACCCTTTCACTATGGCCATTAATCAGGTATTCTGCAAACCTTAATGTCAATAAAACTTTGCCAATGATGCATTCCAACATTGATCAAAACCACATTGAGCACAAAGGATTAATAAAGCACTAAAATAACATTACATGTGCCTGTGTGTCTTTTATACACCTTCAGGCCACAAAAATGTAGGTAACCATAGAACCAGCCCCTAGAGAGTACTGCACTTTCCACTGCAGAGCAAAAGCTCCAATCTTGGGGATGCTTTAAAAATCATGATGAAAATGCTGTGGGTCATACATTTTAGGACCTTGAAAGCGTAGAGTTAGTTTTAAAAAAAACCTTGGGTGCCTCCCCCACGCTTTCTTTTAAACGTTAGTGTTGCCACTGCCCATTATAGGGCCATCACATGTAGCAGAACCTTATGCAAATTAAACCCGCAGGCCATTATGTGGCACTCCCTCCGAGAGTAGCGAATATTTAATGAGCGACTCTCCCGCTAAGCCGGGGAGAGACGGTTTTCCTTTTTTTGCCATGGGGTCTACTGCTGCACGCTGATGCCACCTCTGCATGGCAGCTTTGTTAAGGGCAGCTTGGGGAGCCTACCCACCAGCTGCCCCAACCGTCTCCCTGCCAAACCAGTATTCTCCTTTGCCGGTGGAGGAGCTGGCAGCGCTCTCCTCCACTGTCCACTTACGCGGGCTGTATGTCTCCTTTGTGTCTCTTTTGTGGTGGCTGTTCCGATCTCCCAGACACATGAGTGGGGGAAGACTCCATCGCAGTTGGGGGGGGGGGGGTGCAATGGCCCTCCAACAGCCTCCATGTTCCTGGGGCCCGGAGATGGGGTTCTTGGCCCCTTTCTTCATCATGGGGGTGCAGTGGTGCTCCTCATCTCTTATGCATCGGCCTCCAAGAAGATGGGAAGAGGGCTCCACGCACGCCCCTCCTTGGTTGAAATTGACATTTACTCTTCATGCCCTGGCCCGCCATGGGGGTACGTTTAGGAAAATTGGCAGAGCTCCATGTGCTCGACTTCGCGAGGGGGTTCAAAGGCCACCAACCTTAAAACAGCCATAACTCGAGCCCTGATGGGCCAATTTCAAAGTTCCTGGGCTCATTTTGCTCCTGGTTTTAGCAGACCTCCTCACCTCCAAGTTGCTGTACTTTTCAGTGAGTTGGTTCCAATGACTCCCTGTGCCAGGTTTTCTCCTGGTCTTTGTCTCTGGTGCTCCTCTCCCCATTCTGGAGTTCAGAAGTCCAGGTTTTTTCCCAAACTTGTCCTCATGGAATGTAAAGGGGCTATCCTTACTGGACCTTGGAGAAACCCACTGGTCGTGGGGTAAACTGGGGCAGAGTCCTTCATCCTTTTGGGCATCAGGGGGTTTCTAATTCCAGTTGTTCATGGCTGTTGCCACTGTCGCAGTCCCAGTAAAAATCACAAAAAACACTATCACTCCCTTGTGCAAGAGTTCACAGGGGCTTATATCGAGAAGCCCGATTTTATCTTTGGTTCATTAGAAGCTGCAGAGATCAGCTGGTTAAAGTGTCAATGCATCAAGATGTAGACGTGAGTGGTGCAATTTCACCAAATAAATTAGTCCTCTAAAAACATAGGCTCTAAAAGTGCGCGATGCGTGCTCAAGGCTGATGCCAACGTGCTGAATGTGAGAACATTTTTGTGTCTTTCTTCATAAAAGTGCTAGGTGCATAGTAAAATGGCAGGGGATTCGAGACATTGTGGCGAACTGGACAATTCTATCATGGTGGAGTGGGTTCTTGCTCAGTTACTCCAATATACATTTAATCAGTTTTACCAGATTTTACTTAAGTTGCCTTTTGTTCACCTATTCTTCCATCTCAGAGTGACAGTGGCGCCAGTCTCCTTTTTACGATGTTAAGGAATCTTGTGAAGCGACAGTTTAATTGCGTGGCGGTTGGATCAAAGCAGGCCAGCACCCCCTGTCCGCAAGTTCAAATGCCTTTTTGGTTAAAAAGAGAGCATTGTACATCGATCCTTCAGTAAACTTGTGCAGATGCATATTATGTGTGGAAGGTCTTCACGCCCAATTCCACATAGGTGACAGGTAGTCACCACTGTGTTCCACTTCCAAGGAGGTAGGTAAAGAAGCGAAGATAGTATGTCCAAGCGGTATCTTAAAAATTTCTCTTTTACTGATAAGTTGAATCCTGCACTGAGGTAAGGTTATGCTTTGGTGGCGACATAGTTGCTAAGTACAAACAAGCCGTGTGTCCTTTTCGCCAGCTCTGACTTGTCTTCTATTATAGAGATCGCGTTGATGGCTTTGGAGACTACTTTTTTGAAGCTGATGTGGGTTGATGGAATCTCCCAGAGGACCTTCATGCCTAACTGCATTAAGGAGCCATGAAGATAAGCTCTGGCTGGAGATCATTCTCGAAATGACAGTTCCGCCCAGAGATGTGAGTTTAGTATGTTCTGCTCAGCTCCTCTGATCTTGTGCCAACTTTTTATGAACGCCCCCCCCTTCTAGCCAGGGTTTGTCTCTGTAGACTGAATTCTAATATTATTTATGCGGGGGAAGTATATTTTGGAAGACAGAAGATTATTCTACATGCCCTGATGATGACTGTTATCCAGGATGGGCGCATCTCTCCCTCGCATTGGCTCACTCCGTATGTTATTGTTGGAGGAGGTTTGTTTGAAGTACCTAGAGTAGAGGGGTTAAAGCAGGGTCGGGCACTATCTTCTTCAAGGATCTCAGAGCTAGTGCTACAGTGGTGCCTTTTTGTCTCAGGGCTTCTTTCTGAGGTTTGGACGATCCTTTATTATCTAAGATGACTCCTAGATATTTGTATTCTGCCACTGGCTCCAAACGATGTACATCCAAGTGTCATTGCAGTTTTCTCCATTTGGTATAGTTTATTGCCATCGTTTTTGTTTTTCCCAAGTTGATTTGCAGGGCATTCTCCTGCAAATATTCATATGTGGCATCCAGTAACTGTTGCAGTCCAATTGGGGTGCGGCTTAGAGAAGGTTTGATAGGGTCATGTTTCCCAATTTCCCAGGCCTGAATAGGTTAACCCCTGAATTCTTTAAAGAGTATGCTGACATTCCCAAAATGTATTAACAATGTATGAAGAAGCACAAGTAGACGGGTCCCCGGCTGATACATTGTGGGAAACTGAGATTGTTGTTGTTTTACTAAAACTAGAAAAACGTCCACAAATTGTGTCTCTTATAGACCGCTGTCCTTCTTGGACTTCAATACTAAAATATTAGCTAAGGCCATAGCAACCCGGTTATATCCATACATGCGAGGTTTAGTGTCACCTGAACAGTCAGATTTCATACCTGGCAGGTCCACGGTGGATAATTTGCATACTTTCTTCTACATCACACATCAGATAGACCCTGATCTCCTAGTGGTAGCAGTACTGCCAGATGCCTACAAAGAATTTCTTTTAACAATTTCCCTCAATACTATTGAAATTCATCAGGGCCAATAAACTACTGAGGATCTTCTGGGATATTATGACCCTTCAGTATGACAGAGCAAGCTTTGCAGTCCCCAATGTTGAGCATTACTAATGGGTAGCTCAGACCAAGCACGCTTATAATTGGAATTATATAATGTATAGAATGTTTAATATGCTGGAAACCTGAAGAGCTTTCTTGAGCCCCAGGAACAATATGGCAAGCACAAAGGGCAATTTATGACATGAATTCTTAAAGGCTGCATTGCACACCTATTGGCAGGCGGTCACACATGAACCTCCTAAGCGCGAGCTTTTATAAACTATGCTCAAGCAAGTCTGCTGGTTATATTACGCTCAGCTGCAGGCCGTTGGCACGAAGCAGTCTTTCCTCCGTGACCCATAGAGACAAATGTTGGCAGAGCATTTAATGATAAGGAATGGCAAAAAGTGATACAATACCCTTATAAAGTGTCACACAATTCCCGGTTTCAGCTGATACAGTTATATCTCTTACACAGGGCACACTTTACCCTGGTCACAATGGGTAGGATTTTCCCAAACTCCCTGGCATTTTGCTCCAGATGCCTGGCCGCAAATGCCGCCTTTTTCACATGCTACGGCCCTGTTCGGGGTTCCGTCATTACTGGGAGCGTGCAGCCAATACACTAGCGGCTGCCATTGAAAGGCCAGGCTTGCATATCCCTGAATCGTGCTTAGTGGGCCCATTTAAAAGACCTAAGGCAGAGAGGGCGCAATCCTGGCTGGTTGATCTGGCTTCACCAAGATCTGGACTGCGATGTTACCAAAAATAATGGCGCCCGGGCCGGCGGCTGCACCGTGGGCCGTATTGGTGTGTTGGCAGAGTTTGCCATCACCGTGGTGCAGGCGGAGGCGGCGGCCGGGCGCCATTCTTTTTTTAAACGTAACGGACCCCGGGCTGGTTTGCGACTAGCGTGACGTCCATGGTGACGTCGTCATGTGACATGACTCATGTCATTGGTAGCTGAGCGCTATGCTACTACCAATGAAATTTAGCATAGCGCTCAGCTACCAATGACATGGGGCAGCCACCACTGGAGGCTCAGGTCAGGCGGCAATTTGCAGGCAGGCGAGCTGAGGCGGGCGGGCAGCACTGTCATTGGGTAGCTGAGCGCTACCAATGATAGCTGACTACCGCTCGCCTGACATGATGAAAATGAGAGCTGGACAATCATGGTCCAACTCCTACCTGCCCCTGCCCAGCCCCCAGCAAGTGCACACTGTCACTGCGCAAGCTCCTCTCCAGTCAGACTGAGAGAGTTCAGAGAGAGAAGCAGCCTCTCTGTCCTGCGCTTCGTGTTTAATTAGAATAGATTAACACTTGAAGTTTTAGACTTTTAGGGCTTTTTGAAGAGCCTATATGTTTTACACCAAACCCTGTGTTTAATTTCTGAAACGTGGGGAAAACAGAAGGAGACTTAGGAGAGAAAAGTAAAAATCAGGGCAGAAAGAGTCAGAAAAATGGGGGGGACCGAGGGAGGAAAAGCAGTAAAAAAAACTAGGCTAAAGCAGGAAAAACGGGCAAAAGCAGGCTAAAACAGTCAGAACAATTGGGGAGACTAAGGAAAAAGCAGTAAAAAAACATGGCAAATGCAGGAGAAAACAGTCAGAAAAACGGAGGGAGCAGAGAGGAAGGAAAAAGCAGTAAAAAGGCAAAACCTTGAGAAAGTACTCAAAAATGGAAGGAGAAAGCAGTAAAAAAACGTGGGCAAAAGCAGGAGAATGGAGAAAGCAGTCAGAAAAACAGGGGGAGAGGAAGGAAAAAGCATTTTAAAAAAAGACAAAAGCATGAGAAAGCACTCCCAAAAATGGGGCAAATCACTTAATCTCTCTGTGCCTGCAAAAATGAATGTGTCCTTGTTTAAAGTAACTGGTGCTAATGTAAGCGCTCAATACCTTTGGGTGGTGTTGGTTGTTGGCGGCGGCGCTATATAAAACTTCACTAAAAGTAACTACTGCTTATGTAAGTGCTCCAGTTTACCTTTGGGCAGAGGTGGTGTTTTTAAAACTGCACAAAAATAAGTACCCTGTGTTAATGTAAAGCGCTGCAATACTTTGGATGGTGTTGGTTGTTGGCGCTATATCAAACTTCACTAAAAAGTAACTGGTGCTTATGTAAAGCGCTCCAGTTTACCTTTGGGCAGTGGTGGCATTTTTAAAACTGCACAAACAAAAAGTAACTAGTGTTAATGTAAAGCGCTGCAATACTTTGGATGGTGTTGGTTGTTGGCGGCGCTATATCAAACTTCACTAAAAAGTAGCTGGTGCTTATGTAAAGCGCTCAAATAGCTTTGGGTGGTGTTGGTTGTTGGCAGAGCTATATAAAACTTCACTAAAAAGTAACTGGTGCTTATGTAAAGCGCTCCAGTACCTTTGGGCAGTGTTGGCGTTTTTTTAAAGTGCACAAAAAAAGTAACTAGTGCTTATGTAAAGCGCTCCAGTTTACCTTTGTGCAGTGGTGGCGTTTTTTAAAACTTCACCAAAAAAAAAAGTAACTAGTGCTAATGTAAAGCGCTGAAATACTTTGGGTGGTGTTGGTTGTTGGCAGCGCTATATGAAACTTCACTAAAAAGTAGCTGGTGCTTATGTAAAGCGCTTCAATAGCTTTGGGTGGTGTTGGTTGTTGGCGGCGCTATATAAAACTTCACTATAAAGTAACTGGTGCTTATGTAAAGCGCTCCAATACCTTTGGGCAGTGTTGGTGTTTTTTAAAACTGCACAAAAAACATAACTAGTGCTAATGTAAAGCACTGCAATACTTTGGATGGTGTTGGTTGTTGGTGGCGCTATATAAAACTTCACTGGAAAGTAACTGGTTCTTATGTTAAACACTCCAATACCTTTGGGCTGTGTTGGCGTTTTTAAAACTGCACAAAAAAAAATAACTAGTGCTAATGTAAAGCGCTGCAATACTTTGGGTGGTGTTGGAACTACATAAAACTACGCAAAACAATGTAAAAAATAGAGTCGGTGGAAGAGGGGATCTGTGCAACAGAGTTCAGTGGGGCAAGCAGCGACCAGCGGGAGGTGGACAGGCAGCCAAGTGAGTGCGGGCTGCCATGGGGAGATAAGTGATTTGCTTGTAATCACAAAATGTGGAACTGAGGCCGGGGCAAAAGCAGTCAGAAAAACTGGGGAGAGGAAGGACAGAGAGCAGAAAAAAATGAGACAAAAGCAGGAGAGAAAGCAGTGGGTTTTATATTTTGTGCCACCATGGGGACATTGGGGTTATATGATTTATTATCTAATGTGGTGGGGTTATAACTGGTGATGTGGATTATATCTCGTGAATGATGTGGATGCCATCCAGTGCCACTGCCAAGGTGCACTTGGCAAGTGATTTGGATTTATACCTTTCTGTTACTGCATACAGGGCTGTATGTATTCAATAAATAGTGCATTGTAGGTAAGTTATTTAACATTCACAAATCTCATTTTACCTATATAATAATGGATTATGCAAGAAACCTGGTTCCCCTTGCGGGAGAATTTTAAAGGGAATTTTCAACTTCCTACAGCTCATCTACAACTCATTGTATTCAATACAGCCAGCCTGGTGATGAGCTCAGCAGAGTATTTAATGATCCCTATTCTTTTTAGAAATGGACATCCAAAAATATTTTTCAAAACGGAAATTGGATGATGTAGAATCTGATATTACGGAAGCAAGAAAAGAATCTAGACATGGTGAACAGGAGGAGGCAGAAGTACCAAGCACAAGCAGTTCTGCAGGTCCACTTTCAGCTCCAACCGAATCTAGCCATGATGTTGATGCTCCTGTAAATGATATTGGATTGTATTTTAATTCGGCAAAAAAGTAACAGATGATGTAAAATACAATCTTCTAATAAATACGTATACTCCACCAGAAATGTATGACTTCAAGACGGATTCAGGTGGAACACGCTGTTTCCGTCATGTGTGGATTAATCAATATTCACCATGGCTTAGCTACTCTCCACAACTGAAAGGTGCAATTTGCAAGTTTTGCACACTTTTTCCACAGCCAGTTCATCGTGGGATACAAGGAGCATTCATAACTATGCCTTTCACTAAATATAAAGACTTCCATGAAAGTGCACGCAAGCATGTCTTATCGTCTTGGCATAAAAACGCACAAGTGGATGCAAATCACTTTTTGGCGATCAGAAAGAAACCGGAAACAAGTATTGTTTGCCAAATAGACAACGCTGTGAAAAGGCATGTTGAAGAAAATCGGAAAAAGTTATTTCCAATTTTGTCTACTATCTTATTTTGTGGCACACATGACATTGCTCTACGTGGGAAAAAAAGTACAACCGGAAATGTGCAAAGTCTGTACCAATTTCGCATTGAAGCAGGAGATGTGATCCTAAAGAACCATCTGGAAAATGCACCAGTTAATGCACGTTATACATCAGTTCGAGTTGATCATGAATTGATTACATTATGTGAAGAAACATTAAGAGAAGATCTAGTATCCTTAGTCAATAGGTCAAATGGATTTTCAATCATTGCTGATGAAAGTGCTGACATATCCGGAAAAGAACAGATGTCACTTGGAGTACGTTTTGTAGACACAACAAGTAGCACTGTAGCTGTCGTCAGAGAAGAATTCCTTGGATTTGCAACCTTAAAAGAAATGGATGCTATCTCAATTGCAAATATGATTATGTATACATGTTCTAAATTTGGATTAAACTTAGAAAAACTCCATGGCCAAGGATATGATGGATGCTCTACAATGGCAGGAAAGGAAGGTGGCATTCAAGCCATAATCAAGAAAATATCCTAAAGCTGCTTTTGCTTACTGTGCTGCACATAAACTTAATTTGGTTGTTAATGACCTCAATGCTGTTCCTGATATACGGAATTCTATTGGCACAGTGAAAGCCATCATCAAGTTTTTCCGTGAGAGTCCAAAAGAAGATCTCTCATTCCTAATCTGCCATTGCTGAGTGAAACACGATGGACAGCAAAATACAAGAGCATTCGAATTTTTAGCTCACACTTTGAAGAGATTTTTAAGCAATTAAGCTTACTTGGCACTACAACTTCAGGGAAAACACGTCAGGATGCATATCAATTGCAAAGTTCCTCCAGCACAGTGAGCTTTCTCTTTTGCTTGTCCATAATTTCAGATTACTCATCAAGATTGGAATCTGTAAGCCAGGCTCGCCAAGCTGTTCAGCTTGATATCCTCAAGGTGTGTAATCATGTGCAAGACCTTCTGACTGTGTTCCGTGATCACAGACAAAAAGCAGAAGAGCAATTTAAGGACATTTTTACAAACGTTCAAACACTGGCAGAAAAACTGAACATCGAACTTTGTGTTCCCAGACAGTGTGGCCGGCAAGTATTTTGTTCTAATTTTGGTTCCTCTTCTGTGGAAGAATACTATCGCCAGTCTATCTATGTGCCATACATGGACTCTATCATCGCATCATTAGAAAGCCGGTTTGGCAATGAAAACAAGAAAATTTTAGTTTGTTCTCACTTTACCCAAAACATATGGCAAAAATTACACTTGAGCAATACAAATGCCATATTGCAAACATCAGAGAAATTTACGACATTGAAAACCTGGAAGCCGAAGCAGTCACATGGTTTCAGATCTGGTCAACAAAGGATGAGCAGTTTGACAATGGATTTCTGGATTTGCTAAACCACACGATTTATTTCCATCAGTCCAGCAAGCAATTCTCATTGCTCTCACATTACCAGTGACCACTTGCACAGTGGAAAGGTCTTTCAGCACAATGAGAAGGGTGAAAACCTGGTTGAGAGTCGACAATGGCAGATGATCGCTTATCGGGTTTGTGCATGATGAGCATACATCGAGCAAAAATTGATGAAAACAAACAACAGCTGATTGACAAAGTAATTGATAAATTTGCACAAGACTACAGACGTTTACAGTTCCTTTTTCGAGATCAGCACACTAACCAGTGAACAAACACTGTATAAAACTACTACTCATTGAAAAATGTGACTGTTAAATTTCAGCAAGACTGTACATGTTTGCAGTTCACTGCAACAGTTATCCAGGTTAAGTTTATATGTTCTATTTTCCAGTTTGGAAGAGAACAGCTGTTATTTTATTTATGGTAATATATATGATTTTATTTATTTTAATATATTTAAGTTAATACATTTCCAAAATAAATACATTTGTCATATATTTGAATTTTTATTCGTTTGTGCACATTAACACCAAATGCAGACTGACTCTACATGGTTTTTTTATAATGCAGTTATAGTGCCTTCACTGCCTTGATCATGTGTGTATGAATAATGTGGTGTATTCAATAGTGGTGACATAAAAACAGATTAGAAATTGCTAATCAGACAATGGCAGCTTGATCCTTCCATTAAGCCTTTGCATCAGGTTGCATGCCTGTGCTTTTTCACTTTTGGCAAGAAGTCACTCCTGTCTGCAGCTCTGCTTTTTCTTTGCCAACTGCTAGAAGGTATGAATGATATATACCAAAGGCCACAAAAGAAAGAGATGGCTGTGGCACACAACCCTATTGTGTATGAGATCATATGCGGCCTGCTTCCTGCCCCTCATGGCTCCTCCTGCACCTCAGTGTTTCTTGTGCCCCACCTGGCACACATAATGTCGGAGGATGGTGATGACGTTAAAATTTTGCCCCCCCCTGGAAATATTTCTGCGGATGCCCATGCCAAGATGTGGAAGAGTTCAGCATCTCCTCCTATTGTTATAAGGCACTGCAGAGGGCACTGCTACAGTGTGGCTGCAGCCGAACACCAATCCCTCTACGCTGAAGAAATA
Source organism: Calotriton arnoldi (assembly GCA_963921515.1). Lineage (NCBI taxonomy): Eukaryota > Metazoa > Chordata > Amphibia > Caudata > Salamandridae > Calotriton > Calotriton arnoldi. The sequence goes on from CAWUFW010002304.1 coordinate 1,345,518, forward strand.
AGAGGGTTGCGCAAATAGCCCATAGCGCAGCAATGGGAGGAGCATCTGGAACAATTACAAGCCCCGTCCCCGGGCGGGGCACAAGTTGCGGCTGCATCTAGGCAAGTACTACTTCTCTTCACGTAGCGATCGGAGTAGACATCAGAGAGGAGCACCGGAGGGTTCTGTCTTGGACACTGGAGCTCAAGCAAGAAGGGACCGATGGCCTGCCCGGCCGGGGGTATGTGGAGATGGGGCCTGATCACCTGCCTCATTTGTACAATATCCGAACGCACACTTCACTGGTCTCTACCTCCCATCGCCAGTCGACTGCGAGTAGTCTCCCAGATGCGGGACCGCTACTTTTAACCCCTCTGTTAATGTTAAAACTATAACGCCATCCAAAATATCTGTAGACCCTACATGCTATATATATATATGTGTGTGTGTATACTGATGTAAACGGCGTAATAACACTGACATCACTGTAATGGTGTAATACTTTCCTTGCCTGGTCATCTTGTACAATGTTGGTACATGAATTGCCTCTTTGTATAAGCTGATGCCAATAAAAGTGATTGTTATAAAAAAAAGTGAGCCTTTATTTAAAAAAAAAAAAAGTCCTTCTTGAATACTATAACATGCAGCTCATCATATGTGGGGGAATGACAAACAGAAGCCCTTGTCACTGTGCTGCAGGTCTTAGAACTCTTGATCTAAGTAGGGAGAGAACACCTTGGGATAAGGGAATTGTGGCACTAGAAAATGCCACCACCAGAACCTCTTCAGGGCTCAACCGTTATTAAAATGAAACATATTTCAAAACAACTTCTGAGCAGAGATTGGCTGTGAAACAAAAAAAGCACAGCACTTTTAATTAAAAAAATGTCTGCAGAGACAGTTTATTTCCTTTCTGTCTCAGGAGATAGTATGCCCTCTAATTATTCCCACATACAAAACTGTCAAACGTGACTGAAAAGCAATCTCAGATTCAACAGCCATTTAAATTTTCATTCTCATTTGACAGACAGTGTGCTTAAGTATGAAGCAGCCAATATGTTGAATCCTTGGGTTTTACAGAACAATGCAGTTTAATAATTTGTCCAGTTCCTTCTCTAGAAGGGAAAAGGTACAAAAGTGTATCTACATCACAGATAGTCTAAACGAACACAAATAGAAATTAATTCATACACTTGTGATAAATAGTCATCACAAAGAAGTACACATTCCTGATGGACTCATTCTAAATTCCTTCATAGTTTGCAAACGTCTACAAATCACAGGTTACCACAACCTGCACTCTGTGTGTGGTTTTTTAGGTTTTGCCTACAGACAGCTGTTAGTCTGTTGTCGAAAGACCTCTTGTGGACCATACCAAAACATTTTAGTGGGCTTGGAACCCACCCATTGCTTACTGTTGGTTGACTTTCAGTGTAACTTTTATTTGCTTACTTAGTTGATGGCTTTCGATGACTTTCCTTCCTCATTTGTGTTTGTCCAGTCCATGGAGCATAGTATATTTACCATCCTTTTGATTGGATGACTTGTATCCTCCCACTGCTCACTTTAAGATAACTACTTTTTTCTTTCTCATTGAGCACTATATGAGAGTGCATGTGTTTCCTGGCTCTCTTCCTTGTGTGCTACTTCTAGCCACCAAATATCCGCCCCCATGTTGGTCCCCACCCCACCAAAGCACAACAATAGGTATATTTATGCCAGTGCATCACTAAAAAGCAGACTTTAAGGGTTGTTTTTGTTTTGCCCCGGCAGTCTGCAAATTGGGAAACAGCCTTTACAACGAGGTTTTTACCTCGTTGTGCCTTTACCACACATTTTTTAGCACGCATATTTTTACCACGGGCATGCCTTTACAGCGCATGCCTTTACCACGGATTTAAGGTAAGTTGGGTGCGTGGGGGGTCTCCCCCCACAAATACATTGTTTTTATAAATAAAAACAATGCGTGGTAATGGCATGCGTTGTAAAAGCATGTTTGTGGTAAAAACATGCCTGGTAAAAAAATGCCTGGTAAAGGCATACGATGTTTTTACCTGCGTTGTACCGTCGTAAAACCCGCAAATTGCATGACTGTACAGGTATTGACACACTAAGGCTTTTATGGTGCTCGGAGAGTGCCTGAGGGATGCATCCACTCAGTTGGTGTTTGGGGCAGAAGGCGTACTTAGCATGACTGAAAAGGAGATGTCCTTTCTCCTGGAGACCCTTAAATCTGCTCCCTGTGCTACTGTAAAGGACCAAATGGCTGGAGCGTGTTTCAGTTTTGAGTCCTGTGGAAAGAAAATTAGACTTTGGCACGAATTTTGCTTTAAAGTATGACATTTCTTTTTTAAATATGTTCTGCGTTTCCTAAGTAAAACTTATTTGAAAAATATAGTAGGCCTTGATAAAGGAAGAATATATCAAATTCAGTGTCCAGTTTTGAAATCCCTTAAGATGTGTTTACTTTTCCTCCATTATTCTGAAATGTAATTTTTTTTTTACTTTAAAGAACAAAAAAAGTGTTTAAAACAAGCATTTGCAAATCGAAAAGTTTGGCACTTGCATTATAAAGGTGAGACCTATTGGCTTTGCCAATGCTTGTGGACTGTGAATTTTCCACAAGGTAGCACTGGGTGGAATTTGTTTGTCTTTGCTGAAAATCACTGCCTTGGCCAAGCCAGACTGACATGAAGCAGCACCCCAATGCTACGTAAGCTGTTGCTGTAGCTGATGTCCAGGCCGCATGCCTGGTCTGGAAACTGAGAAGGCTGGCAAGGAGAGGAGTGCCTGGCCTTGCCAAAGCCTCCAGAGCACAAATGTTCAGAGGAGGAGTTGTTGGAGTGTTGCTCCGTGGGGCAGGTGCTGGCAAGAGCTTGATGATGTGATTAAACAAATCTGCTTTGAAGTGTTGGGAGTTTTAAGGTTCTGCTGCTTAGTCAATATTGCTCCTAATGTGTAGGGTCAGTAATGCTGGTAATTCAGTCTGCTGCTAAATTGGTGGAATCCATCTGGTTTGCTTATGTTGTCATCTGGAGAGGACTTGGTCTGTCACTTTGGGCTGGATTGTCCCTATTGACGCAGACCCAAGAATGATGTGTTTATGGTTATTCACTGTCTAGAGTGGCACTGTGGCCCAAAACGATAGACTGCCAAGCGGCCACGAACGATTGCCAGGGGCTGCAATTAATTCAAGTATTCCTTTCACCACTTTGTTGTGGTTGCAGTAATTTCGTCTGGGCAAATAATACTTAGGGTCAAACCTGTGCATTATGAATAATGATGTTCATGTTTTATTGGCTGAGCCATTTATTAATACTATTAGTATTTGGTGAAAATACTCTTGATACTGCCATTAATGATGCCCCTAGTGCTTGATGATCATACATAATAAAGTTACAATTTACTGTTTGGAAGCCAATGTCGGCGTCCTCTTCTTCCACAACAATGCAAAGTTCTGGTGCTGAAAGTGATTAGAGATTTCTTCCCAGGGCTAAGTTCAACAGCACCTGCGTTTCCTTGAGCAATTTTAGAACTAGTGAAAAGCGTATTATACATGGGATTCTCTAATCCCCCTATGAAAGCCGATCTCTAATTTCCATATTACAGTCAGCTTGTGAAACATCTAGTCACCTGTAGTAAAGAAATGGCATAGCCAGTCAACTGTAATACCTTATTAGATTTGTGTTCTGATGTAACAATGCCTGTCAGAGCCAGCAGCCAAGGTGAAGGAAGGCAGGTCACAGAGCATAATTGCAGCAAATATCTTTTCTTTTATCTGATATGTTTTTCTAAAATGTTAAACATTCAGCAGAAAGAAGATATTTATGACTACATGTTTATATTTCTACACTTTAAAGGTCATTACAGGAAAGACAGAATCTCTCGTTGTTTCAACACAGCATTTTTTTAATCTGACTTACATGAAACTGATCTTAATATCTTTTGGCACAACCACTAACTGCCTTTTGGTGTGTTGAATTTCACAGTACAAGTTATGTTTTTATTCTTCATGTCTGACATGAAGATGAAAGAGCAAGACACCAAGCATTTAAGGAGTTTGTGGGAAAGGTGATGGTGTGACCATGTATTTGAAGGAATAAAATACTCACTGCTCTACATTAATAAGATATTGCAAGCCACATCGGAGTTCCATTCTCTTATAAAGACACTTGTTTTTTGGCCTCATTCCCCTGTATGGTAATGGAGCTCCTTTTGAAGTTCTACGGCCTTCTAATGTACAGGAAGGGGTACTATATCCCATACATTATCCTTGTATATTGAACTTTATAATGCACATGTATACTGAAAACTGAAAATTTCAATTGCAGTAATAAGATGACAAGTTTCATGGGGCAGCACCTTAACAATGTCAGCATTTGGTAATCAGCTGAACTGCTTAAAACGGAGTTCACAGTAAGTATTCATGTGAAGATGTATAAGCAGTGTATGTTAAAAAGGGCCATATGTGCGACCATTCCATTTGGCGAGTCATAAATTGTGACGTTTTGCCACTCGCAATTTGCGACTCTCAAAATGGAATGTACAACAGTGTCTGAGACAATGCGAGTCCCAATGGGGTCGCAAATAACCTGCTGCATCAATAGTTATGAGGTAGGTCGCAATTTGCGACACATTGTGAATGGCCTGCACTCACAGGGATGGTGGCCTGCTGGGGTCAGCAGACCACCATGTCTGTAACTGCTTTTTAAATAAAGCAGTTTTTGTTTTTTTATGCAGCCTGTTTTCCTTAAAGGAAAACAGGATGCATTTAAAAAGGAAAATTGAAACGTTTCTGGTTCATTTTTTAAGAGTAGGCAGTGGTCCGTGGGACCACTGCCTGCTCTTAAAAAATATGTTCGCAGCCCAACACAAAGGGGAAGGGGCCCTATGGGGACCCCTTCCGTTTGCAACAGAGGTGGTAACTGTTATTGTTTTGCAACCATATTTGTGGTCACAGAACAATCGTACATACCAGTGCGACTCGCTATTAGGAAGGGACGTCCTTGACACGCCACGACCTAATAGCGACTCGCAAACCCTATTTTGCAAGTCGGTAATAGGTTACCGACTCGCAGAGTAGGGTTTGTACATACCACACACCTTTTTAGCGGTCGCAAACGGGCCGATTACCCGTTTGCTACTGCTCAAATGGGTCGTACATCTGACCCCTTGTTACTAACGGACAGGTGTGGATGGGCATGTAGTCTGGACTAATCGTTACAATGCAATCCAAATCTAATTGGAGGGTAACAGTTGGATACTAGCTACAGAGAAAAGCATGTTTTACAAGAAAACACCAGTGCCTGACTTCCAGATGGGGCAAAGTGTCCCTATTTGCAGCACAGTACACCCGTAACTATGTGGCTCCATAGCAGACTGGAGCAGTCATTCAAATACACAAAAAATTCACTGTCCTCAGCGAAGCCGTGGGCTCTTACACTTTGCACCTTTGCTGAATAGAGTTCATTAGTGAAAGTCATTACTGTGGTTTGAAACCTGTCTATCACTGGAGGACTCTCCCCCTTTGCTCAAATAGGGGAAAAGGCTTTCACCTGCAGCAGGTGCAGTTCTACTACAAAAAAAGGTAGACCCCATTGTGATCACACCAGCAAAAAATGTCATAATCCATGTTATTGAAGGGGTCGAACAACCATCTGTGGCCCCTGTTATAATACTAAAATGCCCTTGGGAGCTCAAGGAGCAGGCACAAATGCTCATTGCACGCATGGGGAGCTTTCTGTAATACGGCCACAGATGCACATTCAGTGCACAGTCATACTTCCAAGGCATATATTTATTCCCTCAAAATAAGTTATCATTTGAAATACTATTTTTACTTATTTCATCAGCAAGTCCCACTTTGGGGGTGCACATAAGGGATTACTGGTACCCTTGCGGCTTGGTCTTGTTGAAGGGAGAAGCAACTGAAGAATTGTTTTCTCTCTCTTAGGAAGGAGTGCTGTGAGAAGGTGCAGTTTCACCGTTATCTGACAGAAATTCATATGTGTCTACAACGATTCAGAACTCGGCTGCCAGACTACTCTTACATATAAAACCGCGACACCACATCTCCCCTGCCTTGAAAGCCTCATTGGTTACTGGTTGCCAGAAGATCCATGTTCAAGTTGCTCTGTATCACCCACAAAGCGATACATGGAATGGGACCGCTCTTCATCAGGAATAAAATCACCAAACACATTCAACAAAGGAACCTCCGCTCTAGAGTGGCACCTCGCCTCAAAATCCCAAGATACAAGAAAAAAACAATGGGTGGCACATCATTCTCTGTTCAAGCAGCAAAACTATGTAACTCTTTACCCCCCCCCCAAACATAAGATCCACGGATAACCACCTTATCTTCAGAAAACTACCCAAGAATTGGCTCTTCCCCACATAACCACCATACACAAACAGATAGAAATATACAGCCTATATCTCTATATATAAGCATTTATTTGTACTATAGATATGTTCCTATATATGTGTATTGCTTTGTATAAACGTGTAGAACACTTATGTTTAAAAAAAATAATATATATAGATATTTATTAGTTCTGCTTAACAAATGTACATATTACTGATAGTTACATTATTCTATGTTTTTAACATGTATATAAGTGACTGCATAAATAAGTAAATCTTTTTATCATAACTATTTATCTACAATTGCTTCACTATTGATCTATAAAAATATATATATATATGTATATACATAAAAAAATAAAACTAATTTAAAGTACAACAACACTTGAAAGCCAGAGTTTATTTAATGCATCTTTAATCTACATATACTACCTTCCTTTATGGATCTATATTCCTTCCATGTACTTATGGATCTATATCTTTATTACTTTTGGATCTATATATTTATTACTTTTACTTATTTATTACTTTTCTTCTAAATTCAGCATATCCAATGCACTTCCCTATTTTTCACCCTATATCTCTCTCAATATATCCTCTAGCTCAACTCTCTGACTCATCTCACACCTCTTTCTACTACTCTTTCCAATGCACTAGCCCATTTCTCACCCTATACCTCTATCAATATATCCATTACCTCCACTCTCTCATTCATCCCAAACACCATACCACTACTATGATCCCCAAAATAACCCTTTCGAGACTCTTCCCTACTCCACCTCTCTTTGCATCATCCAATACCTCTTTTTACAATTCCGATCCCTCAAAACAAGCCTTTCTAAACCCTCCCTCTGACTCTTCCCCCTCCACCTTCCTTTTACTCACCCCCTCCACCTCCCTTTTACTCATCCCAAACCTCCTCCTACTGCTATGAGCTCCAAAACAAAGAAAGAAAGAAATACATTCTAAATCCTTCCCTTCAATCCCTCCACTATCCTTTTCAATCCAAATGACAGACTAACATGTCCACCACTCAAATTAATTTCATATTTCACTACACTAATTCACCACTAATCCTTTATGGGTTTCGGAGTAGCGTGCTACTTGCAGAAAAAGGACTTCAACACCTCATTAGGGGTAGCAAGCGCTATACAAATGCAAACCTTTCTACCTCGTCTATCCTTTCGCTATCCTACTTAATCCAAATAACTGACTAACATATACACCACTCAAATTACTTTCATATTTTCACTATACTAATTCACCACTAATCCTTTATGGGTTCCAAAGTAGCATGCTACTACCTGAAAAAGCTCTTCAACACCCATCAGGGGTAGCAAGCGCTATATAAATTCAAACCTTTTTCCCTTCTCTATCCCTCCACTATCCGTCTCAATCCAAATAACTGACTAACATATCCACCACTCAAATGACTTTCATATTTCACTATACTAATTCACCACTAATCCTTTCTGGGTTCCAAAGTAGCGTGCTTCTCGCCGAAAAAGTGCTTCAACACCCCATCAAGGGTAGCAAGCGCTATATAAATGCAAACCTTATCCCCTCTACTATCCCTCCACTATTCTTCTTAATCCAAATAACTGACTAACATATCCATCACTCAAATTACTTTCATGTTTTCACTATACTAATTCACCACTAATCCTTTATGGGTTCCGGAGTAGCGTGCTACTCACCGAAAAAGTGCTTCGACGCCTCGTCAGGGGTAGTAAGCGCTATATAAATGCAATTACAATACAATAAAAATCAGTAGCGCTTAAAATCGCTTAAATCGGTAAGCAGACATCATCAGGGAAAAATGCAGGAAGTATATTTGCTCTCTTTTGGAGTGAGACTGAGAAATGTTTCTTTGGAGTTTGTGTATGCATGTTCATTTAGCAATATTGAAAAATTGGATGCAGATTTTATGAGAGATTTCACATTTTACATTGCGGCAAAGCAAAATGCCTTGTAAGAAGTCGCTAGAAAAAATAGGAACCACACAGTGCGCACCACTACAAATATAAAGAAATGTTGACTTTTGGGGGGTTTCAGTCATTCGTTGGTACCTGCTATACACACACACAGCAGTGCAGGCTGTCACCCGTGATCAGACATCCTGCATCTTTTCATTTTCTAATCACTGTTTTTGTTCTGTCATCTTTGTGATTGTTGGGCGCTAAACCATCCTTTTATCTCAGTGCAAGGTTGCAGCACAACAGCGTATTCACCGGGACACGGATTCATGCTGGTGTAAAGAAATGGCAGGATACATTTTAAAATCATAATAGCTATGATCTGACGCCTGCAACCGGTAATCAGCCCTCGAGTCGAGTATCCATAGGAGGTTATGGGATGAAAATCGGCCTGCTTGCAGCAGTTATTATTTTCAGAGTCAAGGATTTGTGCATTTAAAACAAATCTATCCTGTAAATCTGAAGGCTGCAGTAGTACTGTCTTCTCAAAAAGAAATGCTTGTCTTGCAACATTTGACTCATGTCAGGTCAATCTCATATATTTTCATAACATAATCTACTGTAGTGAGTTATGGTTTTAAGCCAGTGTTAATAAACATATTTTCCCGATATTTAAGCCATAAATTCCTACCTCATATATGAACCGCCAAGGCAGTGTGTAGTTTAACAAAAACTTTTTCCAATTTGAACTGGCATACTAGAGCAAATGGGGAGAAAACGTGTACGTTACAACCACATTTATATTATGTCAGAAGCTTATTTTTGTGGTCAGGTGCCAAAACGTTTGCAGGCCCCTTATTTGTTTCCCATTCGAATTGAAGCTCCCAATAAGTAAATAAGTACAGTGATGAAATGAAAAACACTGTATTTGGCGCCATCCAGTGGCGGCTGCTCCGTTATGGCGTAGGAGCGTCGCCCCACTGCTTTCAAGCAGCGCAGAAACACAAACATAAAATGATAATAACTGAAAGTTATTATCATTTTATGTTTGGCTGCTTTGCGGGCGGGTGGGTGGTCGGGGCTGCTCTGCGAGCAGGGCAGTGGAGGAGTGGTTTGCCTACTTCTAAAAGTGCGTAGTGACTGTTTGGTTGGCCCTCTCGGGCCGCCCAAACCAGTCATGCGCACTTTCCCACTTCTCCATGCAGGCTGCATTACAGCCTCCATGGAGAACAGGGCCACCCCTACAGCCCCTGGCTGAGCGCCGTATCACGGCGCTCAGACCAATCACAATGCTGCAATTGCAGCGTTGTGATTGGCTTAGGGAAGGGAGCCTGGCTGCCTGCTTCCTGAAATCGGAAGCAGGAGAGCAGGAGCAGCAACGCGGGACCGGGCGGAGGCAAGGTAAGTGATTTTTTTATTTAATTTTTTTCCTCCCTCCCACTTGGCAAAAATAACCTTTTGCCAGGCCCAAACCTTCCTTTTTAATACATATAAGTCACCATTAGAGTAGGGCAATGTCTTTAAAAACGTAGGGCATGTACTTTTAAGTTTTACATGTCCGGGTAGTGAAAAACTCTTAAATTAGTTTTTCACTACTGCAAGGCATATCTCTCCCATAGGATAACATTGGAGCTGCCTTATTACGTTATATAAGTGTCATTTCTAAATGGGATGAGATAACCAGTTCATGTTTGGTGTCTCTGGAGTCACAATTTAAAATCCTAACTTATAGTAAAGACGGATTTTAAATTGCAATTCTGAAAATTCCATTTTTAGAAAGTTTGTATTTGGGGGTTGGGCTCTTATGTCGACAGCTAGGTTGGACCTCTTTTAATGTTCAACTGTTTATTTTCACAAGAGAACAGAAGGGCACTGCTCATAAACACAGCGTATCGCCTACAACCCTGTTAAGGGGCCAGCTGCGTATAATAGACAGGTAATCAAAGAACAGCAACAGTATGCTCAACCAGGCATCATGACAGGTGGGTTACACAGCAAGTCGCCTACAACCCGATGCGGCCGGCCGCGGAAGAGAGCAATTGCAGGTACAGTTCGCAAATATAAAAGAGGCAAGCGGCAGGCCGAAAAAGTAAAGGAATAGAAGAAAAGAGAAGGAAAGAGAGACAGAGAGGAGAGGAGAGGTGGACGGGGGATGGGGGTAAAAGAAAGCCGGGGGTGTAGTCCCAGCGGGTCCAGAGGCGAGGCCCATTGCATTGAGAGGGAGGGAGAGAGAGGGCAGGCAGGGATATGCACTACCGGGGTCGCCCTGCGGTGTGAATGTGCTAGGCCCCAGGAGGGATCAAGTGAAATGTGCGGGGGTCTACTCTATATCTGGGGGATAGACTGCGTCTTCGAAGAGGCGTAAGGCTCGGAGTTTCGGGGGTTGAAAGCGGGCATGTTCCAATTTGCAGAGATGTGCGACAAGTGGTTGCCACAGTTTGGTGAAGTGGGAGTCACGGGATTGTAGGCGCGCGGTGAGCAGTTCCATGGTCATAGTGTGCCAGAGACGCGTGAACGACACGCTGATCGGGGGGGGCTCCGCCTTCTTCCAGTACAGGGCAATGAGTTGTTTAGCAGCGCCTAGCATGTGAAGAGAAATGTGCCAATCTTTGCGTGTGAGTGCGAGCAGGTTGTCGGGTTTGAGGCCTAGGATAACTGTGGCTGAGGTCACCGGCAGGGGAAAGCCAAGCACCTCTTTTATGTGGCTAAGAATCTCCTTCCAGTAGGAGGTCAAAAAGGAGCAGGACCACCATAAATGTAGAAAGGTGCCCGGGGCAGTCGAGCATCTCCAACAAAGGGGGGAAGTCGCGGGGAACATCTTGTGCAATTTGAGAGGCATATAATTCCATTGGGTCATGGTCTTATAGGCGGTTTCCCGCTGAGAGATACAGCGGTAGACCTTCGGAATATCACGCCACAGGCGGTCCCACTGAGAGGGAGCCACGTCCAAGGGGATGTCCGATTGGCATCGGCGCTGGTAGAGGTGGGAAGTGGTAAGGGGGGGATGTTGTAGAATGTGGTAGGTGCGAGATATGAGCCCTTTAGAGTCGTCGAAGGAGCGCACTAGGCGCTCAAAAGGCGTGAATGGACGAGTGGCCGCCTGTGCCAAGGAGGAGGTGTATATCCAATGCCTAAGTTGGATATATTGGAGTCGAGCCCCCTCCGAGAGTTGGAAGTCCGTCCTACACTGGTCGAAGGTTTTAAACGCGTCGCCCAGGAAAAGATCCCTGATAGTCCGACATCCACTGTCGAGCCAGTCAGAGAACGCTTGGGGATGTACTGCCGGTGGAAAGTGGAGGTTCCCAGCAATAGGGGTGTGGGGGGATGGAAATGTGGTGAGGCCCTTAGGGATGGCTATTTTGTCCCATACGTCAAGCACTGTCCTGGTGGGGGGAGCTATGTAGGCGCTGCGAGACCGCGACGCCCGGGGCTGCCAAGGAAGATCCCAAATGGATCTCCTAGTCACCGCCCTGTCCATATGGAACCATACCTTTTCGCTCTCCCATGCCATCCACTCCGATATGAAGCGAAGGTGAGAGGCCCAGTAGTACTCCAACAGGTTGGGGCAAGCTAGCCCGCCTCTGTCACGAGGTGACATGAGGATTTTGTTAGAGAAGCGCGGTCTACGCCCTCCCCAGATGAACTTGGTGATTTCGCGTTGGAGGCTTCTGATCTGGTGGTGCGGGTTGGGAGTCGGGAGAGACTGAAAGAGGTACAGGATTTTGGGGAGTATCAACATTTTAATTGCGTGCAGGCGACCCAGCCAGGAAAGGGTAAGGGGATTCCAGGTGTGCAGGTCCCCGAGAACCGTCCTCCAGCAGTCCTGCCAGTTTATTTGAGACCAAGAGGAGAGTGTAGAAGTTAACTGAAGCCCGAGGTAGCGGATAGAGTGAGTAGCCCATTGATAGGGGACTAGAGATTGGAGTGCAGGGATCTCGTCCGGAGGAATCGTTAGGTTAAGAGCCCAGGATTTCTCATGATTAATTTTAAGACCCGAGGCCAGCTCAAAGGACCGAAGAAGGGACAAGAGGGCCGGAAGGGAAGCGTGTGGCTGCGAAAGTGTGAGGAGAAGGTCATCCGCAAACAGGGCCACCTTGTGTTGTTGGCCTCCGAGGGGGATGCCATGTATGTCGGGGGCTTGGCGAATCAAGATTGCAAGGGGCTCCACTACGAGGGCGAATAATAGGGGCGATAGAGGGCATCCCTGCCGAGTGCCTCTGTGTATCGAGATGGGAGTGGAGAGTTGACCCGTACTTGAGCCGTCGGGGAGAGGTAGGGAGCCATGATCTGGGCTATCATTAACGGGCCTAGTCCAATTTTGTGTAAGACTGCCCGGAGGAAAGTCCAGTCCACCCGATCAAACGCCTTCTCCGCGTCAAGCGACAGTAGGCATGCAGGGATTCTCCAGTGGTAGGCCTTACTCACCAGATGTGCGATACAGCGCACATTGTCCGCGCCCTGGCGGTGACGAATGAAGCCGACTTGGTCCGGTTCAATGAGACCGGGTAAATGGGGGTCGAGCCTGTTTACTAGTATTTTAGTGTAGAGTTTGAGGTCCGTATTCAGGAGAGCTATGGGACGGAAGGACGAGCAGAGTGCAGGGTCCTTACCTGGTTTAGGGATGAGGGCAATTTCCGCCAGCCCCATGGACGGGGACGGCCCTACGTCAGCGGCAAAGGAGTTAAAAAGGTGGATGAGGTGTGTCCGAAGCTGCGGTAGGAACATGCGGTAAAAAGAAAGGGGAAGGCCGTCCGGCCCCGGGAGACTTTCCGGTGGGGAGGTCCTTCAGGGCCCTGGCGAGCTCTTCACGCGTAATCGGGTCTTCCAGTTGCTGGGCATGATATTGACTATGTGGAGTCCAGGGGCAGGCATCCAGCAAAGTCTGTATCTGACCAGGGGAGGGCGAAGCTTGAGCGTAGAGGGAGGAATAATACCCATGAAAGGCCTCCCATTTAGACGTTTCTGTAGTTGCGTGCGTGCCATCTCCAAGCTGAATATTAGCTATATGAGCCTTGGCTGCGCGGGTCCTCAGGCGCCGGGCCAGGACCATGCCCACCTTGTCGCCCCCCTCACAATAGCGCTGCTTCAGCGCCAACAGAGCGCCTTCGGCTTTATTGGTTCGGTGAGCCCGCAGTTGACCACGAAGAAGGGCCAAGCTCCGTTTGTGGGCAAGTGTAGGGCGTTCCTGGTCGAGCTTTTTGAGGGCCTTTATGTCCCTAGAGAGATTATTTTCAAAAAGGCGCGCTTCCCGGGCCCGCGCAATCGCAATGGACGTGATATGACCACGAATAGTGGCCTTGAAAGCATCCCACACAACAGGAAAGGGGGTTTCAGGGAGATCGTTTAGTTCAAAGTATGAGTCGATGGCCGTTCGCAGTTCCGCCACATCCACAGGGTCCCGGAGGACATGTGGAGGAAGACGCCAGCGGGGCGGTCGGGGGAGGCGTGTAGAGCAATGGCACAGAAGAAGTTCCACGTGAGCGTGGTCAGAGACTGAGATGTCAGACATAGAGGCGGAGACCGTCTCGCCAATTAGGGCATGCGAAACAAGGATATGATCAATACGTGAGTATGAACGATGCACATGCGAGTAATAAGAGTAGTCGTGTGCATCGGGAGAATGGTACCGCCAAGAGTCAAGTAATGTGAGGTCTGCCAACTGCCTCTTCAAGGCGGAAGACATAGCCCCCGCCCCGTGAAAAGATCCGTCACTACGATCTAGAGCGGGATCCCACACTAAAGATTGAAATCGCCCCTACAATAAGAGAAGGGTCCGCCTGCGGCACATGTTCCCTCAGGAGAGCTTGGAGGTAGGGGTCCTGTGCCTGGTTAGGCACATATATATTGCATAGGATAAGAGACCGGTGTCCGACCTTGACCTCCACTTTAAGAAAGCGACCGTCTGAGCTGCGAAAGGTTTTGGATCTCCCCTGCCGGATGCCAGAGCCACAGAGTATTGCCACGCCAGCTGTTTTGGAGGGGGCCGAGGCCCAGAATTGAAGAGGGTACCAGGGGTGGGCCATGCGGGGAACATCTACTTTCATCAGGTGTGTCTCCTGTAGGAGGATTATGTCAGGTTGCTGCTGCAAGAGGTAACGCCATATCTGGTGCCGCTTATTGGGAGAGTTGAGCCCCTTGACATTGAGGGAGAGGATTTTCATGCAAGGGATAGTGGTCATGGCCGATGAGAGATTGGGTGAGGCCTTTGCGCTCCAGGTGGGGGCAAGACAAGACATCAGCAAGGGAAGGGAGGAAGGCCACTGTCTTCCTGAGAGTAGAAGTAGGACCACAAAGAGCGCCCCCGCCCACCAAGGAGAAAAGGAGAAGAAGAAGAAGATGAGTAGGAACGAGGAGACAAAAGAGAGAGCGAGAGGGAAGGTGAAGTAGCAACATACTGTAAAAAATACAACGTTGGCCAACAGGGCCACAGTGTCCTGTTCCAGTCTGGGGGTAATCGCGGCCCGAGGGCACAGATCATCCCGGAGAAGTCACTCTCCCAGGAGAAGGGGGGGTATCCATAAAACTCGAAGCGTGAGGGCAAGGAAGGAGAGCCGCCGACCTTTGAGATGTGAAGCCGGGAGGCTGGCAGTCATGAAGCAGGGCAATGGGTCATCAACTCCAGGCGTCGGGCATAGACTGTGCATCACGGTGAGGGAGGCGTGGATGTACGACCGCTCAGTCACAGCGTGGAAGTGCAAGAGTCAACGGAGGGGGGCCCCTCTTCCATGGAGCGGATGTGCTGAATGATTTCCTGCTTGGTTTGGGAAGCCGACTGCTCCCCTGGATGTGATGCTCTCCGGTGGCGACGCACCTGGGACCAAGACGGTTTGGCCGGTTCCCGGGCACGGGAGGGCAGGCGTGTCGGGCTTGATGGCGGTGAGAGAGAGCTGTGCAAAAGTTGCGCCGCTTCCTGGAGAGATCGCACCATCCGACGCTTAGATTCCCACTGGAAGAAGAGCACAAAGGGGTGGCCCCATTGGTACTGGATGTTGAGGCTCCGCAGTTTGTCCGTTACCGGTTTAAAGTCTCGACGTCTGTGCAGCGTGGTAGGAGCAAGGTCTTGGAAGATCTGTATGGTGGCCCCTTTATAAGTGAGTTCCGGTTTGGAGCGTGCTGCCTTGAGAATCGCCTCCTTCTCAGTAAAAAAATGGACCCGGGTCAGGATGTCGGGGATGAGGCCCGATCGAGCAGAAGGGCCCGAGACTCGGTGCGCCCGGTCGAGGGCCTGGGGGGAAGCATCATCATCGTCCCAGATTTCATGTAGGAGTTTCGCCACGAAGGTCATGATGTCGGACACCTCCGCCCCAACCGGGACCCCCCTGATGCGGAGGTTGTTGCGGCGGCTCCGGTTTTCCAAATCTTCTTGTTTTAATTGCAGGTCGATATGCTGCTCCTCCAGGGCGGCCAGTCGCTGCCAGAGGTGTTCTTGCTCCTCCGTTCGGGCATCCACTGTCTTTTCAAGGCCATCTACTCTCTCCCCAAGATCCGTGACCTCCTTTCTGAGTTCCCGGACACATGAGTGGACTTCGTGCGCAAGGAGCCGATTTCGGATTTGAGCTCCGCCATAAAGTTCGCCATGAAGGATTGTGTGATTGGCGCCGAATTGTCCCCGGCCGGGGCCGCCATTGCGCCAGGGGTGGTGGGGCCCGGTTTGTTCCAGAGCGTAGCGACCGGGTTGTCTTTCTGGGGCGCCACTGGCTCCTTTCCCGGCTTAGTGCTCGTCATCGCCTCTCAGGACCGTGCGCCGACAGGGCCCCGACGAAGTGGCAGAGGCAGGTGGGAAGAAGCGTTGAGGGTCAGCCAGAGGCGTCTGAAGTCTCCAGGCGGCAAGGCGCAGTCCGTCGCAGAGGGTGCTACGAGTAGCGGTCCGCAGGCTATGGAGGAAGGGGACGGGCAGACAATGTTGCCGAGGGCAGTTTCACCACAGAGGCCCTATCACCGTATGTGCCAGCCTACTATAGAACCAGAGTGCGAGGGCCGGGGCCGCCGAGGTCCTCGCCACAGACAGGCCGTAGCTAAGGCGGCTGGTGATTAGCAGTCCACACCCAGCCACCGCATAGGAGACGGCGGGAAAGCAACGGCGGCAGGGCCGCTAAACTTTGAAGGGCGGCAACTCTGGCCTCCAAGAAAGGGGGAGTTGCAGGGATGATCTTCCCCTGGGCGGTGATCGCCAGCGAGGGAGCCCCGCAGGCCCGGCTTTCCCCACGCAAGTAGAGAGTCCAGTCCGGGTACAGGGTGGTGCGCAACAGCCCAGAGGAGCCCGGCCCCGGGAGGCTGAAACTGTAGGAGGGCCCGCCAACAGCAGGGGGTACAGACACCAAGGGCCCCCACCCCCGAAGGTCGGCGAGCGCTCAGACGCCCAGAGTCCACTCCACAGTGGGGCCCAGGGTGTCACCGAAACAGGCCTCAGGTGGCGCCAACGTGGCGGCAGCACGCGCAGGGGACGAGAGGCAGGGTCCAGGAAGCGGTGTGCAGGGCCCAGCCCAATCAAGCCAGTCCAGGCGGGCTACTGTGCGCAGGGACGCCCCCGCCCCCACACCTCACCTGCATGGGTTGTCGGCCACACTGGGGTCCGGGGAGGAAGCGGCGTGGATGAGGCAGGGCGTAGAGCAGCTTCGCGCCCAGCCGCGGGTCTGCCTGACCAGGGGGGCCGCCGCTTGCAGGCCTTGTTCAGTCCCTCCAGGGGTCAGCGGTCACCAGGCCTCTCCCCAGGGCACCGCCAGGCCCCCGGGTCCGCCGGCCCACTCGGCGAAGGGCCGCAATGGCGAATGGGCGCCGCCGCAGGTCAGTACGCCGTAGTCACTCTGGGGAAGAGTGCAGGCCCAAGATGGCGGCCGTCGCGGCCAGAGGTGTTAGAGCAGTCCCCAGAGCAGCCTTAAGCCGGGTCCAAGAAGGCCCCACACAGGGTCTAGCGTCAACCGCGGGGCCTCTGCAGCCACAAGAAGGCCGGGGAGGGCAGATGGCAGCGAGAAGAAGCGCAGTCAGCCCGGGATTGCGGGAGGCAAGATGGCGGCGGCCGCCGCCGAGTGCAGCCGGGAGAGACAGAGGGGCCGCACCTCTGCGCTGAGTCGGCTCCGGTCCGCGCCCATTCAACAGGGGGTGCCCCAGCCGCACCCGTACCTCTGCGCCCCGATTCTCGGCGCCGATAATGCCCCAGCTCCGCGTTTCAGGCAGCTGAAGGCGGCGGCTTGCGGGAGCTCACCCGATGCGCGTCTCGCGCCATTCGCGGCGAGACCACGCCCCCCTGGACCTCTTTTAAATTTGTAAGTACCAAGTGTCTAGCTGCATCTATTTAATTTTCAAGATTTGAAAATCAAGGTCAAGTAAATTACTTATCTTGGCCCATGTTTTTATTCACAGATTGTTTCATTATCATTTCAACAATATTTATATACATTTCACTATGTTTTAAAGGGCCACATTTAAACAATATTTATACACAGAAATGTGCACATGGCTAATCACTGCTGAGCTGCAATTATGCAATAAATGTTTTTACACGTAACTGTGAATTTGCTCAAAAACAAAAAATAAAATAAATTAATAGTGCTCATCTCACAAATACACAGTTTTGACATAAAACCGAATAGTGCTCTTAAAACCAGTCAACAATTTGAGCATAGTGCAGAGGTTATAATCAATGTCATCTTCTGTATTGTGAACCTCTTGCTAAGAATGTTTCTTGCTGGTTCCAAAATTACTTTGGTTAGAGTTGAATTGGAATTCAATAACGTTGCCCACTAAACAGATGAAGATGTGGTAGGGCTTTCCCCAAGCATTTCCGTTGATGCGTTTCAAACCTCTTGTAATTATTTGGGGTTCTCCTCAGGTGTAGGAAGGTAGGATCCTTCTGCATGGTTACCCCCCACTTTGTGCCTGGTGCTAAGCTGTTATTGACTCGTCTGACTGGTATTCTGCTAATCAGGACCCCAGTCTCTCAGCTTTCTCCCTCAAATTGTTGTGTTCAGTACTTAGGTACACCCCAGATTGGATACTGGGGTACTCTTATCAGTCCCTAGTATATGGTACTAACGTACCCAGGGCATAGGTACCCCAGAGGTCCCTCATGGGCTGAAGCATGCATTATGCCACCCATGGGATACCATTCAAAATGGAACTACAGGCCTGCCATTGCAGCCTGTACTGTGTAAGATGGTGCTAGCACCACTTACTAAAGATATAGGTTTCCTATATCTATCTAAGGTCACTGCACTTAAACCCTATAAGTCACCCCTATAGCAGCCTTAGCAATCCTGAAGGCAGGGTGCTTGGTTCTAAGTGTGAGGGTGCCCCTGCATGAGCAGGACACCCCCTACAGCCTACGGAGTCCATTCTCCTGGGTTGGAAGTGAAGCAGCCATATACCATATAGAGTGGCACCGCGTAATTACGCGATGACCATCTCGAAATTGGCTGCAACGAATCCTATCATGTTTGGTATCAGACATGTTGGAATCATACCCCCACACCGTAAACGATGTGAGAGGTATGATTCCAAGCACTAGAAAAGTCCTCCATTAGGCTCTCAGTGTTCCCGGTGCCAGCCTTCTAGACCCGGACAGCACAAAATGGTTGCTGCCGACCAGAGACACGATTCTGCCCTCTTGCTGCTGAGCCAAGCTTGAGCAGGGGAAGGCAAAACAATAGGCATCCTGTCACAGGGAGGTGTGACCACCTCCCAGACAGGATTTAGTGTATTGGAGCCGGGTGGGTGCGCTTGCCAGCCCCACTCAGTCTGCATGAGGGGCACATTTGGTGTCCCTATGCCTAGTCCAGTTCAAACCAGCTCTGGGAGCCATTGACTCCCGTGCAGGCACGAAACTGGACAAAGGACATGGGAGTAACCTCCCCCCTGTCCAGACCCTCCCCTGGGAGGGTCCCCTGAATCGTCCCAACCCTTTCCTGAGGGTACTTAAGGGCTTACCTGTGGGTGGGGCCCCAGATTCGCCGTGGGACAAGATTCAGATCAGGCACCACTTCTTCTTCTACCATCTGGGCACTCTGGACTTTCCTGGACTTTGTTTGGGCTCGACTTAGTCTCCCTTCCAGTCTGCTGCATCGTCTGTGCCTGTGCACCATACAGAAACCTTCCAAGGCCTGTGGGCATCAAAGACACCTGAAGGAATCTCCCTTGAAGTGAAGGAGTCACTTCCTTGCATTCGCAGGCACCGCAACTAAGTCGACCGGTCTACTGATCCTGAGCTCCTCCGGACTCCGAAAGGTTCTGCAACACAGGTAGTGGTTCTCCACAGCCCTAGAGGCATGCCCTGCCCTCTCACTGAGTTTGAGGCCTAAATCCCTTGTGGGGTCTGCAATAACCGAACCCCTGTGCACCGCATCAACTTGCAGTTGCAAAGGCTTGTTGGCTTCCTTCCAAGAAGATCTTCTGGCTCCAAGTAGCGCCAACCTTGCACATCTCCAGTGACCAGAATCTTCAGCCACACCGCATCGTGTGCATTGTGGCCTGCATCTTTTAGTAAGCTGCTTAAGGTCCTCTCACGACTCCAGTGCCTCCAGCCTGTGGCTCCATTTGACAGTCACTTTTGTTTCTTTTGGGCTCCCCTGATTGCTCGGGCCTGCACTCCCCTGCTTGTGGTGAGTCCCCTGGACCTTGTTGGTCCCGACATTGCACCTTCTTTGACTTCTGGGTTGGTTGCATTTGCAAGGCTTGTTGGTGCTCCCGCCGGACACCGACCCCTCAGCACTCGACATCCGACGTGGGACAGCTCGTGTATGGCTCCTGGTCTTCCTCAGCATCGCCTGGTCCTCACAGCTGCAGAGTCAAGGTCATCGTCAGCTCTCCTGCAGCACCCAACATCGGAGGGCATTCGTCTTCCAAGTCTCCTGGTCACTCCTGAGTGACATAGACTCTGTCCCCTCTGCTTGCAGGTACCTCTCAGCTAGAATCCACCTTTGGATTCCACCGGACACTCTCTCCTTCGTCAGTAGCGGCACTTTCCTGAAGTCCTCCATTGGTTTCGACACCACTTCACACTTATGCACCCGGCTTCCCTGGGGTAGGTAACGTGTGTACTAGGGTATCCATGGGTGGGGTGGCTCTCCAACCTTCTGTCTTCCACGGGGTTTCTTCAGGGTCCACTGGGAAGGGTCATTTTTCTTTAAAACTCCAACCGCGACTTACACATTGATTTGTACGGAGCACGCGATCCGTGGGGTTCCTATTCACTCACCTTGGGTGGCTTCTTGGGTCCCCAGCACTTCTACGTCCTCTCGACATTGTCCTGACCCGAGTCGTGGTTCTTCTACCACTTTCTTAGTATATGGTTTGGTCGCCCCCTCCAACCCCCCCCCCCGACCCACTGTGTATTTCGTGTAATTTACTGTATTTCTATGCAAAGTATTGTGTGCATTGTGTTTATCTCTGGATAGGAGATATCTAAACGTGTTAGAGAGAATTATATAAGAAATACATATATTTATAAATACCTTGTGTGGTTCTTTTTCATTTAATCTATACTATAAAATTGGAGTAGATTAGAGTGGGTTAGAGTGGTACGGATTACAGCGGAGGGGATCAGAGAGGAGTGGATTGGAGTGGTTTAAAGTCGAGTGGCTTTAAAAGGCAAGACAATAGGCACTGTGCCCTGCTCTTTAGTTAACTAATTGGATTATAGCTGTAATTGTGGGAGGGTGATATATTTCAAGCATGCACATGTATCTTCCAGAAAGCCAAGACAAGACTGGGGGATGTGTTCTTCCCTCATGCCTCCCTAGCACCCGCACCCAGCAAGGCCACTCTGAACACTGGAGCGGCTGGCCCTGCCAAGCAGCTGCAAATGAGAACAAATGCACTCCACAGAAAGCACCAAGAGCCTGAAACCAAGAGCCTGTTTATGTGCTTAAACACCTATGCAAATGTGAGCAGTACTCCATGACAGGACCTTCCTCCCCATTTACCCGGTCACCTGCTTCTGGACGGAGTAGGAATCAATACATCAAACTCTGACTGGGACAGCTCACTCCAAGCTCAAGGCTGAGGCTGCACACATGAGACAAATTGCACCTGTCCATATTACCCCCTCCTCAGCTGGTTCCATGCAGAAGAACACAGACAGCAGAAGAAACGGATGGGCACTGGGGGTGGGAGGGAAAAGAAGCAACAAGGACAGGGAAAAAGAAGCAACAAGGACAGGGGGCGGGTGGGAGATAAAAGAAGGGACAGGGATATGGGAAACTGTGGTATCTCTCATGTAACCATTACTTGTCTATCCTGTGCCTCATCTATGATACTGTAGAATGTGGAATCTTTAATGTACCATGAACATTCCCCATTTGTCCGTTATGCCCTGGCTGCTGATGGATGAGGTGTTATGGATTAAACCTCCTACTTCAATCAACTACATGTTCCCTGCGTGGTTTATCTTAAACATTACACTGGCGACGATCGAGGGATGTACATTGAAAGGGATCAGGAACACCTCAACATCAAATTCGGGGAAGTTTTGAAGTTCGGTTTTTTTGGGGCCTGCCTTTGACAGCGAGGTACTGTCGAAATAAAAGGATCCTCCGCACTTCATATTCATGTACGGGTGGATTGGACCCGTGAACGTACCGTCTATTATCATCGCTCTCTTCTGTGAATGCAGAGCCGTGAATTACGGTAATCAGCGTGTGTTTCTTTGGGAGAGCTTGGAGCTGGCTGGTGCGCACGTCTCTCGTAACGGAAAAATAACGAGTCGGTGTGTGGCTGACTTGGGAGTTAACTTTTGAAACTGTGCACATTGGATTTTGTGAAAGTCAGAGACGCGGTCGGCGAGTTCGCACTGTGCAGAGTAGACGGGCTCGAGCACACGTCTCGTGCTACGAACCGTCCGTCTATGTCAAGCTCGGCGCACGCTTTCTGCGAGATCTGAAAGGCAAGAGCGTAGCTGACATAAGGATACATCAGCGCGTTTAAGGAAAGCGAATAAATAAAGGTTATAATCTTACCTTGTTGATGTGGAATTGACGAGGAACGAGCGCTGCAAGGAGTCGGGTCCAACAGGGTCAGGTGATCCTTTGAGCCAATCAGCTACGCAGCGTGTTTACCGGCAAGGGAGCAGGAAGTGTTTTTTTTTCTCTCTTTCTACATTGTAAAAGCCAAAAACTTTATTTGCAAAGAGGAAAGCACAGCTGAGGAAGTAGGAGCTTCATCTCGGTGATGTGCACACCACATTATTATTAAAAGGAGCTTATGCAAAATCATATTTAAAAGAAAGTATATGTTTTAAGTATAAGAAATATGATTTAATGTTATCTTTGGTGTAAGTTTTAGCAGGAAGTGTATAAAATATATTTACCTTACTGTTGTCTAGTTTAGAAGAAAAAAAAAAGAAAAATTTATTTTTTCTTTTTTTCCTTTTTGGGTGAATAGCATCCATATCATATTAGGGTTTAGTTTCTAGTAAATTAAGATGCAGAATGTACCAGCACCTGCGTTTTGTCTAACAAGTCCAGGTGAACCACTAGTTAAATGGAGCAAATGGAAGACATTTTTTGGCAATTATGCAAGAGTATGTGGGACCAACTTGAGTGCGGAGAGGAAGCATTCTTTACTGTTGCATTGCTTAGGTGGAGAGGGACAAGAAGTGTTGGAGAATTTATCGGATTTGACAACAGAGGAACAGAGAGGTTTGAATGAATTTGAAATGTGTATCTTACAATTGGATAAGCATTACCTACCAAGGATAAGTACCATAATGGAAAGGTATAATTTTGGTCTTAGGGAACAAGGTAAAGGTGAGACGGTAGAAGATTTTTAACTAGCCTAAGAAGGTTGGCTTCAACTTGTAAGTTTGGTGCGTTAAATGAGGAACGTATTAGGGATCAGTTTGTTTTAAAGTGTAGGGAAGACAAAATCAGGGAGGAGTTGTGGCTTAAGGATGAGCCACCCTTAGAAGAAGTTATCAACATTGCAAAAAAAGTGGAACACATGATGAAATGTGTTACAGAGTTAAAGTGTGAGAGAGGTAGAGCAGAATCGTCAGTAGAGGAGGTAACAAATGATGTTTTTGTGGTAAAAAATGTAAAGGCACCTACAAATGAAAAAGATACATCAAAGGATGAGCCACAGCATAATTCTTTTGTATGCATTCGATGTGGAAGAGTGGGACATAAGGCTTACTATAAGAATTGTCCAGCAATGAATGTGACCTGTCATGGTTGTGGAAAGAAAGGCCATTTTGTGAAGTTTTGCAAGTTGAGACAGAAAAATTTTCAATATAAGGCTGTGAAAGAG
This sequence comes from Calotriton arnoldi, assembly GCA_963921515.1. Lineage (NCBI taxonomy): Eukaryota > Metazoa > Chordata > Amphibia > Caudata > Salamandridae > Calotriton > Calotriton arnoldi. The sequence goes on from CAWUFW010002304.1 coordinate 1,369,016, forward strand.
GTTATATGTCAAGTAAGTGAAACTTCATGTAATGATCATCCTGTTGGGAAAGTAAGAGTGGATGGGGTTTCTCTAGAGATGAAATTTGATTCATGCTTGCACCTTACAATTATTAATAATGATATTTTTTGCAGGTGGTTTCAAAAGAAGAATTGTTTTAAAAAAATGGATGTATGTCCTGGTGGTTATGGTGGTCAACCTATTAACATGTTGGGTTATTTTAATGCAACAATTGAAATGGAAGACAAATTGATTTTAGGAAAAGTATATGTCTCAAAGAAAGGTGATGGGTTACTTGGGTGGCCACATCAACGCTTATTGGGGGTTACTCTCAATCCCAATGCAGAACCTCAAGTTCAAGGAGTTGTATCTCAACAGATTGATTACGTAAAGAAATATCCTGGTCTGTTTAAAGATGTTTTGGGATGTTTGAAGGGGTACAAACATGATATCAAGCTAAAAGTGGGAGCTGTACCTTCAATAGCCAAAGTAAGGAGAATCCCAATTGCTTTACAAGGAAAAGTGGAACAGGAACTTGATAAACTTCTTGATCAAGGTATTATTTCTCCTGTGGAAGTTTCAGAATGGTTGGCGCCAGTAGTCGTTGCCAACAAGCCTAATGGTGACATCAGGCTTTGTGTGGACCTGAGATCACTCAACAAAGAGGTAGTAGTGGACAAATTTCCTCTACCAAATATTGATGAAATCATATCTTCATTGTGTGGGGCTCAATTTTTCACGACACTTGATCTTACTCAGGCTTATCATCAGATAGAACTAACTGAGAAATCACAAGAGTTAACATCTTTCATTACCCCCATGGGAGCGTACAAGTATAAAAGAATGCCGTTTGGTTTAGTAAGTGCTGCCTCGGTTTTTCAGAGAGTAATGTCTTCTCTCTTAAAGGGGTTGAAGGGGGTCAAGTGTTATCAGGACGACTTGTTAATTTTTGGTGGGGATCAAGAGGAACACGACACTAGGTTAGACCTTGTGTTGAAGATACTTGAAAATGCTGGACTCACTTTAAAATATGGTAAGTGTAAGTTTTCTGTACGAGAGGTCAATTACTTAGGGCATTGCATTACGTCTATGGGTATTGTTCCTAAAAAAGAATTAGTAGAGACAATCCTTAAACTATCAACTCCTTCAACTAAGGAAGAACTTGTTTCTTTTCTTGGCATGATTGAGTTTTATGGGAAGTTTATTAATAATTTGGCGGAAAAGTCAGGAAGTTTAAGACAGTTACTTGAGAAGAATAAAGAGTTTGTGTGGTCTGATGAATGTCAGAAAGATTTTGATGAATTGAAACAAAACTTGAAAGATGCACCGAAGTTGCAGGCGTTTGTTCTTGGTGAGGAGACAATTGTAGTCACAGACGCAAGCTCCAAAGGCTTTGGTGCGATTTTGAAGCAGAATAAAGATGGTAAAGAGCAACTTATTGCTTGTGCTTCTAGAAGCTTAAGAGGTGCGGAGATGAATTACTCTGTCATCGAAAAGGAGGCCTTAGCTATTTATTGGGCTCTCAACAAGTTTCGAAATTTTATTTGGGGTACTCATTTTAAAGTCTGTACAGACCATAAGCCTCTTAAAGAAGTTTTTATGAAAAAGGGGTTGGATTTTATCTCATCTAGAATTAGACGTTGGGTAATTGGTCTGCAAGATTATAATTTTGTTGTTGAGCATCTCCCTGGGGTGGAAAATGTAACAGCAGACTGTCTGTCTCGTTTAGTGGGACAATATGAAGAAGATCAGATTTTGGAAGACTTTTCAGATAATGATGTTAGTGTTTGCGAAATAACTTCAGGTGTTATTGATGAAAGGAGTGGAAAAAGAGGTCTTAGGTGATTCGGAATTGGTGGAAGTTATGAGCATGTTACAATCGAAAAACTTGAGCAAAAATTTGCTATCTAAAAATTGGCGGATGATTGCGGATGAATTATCTGTGGAAAATGGAATTCTGTTAAGAGGTGATAGGTTAATCTCACCTTTGACGCTTAGAAAGAAATTAATTGATGAAGCACATCAGGGTCATTTGGGTATTGTTAAAACCAAAGAAAGGTTAAGAGCTAGTTTCTGGTGGCCTGGGATGGATTTAGAGATTGTGCGTGTAGTCAGAGAGTGTTTACAATGTAAGGTTAGTGACAAGATTCTTTGTCCCAGAACCTTACCCATGGTCTGTAGGAAATTACCCAATGGGCCGTGGGAGGATATTGCCATGGATATAATTGGTCCTCTTTCAGGTGAATGATCTACTCCTTATCTGTTGGTCATCATAGATTTATACTCCAGATGGGTTGAGGTTTCCTGTGTGTCAGAAATCACCTCTTCCTGTGTGATTTCGTTCTTGCAAGAAGTCTTCCGAAGAGAGGGTTTACCCAAGACTTTATTGTCAGACAATGGTTCTCAGTTTTGTTCCAAGCTAATGGAAGATTTTTTGAGTTCATGTGGGATTTTACATAAGAAATGTTCTATTTATCATCCTGAAGCAAATGGAGCGGTGGAAAGATTTAATAGGGTGATAAAGGAGAGTATACAATTGTCAAGGGTTAATTGTTTAAATTGGAAAGAAGAATTGCAGGAATGTATACTGGCTCATCGTTTCTCTCCTCATTCCTCTACTGGGAAGTCTCCTTTGAGTTGTTTAAGGGCAGGATTCCCAATACAAAGATTATGTCCGGGTTGGATGACCTGGGGTAAAGGTATCAAAGATAATAGTGTGGGTAGTTGGAGAGAAGAGAAGAAAATTGCAACTCAAAAACAAAAAAACTATGATGAGAGAAAAAGGGTGAAACTGTTTGGTGCTAAGGTTGGTGACATTGTAAGGGTAAAAGCACCTGTTGGTAACTTGTCATGGTCCAAGTTCACAAAGCCTCTTCGTGTTATAAAATGTTTCAAAAATGCTGTTAAGTTGGAAGATGGCAGAATTTGGAATCTTAATCGTGTAGTGATTTTAAGGTCCGAACTGGAAAAGGAATGGGAGGAGAAAAGTCAACTGGGAGCCTCTCATGCTATGCCTGACTCAGACCGTAGGCGTAGTGAATGGAGGTTGTTTAAGCCTTCCTATTTGAAAGACTACATCGCTTAATTTTTCCTTGGTTTCTCATATTGTTCTGGTTTGTTATTTCTTTCTGTTCTATTACTTTATACTTTGCTATTCTGTTACTGTAAGCAGGGAGATGTGTGGTATCTCTCATGTAACCATTACTTGTCTATCCTGTGCCTCATCTATGATACTGTAGAATGTGGAATCTTTAATGTACCATGAACATTCCCCATTTGTCCGTTATGCCCTGGCTGCTGATGGATGAGGTGTTATGGATTAAACCTCCTACTTCAATCAACTACATGTGCCCTGCGTGGTTTATCTTAAACATTACAGAAATGACATGAAAACACAAGCATTCACATGGACTTCTTGTACACAAAAAGAAATGCTCCAAAAACACAAGCAGTGGAAGGACACAAGTACTTGGTCCATGCTCCAGGTGAGGGCCAAACACAAGAAGAGGACATGACACATTCGTGCCTTGACAAATGGGAATGAAGGCAAAGAGAGCGACTCTGAAGCAAACCAATGGTAAGCTATGGGCGGGCTGTAAGCTCACTGTATGTAAACGAAACATCTCAAAGAGACAGCACATGTGCTGTCTAGCCAAGCCTTAAAAAGGAGATGAAAAACAAGGTCATAATTTAACTGGGCACCCGATGAGCTAGCAAAATAAATAGGTAGGTAGTATTTAAAGTTAATATTACTGAATCAGAATAACTTTATTCAGATGCAGAAGCAGGCATAAAAGTACACAGTCCAAAAATAAAAACATGAGGTATATAAATATTTATTTATGTACAATTTAAAACACCATAGCAGAAAATCTCATAGTGAAAAGTACAGGACAGTACAATGAAACACATGCATATACGGACATGTCAAGATGCAAAGATAATGCATTACTCATAGTGCTTTGTGACTGCACAGCGGCTCTCAAAAAGCAGCCAACATAAAAACAGGACCCATCATCAATCAATTATTGCAAGAAGTTGAAAGCTGGGCTGCACTGCCTAAAATTCTGAGACTTTATAAAAGGGATTCAAAATTGTTTGGTTTACTTTTTATACAATTATAGAAAAAGGTAAAGTGAAACATTGTTTCTCCAGATCCACCATCACAAGGGCATGGTCTGGTGCCAAGATTCTTTTGATGGCCCAGCGGGAAACAAAGTAAATACTTAATTGTGTCTGCCCTAAAGCGGAAAAATAAACATCTTTCTCAGCGCCCACATGCACTAAACAAATAATTGGTCAGTGGTCTATCAAAGGTCAGGCGCAAGTAAGCTGCAACAGTGGGCTTTAGCATTTCCATATTTAATCTATGTGATCGGGCTTGATTAAATAATAACATTTGCACATGCTTTTTATTTATACTACCACTAGAGCCAGGCTCAGAAAAGGCGTGAGACATCCCAAACTCTTGGAAGTTTTTTCCACATATGCTATCCAAGGAATAGAAAGGCCTTTGTCACATGTTAGGCAGTCATTAATACTATCCCTAGTAAGAAACGCCTCCTCAGTTCTCCAGATAGGTAACCACAGGAGTGGGGGCGAGCTCTAATACGATTGGCCATATAAGTCATACCCAGCTCCTCATGACAAATGAGGTGAGAGGAGGATAAAGGAGAAGAGAGGGCTTTTCTACAAAAACGGTTTTACTCCACCTGAACCGCTTCCCAATTTGCAATGCCCCATATCTCAGCCCCATATGTTGCAACAGGGACACATTGAATTGCATAAATTTGTAATAGAGGAGAAAGTGCAGTGATTACTCTGCTCAGTCCGTTGGTCAACAGTTTCCCCAGGATTTTATTGTGTACATTTGTCATGGAAAAGGGCCTATATGAACAACAGTCTGTGGGGTCCTTCCCAGGCTTAAGTAATACTAATATGGTAGTCTCCCTTATCGTTTTAGGCAGCAATCCCCTAAACAGAGACTCCTGGAATAGTATCTCGATCAATTCTGCTCTATATGTCTGGTACCACTCTGCTGGGTAAACCGCCTGGTCTTGGTGTTTTTGCAGTGTTTAGGTCTGCTACAGACTGCTTGACCTCTTCTATCGTAATGGCGGTCTGCAGAAGGTCTTGCTGCTCTTGTGTCAATTTAGGAAGGTTGCAGGTTCAGTATCAGGTAGCCCTCAGTAGCTGTAATACCAGTAGGTTGTGTTTATAGCTGTTTATCATAGTTATGAAACACCTCATTTATTTGTTGTTGCATGTGTACTATTTTGCACTGTTCACTTTTCATTGCAGAGATGATGGGTGGGACATTCTCCCAGCGAAGCAGCAGGACAGAAATCTGCCTGATCTGTCACCTTCCATTTATAAGGTCTGTCTGTAGTGCGTGTTGTGTAGCTTGTCTTTCTCGCTTGTTTTCATGAGTATAGCTGCTTGTTGTGCGGACTGTGTTGATCGCATGCTGTCCTGCCTCAATGGCAGCCAACATATTCTTTACTTCCTGTTTGAGCTCTTTAATTCTAGGTGTGGTGTTCACCATAACCGTGCCTCGCAACACTACTTTCATGGTCGCCCGTTCTACCCCTTTACTACCTGCAGTGTTTGTGTTATGCTTGAAATATTCTTGGATTGTGTTCCTAACTGTATGCCTGGCCGCCGTGTCTTGTAGAGTTGCCATGTAGGAATTACTGTCCTATACTTTGTGCAGCAATATTTGTATTTCAGGGGGAAGTGTTCTGAGTACAACCTACTTTTGTACTCCATATCTAGAATGATGTGCGCTTCGGTACTGTTGATGAGGGCAAAGTCTAGTCTAGAGTATGCGATACGGGCCTGGCATGGTGAAAGTACTCCCGTTTACTCCGGTTTTGTTGTCGCCATATCTTGATCACCTCGAGATTCTAAATAGTTCTGCTGAGCGATGTCACCATTTTAGGCTTAAAGGACATGGGCTGTTGGGTCCTATGTAAGTTTCCATTGAGGACACAATTAAAATCTCCCATCCAGATCATAGGTGTGCCTATAAATGTGCACCAGTTGGCCCATTGCTAGGTAAAACTCTTGATCATCTGTGTTGGGCGCATAAAATCCAAGATTCATAAGAGCTCTCCCATTAAATTTGCCATGAGTCATATAGTCTCTCTGGGTCCAGCAATGCAGCTGACGCATAATGCGGTACTTGCGGCGCTATCCAGATGCCTACTCCTCTCGTGTGTGTACAATAGCTGGCATGGTGAAGTCGGTCTCCACCTCCCTCCGCCCTGTTATGTTTAGTCCCCAGCCCTGGTCCCTGATGTTCTGCATGGCTCTCCTGTGTGAGCCGTCCAATAGAGGGGGTGACTTTTCCAATATTTGCTCACTCCCTAAATCCTTCTCTCATGGTGTCTACTTTATGCAGCCAGTTTCAACCCTTTTCAGGTGTCATGAAGAAGTGCAACTTATTTGCGTGAATCTCTTTTAATCAGGTCAGAAAAAACATCATATATATTTGAGGCTTAAGTCTCTGCAGTGTCTTTTTACCGCCTCAAATGATCACTCGAGGCACTGTACCTGAAGGATTTAGTCCAGAAATAACATTACCTCAGCATCTTGGATGTTGATCTCCCTCGTCTGCGTGCTTCCTGTCTACCTGTCTTCATGTCTATCTCTGTAGTTGAGCTGTTTAAAAATGATTGTGTGTGGCAGCGCCTCTGGCTGGGCGGGCTAAGCCGGCACCCTTTATGCACGCTCAATGGAAAAGAATCTGGACAGTCCCTTTGGTTTCAGGTCGTTAGTAATTCAGTCCTCTTGATAGACTTCCAGGGACATCCCCTAAGCTTTCTCCAGGAGGCCAACCAGGTGCACATTATTCCTCATGGACCTGCCTTCTGCATCTTCTACTCTCATTTCAAGCAGCGTGGTTATGTGTGTCCGGTCTTCAATTTTACGCTTTGAGTCAGTAGCTGTGAGCATCACTTCCATCGTTTGTGTCTCCACCTGTGACACGCTATCAGTGAAGTTGCGGAGGTCCACTCGGACGAGCCGCAGGACTACTGCAACTGCCTCCTTTGATGCCCTTTATTCTTGGATGTCTCATCTGCTAGGGTTGGGTCCCTGGGACTCACGATCGATTCAGCCGCCGCCGGTAGGGCAATAAGGACCATTGTCTATTTGACAATGTTGGATTGATGCCCACTTGTCAACTTGTCGTGTGTGTCGCAGAGGGGTAGGCAACCTACGCTGGTGGCGAAGTATGACTATGGCGGTGTTTGGTGGGGCGTGTTCTGGTGGAGACAGGTGCAACTGTTGCTGTACACAAACAACAAAGACTCAGTAAGGGCCTGGTGCACCCCTCCCTCACGAATTCTCAAGAGCTCAGCCTCGGCAGGCACCAACAGAGTCAGCGGCGTGATAACAGCCTTTTCAGGCCGTTCTCATTTCTGCTATGCAGGGAGAGGGGGAAGTAGGCACAGGGTCCAAATAATAATTGTCTCTGCATATTGCGGTAAATCAGGCATCCTCACAGGCCCCTCAGGATCCCAGCCAGCACAGCTGAAAGAGTTTGACCACGCACTCCCCTCGGAGGTCTCAGCTGTCCCACCGGCCTCTTTGCTCACCTCTCCCTGTGCTGTGGTGATGTGTTCTCCCCACCCGCAGTCCCCGGCTCTCGTCTCAAATGCTGAATGCTCCCTGTTGTCTCTGTCTCTCCCTGTGATCACGTCAGAGGCCCCTCCTGGGATTTCAGCCATTGTCTGCGGTCCACTGCCGAACTCCAACAGCAGTAAATTTTGTCTGGCTTTTGCGGCGGCCATGTTGGGAAGCAGTCCTACTCCGGCCTGGCCGATTGTCCCTCTTGCCTTAATTGGAGCTCCTTCCACACATTTATTCTGCAGTCTGAGCACTGCTGCGAGCCTGCTCTGTGGTGCTGTCTAAATATTAGGGCTAGGAGGATAGAATAGCACTGATTTGATATGGATATGGGGGCTTCGGGTCCGGAAGCTCCGAGATGCGCGTCTTCATAGCATCGTACTTCACCACTCCCCAGTGTTTTACAGACCAACATGAAGGCAAGCAGTAATATACCTTAATGTTCAAGTTCTTTGCACAAGAAGATTGCTGAGATTGACGAGTTACTTACAAACCCATTACTCAAATTCCAGTCAAAAGTCCTGACTGCAACTCTTTTCTATAAGTTGCCAAACAGGCCTAAATTCAATTACCTCATATGTAACACAAATTGGTTTATCCTAATCGTGGGGGCTCATATAGCAACTACATTGCTTTAAATATGAAATATAATGGATGTTTCTTTGTGTGTACTGCACTGGGTCACACAAGTTTTATTGGTTTGCATGCACTATGATTGGTAAACAGTAATATTGGTTTGAGGAATAATTATGTTCGTTACTGAAAAGATAAACCATGGGAACACAAATAAATCACATTGGTTTACATGAGAAAGCATATGTGTTAAGGTGTGTGGTTTTTAAATGCAACATATCGGTTTATGGACCAATATACCGGCTAATAGCAATAGTACACTGCTGGGTCTATTTAGTGCATTGGTGCATACTGAAGGAAGTGGCCCTTAGGGGCCACCCGGGTTACTTACAACCACCTGCTAGGCCTTCCCAAGAAATGAAGAGTCGGTCAGACAGTAGAGAATACAAACATACCTTTATTAGTAATACTCTGTAGAGGAGTCCAATCTGACCTGCACCCTAAGATGTCTGCCGAGGGGACTGACCCCCCAACAGTCTGCAGTGAGTAATCATTCTTCCCAAAAAGCCTCCAACCACGCCCACAGTGGAAAGTTACCGGCCTGAGCTGAACATGAACAAAGAAGGCACAGGAGGATGGGCTACCACCCGCCAGATGGGTACATGCTATCTGTGATTCGAGGTCACCGCACTGAGTCTCAGCGTCTCCCAACGTGGGAGCAGAACTACACACCTGGATAGGTATGCGAGGGCAGAATGGCCTATTCATTAGTAAGTCGGAAAACAGCCTTGAATAGAGAGAAAATAATAACGAAATACAGTGTTCTGCTGAGGCAAGCAATACGAAAGATGAGGCCTAGTTCAGACACGGCCTAAGCGGCTCAATAGGGATTACGAAATACAAAATGGAGTCACACTGGCTAACTACAGGAAAGATTGCACGTTGCAGGGATAACTCAGTGGGTTGCATAACGTGAATACAAATGGCGTAAATTTAGCCACACACTGCTAACCTAATGTAGCATGATACGAGTGCATAGCAGGAATGGGATTTTCAAATCTAACAATACACAGTAAATACTGGTGTGCGGTCAACTCTCTGGTGTACATGCATTATATACTGGTTTATAAGCATACTCTGTTTGCCCTCATAATGAATTGGTTCATCTGCATAATACTGTGGTTTGCATGCAGACCCTTCTGCTCTGCATGCATTACACAATAGTCCAGATGTGTAATGCATTAGTTGAGATGCTCACTATATTGCTTTGCTTGCACAATGTACTGGTTGTATGCAAAGCATACTGATTAGCTTGCATATTGTACTGCTTTGCAAGGGTAACTCATGGGTGCAGATGTGTAATGTACTAGTTTGTGTACATTCTATAAATGTTCACTCTTTAATGTGAAGGTTTGTGTACATAATATATTAAAGCATTACATATTGGGTTATATTTATAATGAATTGGTAGACATACATAATTGCTTGGTTCAGATACAAAATGTACTGGTTAACTCTTGTAATGCACTGGTTTGTGTGTGTAATATCTTGAATCTAATGTACAGTTTATTGTTTGAAAGCATTACACACTGGTTTACACATGATATGCACTGGTTCTCTTTAATACCCTACTGGTTTACTTGAATACCACATTTGCATGTAGACTAATACCTGACATGCATAATTGTAAGGTTCATATTCCTAACATATTGCTTCGTTTTTGTAATGTACTTGTTTGTATGTGTAGTAAATTGGTTTAAATATGCAACCCATTGGTTTAAAAGCATTACTTGCCGATTTGGGTGCACGATGTACTGGTTTTCGGGTATTTGGACATAATATCGGATCATTAATATCGAGCTACACATATATCGAGTTTTTATATTGTTACACATTAATATCATGATGCAGAAATGTTGTGGGGGTGTGTGGCCTGCTGCGAAAGATGGCGGACGCATAGACCTACAGCTCCCGGGCGGCTAATTTCATCAAACCCCCTGCATGTAAATAGCCATCCACCATACTACTAGCACTAAAATGCACTGCCGAAACAGCTCTATAACTTGCTACCACGGAAAGAACCGATTTTCGACCCAAAAAAAGAACACAACGCTGACGCTGACCGGGAAGGGGCCTATACCTGCCGGCAACCAAATACCTTCCAGAAGAACTGCGACCTGTGAAGAGACTCAGAGCCACTCACCAGTGACGGTTGCAGATCTGGGTGACGGTGAGAGCCTTGCTGCGAACACGAAGGAGGTGAGGCCTGATTTATGGAATTTACAGCGTGAACGGCCTGTGCGACTCCTGGGTGCTGACTGGCACTGTGGTGGTTCCAGACACTGCGGGACCTGTGGTGAGCTGTAGAGTGCGGGGAAGAACATCGCTGATGCCGACGAATACCCGCCTCCTGAAAGTGTGTGGAGGTGACGACCAACAACCTGAGATCTGAGTGCGGAGGGGGCGCAAGGAGGCTGGCTCACTATCAGCACCTGTCCCCAGGACCGAGAGGGTGGCGGGAGACCAACGGCCGAAGACGCGAGGTTATCCTGTTTCAGACGCACCCTCCTCTGGGATAGATAATGGCGACCGCTCCTGACCTCAACGGCCCATCGCAGCGAAAGCAAGAAGCACAAGGTGAGCCAGGCTGCGGTGGGAGGCCCGGTACCGGTCTAACGAGAGCTCCAGCAGCCGGCCGCAACCAATCTGCGCCGCTGCAGGGGCCCCCCCAAGGCCTAGCTCTGCAGGCTGCGAAATCCACTTGGAGCTCATACCGCAGAGAGAAAAGGGAAGCAGAGCCCCCAACATGCAAAAATCACAAACTTACTGGATTACCAAAACCGTAGGGGGAACGGGTACTGCGAGACCCCTGGGACAATTAAATATATAGTGAGACGGCTCAGACGAGCGATCAATACTGGAGCCCACCTACCTTGAGTCTCCAACATATCCCAGAAGATACGCATTATAGTAGAATAGGGCACAACAGGCTTAAATTCGAGAGGCATCATTGATGCGGAAGAAGAAATTGCCTCCCAAGAAAATGGCTCACTATAATCCCACAGTTGCACTCTGCATTGGGGCAGAAGGAGAGGCAAGTCCACGTGGTTACACCCAACAACCCAATAGTGTGACTATAGGGAGATGCTTACTCAATTATTGAGGATGAGTCCAAGACAACCATAGACAGTGAGTATGGGCCCCCCCATGAGGTAAAGCCCAGGAAGAATCAATACAGCAACGGGAGATTGATTGGAACATTCCCTACACGCCCGCTCTAATAATGTAGTGACCCCGTGACTCATAACTGATGGCCCCATTCTACAGAACCCATATCACGACATGGGCCGTACTAAAGGAAAACAACCATACCAAGGCCCTTATAAGGGGGGTGCTTGCAAACTCTGCAGATACTTCCCCGCTCTTAGTCGAGGAGGGACATGAAACCTTTACGCCGGACCCCCCACTCCCTGATAAACTGGACATCATCCTCAAGGAAATCAGGGAGTCACGGATGGTAGTGGAGCAACAACTGGGCACCCTCGCTACTGATGTTAATCTGCTAAGGGCAGATCACAAGAAACTGCCAGAGAAAGTCTGATTGCACTCTACGACGCTGTCCAAAATCACACCATGGAGCAAAGAACAAACGGAAACAGTCACTAAACTTCAACAACAAATAGAGGAATTACAAAACTGTGTAGAAGATGCAGAAGGACACGCATGAAGGAATAATGTACGAATAATAGGCATGCTCAAGAATAGTGAGGGAAACAACCCTACGCAATTCATCAAACAGTGGTTGCGCATTGCGGTAGCCACAGAGGGCTTGACTAATATGTTTAGTGTCGAAAGGGCACACAGGGTCCCCATGGGGGGCCGCACACCAGGAGCACCGCTGAGACCAATTGTAGCGAAGATTCTCAACTACAAAGACAGAAACACTCTGCTCTGAAAGGCGCAAAAAAACGCACCCATACTTTATGAAAATACCAGAATCTCACTGTTTCCAGATTATACCATACAAGTGCAGCGTCAAAGGGCCTCATACATGGGAATCAGAAAACAACTACAGCAACTAAACTTGAAATATGCTCTCCTCTTTCCAGCCCATCTCGAGATTATCTACGAGCGTGAAAGCCATTTTTTCGACGACGCTGAGGCAGCATGGTCCTGGATTGAGACCACATTTCCGGATCTAGCAATCCTGGAAGAACATAGGCAATCACTGGCGTGTAATCCTCGCCGTTAAAGGAGTAAACAGCGCCGCATGATGTGCACGCAACCAGATGAAGACTCCTTACGCACCCTGGAACAGAAAATAGTGATCAGACGAGCAGCACTCCAGACAGCGGCCACGTTGAGAAACTCTAAAGCCCAAAAAAAGGAGACACATCTACAGATGGAGCAACACACATAGACTAGGAAAGGAGCTTCACTCTATTTCCATTGGTAACCCCACAAACAGCACAAGAGCTAATAGGATAAAACGCCCGCCTCCCTGCGAACCAAAAAGCATACCCCTCAAAAGGTATTTACTGGCAAGCACTTACACAGCTTCCACACCGTTAACAGTTAATAGAATGGGAGGCATTCAAAGTAGTAATAAGAGGAACTGTGATTGAAGCGGTAGTGGGGGCTCGACAAACTATCCATAAGGAACTTGCTTGTGTAGAATTGCGACTGGACAGGGTAGGGAGAGATGGCGTGACATCCAAGACGGGTCCCAAGAAACTACAGGAGGCACGCATTGACTATGCGGACTTGCTAGAATGGTTATGAGTGGTGGATTACTCCACACATGCACAAAAAACACATGCTGAGGCAGACAAAGCTGGTACCCTGCTTGCCCGTTTGCTTAGAGACTCCCCCCAAGCCGTGCGCATACTAGATATCCAAACCCCACTACGAGCTTCTGTGAATATGCAGTTGGAGATAAATGAGGCAGTCTGGGAATATTATGAACATTTATATACAGCCCCCAGGTAACAAATCCCCATGGAATACGTGACTCCCTCCAAATGATACGGTTGCCTAAACTAACCGAAACAGAACAAGAGTGGCTTAGAACACAGATTTTGGCAACAGAGATTCGTGAGGCGATCAAAGACCTCCCAAGTAATAAAACCCCAGAATTAGATGGCCTTCCCATAGAATTCTACACAGCCTACACCACACAGTTGGTGCCCTGGCTCGAATGTTTATACAAAGCAGCGCTAGAAAGCGGAGCACTTCCCCCAAATTCACTTCAAGCCCTCATAACATCTCTGCCAAAACCGGACAGAGACCACACAGACATAACAGCATACAGGCCTTTATCTCTTTTAAATACAGAATACAAAATACTGAGTAAAGGCCTGGCAAGCCGCCTTCTCCCTTTCCTCACAAAGCTCATACACACTGAACAATGTGGGTTTCGTGCCTGGCCGAAGCACATCCCTATGCAAAACACACAAGATGATGGACGGAATGCTGCACAATGGCAAACATTCACCCCCAGTCACAGATCTGGGTTTAATCCATCGTTATTTTGCTTCACCACGCCACCCCAGTTCAGACATAGCCATATGCAAATCAGTCTTGACCCTGTGCCTCATGGGAACAGTCCAGACCGAACTGCCAAGCCATGTCTTCCCTGGACCGGAATCAAGCATCCTAGGACCGGTTTCCAGGCTATCAGCCTTCATCAGCCAGAATAGCTTGACTCCAGTGGCGTAGTGAGCACGGGACCCACGTCTGGGCATACCCTTCCCACATAGGGCGAAATGCAAAACACACAAGATGATGGACGGAATGCTGCACAATGGCAAACATTCACCCCCAGTCACAGATCTGGGTTTAATCCATCAGTTATTTTGCTTCACCACGCCACCCCAGTTCAGACATAGCCATATGCAAATCAGTCTTGACCCTGTGCCTCATGGGAACAGTCCAGACCGAACTGCCAAGCCATGTCTTCCCTGGACCGGAATCAAGCATCCTAGGACCGGTTTCAGGCTATCAGCCTTCATCAGCCAGAATAGCTTGACTCCAGTGGCGTAGTGAGCACGGGACCCACGTCTGGGCATACCCTTCCCACATAGGGCGAAATGCAAAACACACAAGATGATGGACGGAATGCTGCACAATGGCAAACATTCACCCCCAGTCACAGATCTGGGTTTAATCCATCGTTATTTTGCTTCACCACGCCAGTTCAGACATAGCCATATGCAAATCAGTCTTGACCCTGTGCCTCATGGGAACAGTCCAGACCGAACTGCCAAGCCATGTCTTCCCTGGACCGGAATCAAGCATCCTACGACCGGTTTCAGGCTATCAGCCTTCATCAGCCAGAATAGCTTGACTCCAGTGGCGTAGTGAGCACGGGACCCACGTCTGGGCATACCCTTCCCACATAGGGCAAAATGCAAAACACACAAGATGATGGACGGAATGCTGCACAATGGCAAACATTCACCCCCAGTCACAGATCTGGGTTTAATCCATCGTTATTTTGCTTCACCACGCCACCCCAGTTCAGACATAGCCATATGCAAATCAGTCTTGACCCTGTGCCTCATGGGAACAGTCCAGACCGAACTGCCAAGCCATGTCTTCCTGGACCGGAATCAAGCATCCTAGGACCGGTTTCAGGCTATCAGCCTTCATCAGCCAGAATAGCTTGACTCCAGTGGCGTAGTGAGCACGGGACCCACGTCTGGGCATACCCTTCCCACATAGGGCGAAATGCAAAACACACAAGATGATGGACGGAATGCTGCACAATGGCAAACATTCACCCCCAGTCACAGATCTGGGTTTAATCCATCGTTATTTTGCTTCACCACGCCACCCCAGTTCAGACATAGCCATATGCAAATCAGTCTTGACCCTGTGCCTCATGGGAACAGTCCAGACCGAACTGCCAAGCCATGTCTTCCCTGGACCGGAATCAAGCATCCTAGGACCGGTTTCAGGCTATCAGCCTTCATCAGCCAGAATAGCTTGACTCCAGTGGCGTAGTGAGCACGGGACCCACGTCTGGGCATACCCTTCCCACATAGGGGAATCCCTAAACATTCGTAGATTATATCAAGTAATGTGGGCCCTCCCGGACCACCCTCGTAACGCAGGATGTCTCTCTCTGAACCTACGGCAAGCACTCAACACCCTTAGTTGGGAATATATGCTAGAAGCCCTCCGAAAATTCGGGATCCCAGACGAGTTTATTAAATGGGTGAAGTTATTATATACCTCCCCGACAGCGCGGGCCCATACAGGGGCACATATTTCAAGCCTATATACGATACAAAGGGAAACACGACAGGGATGTCCATTGACCCCCATATTATTTATATTGGCATTAGAACCCCTATCACAATCACTGCGCGGTGACGCCGATAAGTGGGGTATTCCGCTGGGGCAGACAACACATGCCCTATCCCTGTATGCTGATGATATTATACTTTATGTTAGACAGACTGTTCAGGATTTCGCGATTTACCAAAAAATTGCAAAATCGTCAGATTTGTAAAAAGGCTGCGCTTTTTACAAAACCGCCCGCGAAATTTGGAAAAATGCGATCTGATATATATTTTTTATTTGACGAGGCTGAAAAAGGGTAGTAAATACATAAGTAACAGATTGTTGCCTCCCAATTCCCAACTTTTTGGAAACAGGGACATCTTGTGGCCATCTTGTGGGTGTACACAGTAAATACATGATAACTATGTGGGAAAAATTAGAGTGCTCTAACAAAAAAAATCTTCACCTTTGAGTACATATAAGAATGCAGAATCCACAGCAGAGTATGACTGGTTTTAATTGGGTATGTAGTGCAGGCTTCTACTATGTTGCTGGTCCTGTCAGATGCTGCTTATGGAACCTTCAGTCCTATTTATATGCACACACATGATTTGCTAGTGTAGAGAAATAATGTTCCTGGCTACCATCCTAATGAAGTATTGGAATAATTCACTAAGTGCAAATGAACTACAGGGGCACAGACATATTAAATAGATTAGAAGTATTGGAATAATTCACAAGACTATTTTCTAAACCTTTCATAACAACTGTTAATTTTTAATCAATATAAATAAAAATGATTTCCAAAATGAATAATTTGGCTTATGATCTGGATGTAGTATGGGGGTGGTATCATGATTTCAGGGTTGCTATGAGCCCTCATCTCAGCCCTGATATCTTGAGAGTCAAAGACCAGCTGGAGAACTACTCCTGTTTAGCATGCACGTTCCATTAATGGGCTCTAAAAAATATGCATTAATTAACAAGTTTTATGATGAATTAGTGCATGCATCCACCAATCATAATAAACAATGTATCCTGCAGACTAGTAATAATAAAAGTTCTAAGCAAGCAAGAACCAGCACATCTGCAGGTTCCTGATATTCATATTTTGTTAATACTGTCAGACAAAGACAACCGTGAGCTGCATTTTATTCTACTCATTTATCCACCCCGATTTAAAAGATGCACTAATTTGAAACAGCATTTGCCTACTCTGGTCCTTGGTGATGGTGACTTGCTTGTGTTGTGTGGGTAGTGCTGCAACCTGGTTGCACAGGCATTGTGGGCCCTTGTGTGCACCGAGCAGTGGGGATCTGCCTGTGTCGTCATTATTGCATTTGCCATTTATTATACTTACCACTCGAATGCTTGCCTAAAGGGAGGCAGTAGTCCTAGAAGGAGCCGCTAATGTAGTGTTGGTGGCGGCCATGTTTGCTGGTTGAAGGGTGTGTGTGAGTCAGATAGTGTCAGTGGAATGAGCAATGTCTTCAGTTTGAGTGCCACTGGTGTGTTAAGAGTGTTGTGCTGACATCTGTCAGGTTGCCATTAGCGGCTGTTTGCTGGTTAAGTTACATTTGCGTGATAAGGGACTCTGTTTTAAGTGAACGCGTGTAGCTTGAGTGACGATAGTGTATCGTAATGTCTGCCTGTTGAGACATCTCCACGCCTAGCGGCGTGAGCAGTGCCTGCGAGCTGAAAGACATTCGCATGGTCAGGGTTCTCACGCGTAGTCTGCTGCTTGAGTGACATTGGCACACAGGATACTTCCGGGTCGCGGCATCATCGGCCACTCCAGGGGTTTGTGTGTTGAGGCACCTGCACGTCAGGACTTTACGTTCTCTGCAGATCGAATGAGTGACATTTGCATGTTGATGACTCACTGTGTCACTCAATAATTGATGGAATAGAGGTCTGCTTGTTGAATGTCTCTGGTACATCACACGTATACAGAGTTAAGCCGATGTTGGTCGTTTAAGTGACATTGGTACTTAAAAAAGTTTGCGCAGCATCTGCAAGCTTCGTCGAAACCGATCCACATCTCCATGATCTGGGATGTCTCCATGATCTGGGATGTCTCCATGGTCAGTGGTGTCTGACGTCTCCATGGTCAAGGATGTCTCTGAGGTCTCCTTGTGCTATTGTGCTGGTTTTAACCTTTGCTCCAGAATGTTACCACAAAGGAGAATATAGCAAAAAAACACTCCGACACTTTAAACATGCCTATTGGAAAGTGAAATACTCTGCTAAAACTGTTTCCATTGATTTAAGGCTGGAAAGGAATGATCACGAGTAAAATAAAGTGCCACAATAATGTCAGCAACATTTTGTTTTTTGTGACGCTAAATTTGCAAATCTGTGCCGCAATATCCTGGGGGTTCTGATTAGAGATATACAGAGCGGGCTCCAGTCAATCGCCCAAATATTTACCCAGTTTTACAGGATCTTTGGCCTAGCCATTAACTTTGATAAATCGCTTGCATTCCACTTTAGGGAGAACTCTGTACCCAGAACAGTCACCTTTGGAGGAGAAGAGCTGACAGTGGCCCCAGTCACCTTCAAATATTTAAGAGTTAAAATATACAGAACTCCACAGGACACTTTGGATGGGAATGTACAGAGAGTAATCACTTCCCTGCAATCCCAGACCACGTTTTGGATATCACTCCCGTTGTCATTGGCAGGGCGCCTGGCCATAGCGAAAATTGTTATGCTGCTGTGGATCCTATATTATTTTACCACCCTCCCAGTAGTGATTCTTTGAAATGGAAGGTGCACCAAGAAAATATTCGAGAGAACAAATTGAGTCCATCAATCTTCTTTATTCAAAACACATGTTAAAACCGGCACACAGCCAGCGCGTTTCATTCCTTGTGCAGAAGGAACTTCATCAGGGCTAGTAAATAATGTAGAGTGTTCACAAGTAAACCTAATGGCGCACAGCAAAATAATCCCGGTGTTCAAATCACGTTGAGGGGAAAACGGATCAGATCCCAGCTCGAATTCTTGATAAAAAGCAGAGTTTCACACAAGATCCATGTGATGGTTAGCGACGTTGTCACGGTGATACACTCTCAGTTGGGGGGAAGTTAATCCGATCCTAGCTTCAATTTTAACACAACAGAGAGGAGCAGCCGAGGGGAGGGAAGGGACAAAGACAGCAATACTTTTTCCACTGATTTCCCGTCAATCAATCAATCAATCAATCAATCACGGCATTTATAGAGCGCGCTACTCACCCGGGAGGGTCTCAAGGCGCTGGGGGAGGGGGTAAGTTACTGCTCGAACAGCCAGGTCTTGAGCTGCTTCCTGAAGGCGAGATGGTCCTGGGTTCGCCGAAGGTGAGTGGGGAGGGAGTTCCAGGTCTTGGCCGCCAGGTAGGAGAAGGATCTTCCTCCGGCGGTGGTTCTGCGGATGCGTGGTACGGTGGCGAGGGCGTGGCTGGTTGATCGTAGCTGGCGTGTGGGCGTGTAGAAGGACATGCGGTCGTTGAGGTACTTTGGGCCCAGGTCGTGGAGGGCCTTGTGTGCGTGGGTGAGGAGTCTGAACGTGATTCTCTTGCTGACGGGGAGCCAGTGCACGTCCACCTCACAACATTCCTATACCACAAAATTGACGCCTACTCAACGTAAGTGCTTGAGAATCAGAAAAAAGTAGACATTTCCCTACAGTTCCTCCCACAACTGGCTGCTACAGTGATTTCCCCGCTAGTAGTTAAAGGGGGGTTGTTTATATCCATTACAGATTCTATTGGAACAATAGATGACAGTTTCTGGACAGTCTTAACGATTGCAGACATTCTGTTTATTGTATGCTCAAATACACACTGCTTTCAACATTATATGTAACTTAATAATGTGTGTTATAATATGCCCAATGTAATATAGTAAAATGTAGTACAACATAATACACATGCTTGATACTGTACTTACAACAAAACTCAACACTTGTTACAAAAAAAAAATGCAGAAATATCATGGACAGAAATATAGATTTTTAGGTAAGTAATATCGTTCACGAGAATATCTGTGTTTTTAATATCGTTTACAATAATATAGTTGTAAAAAATATTGTTTTCTAATTATCTTTGTGTTGAAGTTCATATTTTAATTGTATATATTATATATTGTTTGTATAATTTTTGTTAATATTTGTAAATATAGTTTTTAATTTTGAGTTACTTATATTTTTTAATTTAATCATTAATAGTAATTTAGAGTGTCATAGCGGGTTGTGAGGTTTGCAGGGGTACAAGGTGGGAAATTAATTAAGTATAATTAAATAATAATGAATTAATTTGTAATTAATATTAATTATTTAATTGATAATGAATTATGTAAATTGTGTAATTATTATATATTTTAAGGTATATTTTAGGTGCGGGTTGTTGGGTTTGTAGGAAGATAGGGTGGGAAGTTATTTAAGTAATATGTATTATGTATTCATTTATTAATAATCATTTTATTGATTTCTTAATATGTTCATCATGTTCGACTTTTTTATTTTAATTATATTTTAATTGTGTGTTGCTAAGTTTGTGCGAGTATACTTTGGGAATGTATTTAAATGATCAGTTAATAACATTTAAAAAATGTGATATTCATTATTTAAAAACATTATTTTGTATATAGTTTAATTGATTTTTTAAATTTATATCTATATATTTTTTATAATTAGAGCTTTATATTTTTGGTCAATTAATAGAGCTATTCGAATATGTTGTGTTTGAAGTGAACCTACTGTTGCTAGATTGGAGTGCAAATAGAAAATTTGACACCTCCGGAGTCCAACGCTTTTCCTACTGTTGCACAGTAGAGTGGGACTAGTTAATTTTACCCCTTCAGCATCCAATGCTTTCCCTACTGTTGCACAGACTGGAGTGGGAGCATGGGCATCAATTCATCAATATGCCAGGGGTAGCGGAAGTGTCATCACATGCTCTTTGACCTTAATGACATTACAGGAAGTGATGTCATTTGACCCTTGATCCTGTTTTTTTCCCCCAAGGAACTCATGTCATATGACCTTAACAATGATGACATCACAAACAGCTATGTCAGATGCCACCTATGGTGATTTGATCTTTGAAATTTCCGGGAAGTAAATCTCACACTGTATTGTAGTGAGCAAACGAAGCCTGAAAGCTAGGCTTCTACTAACAGGTTCAATCCTCGCCCAAGAAAATTGTGAAAAGAATGTGGTCATATAATGCAGTTTCAAATACATTTGCTAAAATGTCATAGGATTTGAAATGGCAAACATTACATTTTCAAATCCTTTCATGGTGTGCAAAGCTAATGAACCCTGATAATCCCTAGGAATAGATCCCATTTTATTTCAAAATGTGCTATGGATGCCACCATATGTCAACAATTAGCTCCATTGTACCAGGGCCAGCATTTTG
Organism: Calotriton arnoldi; assembly: GCA_963921515.1. Lineage (NCBI taxonomy): Eukaryota > Metazoa > Chordata > Amphibia > Caudata > Salamandridae > Calotriton > Calotriton arnoldi. The sequence continues at coordinate 1,389,912 of CAWUFW010002304.1, forward strand.
TCATGGTTGCCCTCCTCCCATAAGTCAGGCTGCCCTCCTTTATGCCAAGAAATACCTCCAACGTACTAGCATTGGCAATGCCTCTAGTATGCCACTAAAAGAATTTTACCATGACATTCCAGCCTCAAGCACACGCTAAATTAAATGTCAGAGTACACGAACGTATATTCTATAACACAATTTCTATTTTGGTAGTCTTTTTTATTTGTCGACCTGCTGGCCTCTTCTTCATATTTTGCCTAGATCCAACACGTGTTTTGTCATTATGGGGCGTGCCCCACGACTTCCTCAGGGCTGTATGGTCAATGTAGTCTACGTACTGGATTTACCCCTCAGTCCCGGTTGTACTTCCTTCCCAGATAAAATTAATAAAAATCTTCAAAAGCGTCACCACTATACTCAATCTTGTGTCCTTATCTTATAGATCATGAGTCTGTTTAATTCTAAATGTTGCGAGGTATCCTCTAAATCCAGAGAGATCCTCCCTGCACGGGACTGCCTGTCCCTCTCCGCCGTGAGAGCGAGTACGGTCTAAATCCAGCGTTTTACAATGGGTGCTTATTATTCCAAGAATTACCTCCAATGTGCTGCCCGTATTTTGTCACAGGTGTCTGTCAGGCTACGAATTGCCTCAACTATGCCAGCATTATTATTTTACCACAAACGGTCTCGATAAGACAGGAATTATCTTTAATAAGTCAGTGTCTAAGACAGTTTTGCAAGCATAACACCATGTTCTCACATTCAATTCAATTCACTCACTCACACACACTGTCACTCACATAAATACACTCTCACCCACAAGCACACACACACACAACATACATTTAAATGCATTTTTTACTTACCTTAGCTGCGATCAAAGGTCCATTCCAGGTAATTGTGCTCCATTTTGTATTACACTATTAGTGAATAATGAAATATTATTCAGTAATAGTATAGTGAAAAATGCAAAGAAAATAAAGAGTCTAGAAACACCCCTGGGTTCCTGGCACTGATTTTGCCACCTTTGAGTCCAGGGATTGAAAAGGCAGTGCCAGGGGGACCCACAGGGCAAGCTAGGGGTCGCAGCTGTCCCTATGTACAGAAGTAATACATACGGAATCCTGTAGGATGGTGCAATATTACATCATGGCACAGACAATTGTGTTTGTCCCTCATCACTGGCTATGATTATGTGCCTCTCCAATGAGATCGTTTTAAAATGTATTTAAACCTGCGCAATGTCTAATGCCAAGTTGACATGCACTGAAGAAGGCTAGACGCCGAAATGCATTTGCTTAAATAAATTCAACTGACTGCATCCCGTGAGTGCTCCGCATTTTGTAGCCTGAATATTTTCCGTGACCTCACCCTCACGTTTTAGCGGAGGAATAGCACCCGCCACGAGTTCAGCAGTTCAAGGGTGAGACCTGGAGCCATAATATATATATATATATATATAATTTTTTGTTTTTTCATTTAATATGTTTAGTAAATGTATTATTTATATTATCTGTTTTCATTTGTTAATTTTTAATGTTTTATATATTTATATATATAATGTAAAATATATATATTTAATAACAGTGGTATGTTATATATATTTATATATATAAGCATACACTCACATATGAATTTATGTGTGTAGGTTTATACAAGTATATATTTATTTTTAATTTTATATGTTACTTAAATGTATTTAATATACATTATATTAATGTTATGTATTAAAATGTTTAATATTTACTATTTTAAACTGTGTACTTATTGAAAAATGTAATTTTTCCCTTATATTTAGGATATTAGTGTAAACTGTATTTTTGGTCGATATTTTTGTACTTACCCTTATAAGTATAGGAAAACGATATTTGTGTCAGCGATAAATTTGACACAATATTTGTGTCACAATTTTATTGGAGTCAATGTTATGTCAGTGATCCAGTTCTAGTGCATATCCTGCTGGTTTGCATGTTTATCATACTAATTTAGATGCATAAACTACTATAACATGCACAATTGTATGGTTCACATGAATAACACATTGGTTTGTTTGTATACAAAACATTCTCTTTTCTAAACATGACTTACTGAATATATAGGTACATATGTTTGGTGTGCCAATTTCATATTGTTTGTTATTTCATCAATCACACTAGGTAACATACAGCAAACATCTTGGTTTGAATGGCTTTCACATAGAATCCTGTGCTTTGTGCATTGATTGCTCACACTATACTATGATTTGACTTAGCAGATTTGAAGGGGTGAAGAAATTGACATGGCTCACAAGGTCTCTGGGAGCTGCAGTCTCAGTTTTCCCAAGTCGTGGGAGAAATCCCTTCATTTGAAGCTGAGAACACTTGCTTTTAGCCTCCAGAGGGAAATGTACTGGATCTTTTACTCCTACTATCTGTTCACACCTGCAAGTTTATGTTTTTAAACACAATGTTATACATGTTAAACTGTTTTGGTTTGCCCATTTGAAGTGTGATTTAGCAGACTATAAAAAAGATAGCATTTAAACATTATTTCAAAGAGTGTGCTGTATGTTACTACTCCTTTTTATTGAATCCAGGTAGTTGGACATTGCTTTAAAAACAAGTTCAGATAGCTTACACATTCAAAACATTTGCATAGAAAACAAATTGCATGGCTTACAACTGTTCCTTCTCAGTTTTGCAGAGGGCCACATGCTATTTTGAGGACAGTAGTTTTTAGCATATTCTCGAAAGCATGAATCTTTTGACAAAAACATTGGGCCTCATGTTTTTGTTGAGTAAAGAAAACCTACGTTTTTCTGGTCCAGTGATGTCTGAAAATGGCCGGTGAAACACATATGATTAAATGCTCCTGATGGCATTCACTAATGGAATACAATGCACTCCAAACACATTGTTGGTTAGGCCACTGGTTCAAATGGCTTTTCCCTTGCAGAAACCTGGCCAACACCCTTGTTGATCATTCAGTACTGATATTTCCTCACTGTTGGTGTCCTTCTGTTGCCACCACTTCACTGCTTTCTGCACTCTGAAATGTTCACTTGCAGGCTTCAATACTATGAAGCTGCAGTGCTGCACCCTACAATCACATTGCCAACACCAACACATACTCCAGGGTTGAGGGCAGGACGGTTGTACTCTCGTCACCTCTATGAAAATGTACTGGAAATTCCTACGTGCCATAAAGTCAGTAAGAAATTTCAATGACATGTACCTCAACCACAATGTGAAAGGATCACAAAAGTAATGATATCAACATAGAAAATAGTCATCAAACTTAAGATAAGCGATGATTCTATACACTCTATATTGATGTTATACTAATGTTGAGCTAGAGAAAATATCATAGCCTCTTTATAGAAAAAGATTACATTATCAGAGGAAAGTAAACTAGATAAAGAGTTGAGGAGCTGGAACTGGCGAGTAAACTCTCAGGTTCCAGGAAGGCTTACACAATCTTACAACAGTGAGAGGTCAGCTGAAAACAATTCTCTCAAACAAAGCTGAGTTTAAACTCCTTAGGACCAAACACCATTGTTACGAAAAAGGTGATAATTAGCAGAGGGTCTTCATGTTTAGATTGTAAACTAAGATTAAACAAAGGATATTATGAATGACAAAGAGGAGAGTGTGATCGGAGAGAGAGAGATGGAGGCCTTCAGGACATTTTATGGGTGTGTATGCTATTCTCAGGTGGTATCGTGAGTTGAAATTATATCCTACATAAAAGACTTGCCTTTGCCTAGATTCTCAGAATAATGTGGTTTTAGTAGTAAAGAAAGGATTGAAACCAAATAAAGCTGCAGGACCAGTTCATTTTGTAAGGTATTCTTGCACTCCCAACTGATCCCTTTCTGTGACTTGTTCAACTCCCTTTAAAAGGGATGTATTAATTTGGATTATCCCTCCAAGAATAGAGAGAGTCACCCTTTCATACTAAAAGGGACAGGGTGGGTTATGCCACAATCAAAAGAAGCTCCCTTTTGTGCAACCTAACGTCTATATGTACCCCAGTACTTTCTGCCCTAGGCTCAATTAGGATGCACTAAACAATAATATATGAAGAACAGTTCTCCTACAATAAAACATTTTGCAACTCTGTCTCCATTTTATGTCAGTCATGTTTTTAAAAATTTTTTTAAGTACAATGGAATCTGCTGTTTGTGCATTAAATAATGTGCAAATTAAGAACATACAAGAATTAAAAAATACATTTCTTACAATTTATCATGCTCTAATACATTTATAATCACCAAGCATCATTGGCACTCCATGTCATTGTTCTCATTTCAATAGTACAAACAATGAAAGGCAACTCAACATAATTGTTTTAAAAACATCTGTCTCTACTTTCAACAATGGAAACAATGTAAAACAACTTAAAACAAAGGATTTTATATTTAAGAAATCTGTCAGCATGGCATTTCAGCGGTACTTGAAATGGTTCACACTGCCTTCTTCAGGACAACAATACTTTTATACAAATCAATAAAAGTAGACAGAGTTGCAAATGTTTTTATTGTAGGAGAACTGTTCATCATATATTATTGTTTAGTGCATCCTAATTGAGCCTAGGGCAGAAAGTACTGGTGTACCTATAGACGTTAGGTTGCACAAATCAACACAAAATTCTAAGGGACAGAGAGATATAAAGAACAACATCAGTCTATAATGAAAATTCTATTATTTACATCATTTAGTTTACCTGTATTTTAGTGCACACTATTAGCCTATGCGGACAGCAATACGCCCCTTATCACTGATAACATGCATAAATGGCTCCGGACACCACTTATTAGGGCTAATAATCACAAAACCGAACCAAACCACTGTTGTAGTTACTATGTAATGATCGAATTTCAAGGTAATAAACACTCTTCACGGGCTAGGCGTAACATTTTACTCTAATGGCAGCCCGCTACTAAATGGTCAAGACAGTATCTTCAGTGACCATCTTCTACAGGCTACATTGTCCAGTGACAGGACCATTCACCTCCCCTGGCATTGCAACTACAAGGTCCACATAATATTGATCACTCTTCACAGGTTATTTACCTTATTTTTCAATCTCAGAACCTCCCCAAAATAGGTGACCTGGCGGTGTTGTAAAATTGCCATCAGGAACCTTTCTTTCCTACAATTTATACAATTTGATATTAAGAAGCTATCATTGAATTCTTTGCTCAATTCATGAAAGATTCTCAGAGTTCCAACCCATCCCAGATCATGACAAAGTTAGCGGGTGTTGCTAGGAAGATCCGTTTCGTTATCCCACAATAGTTTCTTACGTGGTGATATCTGTGATTACATATACATTGTGCTGTTATATGTCTGATTCCATTCAGCACGAGTTGCTCAAAATGTTTTATCATACAACACTTACCCAGCTTCCTTAATAGAAGGCACACCTTTGTGTAAAATATTTTTGGGAGACCTTCTAAGCAGTAAAGTTTCCTTTTGTTACTGTATTTCCTTTTTTTTCCTTTTGTTATAACTGGTCCTTAGTGATCCAGTGGTTTACTAGAAATAAGAAAATAATAGATCGGGGATAGTCTAAAGGCTATATCCTAAAAAGTCCCTTCCCATTTTATCTTAATCTGGCATATGTCCTTTTAAAACCCAAACCGACTGGACACCTCTTGTGGTGTTCCTTTAGTCACAGGGCTGATATTAAGCAGGAAATCAACATAATGTGGAGCTCGATATACCTACCCCCCAAATGATCTCTTTCTAAGACAGTTTTCCTCCTGATTTAGAGCTGAAGAAAACTTCCTTCCTCCTATACTCGGGCCCCTCGAGATCCGGTCAAGCTTTTCCGGTGTGTTGTTAATCGTGTTATAAGTTTGTGTCATAAGCTTTCTATTAATACTTATCGTTACTGCATGAGGAGTACACCTATGCTACCCAGGGCTCCTTCACCCCTGCGCCACTAAATACCTATTCCTTGTGGTTCTTGTAGAAGTGTCTGGATGCCACACTTATTTTAAGACCTAAGACTCATAGTGCGCCACCTTAATACACCCTCAGGGCTCACAATTCCCTGGTTAGTAGAGCACACCCAACTTTTTCTCACCTTGTTACGGCTGTTGTCCATCACGCAATTCTCTTAATACCGCCATTTTGAAACATGACCCTTGTCTATACCAACACCCAATATACAATCTATTTGTACATGGGCTTTTTTAGTGAGTCCCGTCCGTCTGGCATGTTAAGACCAGGCCCTGTGTTGAATATACCTACATACTTGCATATGGCGGCCATGTTAATACAGGCATTAAGTTTTGGGAAAGAGCAAATAATATGCATAGTATTACTACTACTGGGAATGACTGTACTAGTTACGGTATTGTTAATCTTCTGCCATCCCACTCATTATATCAATCTCCCTCGTGTGGCTGCAATTTCTACAATATTCCCCGTAGAGATACTTAGCTAAGCTTAGCATTTTTTCGACAAATCGCGTATGGTGGCCTTATCCTATACAGGCATTAAATTTTGTACAAAAACAATTTGTATATATTAATGTAAGATCAACCGTCCTCATTACGGTATTATTAATTTCCTGCCATCCAACCTTTTATTTCAAAATCCCACGCGGGGCTGCATAGTCAACTATATTACATAAGCAGTCAATTCCAGCATGGTTACCAGCTGGCATGGCTGTGGTCCTTTCTAGGTGGTTTATATATTCACAAACTTTCCATCTTTGTATATTGACATACCGTATATCACGAGAGCCGCTACAAATACTTCTATATGAGCATATATATTCAGAACAATGTGCATATATAACCTAGGATAATTGGGTACTCTATCTACTTATAAAGGGGCATATATATTCAAAACAATGTGTATATATAAATAACCCAAAATAATTGGGTACTCAATCTACATGTACTATTTGGGCTACATTGTATACCAATACCCCGTAACTTGACAACATGTCGTATTACTCCATACTCTAACATTCAGCTCCATCTGGCTCTCTTGTTATAACAACCCCTTGTTTTACCAGGGCTTGTAGTTCTGTTCCCCTCCCTCTGGCCATATATCATACTTCATGTATTTTCATCATCGTACTATCCTCTTTCATTCCTCTCTGTTATTAAGCCCGTAATATATGTACTGAATTTCAACATAAAATACTGTTCTTTCTGCTTCCTCTTGTTATTAAGATTGTCTCCTTGCGCTGAGCCCTTTATATTCTCCAGATTGAACCATTTTAATTCATTCTCTTTGTGTTTACATTCCATCCAATGCTCAACCAACAGTGCATTTTTTCCTCTATGTAGCCTTTGCAACAAGCACAGATAAGCAGATAAATCACATTTTTGGTTCTACCATTAACTATCCTGTTAATGCGACGGATGACTTCATTCAATTCTACCTTGTCACTTTTAATGATCATGCCACAATTAGTACAGGAACCACATGGAAAGATTCCTATCAGTGGCATAGCTATAACTTTTGCCGCCCGTGTCAGTCCCTGCGGCTGCATGTAAGAGCGGGGATGGGTAGGGGGGTGCTGGTGATTTCTGTCTTTGCCGCCCCACGACAGCCGCAGGTAAGAGTGGGGGGAGGCCGCCCCCAAAACTCGTGCCGCCCTGGGTAGACTGCCCCCCTACACCCACCTGTTTCCTAACAATCTTGATCCGGTTCTAATACTTAATTGTTGCATCCCTTTACCTTCTCTATACGTATGTACTAAGTCGTTCCTGATTGTTTTGTTCCTTCTGAGTGCGAACAGGGGTTTTTCTAATGTCTCACTTCCTCTTACATTCAAAAGCGAACAGTTCCTATTCACCAGATTCTTTATTTTATTACTCGTATTCGTGAAGTTTGTTACACAGGTTATTCTCCTATTTGCAACACTATTTCTATGTCTTTCTTCAAACAGGCTTTCCCTATCATATTATTTTGCTCTTTAGTAGACTCTTTTATTGAGTCTCTTTGGGTAGCCTCTATCCAGTAGTTTATCTTGTAAGGTTTTGGCATGCACCTCAAAGTTCGTCCTGTCCGTGCAGTTGCGCCGGAGTCGGCGAAATTGTACACTATGCCTTTGGCAGCTTGCATGATTACTTGTGTAGTGAAGCAGAGTATTTTGATCTGTCGGTTTTGTAAATAACTCAACCTCAAGTACACCTTCTTTTGCTGTTATCTTGATATCCAGAAAGTCACATTCAAATTGGCTCGTAGGTGATGTAAATTTGAGATTTGGTTCCCCACAGTTTAACCATTCAATAAATGAATAGAGATCTTCTTTCTCACCCCTGCCAAATGAAAAACACATCGTCAATGAGTCGTGACCAATGTGTTTTGTTCTCGTAGAAAGGGGGCCATATCATTATTTATATGTTTTTCTTCAAATGCTCCTACATATAAACATGCCAGACTTGGGGTACAGGCTGCGCCCATGCTGGTCCCCTTGACCTGACAAAAGAACTACCCATTAAATAAAAAGATGTTATTTGTTAAAATAATTTCAACATATTCTGTAATAAAACTAGCATGGGGCGACAGATCACCTTTCTCATCTTGTAATATATCCCTAATCATACATACCGTATCATTTTGCAGGATATTTGTATATAAGACTTCTATATCTAATGATACTAGCCATTCATTCTCAGGGTCAAATTCAATCCCTTCTACCTTCTGAATCATATCCGTAGTGTCTTTTATATAAGACGCTTGTTCGTAGACTAAAGTTCTCAAAAACAGTCCACATATTTACTTATAGGTTCTGTCAGTTAATTTAGGCTAGAAACTATTGGTCTCATTGAAAGATCCTTAAAATTCTTATGGATCTTAGGAAGAGCATCTAGAGCTGGTATAATGGGGTGCGCATTCAGGAGGAAATCATATTCTTCCTGGCAAATTATTTCATCTTCCTTTGCCAGTTTCAAGATACCTTCAGATTTAATGGCTACATTCTTCCACTCCTCCCTTCTTAATCTCCTGTAGTGTGCCTCTACGTCCATGCACCTATCATAGTCGATGGTATCCATAATTATTATACTTCCTGCCTTGTTCCCTGGTTTAATGGTGATGCTGTCACAACCTTCTAATTGTTTAAGTGCTAATTGAAGTTTGGCAGATAAATTGTTGCTGTTCCACAGCTTCTTATTCGATAAATCTTTAATACCTTTCTCTATCACTTTTTCAAACGTTTCTACTTCTTTCCCTACCATCTGTCTGGCAGTGTCCACACAGATGGAGGTTTCAACCCCGACCGATTTTGTTTAGGTATCAACTCCTTCCCTTGCAAAACTTTTCTAAGCCTGATTTTTCAGAATCAATTTTTCATATCTTTTTCAATTTCAAATGTATTAGCTGGTGCCGTAGGGGCAAACCCTAACCCTTTCTCTAATACTTCAACCTAGGGCAGAAAGTACTGTGGTACATATAGAAGTTAGGTTGCACAAAATACCTGTCATTCATATGTATAGGGTTATGGCCATGTTGAATATTAAAACCAAACTTCATGCTTAAATCTTTGCTACATGCTTGGAATGCCTTTTTCCCCCAATCATTACCAGTGGATCAATCAGGTTTTGTAACTGGGAGGCAGACGTGCAACAATATTTGTAGGGTCATGGATCTCAATGACATTGCTAAATGAAAGGGGGGGCTCAATCCTGGTTTCAATGACTAGGGGAAAAGTATTTGACTGGGTTGAGCAGGTCTTCCGAGGATCTATATAGATATGATTTAGGACCCAGCATTCTGAGAGGGTCAACCTGAAAATGTTTTACTCTGAATCAATCTCCCTAAAAAGATTAACCAGAAAGGGGTGCCTGCTATTTAAGTTATCAGTGGAACCTCTAGCACAGACTATAATTGTGGATGATAAAATCAAAGAGACAACATATTCCTGTAGGGAGCATAAGGTAACAATTTATGCAGATGATGACTTGCTTAACCTGTCTAGTGAGGTGTCCCTATCCTATCTCCTGTATGAAACTTCTGTACGAAATAGAGAGAAATTGTAAAATATCAGGATTAAAGGTTAATTGAAGCAAATCTTAGTTTTTAAATCTCACCTTGCCCCAGGACAAAGCTTTGACTGCAGAAACCTTCCCTTTCATGTGGCAGCCGACATGCCTTTGTTATCTAGGGCCAATCTTTCGAGCCTGGGTTCTCGTCATGGGGCCGAGGAAAGTGCAGGAGGAAGCCACTTACGCTCCCGTAGAGGGAATGTGGTGTGGGGCGGGTGGCAGGTCCTGATTTAGTAAAACACACAAGGCAGAAATGCTCAGCAAGCTCTATGTCCATAAAAACTCCAAGGCATCTCACTTATAAAGGCCTTAGGGGAGGAGGCTTTATGTAAGACTGAGCTTCATTGGATTTTGGGCAGCATCTTTTGGCAGTGTACCAGTGTCTTTACAGAATGTTTAGGAATTGGGATTTAGTTGCAGGACGACCAGGCTTGCTAACTTTCCCCTCTCCATGTCCACCATACATTATGGGGCACATTTACTATTATTTCACGCAGCGCTGTGCAGCAAGAGAACCTGCTGTGCCACATTGCGTGAAAGGGAGCGAGCAGAAATATTGCATATTTACAAAGATATGGAGCATTTCTGGTGTCTCCTTGCACTGGTGCACTGTGTGTTGCCTAGCGCCAGCGCAGGCAGCCTTGCAACATAGTTCAGAATTGTTTTGTGCAGGAAGACATAACTTCCTGCACACAAACAATCTTTCGAGGCACTTGGAAAGAGGAAGTAAAGAGGAGAAATGAAGATATTTCTCCTCATTACGCCTCTGTCGTGTAGTCGCACCATTTTGGCACAAACCCAGGTTTACTCTTCCTTGTAAATCTGAGTTTGCCTCAAAATACATGGGTGGATGCATGGGAACACCCATGAGCCACCCATGTAACGCCTACCCACTGCAAAGTAATTTGCATTACTTTGTATTTACTAAACAATGAAAAGACATGCAAAGTGTCAATACGTGACTTAGTACATGCCAAAAATGATTTTGTGTCGGGCTGTGCCACCAAAGTGATGCAACACTGATGCAAAATCATAGTAAATCTGGGCCTGTATTCCTAATTCACTCCAGCATATGAATCAGGGAGTTTTGAGGAATGGAGAGCAGGAAGCTAGGAATTCGTATTAGATATCTTTACAGGTAAAGACATAAAATCATTCCTACAATTCAAGGAAGAATTTTAAGTGGGTGAGGGTATGATAATTTAATTTGTCACTGAGAGTTTTCTCTTGAGCGGAAGAGGGAAGCGATCAAAGATCTTACTCCCTTTGAAAAATGTACCTAACCTATACAGAGATTCGGATTTGGGTCAGGAATTCAATTGAAGCCACCTGGCAATCCATTTAATGATCTGTAAATGTATCGTCCCAACATATGTAGAACAGCGGCAATCTTTTAATATACTATTCCAAGAGTATATGGTTCCTGAAGGCACAGTAACTTTATAAGAGGTGTAACTGATATAGGGTGGAGGGGTGGTGGGGAGGTGGAGTCTTCCTGCATATGTGGTGGAAGTACCCGAGCTTGTTGTAACGTCTTCCCCAGCCCGGGACCAAACAAATGAACAAACCACATATGGAGCTCTGTAACAGACATCTTTATTCCTCAGCCTACAACCACACACTGCACGCACTACCTCATAACATTTATAACCACACCTTAACACCTCCCAGCAGATTACGTAATTTTCTATTTGGAGTCCGCCCAGAACCCCAAAGGTCCCAGAGCATCATATCACAATACTAAACTTGGTACAGTACTGTGAAAGGATCCATAGACGAACAGACAACCCGACTGGGTACTTCCAGAGTTGTACTTCTTTAGGAACACCTCCTACTGGCAGAAGTACAGCTTCCCCTTTATTTCATCCACCTTTATCCGGCCTTTCGCTCGATGACAGGAAATAGTTTGCTTCCCCTTGAAGGAAACCATATGTACACCCCTTTATGCATAGGATCCGGACATGAAAATGCAAATAAAAAGCTGAGGAATGTAATTCACAGACAAATTGTCACTTTGCACCAACTATTACACTCATGTGAGACAAGATTAAACAAGGACTTTTTTGCCCTGCTAGATGCAAAGCAATGGGAATACTGAACCTGCGGTGAGTTGCGTTCTATATCTGCTGGGTGACGCTTTTCATTAGAATGATGGCAGGACACAGTGATCAACCAGTTGTCGAGATTTGTTTGAATTTTAGTGACTGCCATCTGCATGTGGTATTGACGGTCAAGATCTAGTATTGGTATTTTTATACATTCCGTGATTTGTGCACTTCTAACACTTTTTTTTATTTTTGTCAGTTGGGGAGAGATACTGCAAGAGTCTGTTGATGGACATTATCTTTTCCTGTACAGTTAAAAATGCTAGATTACTAAACATATTGGAAGTAAAAAAAAAGACAGTGAACTAAATACACCTTGCTGGTAGTAAAAACAAATGACAAGGCATAGGACACAAAAATTACAAATACTTGGAAAGCTTAAGAACCACGGAGATAAGTTGCATGATCATTAAGTATCTTCCAGCCCCATCCTCAGTCACTGTCAGGTTTTAAGGTTGTGTCTTGCTGAAGCGCCAAGAAGCACGGTTGAATAAGCACTCTACAAATAATTTATAACATAACTTGAACTTTGACGTGCGCTAAACTATGGTTCTGCAATCCTCTGCGAATTCAGAGCAAAGCAAGATTGTCTATCACTGACTTAAGAAGACATTGCAAACTTCTGCTTATATACCTTTTCAAGGAAACGTGAACAATCCCCTCATTTAAATACAATTAATCTAATGTTATGGCGAGGAAAACGGGAAATAGAGAGATAACGGAGGCAAAAGCAGACTGCGTGGATGGATATGTCCAGTTTTTTAAAGAAGACCCATATTTCAGCTTCAGTGACAACAAAACAATGCTCAAAATAATTCCATAATTTAAACACAGTTCCATTTTAAAAGTAGCTATCTCATCTTCAGACAAGCATTCACCCAGAGATATTCAGCAATCACAGACATACTTTGCCCTCCTTGTCATTCATCGGTGTGATCGATGTAGGCGATATCATATCACAGAAGTCATTCTTGAGAAGCCCAAACCAGACCACTGAAATGTTACACTGCAAGTGAAAAAAAAAAATGAAATACACTTTTCTAGTACTTGATGGACATATCCTGTGCCAATGCTGTGGAATTGTAGTTATACCTAGTGCATTGCAATGCCAGCAATTTACCCTGACCCAATTTGAGGGCAATTGTGCAATAAACCCACGCTCGCTCGGTTTGCTTAATGCACCTTTTTGCCTAAGTCAGAAAGGTATAAATACGCTCAAACTCTCGATTTCCTTAATTCTTTTTCCAGATTCAATGAAACTAGTATCAGTTTGGATTGGATACAGCATCAGAAACGTCACACTAATAACACTTCTATGTCACGACCGGAGGCTCAGATTATGCTTTTCTTTCTCCGCCTTTATTAATATACAAATTTCATAGCAGCCAGAAAAGCATCGATATCCTTTTTCTGAAATTATCACAAGAAAACTGAACCAATCCATGAATAAACATGAACAAAAAACTGCAACTCCCATAACCCCAAGGGAGGTTCCACAATAAGTCCTTTTACAGTGTCCATAAACAGCACATAGCCCATCCATTTTGGCTGCCCCTCCTCTTTCTTCGCTGCTTCGCAGCCAGTTAAGTCACACTTTTTGTTTCTTGTGTCGGACATTGTGTATTGCCGTTTTTTCGGAATTTATTATGCCTTCCCCGCGGCGTTTGTCAGTCTAAAGACTTCGACCGGAGTCTGTTGTTAATATTGTGTATTCTGGGCTAATCTTGGCTTATTTGCAGATTCCCTGCCGGCCGCAGGAGCGTTTGTGCTCCTTACGCGGCCAGCGCCATCTTCACTGCGGTGCTTGGAAGGCCCGCTAGGGGGTCTCGCCAGTCTCGTTGCTCCCGCGGCGCGGTCTCCTCAGAAGAGGAACCGCGCTGTGTGAGTCGGGTCTGTGCGAGCCTTGTCCCCCGCTGTCCTCACCATTACGCCCAGTTGGGTCTGTATTTCCCTTTGCATACCTCACTAAGACGCCCCGGCAGGGGTCCGTAGTGCGGCTTGGTCCCGCGGTGACGCCTCCGGGCGAAATTGATTGCACTACTGTTCTGTGTCTGGCGCGCAGGGAGGCAGCTTAGCCCTGTCAGTTTCCTCTGAGTGCTGGTGGCGCGAAAGGCAAGTGCAGCCTTATTTGCGGTCCTTGGGGCTGCGTGGTGATTTTTGCAGTCCTCCGGTCTGCCTCTAATTATTCTGGGTTTTCCCAGTTCAAAAACCAGCCTACTGCGCTGATAAAGTGGTACTGTTTGCTGTTTAACCCAGAGTTACCCTGATAACCATTGTAGCCGTTGTGTTTGAGTTTTTGCGAGATGGAACACAATGATGTGTATGAGGAGGAGGAGGTCCAGGAGTACCTGCCATGGGATGATTACTTTTTTGAGGCAGTGGACTCCTCCATTTATAGGGTAGTGAATGAAGTGGTTGGGCCCATGGAACAGCGCCTGTCTGACAGGATGGTTCGGAAGGGCGCAAAATTAGCGAAGGCCTGCGTTGAGCCTCCTGCTCTTGCTGTTGATCCCGCATCTGGGGAGGGCCCTCCACCTCTCAAAAAGAGTTGTCCTGAGGGAAAGCAAAAGAGTTGCCCTGAGGAGACGCAGTGTACTGGAGGGGTGGATAAGGACGCGTTCGCGTGCCTCAAAAGCGCCTTCCTTGCTAAGGTAGCTCCTTCCTCCCCTGCGCCCTCTCCTGTTGCAGAACCCCTAGGGACTCCGGGCCTGGCCTCTCCGGATCCAGATGAGGATTCGCAGGGAGAGTCAGATGATGAGGCGGGTCCCTCACGCCCTTGGCGCCCGGCTGGTCCTCCCTCCTCAACTCCGGAGGATGACTCGGGCATGTTAGACCCTGATGAGATTATTCATCCCCGGTCTGCAGCTTGGGCTCCCGGTGACAAGGTGGCCAAGTTTGTTGCCGATCGCCTCCGCAAGCCCCTGGAGAAAGAGGCTCGGTGTTGCTTGAGGGCGGAGTGCCTGAGGCCCACTTTGGAGGGGAAGGTGGCCTTCACCCCGGAGTTAGACTCCAAGATGGCCACTTTCTTGGCAAAATATATGAAGGATCCCCGGGAGGGCATTGATCGGTCTTGGCGTTCCTGCCAAGATAAACTTTTGGATGCCATTGCTCCTATGACCAAGATATTGGATATGGCAGAAGAGGCTAAGGAGTCAGGCTCCCCTATATCCCCCGAAGTGCTCTCCAACTGGGCTCAGCGGGCTATCATTTTCATGGGCAACGCAAATTGTGCCCTGTCAACTGAGCGTCACCACTCCCTGTTGATTAAGCTAGTCCCCAAACTCGGGGCTTTGGCCTCCTCGGATGTGGGGGCGGTTGCGCAGGGAGGCCTCTTCGGGTACCCTTTTGTAAAAGAGATAGGTACATTTGTGACTACATTTACCTCATTGGACAAGGCCCATTCCAATATAAAGAAGGTCTTCCACCCCCGGATTTTCTACGGGGCCAGTCGAGGCAGGGGCCGCTCGTCCGGCTGTGGTTTCCAACAAAACCCCAACAGGGGACAAGGCTCCGGGCGTGGACAATACAATACCAAGGTTTTCATATCGAGTTTTACGAGCACCCTCAACAGCAGAATTTCCCTCGCCCCATTTCCTTCTCAGTTGTTGATGCACAGCTGGTCGACGAAGAGGTCTCCGCTCTGCTCCGCAAGGGGGCCGTTTGTCGGTCAGCTCTGCATCCCAATGGTTTTCTAAGCAACATTTTCTTGGTGGACAAACCCGATGGGGGGCGTCGCCCAGTTATCAACCTCAAAGAATTCAACGGGTGGTTGATTTACCGGCATTTCAAGATGGAGGGGATTCATCTCCTCCAGGACGATCTACTTCCGTCCGATTGGATGGTGAGGCTGGACCTCAAGGACGCTTACTTGGTTATCCCCATTCACCCCCCGCATCGTCGTTTTCTGCAGTTCTGCTGGAGGGATCTGGTTTATGAGTTCACCACCCTTCCGTTCGGTCTTTCATCGGCACCTTGGTGCTTCACAAAAGGTGCTCCACCCGGCGGTGGAATTTCTCAGAGCCCAGGGCATACGCATGATTGTTTACCTGGACGACATTCTTCTCATGGCGCAGTGTCCCAGGAAATTATCCAGTCAGCTCCAGCAAACGGTGTCTCTGTTACAGGGGCTGGGATTCGTTATCAACGAAGACAAGTCGGTCCTCAGCCCTTCCCAGAGTGTAGTGTTCCTCGGGTTTGTCGTGGATTCCGCACGCTCCTCCTTGAGTCTGCCATCTCGAAAGATGGGCAAAATTCATCACGAGCTGAGACAGACCATCTCCAAAACTCATACGTCTCTCCGGCAAATCTCCCGGCTGGTGGGTCTACTGTCCTCTTCCATCCAGGCAATTTTTCCGGGTCCCCTGCACTATCGAGCCCTTCAGCGCCTAAAAGCGTACCATCTAAGGAGAAGTTTGTCGTATGATCAGTCAGTCCCTCTCTCTCCGGAAGTAAAGGAGGAGATGACGTGGTGGCTCACTCACATGGAGGCGTGGAACGGCCGAGCGATTTTCGGGTCAGTTCCGAACTTGATCATAGAGTCCGACCCCAGCAGGCTGGGTTGGGGCGCCCGTTGCAGAGATTTCTCCACCGGAGGCGCTTGGTCATTAGAAGAGCAGACCTTGAACATCAATTGTCTAGAGCTCCTAGCGGGTTCTTTCGCAGTTCGGTGTTGGACCAGGGACAGAGTGCGGTCGTGTGTCCTGTTAAAGATGGACAATGTTTCCGCAGTCCGATACGTCAACTATTTGGGAGGGCCTCGCTCCCCAGCCTTGGCGAATATGGCAAAGGATTTTTGGGATTTCTGCTTGGCTCATCACATCTCGGTAACAGCGGAATACCTTCCGGGCCAGGACAATCAGGTTGCGGATTGGCACTCGAGGCATCTTCATGATTCCAGCCGGTGGAAGCTGGACCCTTGGGTCTTCAGGTGGTTACTCAACCTGTGGAGACCTTTTTCGGTGGACCTCTTCGAGTCGCGCCTGGATCACCAGATCCCGCGATTTTTCAGCTGGAGGCTGGATCCAATGGCTATGGTCACGGATGCGTTTCTACAGGATTGGGGTCAGGAGAGGGGTATATCTGTCGGCGTTTCCCGGAACTCTTCTTGTTCCTGGACCGCAGAGACTAAATGCTTATCGAATTAGAGGTAAGATGGGACTTCTTACACCCCAAACCGACCAAGATGTGCTTAGCTTATAACAAAACGAAACCTGTATCGTTTCGCAGTGCGTACATTTAGTCATAGTTCTTTTCAGCGCGCACTTGTGTTTATAACTTCCTGAAGCGCTCCGTTGCTTATACAGGATCACCCGTCACTATATTTTTAAATACACACCAGTTTCCCCTGGACTTTTTTAGCCATCGGCTCCCAGCCGCGCCACGAAGATACTACCCGTTATTATCATCCATTAGTTCTCGCCCTCACAGCCACCCAGCTTTCATAATTTAAACATGTCAGTCTCACACACGTGGCACGATCTGTAAATAAATAGTGACTCTGTATGTATTTAATTTACTTTAGGATCATGAACATTACTAACGAAGCCCTGGTAAGCGGTCGATTTGTTTTATGTATTTGCACTGTTCTATCTGCACTGTTCTGCAATTAGCTAATTGAGCTCTTTAGGAATGCCCCTAACTTGTGTTCTTCTCACATTTACTTTCCTTTTCATTTTCCGTAACGTACCATGATACCATGTGTTGATTTTTCAACATGTATTATTGGACCTTTTTGACTACACATGCCTAAATTACATCGTGCGTTAGAAGAATCAGCTTGGTGAGAATGTATCCCTATGCAAACACTTATTCATTAACTGGATGTACATAATGACCAGGCGTGCCTCTTTCCACATGCTGGATTCGTAATAATGTGTCTATTTGTGGAATAATGTACCAGTCAATTTATTCTTTACGCCTACTATAGAATTATGTAATATCGCAGGTTGGATCACCTGATATACATAGATGATTTATCTTGATTTTTCTAGATTTTTCTTGTCACCTCTCACCTTGTACTGATATTACTCTCTCATTTCCCTCCTTGACTTTGTGACCTTATTTTCTTTTTCTCTTCCAATGTACCCCACCCACTTTTCATTCCCCTCTGCCTACCCTTTGGTTTCTGTCCCTCAAACTTAATAATAACTTATTCATCCCTCACCCTGTACTCATACTACTCTTTCACTCCCTTCCTTGACTTCTCTTCTTTTTTCTCTACATCTACACACTCTCAGCCTTGAAAAAGCCCTCGGCCGATTGGCCACTAGGGCGAAACACGTGTCGGCTGTTCATTTCACTATTCCTGTTCTTGTTCCATGTATGAAATATAAATAAATACTACGCATTTGAAAAACATCAAAGAACAATTGAAATTTATTCAGCACTAACGCTGACAAATCGAGAGGGCACAATCCTCCATCTCTCTCTAGACTGATCATAGAGTCCGACCCCAGCAGGTCGGGTTGGGGCGTCCGTTGCAGAGATTTCTCCACCGGAGGCGCTTGGTCATTAGAAGAGCAGACCTTGAACATCAATTGTCTAGAGCTCCTAGCGGGTTCTTTCGCAGTTCGGTGTTGGACCAGGGACAGAGTGCGGTCGTGTGTCCTGTTAAAGATGGACAAGGTTTCCGCAGTCCGATACGTCAACTATTTGGGAGGGCCTCGCTCCCCAGCCTTGGCGAATCTGGCAAAGGATTTTTGGGATTTCTGCTTGGCTCATCACATCTCGGTAACAGCGGAATACCTTCCGGGCCAGGACAATCAGGTTGCGGATTGGCACTCGAGGCATCTTCATGATTCCAGCCGGTGGAAACTGGACCCTTGGGTCTTCAGGTGGTTACTCAACCTGTGGGGACCTTTTTCGGTGGACCTCTTCAAGTCGCGCCTGGATCACCAGATCCCGCAATTTTTCAGCTGGAGGCCGGATCCAATGGCTATGGTCACGGATGCGTTTCTACAGGATTGGGGTCAGGAGAGGGGTTACGCATTCCCCCCATTCTCGATGATTGTGAGGACGGCGGCCCAAATTCACCACCAGAGAGCGGAGGTGGTGGTGGTAACGCCGTATTGGAGGTCTCAAGTTTGGTTTCCGGTTCTTCTGGAACTTTCTTGGGATTCTCCAATCCTATTCCCCCTGTTTCCTCATCTCCTTCTGAATCCGGACGGGGAGCAGCATCGTCTGGTCGTCCAAGGGTCTCTCCACCTCATGGCGTGCCGGCTTTCAGGCAGCGATGGTCGCTCCCGGGCCTTTCGAGACCGGCTGAGGCTCTCCTGTCAAAGGCTTGGGCAGATAGCACCATGAAGCGTTATCGGTCCGCCTGGACATGGTGGGTTCGTTGGTGTCTTCGACGAGCTTTGGATCCCGTGGTCGCAGGTGTCATCCCAATTTTGAATTCTCTTGCGGGAGTTGGCAACAGATGGCCTAGCATACCGTTCAATTAATGCGGTGAGGTCGGCGATTTCAGCAGGGCATTGCCCAGTGGAAGGGGCTCCGGTAGGGGAGCATCCTTTCATTTGTAGGCTCCTGCAGGGTATATGGCTGTCGTTGCCCCCGGAACCACGTTATTCCGTCCTATGGGACGTCAATTTGGTTTTGAATCTCTTTCTGTCTTGGCAGCCGAATAAATATCTTTCTTTGAAAGAAATCTCGTCCAAGCTGGCTATGCTTTTATGTTTAGTCTCCTGTCGGAGAGTTTCAGATGTTCGTGCGTTGGATATTTCAGCGACAGTTTTTTCCCCGGATGGGGTCATGTTCACGGTGGGACGTCGCACTAAGTCTCTTACTCGGACGATCTCGTATCCGGCTTTTCCGGATGTCCCAAAGTTGTGTGTCGTGAGCTGTCTTAAGGCATATGAGGAAATAACTCAGGAATTCTGCCCTCCGGGCGAGCGACAACTTCTTATCGCCTTGAGAAAACCGCACAGAGCTGTCTCCTCCCCCACTATAGCCAGGTGGGTGCGTTGGGTCATGCAGGAAGCGGGCATTGACACAAAGCAGTTTGGGGCTCACTCGACCAGGGGTGCAATGGCTTCTAAAGCTTTTTCCCTGGGGGCCCGTTTAGAGGACTTAATGGGTGCTGCAGATTGGTCCTCGGATTCCACCTTCAAGAGGTTTTACTTCAAACCGGTTTTGGAGGTCGCTCAGTTGGTGGTAAGTAAGCTTTAAACTAGCATAATCTGAGCCTCCGGTCCTGACATAGAATCGAAATTTGCCTAGCATCGTAACAGTAAGTTTCAATTCTATTAAGGACACAGAGGCGAGGATTATCCAACCCAGAGCACGGTCTCGTGCGAACCCACCCGTATGTTCGTAAGTAACAGTTTTTTGTTTATTGAACTATGTAATATTCACTGATTGTAATACAACCATAGCTGCCAACAAAGTGAATAAATAAACCAGGAAAATTACTTAAAGCTAAAAAGAAGTGTATGACTGTATTCATTAAGGAAAAGGAGGAAAAAACACAAAGATCATTTATTATAGTGACAGGGAAAATAAGATGCAGGGAGAGAGAGGAGTGACTGCAATCTGTTGATTAATCGTCTAAAATCCTAACCGTATCATTTGGGACACCAAGCTTAAGGGGCTACTGTTGACTGTTTTACCATTTGGTGATCTATATACCTCTGGAAGGGTTCATCTTTTGGCTATAGAAATCCACTCACCTCATAGTTTGTCAGCGTTTATATTTTTCTTGAATGCCTTCTTTGACATATGGTGGTTGGATCAACGTGCGTGGCATATCCATTTTAAAGATACACTTGAGCATATCAGGGACCAGGGGCCATATTACAGAAAGTGCCCCGGGGGTGCAACGGGCATGTGCACCCACTGTGCACGCCCGGGGGAAACTTTGGTATTGCAGAAAGAGCCACAGCGGCTTGCGTGGACCTTTCTGTAATACAGATAGCGCTGGCGCACAAATAGCGCCAGCGCCATCACCAGCGGGTGTTCCCTCATTTGCAAGGGGGCGTGGCCCCATGCAAATGAGGGAATCCCTTTGCCTCTGCACCCGCGTCGTATTATAGATGAGGACGCAGAGGCAAAGAAGATATGAGAAGGCGCACTGACAGTGACCACTGAAAAGGTGGCGCACTGTCAGTGCGTCCACTGATGGCTGCCCTCTGGACGGGGGAAAGGCAGACATCCCCTTGCATGCGGGTGCAGTCACTCACTGCACCCGCCTGAAATGGAATCTGTAATCCCCCTTAAAAGTACAGGCAGGTTTCCGCCTGAACAGTGAAACACGGAGCGGCTGCTTCAAAGTCGCACTATATTTCACTTGAATGCGCTGCCCCAAGGCTGCACGACTTTGCGGCTGGCCTGGGAGCAGCATATTCAAACTAATAAAGCTCACTCTCCCTGTTAGCGCTGAGTGCACCTTTTGAAAGGTGTGCCCGGCACTAACATGTAAAATGCTCCCCATTCTATAATATGTCCCCAGATGCATTAAGCATTTTAACTGTCGCAAACACTCCAATTCAGTATTTGCGACTATTAAATGCCTTTTTCGTATGTACAGTCCTTTTTTCCGACTCCTACAATGGGATTCTGAATGGATACTTATTCAGTATCTGGAAGGGGTGTGTTGTAAGCGTCCCTTCCAGTGGTTGAAGTGCATTTAAAAAAGTTTGGGAACTGTAATGCAACATGCAATGGGGGCGGGGTGAGTGGGTGTTGGGGGTATTCAAGGGCATGTCTAAACAAGCATTGGCATAGCCAATAGGTCTCGCCTTTGGGACCTTATAAGTATTTAGCCATGCAGCACATTATCCTGGGTGCCAGAACATTTACTGTTCTTTATCGTGTAAGCTTTGACACTAATAGACACATTATAACACAGCATTGATAAGTACTTATTTAAAGTGTTATTTTTCTATAACTGGTAGTCTGAACTCACATATCTGGAAGTGCTTCCGTCCCAGATAATGAAGAGAGCTAGACTGAACTATAAAAGGCACAAGTGGCGCATATATTATTAGTAAATCTCTACTTTTAGACTCGTGCGTTTTATCCAGAGATGCAGCGTGCAATACACCTTCACTTATCCTAAGAAGCATCGCAGAACTAAAACCTAATGTCACTTTTAGCAAAGAGGCTCCAGAGTAGGTAAACAATGTTCTATTTTTGAGTACTAAAATAGAGAAAAACTAACCAAAAAAACACACAACTAAAGATGCCAGCAACAGCCTTGAGCCCAGGGCGTAAGTAACCCTACAACTAGTATCCATAAGGCGCTATACAGAGGTCTGTGAGCGTAACGAGAAAGGTAGTGCACTGGTTACTGGTGCAGCCAGGGGCAGATTCAGAAACTACTCTGCACCGCCACACTGCGTGCTGGAACATGAGGATTCCTGCAAACACTACACATGCACACTGCACGACATGTGCAGAAAGACGCACACTGGAAGTGCACTGCACCGTGCACAATGCATGCTGGAACACGAGGATTCCTGCAAATACTACACATGCAAACTGCAGGACACGTGCAGAAGACGCACACTGGAAGTGCACTGCACCGTGCACACAGCGGGCTGGTACAAGAGGGCACATGCAGAAACTACACGCACTGGCAGGGCAGACACAGAAAGACACACACTGCCTCTGATTACACTGGAAGTGCACTGCACCGTGCACACACCGTGCTGGAACAAGAGGGCATTGCAGAAACTACAAGTGCACTGCACCGTGTGCACAGCATGCTAGAACAAGAGGGCACATGCAGAAACTACACGCACTGGCAAGGTGCACACGGAAGACACTCTCTGATCACGCACTGGCAGGGCACACATGGAAAGACACGCTGTCTCAGATCACGCTGGAAGTGCACTGCACTGTGCACACAGCGTGCTGGTACAAGAGGGCACATGCAGAAACTACACGCACTGGCTGGGCAGACACAGAAAGACACACTGCCTCTGATCACGCTGGAAGTGCACTGCACTGTGCACACAGCGCGCTGGAACAACAGGAGCGCTGAGTAACCAGACGCCTGGGCCCCAGCTTCGGAAACCCTTTACAACCTACCTGCCCCTGTAGTTTAACAGTAACCTTTGCCCTCTGCAAGTGACCCTGTGCAGATCCAGCACATACCACCAATCTCTTAAGGCAACATAGGAACCTCCCGGCCTATCCAACCAGGCACGTGGCTTTCAGCCTCCACCGTGCCTAGTTCCATAGCGCTATGAGGCTGGTGTAAGCCGACTACTGGCGCGATATAAAACAAGGAAATAAATAAAATATAATTTACCATTACTGTAGTAGACTTGTCAACCTTCAGCAGTGGAATATGACTATGCACCTCGAAGCCTTCCTCTCTACAGCAACATTCCACGCGATCTTGTACAGAAGGAGGTCACACATTGAACGGTCATTAGAGCTGGGACAGAGTACTGCATACAGGCATGACACTTCCGTGAGGCGAGGGAGGGTGCACTGCTAAAGGCCAGATTATTGTCTCTAAAATCAGGGGTGGGTCCAGCAGGCAGATATTCATTTTCCATTAGTGCTGAAAGTCCTCTCACCCGTACTGTACACTACACCGGCGACCCTCACTCTCACAGATCTGATCAGACAGGGAGGCAGCTCAAGTGCCTGATTCTGCCCCAGCCCTACTGAGCCATCACAGACCCGCAACTTAACATGTCACTGTCTCCCAGCCCTTCCAGGTGTTATCAGCCAGGAGGCAGGTCAGGTTAATGAATCTACTCCAGCCATATCGACCTGTCACAGACTGACTCGCTTCCAGTCCTCCCAGATCTTCATAGCCCCCTTTCCAGGCATGTACAGGCCTAGCAGCTGATTCACTGTCCCGGACATACGAGGCATGCGAGCCTTACAGAGGCCTGACATGACACAACATGGGACTGACTCTCCGACCAAGTGCTGTATTGACACTGTGCGCCCCAGCCCTGCCGGCTTCAAAGAGGCACCAACCTGCCACAACATGTGACTAACTGACCGACCAGCCAAGGCCATGACATGCTACTGGATTCCTCAGCCCTGCTGTTCTGCAGAAGCACCGACATGCGACTGACTCTACTTTGGCTCTACCGGCCTACGTGCACCCGTGCCAGCTTTCCTAGAGCTGAAGTGCCTTCCTCTGTGTGGGACGCGTTTACATACCTGCATAAATGTATGAGCCTTACGCTAAGGCGAATATCCACATTCAGAGGAGGGCTCACATTCCACAGGCGCTACAAGGCGCTGGACGGATCATGCTCCAGCAGAGAGCAGGAACTCTTAGCGGGGTCAGAGTTCGTTACGCATGTGCAGACCATCTTCCCCCGATCCCCACCTCTCACCACCACCGAGCCGTCGGTAATCTGGCTGTGCAGAAGCGGCTCTTGTGGAGGGCAGCAACGAATCCCGAGTTCTGCTGAGTGAGACGCAGAGGTAATGTAAAGCATGCAGGAGCTCAGGGACTCCATATGGCCCTGCCTCGGGCACTGTAAACGGGGAGACGCCTCGGGTGCTGTAAACAATGTGCCGGTGTGAAGGGGGCGACACTTGGGGGTTGGCAGCAGCAGCTCAGGGCGCCACATGGCTCTGCCTCGGGCATTGTAAACAGGGGAGGTGCCAGAATAGGCGTGGCGCCCTGCGAACAAGGCAATGTACTTGTCGGTGTTGCTCTGCAGAGCTTCAATGCCCAGAGGGAGGAGGGGCCATCTCTACCTGAACAGTGAGAGGGGGCGGGCGAGAGGAAGATGGAGGAGAACGAGTGAGGAGATAGTGAACAAGCCTCGCAGCTGCCGGCTGGGGCCAGCCACACAATGCAGCGCGGCTCAGCAGCAGTCCCAGCTGTCACTGGAGACCGGTGACAGGAAAAACCAAGGCCCGGCCGGCAACGTGTTCAACTGAAAACGAGCGGTGAGCCGCAGAAGGGAGTGAAGCCGGAAACTACGGGGCGCATCGGGGGACAGGGAGGCGGGGGCGAGCGGGGGCGAGCGGCGCGGCAGCCTGCAAAGCAGTCCCAAAAGCGCTCGTGCGTCGTGGCTGGCGCTTTGGATGAGTACGCGCGGCAGACATGTGTTTCCACTTATCGCGCCCGCGTCTGGGCACGATAATTGGAAACACATGTTTGCCGCGTACTCCATCTCAAAAGGCCAGCCACGACGCACGAGCGTTTCTTGGACTGCTTTGAAAACTCGCTTACAATAAGTCTTCGCCTCTAAGCAGCGCTTGCGCGCTACTCGAGGCTCGACCTAAAAACTACAAAATTTTCTGGAACTTTTTTCAGTTTTTCACCTTCAGGTAACCTTCATATAAAATAATCCACAGCTTAAATGAAAATTAAGTGCAAGTTATGTTAATCAATGCAAAATGTACTATTGTACACTATGAAACGTTTATTAGTTAATGCACTGCACCAGAAAGCCACAGACCTGAATCTTGGTTGGAGCAGTGGAGAATCATGATTTGTGTATGTATAGTGCTACAAGGTCCAACACTACAACAGAAAGCACTGTGAACACTTTTTTAAACTTGCATTATGCACAGTATAAGAGAAGCTGCTACAAAAAGGTTCAAGATAAAAAAGTGCTTCCAAAATACAGATTTTAGTAATACCCAGACTGTGTCTAGTGCAATTTATTATATAAATGGCTTTTAAAAGCACACACTTCACAGCTTAGCTGGTAGCTCCCTTACAATACCTCTCAAAAAGAATAAATGTCTCTCATCAGGAAGCAATTTTTTTTGTAACTGTCTTTTAAAAGCACACATTTCACAGCTTAGCTGGTAGCTCCCTTACAATACCTCTCAAAAAAGAACAAATGTGTGTCATCAGGAAGTTTCCAGTGATTCCATCAATTAAAGGCAATACCGACTTCCAAGCACCCTTTACATTTAAAGATTGACCAGTTGTGCAAATTTACACTTCTTTCAGAGAAGCAGGCACCCTGGCAAGAGGGCTTGTATAGCTGTCTGCCCCTCCCTCGGTTTCACAGCACAGGTGGCTCCCTGTCTTACACTTCAGCTAATGCATTTCGGTTGTTGACTAAGTCTAATTGAAAAAGTATGAGCACGTCGTGCCCCTCAGATCACCCCACTTCGACCACTGGTCCCTACCAAATATTGAATCGATATCTTAACTATTAATGTTTTGCGACCGAAATATTTTACTGCCACCTCAAAGGAGGTGTTACTTCATAAGCAAAAATGTAAATGTAAAAAAATATTTGTTGTCCACAGGATCACTGCCAAACGCTCAAACAAACAAACAAAAATGCATTTTCTAACATACAGCTGTTTCCGATCAGTTTAAGGGCGGCATTTTTAAAAAAGTTTACTTTATTGAAATGCAATCACAGACATGGTGGTCTGCTAGCCCCAGCAGGTCACCATCCCCGTAATGGCCTTCAATCATAGTAAGTCATAGTTTGCTACCTACCTCATAAATATTCATATGCATAGTTGGTTTGTGAATCACTACGCATTCAATTTTTAGGAGCTGAACTATGAGTATATAGGTCAGTTCTTAGATTTCTTTACTGGTCGCAAAAATACTGGTCGCAATTTGCAACCAGTATTTTGTGACCAGATATTTGCACATCCCGCCCCTACTTCTTCTGTAGTATGGTTTATTTAATATATTTATATTACATTTATTCTCCACTTAATGAGGGCTATGCATGGGCTTAATTAAACTTTAAAAACTAATGAGGGGCAGCGATGATAATTTTTCATTGGGCGATGCTATTTACATTTGAGTCAGCGATGAGAGTGCGTCATTCGAAAAGCGAGTCTGAGATTTTTCACATCTTTGGTCTTCTTGACAAATTTGCACTTGGGTTTGCAGACTGACCGCTGGCTGTGATAAAAGCCCTTAAGTGTGTATGTGGTATGTTATCTGCAAATGGGAAGTAATGATGATAATTTCTTACCATTAGATCAATTTGGGAAAATGTAAAGATACCTTTTTGACGCTTTTATCCAAATCAAATGGGATGGTCAGGAATAAGTTAAACATGTTCTTGGCCATTTTAATAACAACTTTGGTAAGCTTCCATTCCTTTAGACCTTTACAGAAAGGAAACGAGAGCACTGTGATGCAAGAAACAGAATAAGATAGCTTTGTGAACTAATGCATCTCCCTATGAACATTTTTAACATCAGTGATGGTTTTCAGCACTTGCAATACCAAGGCTCGGACTGCATTGCACGAGGTTCTTGTGCATTCACAGCCTTTCACCCCTTGCAGGAGTCGCAACCACAGCCCAGCCTACAACACAAAACCCCAATGC
The DNA here is from genome assembly GCA_963921515.1 of Calotriton arnoldi. Taxonomy (NCBI): domain Eukaryota; kingdom Metazoa; phylum Chordata; class Amphibia; order Caudata; family Salamandridae; genus Calotriton; species Calotriton arnoldi. The sequence continues at coordinate 1,417,241 of CAWUFW010002304.1, forward strand.
AAATCTCTGAAGCCCTTTACCTAGTGTACGGCCAAATACCACTAATGCTCCAATAATCAACACCATATAACTACTAAAGATCCCCATATGCCATGCAATCTCGCAGTTTGGATCTGCGCCTTCTGTCCCAAAAGGAATAATTTGATTTCTGGGGGAGAGGAGGTGATGAGCAGCAGTGTATTCCGCTACTTGCTGCTGCTAGAACATTAATGCAGCTTTTGGGCCATGAAGAGATGGAAGGTAAAGAAAACTATGCAAGGACCAAGGAAGAACGAGAAATGTGAGTGGCCGTTTTTCAGGTAAAAGAAGTTGTGAGTTATGAGAGGGGGCTTAAGAGGGAGTGAGTAACAGGGAGTGTTTTAGTGAGAGAGGAGGATACCTGTGCGATGAGAGTAATGGGTGGATAAGAAGAGTTCATTTGAGACGATTTTGGAGAGTAAAGTGTGTGTAGAAAGAATTACTTTGAAGGAAAAATAAATAAAATTTACCAGATCTTCCCTAATATAATTGAGCAAGATAGAGAGCAGCTCAATCTTTGTTCCTCATTCCCTACCAATGATCTCACCTTAAGTAAATTCAAGCCACTCTTGCCTGAATCTATTCAGAAGGTACTGGCAACTGCTAAATCAGGGTCTCCTTCAGACACCGGCCTCCTCCTTGTCCCTTCAGCTTGCCCCTGTCATTTGCTCGCTATTTAACCTATTCATCTTCACTTGGAAATTTCCCTCTGCCTGGAAAGTAGCACTGATCACCCCTATTTAAAAAAAAAAACAATTTGTCATCTATGGATCTTACCAATTACTGACCCATTTCCCTTCTCCCGCTATTGGGTAAGCTGTTGGAAGGTCAAATTAATGTCCAGCTTATGGAACACCTTGAAACAAATAAACTGCTGGACACATCTCAATCAGGCTTTATACCCTGAGACCACGCTGGTCTCGGTGACCGACCGTATCAGTTGCTCTTTAGACAGCATAATTCCTTCACTGCTTGTGCAGTTGTACCTCTCCACAGCATTCAACACTGTCTCTCATACCAGACTGCTGCATAGACTGCAGGAGGCAGGAATCCATGGGACAGCACTATCATGGTTCAAAGACTTTTTACCGACTGAACCCAGACTATTAATCTGGGATCTTATAAATAGCTCACCTTGAAACTCGATAAGGGGGTGCCACAGGGCTCCTGTCTGAGCCCCGCCCTCTTTAACATCTACGTGGCCCTCCTCGTCAACCTTGTTAAAACGTTTGGCTTTCAACCAGTGCCATATGCTGATTATACGCACCTAATAATCACCCTCTATCAAGACCTGAACAATGCTAACGCTCATTTCTCAGCAGGTATGACAGCCATTGCGATTTGAATGACAGAGACCTGTTTCCAACTAAATGCCAACAAAATTGAAATCATGCTGTTTTCTAAGGCTCAGCAGCTCTGGACACCCGACTGGTGGCCCTCTGAACTTGGCCTAGCTCCAACTCCCAAATTGGTTGTAAAAAACATAGGCGTTCGCCTTGATCAATCACTCAATATGAAAGAACAGGTTGGTATCACCACTGGCACATGCTTTCATATGCTGCGGCTGCTACGGAGAGTTTTCTCCCGCCTCCCACAATCGGGGAGGAAAACTCTAGTCCAAGCATTGGTCAGCAGCCTCTTGGATTACTGTAATGCTTTATTGGCTACCATAAATGAGACAGTCTTAAATAAATTGCAAGTCATTCAAAACACTGCAGCACATCTCATTCATAATCTTCCAACCAGGACGGCCTCTGCCCCTTTTTTGCACACGCTTCATTGGCTGCCAATTCGCAAAAGAATCATTTTTAAGGTTTGATGTCTGACTCATAAGTCCTTGCACGGTAAAGCGGCAAGTTACATTTTCTCAAAGCTCATCCACTATTGTCCAGGCAGATCCCTAAGATCTAGTGATAAAGCATTGCTCACAATACCATGTATCAGCAAATCCTGTTCAGGAGGTAGATCCTTTCCATACCTAGCCCCCCTACTTTGGAACAAGCTCCCATTCCATATACGTCAATGCACGAACCATTACATATTCAGGAAACTTCTTAAAACATCGTTATTTCTGGCCTAATTAGTATGATCATCTGGTTATGAGCGGCATTGCGCCGAGATACCCCTCCCAGGGTGATTTGCGTGCATTATATATTAAATTAGCCTAACATAACAGTGAGACAAGTATATGTAGTGAAAGGAAATTGCAAGAAGTGAACGTATTAGAGGTAGTTGTGAGAGGAGGATGAGCAAAAGTGTAAGATGTGTGGGGTGGGCTAGAGGAAAGCGAGGAGGAAAATGGGAGGAACACATGGCAGAGTGTAAGCAAATGGAGAGAGTGATGAGTTTGAAAGAGGAGGCTAAGTTAGGATGATGAGATAGAAGGTTGTGTGAGATAGAGGAAGGAGGTAAAAGGAGGATTTGTCCAACGTGTGTGAATGGAGGAATGAGGATAAATCATAGCAAAGATTTTAAGTGAAAGAATATATGAGAAAGGGATATGTTATGTGAGACAAAGGCGATGGGAGGGCTGGTTTTGCTAATGATGCCACCAGCAAGGGCTATCATATTGATCATACCAGCAGCAAAAATAGTTGCACTGCAGGCAGGGGGTGGTGTGTAAACATCTTTCCACTTCTCTGGGAGTTTAATAAAGTGTTAGGAGTAGGAGAGGTAAGGCAAGAAGAGAGGGGGTAGAACTGAAAAGAGGAATATACATGAGAGGGGAGGAGGAGGAGAAATTGAGAAGAACGGAATATGAAAACAGAGTAGGGTGTTAGTCGGAGAAGAGAGATTGAGAAGAGAGAGAAATGAGACCCCCATGCATGGATGCAAAAAAGAGGGGGTCAAAAAAACGAGAGAGAAAGAGAGGTGGACAGAGAGGAGGAGAGAGAGGAATGAGGCAAAAGAGTGAGATAGGAGGACACAGTACCAGAATATCGTAAAACAAAATATCGTCTGACGAAAATATGCTTTAAATATTGTTTACAGAAATATTGTTCATTGGAGTTAGTAACAAAATATACACCGAATTTGACAATATTTTGTAAATGATATTTAGGACACCATATTTATGTCAATTGATAAGTTTGCTTTCCATATTCAGCCACACAACAGATGGGGAAAATGTGTGAGTAACAGCAAGAATGAGAAATTGTGGGAGGCAAAGAGAGAAACGGACCAGAACGAGAGAGAGGGGGGTGGAGGGAGAAATAAAGAGAGGAGAGGAAGAGGACAAAATAGTTATGAAGTCATTTTGAAACAGGCTTTTTCTTCTGGCTCATTTTTCATTCTAAGTAGGTTGGTCTCTTCAAGGGCATAGCAAGAGCTTCACCTGTCAGAGCTTAAATCCCTCACCTATGCAGGCATGAGTGCATGTGAATACCAGAATAGCAGCGGTTGCTACATGTCATGTTTGTGGTGCACTGATTTGGCCACAAGTTATGGCAGGCTAGAGCTGGTTCCCTCGAGTCCCTGCTATGGTTAGACATCAGCTCTAGTAACACTGGGGGGTCCTATAGTCGGTTCTTCCACGAATGCATGCAGCAACTTTCGGCACGCAACCTTAACCCAAGTAACAGCCTTCTAATTAAGTACTAAGAAGCGCACTCAACTGTGTTCCTACTCTTCCAACAAGGTGACCCTTGTCAAACGTAAGCACGCATGGGCAGTGATCAACACCTACCAGGTGGCCTCTCTTCCATCATACCTAGCTTGTACATACCCTTTGTATTTAAAACAGAGATTCCTAACACTTGGACTAGGTGAGTGGCATCTTTTGAAAACTCTATCCCAGTGGCGCCGTCCATCAGATAAGCTTGTGTGTAGGGGCTGTGGGGAATCGGTCGAGTCTCTGGAGCACGTTGTATGTCTTTGCCCAGCACTGACGAACCTGCGTAGATCAAAACTGAGGCACGAGTGGAACAGATTGGGAGTCCGGTCTTGTAGGCAGGGCATTATTACAGCACTGAATCTGGAAAACACGGCCCTAAACATCAGCTTCACAATCTTTGTATATCTCGCATACCGTAAGTTCAACCAGATATCTCAAGCAATTTTTTATTTGACTTTCACTCATTTATCTGATTCTACAGGTACTATGCGGGGCGCCTTAGGCCCCTAACCTATGTAGCTAACAACGCAGTCTGTCCTGTGAATATTGTTCTTGCCAAAACATAATGTATACTTGTTAACTGGCATCATTTTTTGTATAATGTGTTCCTGGCATTTCTGCAATTGAAGAGTGCAAAAGAACTAAACAGATTTAAACGGATGTATGACGATACCACGCATGCATTACATCGCATGCCATTAGATCGCGGTTTTAACAACGCAAGTCGTTACAACGACTTGCGTTGGAAGCGTGGACTTAGGAGTAGTTTAATTTACTATTCCAACTCCAGCCTACGTACAGTAGGGAAGGTGTTGGATAGTAATTTAAACTACTCCTTGTCCTATAGCGCCCTCCAGTGCAAGTCGTTGTAACGACTTTCGTTGTAAAAACCGCGATCTAATGGCATGCGATGTAATGCATGCGTTCTAAAGGTTGTTTCCCATTTAAACAATCACATAGATGTCTTATTCTATGTGCCTGGCATGTCACAAACATGTGATATTTGTCAGCACCTGCCAAAAAAACATCTGGAACAATCCCCCATCTCCCATCACAAGTGGCAGTCTTGTCAAGGGTGTAGTAAAAATCTAAGATAGATTTATGTTGTTAAAGTTTATATTTTGAGGTTACAGGTGCGAAAACACATGTATTTGCCTTGAATTTACCATAATAACCGACACTATGTTGCTTAGCTGTTGCCTTCTTGTTTGTCCATATTAAGCATAGGCTGCACAGGCAGGTACACTTTTGACATATTTAGCGTCACTCTCATTTAGGCCATCACTGTGCAAGGATTCTCAATTAAGCAAGCTCATGTAACAAGATACAGCGTGTGTTGGCAACTTCATTGGATGTATGTACGGAATGATTTGCATGACAGTTTGGAGTGGGCACAGTGCGGGGGTTATCAATTAAGCAAGCTCAGCGACTAGGTGTTGATTTCTTGCATCTTTATTCAACATCTTCTGCATTCTTCTGACAAGAAAGCTGTGCACCTGTAGTATTATCAGAGTTTTAGTTCTTGTCACATGTATTCTGTTGATGTGTATTAAGAGGAAAACCTACAAAAGATCATATAAGGGAGTGGATTGGTTAATAGGGGAAACCTTTGAGGCTTTGCATTGCAATATCCCATTTTGCTTATTTTTGCTTAATAAACATGATCAGACTTCAAGTAGGCATACAAGCACTTCGGTACTTCAACAAAATATGGTGCTTCAGTCAGAAACCACCTAGCACTCAGCTGAGATCAAAATTGAGTTGGACTAGACTTCATATAATAACCCCATTCGTAAAGGTAAGGGGAGAGATTTCTCCAGGGGAACTTCGGTGGAGCACAGCTCAGCACTCAACCTGTCCATCAGGTCAGATGTGTTGATATGGTTGAGTTTTATGAAATGTGAAGTGTGTGCATACTTATTTCTTTGCATGTTTTAGGAAATTTAAAGACGTCTGGATAGGAGACTACGGGTCAAGCCTGGATGGCTAGGTAAGTTTGCGGGGAGTCCTAGGACCTATGAGTGTGAACGCAATCAATGGTATAGAAGAAGTAGGATCTCAAAGCACTGCGAAAAGAGGAAGATAAGCAGGAGTGCCAGGACCCAACCACATATCCTATAAGGATGAAAGTGAGCTAAGGAACGATTGATAGAAAATATAATTGGTAGCAGTATGTCCTTGCTGATAATACCGCCTTGGCTTAGCTAAAGATGAGTTGGCGAATGATGTGATTGAATTATATGTCTGGTGAAGGCATATTAGACAAAGATTACTAAATAAAGGGAGTCTCTAGCAGACTACCTAGATTGACTTTAGGATGTTTTCAAAAGGTACTCTGGGATTGCCCAGCCAAAGGAACAAGCTCATGACATTATGGATGCTACCTTTGTACAGAGATTGTTGCCAAAGGTTCAGGAACACTTGCATACTGTTGGAAATGTACACTTTCTGCAGGGTAATCCCAAATATTTTGCCTTTTTGCTTAAACCCATTTGTGCTTGCTATAGAACTCTGTACACTTTATCCCAGCTTACCAGTGACAAAGTGCTTGTCCTCTTCCTTTCAATATGGTAAAATAAGTATACTCTTGATTGGCATATTTAATCTACCTAGTATATCGTACCCACAGTGTACACACTGCCTGTAAGTTAAACATCACCAGTGGGCTGCAGCACTCTTTGTGCTAGCCTTTACAGTGGCAGAGTAAAACATGACTGAAGGCCTGCCATCAGTAGCCTAGTTGTGCAGGTTTTGATTGTAAATTCAGACTGTCAAAATAAACCCTATCTATGTCACCCCCAAATAGGCCTTATTGCCCATAAAGGCAGGGAACATGGTATTTAAAGGTAGGAAATGTATACGTTTAATGTTAAACATATCCTTACAGTAAAAATGCCCTCAAAGCCACGTAGCAGGTTCGGCTGTTCCATTGGAAAACACTGAGATGCAATATTAAATACTATTCCTGTATCTCGGGAATAGAACTAGCTAAAAACAAATTAAACAACTATTTTTAATAGTTGTTAAAAATCCATTTCAATTGACGCTTCATGAGTCCTATTCTATTCATTATTTATATAAATAATTAAAACAAAATTCTGATACAAACTAAGCAGAACGTACCCGTGATTGGGGGTAAATCAATTCCTGCTCTATTGTATTCTGGGTGATGCAGTTTTCATCGTCGCACCACGTTAGTCCCAAAAACATGGCAGAATCCTTTGTTTCTTTTATGGAGGATTTTGACTTAGAAACTAATTTATCTAGATTCTACATAATGGCTTGTGGACACAAACACTCTAAATTGTGTACTATCTTTGAGAACGTTAACATTTTAGAAAGAGTGCAACATTTTACCCACTTAGTTCTTTTTGACTCTGGAAGCACTTAGTTCCACTGCATATCAACTAGATGTAAAAACAGTTACTGATGTGATCTGCTCTTTGTTTATTATAACTGTTAATTTGGGCACTAATACAATCTCGCCATTTTTATGGAAATCTACAAAACACAATGCCTACTTATTGTTTCATATGGTGAAGGGGTTTGGGCTTATGTAAACATTAGAAGCTTACGGGCTGAGGAAAATAAGTTTTGCTGGCCTCACCTTTCCCTTCCATTGAGCACACCACACTTTATTTGCCATGAGAATGGGAGATGGATTAACTTGAAAATGCTGTTCAATTGGCCCTTTTCCTTCAGTGAATTTCAATCTGGAGTAATGCTAATGCTGCTTTTAATCATGAGGTTATTAAAGATTGACTCAATTGTGACAGAGGTATGATGATCCCTTGGCTCTAATATGTTAACAAGCATCTCAAATGCAATAGGTCTTGCATTTACAAGAGTTTTAGCTATTGGCATTGTAAATGACAATGCCTTTTATGTATCTGTTTTGATAATTAACAAATAAATAAAAGGCATTGTCATTACAATGCCAATAGCTCAAACTCTTTAAATGCGAGACCTATTTCACTTCAAAGACGCGGCCGCCATTGTCCCGGGCTGCTTGGAAAGTGAAAGCGTGCATGACGCGTTGAATGTTGCAGGAAAGCATGTCCGTGCCTGCAGCAGGAGGAAACTCATGAAAGAAAATAGAGCTTACAGACTAAATAAGACATACCGTTTAACAACAGAAGTAAAAGGGCCAGTCCTTATTGGAGGTTACAAATGAAGACAAGGCGGTACTAAGGAGGGACAAACAAGCCTATTTGCATGTCTTATATCATTTCCTTTAGGGCAGTAGGCCAATGATTTTGTTTGTGTGTGCCCCTTCAATGAGATATCTGACCAGACATTACTCTATTTTAATTTGTTTTGTAAGTTTTACTGTAAATATGCTAAGTTATTTATCATTCTTTTACTGAAAAGATACAACAACAGAACATGTGAGCCTGCATCATGCTTTTTACAGCCTTTAAAAACATAGGATATCTGTTTTGCAGTTGTGTCCTTTTTAAAGTCAATTGTACGTCACCAGAGTACTGTGATGTTTTACCAATACCTGTTTTATATATATATATATATATATATATATGTATAATATATATATTACCTACTGGCGGTCGCCAGTAGGTAGTTATAGTTAGGACCTATTATCCATAAGAAAAGCGTTTTTTGATTTGCCAATATCTTTGGCGCCGTTTGACGAATCTTCGCGAAGTTTTCAAAACTAATGACCAGCTCAGGTCAGCTCCTGTCTTGAAAGTTTGGGGGTGATTCGTCAAGCGGGGGTTGAGAAAAAAGGGGGGTCCCAAAACACGTTTTCCCCATGTTAATTTCCATAGGAAACTTTGGAACAGGCTACAGCCCGAACTGCTGAACGGAATTACACCAAATTTGGCAAAAAGGTAGCTCTTGGTTCAGAAAGCGACCTTTTTTTAAAATGGTGTAAATCCGTTCAGTAGTTCCTGAGAAATTCAAAAAATAAAAATATTGATATCTGAGCACCGAGGAGGATTCGCGAATCCTCCCGAACACGAGCTTCATTCTGATTGGCTGCCAACACTCCAAACCAGGAAGTGTTAGCAGCCATCTTGTGACTCGGTAACCTAGTCACAAGAAAAAAGGTGAAAAAAAAGATGAAAAAGGGGCAGGGTAGAAACACCCTGACCCCCTAGGCCTGCTCAGGGGTCCCTACAAGGTCCCCCAGGGCCAAAAAAGCATTTTTAAAAATAATTTCGGCCGATTCGCTGGGTGCGCGAATCCGGCTGAAATTATTTTAAAAACGAAGTCTTGAGACTCCCGCGCTCGTTTGTTTCAAGCCCCGGGTGGGCCAGGTCCCGGAAGCATTTCTTAATTATGGTGTGGGGCCCCCACAGCCCCGGGGACCGCCACCTCCCCGGGGCTTTGTTTATCATATGCGGGGGCACTCTCCTGCCCCCCCACGCTACCCCGGGGACCGCCACCTCCCCGGGGCATTTGTAATTATGTGCGAGGGGCCTCGCGGGCCCCCCAAGCCCCGGGGACCGCCACCTCCCCGGGGCTTAAATCAATATAGATAAGTGTGGGGGGGCTCCTGCCCCTCCCCACACTGCCCCGGGGACTACCACCTCCCTGGGGCAATTTTAAATAAAGGGCGGGGTCCGTTGTGGACCCCCGGCCCCGGGGACCACCGCCTCCCCGGGGCTTTACAAATGCTGGGAGGGGGGCCGCGCAGCCCTCCTCCTGGAGCCCTCGATGGCCCTGGGAACCGTCACACCCCAGGGCCGGCTCCTGCAATGTCCCGGGGTGCCCACCCCATGGACATTGCCGTTTGCAATGACAGGGCGGGATCTGTGCGTCTCCCGCCCTGTCATTGCAAACACTGCTTTGCTTATTGGAAGCGAGAGCAGGAAACCTGCTCTCGCTTCCAACAAGCAAAGCAGAATTGCTTTTGGGCAGAGGGAGCTGCATGTTAGCAGCTCCCCTTGTCCAAAAGCAATGCCCGCTCCCGCAGGAGGCGGGGAGCCAACAGGGACCGTGGGGGCATTGGGGCTCCCCCCATGGTGCCCAACTTGAGGGCCGGCCCCGGGGGATGGGGTCCCCGGGGCCAGAAGTGGTCCTGGAGGGGGGCCACTCCGCCCCCTCACCTTTAATGTAATCATTTAAAAAAATAAATACGGAAAGCCGGCCCCCGGGGATGGGTCCCCGGGGCCATAATTGGCCTCAGGAGGGGGGCCACGCGGTCCCCCTCTCGGGAAAATATTTTTAAAATAAATTAAAAAAACTAGGCCAGGCCCCGGGGGATGGGGTCCCCAGGGCCAGAAGTGGCCCAGGGGAGGGGGTCCACGCGGCCCCCCTCCCAGGAGAAATAAAAAAAAAATTACAAAACGATGCCAGGCCCCAGGGGATGGGGTCCAGGTGCCAATAGTGGCCCAGGGAAGGGGGGCCATGCGGCCCCCTTCCTGTTTTTTTTTATTAAAAAAAAAACAAAAAAATGCTCAGGCCCATAAATAATTAAGGGAAGGGGGCACACAGCCCCCCTTCCAAAAGCCGGAATTCCCCGGAGGCCCCGCCCTCTCCATGCACCACTGTGCAAACGTGCCTCCTGGCGTGTTCTGAATTGGGGGATTAAGTCCCCTTGATTCCCGAGGGTCCCTGGGGGCCAACTAGCCCACCAGGTACCTCCAGTAAGTCCCACACAGTGGATTGCTAGGAGGTCTTTGGAGGCCACACCCCCCTTTCGCCACCACTCTGCAAACACGCCCCCTGGCACACTACTGGTTGGGGGATGAAGTCCACTTTACTCCTAAGAGACTTTGGGGGCCAAGAAGCCCTCCTGGTACCTCCTGTAAGTCCTACGCAGCAGAATTGTTAAGCGCTGGTCGGAGGCCCAGTCCCCCTTTCTCCAGCACTCTGCAAATGCGACTAGTAGTTAAAGAAGCATTTGCAATGCAATAGGTCTTGCATTTGCGAGAGTTAGAGCTATTGGCGTTGTAAATGTAAACGTTTTTTACTAATGTTTTTTGGAGTGGAGTGGATGTACGTTGTGTGTAGTGAAATTATGTGGTATGTTGTGCAGTGAAATTATGTGGATAGAAAGTATGTGGTATTTAGTATATAGCTATTATGTAGAGTGGGATTATGTGTTATGGAGAGTAATTATGTGATATGGTAGTCTGTGTTGTGGAGTGGTAACCTCAGGTTTAGTCTTCCTCGTTTCCATAGAAGCTAAACTATAAACTCTATGAGACAAAAAAAAGATGGAAGCACTGAGGAGCACTTCTGGACCTAGTCAGAGGTATGAGCAGGGCCACTGGAATTATGCAACTGTCCAGCTGCACCGGTTTTCGCATAATTATACATTTTCCACATTTGCCACATAATCCATCATCTGCTGCATAATCTGCGGATTTGAACAAAAAAAACCTTGTTTCTAGCTCAAACGGCTCAAACGTTACCAAAAATGCAGCGACAAGTGTTACAGCATGGTGGAAGACCCTTTGCAAACCTGGAATGGTCATCTGTTACTTATTGCTAAATGTGGGTGTTAAATTGGTGCTAATGGTGTGCAAACCACTCTTGCTTCTTTCTGCGCCTCTCTTGCCTCTTTCTGCATTTCTGTTGCTTCTTTCTGCACCTTTCTTTCTTTTTCTGCACTTCTTTTGCCTCTTTCTGCTCATCTCTTCCACTTTCTGCACCTCTCTTGCCTCTTTCTGCACCTCTGTTGCCTCTTTCTGCACCTCACTTGCTTCTTTCTGTACCCCTCTTGCCTCTTTCTGCACCCTTCTTCCCTCTTTCTGCACCTCTTTTGCCTCTTTCTGTACCCCTCCTGCCTGTTTTGGCACATCTCTTGCCTCTTTCTGCACTTCTGTTGCCTCTTTCTGCACCCCTCTTGCCTCTTTCTGCATCTCCTTTGCTTCATTCTGCCCTTCCCATGCTTCTTTCTGCACCTGTCTTGCTTCTTTCTGCACCCCTGTTGTCTCTCTCTGCACTCATCTTCCCTCTTTCTGCACCTCTCTTGCCTCTTTCTACATCTCACTTGCCTCTTTCTGTACTTTTCTTGCTTCATTCTACACCTCTGTTGCTTCTTTCAGCAATTCTCTTGCCTCTTTCTGCACTTCTCTTGCCTGTTTCTGTACCTCTCTTGCCTCTTTATGCACCTCTCTTGCCTCTTTCTGCACCTCATTTGCTTCTTTCTGCTCCCCTCTTGCCTCTTTCTGTAACCCTCTTCCCTCTTTGTGCAACTCTCTTGCCTCTTTCTGTACCTCTGTTGCTTCTTTCTGCACTTCTCTTGCCTCTTTCTGCACCCTTTGTGCCTCTTTCAGCACCTCTGTTGCTTCTTTCTGTACTTCTCTTCCTTCTTTCAGCACCCCTCGTGCCTCTTTCTGCACCCTTCTTCCCTTTTCCTGCACGTCTATTGGTTTTTTCTGCACTGCTCTTGCCTCTTTCTGCACCGCTCTAGCCTCCTTCTGTACCTCTGTTGTTTCTTACTGCACTGATCTTGCTTCTTTCTGCACCTCTCTTGCAAATTTCTGTACCCCTCTTGCCTCTTTCTGCATCCCTCTTGCCTCCTTCTGCACCTCTGTTGGTTCTTTCTGCACTGCTCTTGCTTCTTTCTGCACCTCTTTTGCCTGTTTCTGAAACTCTCTTGCCTCTTTCTGCACTTCTGTTGCCTCCTTCTGCACCTCTGTTGCTTCTTTTTTGCAATTCTCTTCCTCATTCTGCACCCCTCTTGCCTCTTTCTGCACCTCTGTTGCTTATTTCTGCATTTCTCTTGCTTCTTTCTGCACTTCTCTTGCTTCTTTCTGCACCCCTCTTGCCTCTTTATGTACCCCTTTTGCTTCTTTCTGCACCTCTCCTGCCTCTTTCTGCACCTCTCTTGCCTTTTTCTGCAGTTCTATTGCCTCTTTCTGCACCTCTTTTGCTTCTTTCTACACTTTTCTTGCCTCTTTCTGTACCCCTCTTGCCTCTTTCTGCACCTCTGTTGGTTCTTTCTGCACTGCTCTTGCTTCTTTTTGCACCTCTGTTGCAAATTTCTGCATCCCTCTTGCCTCTTTCTGTGCCCCTCTTCCCTCTTTATGCACCTCTCTTGCCTCTGTCTGCACACCTGTTCCCTCTTTCTGCACCCCTTTTGCCTGTTTCTGCAACTCTCTTGCGTCTTTCTGCAGTTTTCTTGCCTCCTTCTGCACCTCACTTGCTTCTTTCTGCACCCTTCTTCCCTTTTTCTGCATATCTCTTGCCTCTTTCTGCACCTCTCTTGCCTCATTCTGCACTTCTCTTGCTTCTTTCTGCACCTCTCTTGCTTCTTTCTGCACCCTTCTTCCCTTTTTTGCATTCCTCTTGCCTCTTTCTGCTGTTCTCTTGCCATTTTCTGCACCTCTCGTGCCTCTTTCTGCACCTCAATTGCCACTTTCTGCACTTCTCTTGCTTCTTTCCACACCTCTGTTGCTTCTTTCAGCAATTCTCTTGCCTCTTTCTGCACTTCTTATGCTTGTTTCTGTACCTCTCTTGCATCTTTCTGCACCTCTGTTGCCTCTTTCTACACCTCACTTGCTTCTTTCTGCACCCCTCTTGCATCTTTCTGCACCCCTCTGTTCTCTTTCTGCACCTCTCTTGCCTCTTTGTGCACCTCTCCTACCTTTTTATGCACCCCTCTTGCTTCTTTTTGCACCTCTGTTGGTTCTTTCTGCACTGCTCTTGCTTCTTTCTGCACCTCACTTGCCTCTTTCTGCACTGCTCTTGCTTCTTTCTACACCTCTGTTGTTTCTTTCAGCAATTCTCTTGCCTGTTTCTGCACTTCTCTTCCTTCCTTCTGCACCCCTCCTGCCTCTTTCTGTACCCCTCTTGCCTCTTTCTGCACCCCCCTTTTCTCTTTCTGCACCTCTCTTGCCTCTTTCTGCATCCCTGTTCCCTCTTTCTGCACCTTCCCTGCCTGTTTCTGCACCTCTCTTACCTCTTTCTGTATCTCTGTTGGTTCTTTCTGCACTTCTCTTGCTCTTTCTGCACCCTTCACGCCTCTTTCAGCACCTCTGTTGCTTCTTTCTGCACTTCTCTTCCTTCTTTCTGCACCCCTCCTGCCTCTTTCTGTACCTCTCTTGCCTCTTTGTGCACCTCTCCTACTTTTTTCTGCACCCCTCTTGCCTCTTTTCACACATCAGTTGGTTCTTTCTGCACTGCTCTTGCTTCTTCTGCACCTCACTTGCCTCTTTGTGTACTTCTCTTGCTTCTTTCTACACCTCAGTTGTTTCTTTCAGCAATTCTCTTGCCTTTTTCTGCACTTCTCTTCCTTCTTTCTGCACCCCTCCTGCCTCTTTCTGTACCTCTCTTGCCTCTTTGTGCACCTCTCCTACCTCTTTCTGCACCCCTCCTGCCTCTTTTTGTACCTCAGTTGGTTCATTCTGCACTGCTCTTGCTTCTTTCTGCACCCCTCTTGCCTCTTTCTGCACCCCTCTTTTCTCTTTCTGCACCTCTCTTGCCTCTTTCTGCACCCCTGTTCCCTCTTTCTGCACCTTTCCTGCCTGTTTCTCTACCTCTCTTGCCTCTTTCTGTACCTCTGTTGGTTCTTTCAGTACTTCTCTTGTTCTTTCTGCACCATTCGTGCCTCTTTCAGCACCTCTGTTGCTTCTTTCTGCACTTCTCTTCCTTCTTTCTGCACCCCTCCTGCCTCTTTCTGTACCTCTCTTGCCTCTTTGTGCACCTCTCCTACCTTTTTCTCCACTCCTCTTGCTTCTTTTTGCACTTCACTTGCTTCTTTCTGTACCTCTCTTGCCTCTTTCTGCACCTCTGACTTAGAGGTAGTTTTAATCCCCCTGCCCTATTATGTACTAGGGCCTTACGGGGAGGTCATGCCAATCACAGGGGTACCCCAACCCATAGTGTACCCTAGTGCATGTAGGTGTTTTCACTGTATTCTAAGTGTCTTTCAGCATAGCACTGGCTCTGGGCCAGGTTAGTCAGAGTCAGTTACCACCAGTACCAGTCAGCAAAAAGTTGGGGGCACAGGATGACTTTGCAACAAGGCCTCTTTCTGCACCTCTGTTGATTCTTTCTGCATATCTCTTGCTTCTTTCTGCACTTTTCTTCATTTTTCTGGACTTCTGTTGCCTCTTTCTGCATTTCTCTTGCTTCTTTCTGCGCCTTTCTTCCTCTTTCTGCACATGTCCTACCTCTGTAGGCATAGTTAGAAATTAGCATTTAAAAAACCTTTGAAATTCACTGAAAAAACCATAGGTTTCAGGGACGTTATAGTTAGAAATTAGCATTTAAAAAAACCTTGGAAATTCGCTGGAAAAACCACAGGTTTCAGGGACGTTATAGTTAGTTGGACATTTCACTCGTACAAAACCAGAGAAATTCAGCCGTTATAGTTAGTTGAGCTAACTATAACTCGTGCCCCCGAAATGCACTGCTGATGACGTCACATATTACATCATTCATGACATGGTCAGTGACATCACTGATGACATCACTGATGACATCTCAAATGACATCACTGATGACACCATCCACGTGATAATCTGATGCACCTCCTCACACTCTAATATAACCTTTGATACACCCACTCTAAAATACAGACTACCATTTTCGAAACCATAGACACACCAATACCAGTTACACAATACCCACTCACTGATTCCTAGGTCTACACACACATCCACTCATTCACCCATACAGTCACTCATACATGCAGTCACTCATCAATACAGCACTATCTTATGCACTCATACACCTATAGAGACACTCACACACCGCCACTCATCCATAGAGTTACTCACACACCTAGTCAGTCATGCAAAGAATCAATCACACTCCCATTTACTCACCTATACAGTTATACACACACCACCTCACTTATTCATACAGATACTAACACATACTTACTCTTATACAATCACTGATACAAGCACGCACTCATCCATACAGCCACTCTCACAATCACTCACTCACGTATAGTCATTTATATACTCCAACACTCACATATACTGCCTTTCACATATGTAGTTACTCACACATGTAGCACTGAGACATCCATTCACTCACCAACACACCCATACACACACTCACCCACCCAAACAGCCCTTCACAGATGCGCTCTTGAACCCATATACCCAGTGAATCACCCACTCACACATCTATGCACAGAGTCACACACACCCCACCCACCCACACAGGCACTCAGGCACCCATACAAATACTCAGACAACCAATCAATAACCCATATAGACACTCATGTAGCTACTCACCAACTCATGCAGCCGCTTACACACCAACTGACAGACTGATACAGACATTCACACAGATTAGTCACTAACCCATGCATTCAGTAAGACACGTTTAATCACTCACTTATACAGTCAGTCACGCACCTACTAAATCATCCATTCAGACACTTATACACTCACTCATTCTTCAATACACATTGGCATATATATATATAAAACATATTTAAACTTTATAGAAACACACAGTCACTGGATGATGTCATCAGTGATGTCGTTTGAGATGTCATCAGTGATGTCATCAGTGATGTCACTGACCTTGTCATGAATGATGTAATATGTGACGTCATCAGCAGTGCATTGCGGGGGCACGAGTTATAGTTAGCTCAACTAACTATAACAGCCGAATTTCTCTGGTTTTGTACGAGTGAAATGTCCAACTAACTATAACGTCCTTGAAACCTGTGGTTTTTTTCTGTGAATTTCTAAGGTTTTTTAAATGCTAATTTCTAACTATAACGTCCCTGAAACATATGGTTTTTTCAGTGAATTTCAAAGGTTTTTTAAATGCTAATTTCTAACTATAACGTCCCTGAAACCTATGTTTTTTTCAGTGAATTTCAAAGGTTTTTTAAATGCTAATTGCAAACTATAACCTCCCTGAAACCTATGGTTTTTTCAGTGAATATATATATATATATATATATATATAATCTACTGGCGGTCGCCAGTAGATAGTTATAGTTAGGACCTATTTTCCATAGGAAATCCGCAACATTCTATTTGAAATAACTCTTGCGCCGGTTGACGAATCTTCGCGAAATTTTCAAACTTTGTGGCCCGCTCCGGTCCGCTCCTACCCTGAAAGTCTTGGGGTGATTCGTCAAGCGGGGCCGAGAAAAAGGGGGTCCCAAAACGTGTTTTCCCCATTCATTTTCCCCTAGGAAACTTTAGCCACGGCTACAGCCCGAACTGCTGAACGGAATTACACCAAATTTGGCAAAGAGGTAGTTCTTGGTTCAGAAAGAACCCTTTTGTTAAATGGTGTAAATCCGTTCAGTAGTTCCTGAGAAAATCAAAAGGAAAATCACATATATATCTATGGCCGTGTCGTATTCGCGCACCCTGAGCGCACCCTGCGCGCACCTTCCCGATCACGAGCTGCATGCTAATTGGCTGTCAAGTGGATGTGTTGGCAGCCATTTTGTCCCTCGGTAGAACCGAGGCACAAGAAACAAGTGCGCAAAATGCACAAAGGGGGCAGGGTAGAAACACCCTAACCCCCTAGGTCTGCTCAGGGGGTCCCACAAGGACCCCCTGGGCAGAAAAAAGCATTTTTTTTTAAATCGGCGGGATGCGCTTAGGGTGCGCGGATTCCCGCCGATAAAAAATGAAGCGCGGTCTCCCGTGCTTCGTTCTAATTGGCCCCCGGGTGGGCCAAGTCCCGGGGGCATGCGGGGGTTAATAAAAATGATTGGGGGGCCTCTGAGGCCCCCCCAAGCCCGGGGACCGCCACCCCCCCGGGGCTTTTATTTCAAAATGGTGCGGGAGGGCACTCGGCCCTCCCGCAGCCCCGGGGACCGCCACCCCGGGGCTTCTTTTTATTTAATTAAATGAACCTGTGTGGGGGCTCGAGCCCCCCACATGCCCCGGGACCGCCACCTCCCGGAGCACTAATAGTAAATGCGGGGGTCCGTTACGGACCCCCGAGCCCCGGGGACCACCACCTCCCCGGGGCTTTAAAGACATGGGAGGGGGGCCGCGCGGCCCCCCTCCTGGAGCCTGTGGTGGCCCTGGGGACCGCCACCCCCCAGGGCCGGCTCCTGCAGTGTCCCGGGGTGCCTACCCCCGGGACACTGCTGTTTGCAATGGCAGGACGGGAGCCTCGCGGCTCCCGTCCTGCCATTGCAAACTTGCTTTGCTTCATTGAAGCGAGAGCAGGAAACCTGCTCTGCTTCAATGAAGCAAAGCAGATTGCTTTTCCATAAGGGGAGCTGCATGTCAGCAGCTCCCTTATGGACAAGCAATGCCGGCTCCCGCAGGACGCGGGAGCCGGCGGGACCGTGCGGGGATTGGGGACCCCCACGGTCCCCAACGAGTGGCCAGGCCCCAGGGGATGGGGTCCCCGGGGCCATTAGTGGCCCGGGAGGGGGCCACGCAGCCCCCTTCCCCAAAAATCAATTAAAAAAAATAAAATAAAAAAAGGACAGAAAGGCTGGCCCCGGGGGATGGGGTCCCCGGGGCCTTAAATGGCCTGAGGAGGGGGGCACGCAGCCCCACTCTAAATATATATTTTTTTTTTAAAAAGAGGGCATGCCCCGTGGGATGGGGTCCCCGGGGCAAATACAGGCCCAGGAAAGGGGGGCCACGCGGCCCCCTTCCCGGTTAAAAAAAATAAAAGAAATAAATAAAAGAACAGCCTCAGGCCCCGGGGGATGGGGTCCCCGGGGACAAAAGTGGATGAGGGAAGGGGGCCACGCAGCCCCACTCCCATAAAAAAAAAAAAGCAAAAAAAAAAAAACGGCATTGTGCCGGAGGCCCCGCCCCCTCCCTGCAGCACTCTGCAAACGCGCCCCTGGCGCGTTGTAAGAAGGGGAAGTAATTCCCCTTGAATACTGGGGGTCCCTGGGGGCCAACTAGCCCACCAGGAACCTCCAGTATGCGCCAGGGAGCTGCGTTGCAGAGAGGTGTTCAGAGGTCACGCCCCTTTTTACAACACTCTGCAACGCAGCTCTGTGGCGCTTTTTGGAGGTACATGGTGGGCTAGTTGGACTCCAGGGACCCTCAGGATTCAAGGGGACTTAATCCCCCAACTTAAAACGCACCACGGGGCACGTTTGCACAGTGGTGAAGGGAGGGGGCGGGGCTTCAGGTGTCATGTGTGCAAACAGGCCCCATGGGGCATTTTAAGATGGGGAATTAAATGGGGAATTAAATCCCCTTCAATCCTGAGGGTCCCTGGGGGCCAACTAGCCCACCAGGTACCTCCAGTAAGCGCCACGGAGCTGCGTTGCAGAGTGTTGTAAAAGGGGCGTGGCCTCTGAACACCTCTCTGCAACGCAGCTCTCTGGCGCATACTGGAGGTATCTGGTGGGCTAGTTGGCCCCTAGGGACCGCTCGGGATTGAGGAGGAATTAATTCTCCAACTTAAAACGCGCCACAGGGCGTGTTTGCAGACATGTCACCTCAGGCCCCACCCCTTCCTTCACCATTGTGCAAATATTCCTCTAAAATCAGCCGAACTACGAATTCCGATTTATTCACCTGTTATCAGGAGAGACCTCAGTGCTGCATCTTTGAGCCCAGTACTGATCCTGAAAAGTAATTTTAACCGTACTTACCAGTAACTTGAATTTCCTTCCATAGGCTAACATTGACTGGTTTCACTTGGAAATTCTTCCAAGTGTGGAGTTTTGGAACTTTATAATATTCCTCTAAAATCAGCCGAACTACGAATTCCGATTTACTCACCTGTTATCAGGAGAGACCTCAGTGCTGCATCTTTGAGCCCAGTACTGATCCTGAAAAGTAATTTTAACCGTACTTACCAGTAACTTGAATTTCCTTCCATAGGCTAACATTGACTGGTTTCACTTGGAAATTCTTCCAAGTGTGAAGTTTTGGAACTTTATAATATTCCTCTAAAATCAGCCGAACTACGAATTCGATTTACTCACCTGTTAGCAGGAGAGACCTCAGTGCTGCATCTTTGAGCCCAGTACTGATCCTGAAAAGTAATTTTAACCGTACTTACCAGTAACTTGAATTTCCTTCCATAGGATATCATTGCCTGCTTTTTGCTGAAAAAGTTTCAAAGTGTCGATTTTTGAAACATACAAATATTCCTCTAAAATCAGCACAACTACGAATTCCGATTTACTCACCTGTTATCAGGAGAGACCTCAGTGCTGCATCTTTGAGCCCAGTACTGATCCTGAAAAGTAATTTTAACCGTACTTACCAGTAACTTGAATTTCCTTCCATAGGCTAACATTGACTGGTTTCACTTGGAAATTCTTCCAAGTGTGGAGTTTTGGAACTTTATAATATTCCTCTAAAATCAGCCGAACTACGAATTCCGATTTACTCACCTGTTATCAGGAGAGACCTCAGTGCTGCATCTTTGAGCCCAGTACTGATCCTGAAAAGTAATTTTAACCGTACTTACCAGTAACTTGAATTTCCTTCCATAGGCTAACATTGACTGGTTTCACTTGGAAATTCTTCCAAGTGTGGAGTTTTGGAACTTTATAATATTCCTCTAAAATCAGCCGAACTACGAATTCCGATTTACTCACCTGTTATCAGGAGAGAACCCAGTGCTGCATCTTTTAGCCCAGCACTGACCCTGAAAAGTAATTCTAACCGTACTTACCAGTAACTTGTATTTCCTTCCATAGGAATCCATTGTCTGGTTTTCAGCAGAAAAGTTTCAAGTGTCGATTTTCACAAACTACAAATATTCCTTAAAAATCGCCTGTATGACTTAAACGCATTCTTTCAACTGTTTACAGGAGATGCACCAGTGCTGGATCCAGGATCCACCACTGAGTAAGAAAAAGTAACGATAACACTACTTACCTGCTAAGTGAATTTCGTCCCATAGGATAACATTGGTGATTCTATGTGAAAAAGTTTCTAAGTGTCAACTTTTAAAATACAATAATATTCCTTAAAAATCACTACTGTAACCAAAACGCTTTTACTCAACTGTTTACAGGAGATGTCCCAGGACTGAATCTAGGATCCAGTCCTGTGGTTAGAAAAGTAATCCATAAAGTAACTAATTGCATTTAACTAGAAATTCACATTGAGCTCAATGTTGCATTGTGTTTGAAATTGTGTTGCCCATTGCAACAACTGTAACTACTGTACTTAAAAGTCTATTGCCTATTTGCAAAGTATTTAAACTAAAGTAATTCATTCTGAGAAAGTATATTTTGTAATGTAATGTATAATGTAATTACAATGTATTTTAAAAAATAAAATATCTAAAAATAAAGTTTTAAAAAATTTAGTAAATCAGTAGCAAAAAAATAAATATAACAATTAATACATTTAAAAATTGTCATTTACAAAACCTTTGAAATTCACTGAAAAAAAACAGGTTTCAGACATGTTATAGTTAGGAATTAGCATTTAAAAAACCTTTGAAATTCACTGAAAAAACCATAGGTTTCAGGCACGTTATAGTTAGAAATTAGCATTTAAAAAACCTTAGAAATTCACTGAAAAAACCATAGGTTTTAGGGACAGTTATAGTTAGTTGGACATTGCACTCGTACAAAACCCGTGAAATTCCCCGTTATAGTTAGTTCAGCTAACTATAACTCGCGCCTCGCAATGCACTGCTGATGACGTCACATATTACATCACTCATGACATGGTCAGTGACATCACTGATCACATCACCGATGACATCTCAAATGACATCACTGATGACATCACTGATGACATCATCCATGTGATAATTTCATGCATCTTCTCACACCCTAATATAACTTTTGATACACCCACTCTAAATTACAGACTGCCATTCTCAAAACCATAGACACTCCAACACCAATAACTACATACCCACTCACTGATTCTTAGGTCTACACACACATCCACTCACTCACCTGTACAGTCACTCATACTTACGGTCACTCAGTACAGGACTATCATATGCACTCATACACCTACATAGACACTCACACACCGCCACTCATCCATAGAGGTACTCACACACCTAGTCAGTCATGCAAATAATTAATCACACTGCCATTTACTCACCTATACAGTTATATACACACCAGCTCACTTACTCATACAAATACTAGCACATTCTTACGCTCTTATACAATCACTAATACAAGTACACACTCATCCATACAGCCCCTCTCACAATCACACACTCTCACTTATACCCATTTATATACTCCAACACACATATATACTGCCTTTCACATATGTAGTTACTCACACATGTACCACTGAGATATACATTCACTCACTAACACACCCATACACACACTCACCCACCCATACAGTCAATCACAGATGCACTCTTGAAACCATGCACCCAGTGAATCACCCACTCACACATCTATGCACAGAGTCACACACACCCCACCCACACAAACACTCAGGCACCCATACAGATACTCAGACAACCAATCAATAACTCATATAGACACTCATGTAGCTATTCACAAACCCATGCAGCCGCTTACACAGCAACAGACAGACGGATACAGACATTCACACAGTTTAGTCACTAACCCATGCATTCAGTAAGATACGTTTAATCACTCACTTATAGAGTTAGTCACGCACCTAGTAAATCATCCATTCAGACACTTATACACCCACTCATTCTTCAATACGCCTTTCCCTATATATATTAAACATATTTAAACTTTACAGAAACACACAGTCACTGGATGATGTCATCAGTGATGTCATTTGAGATGTCATCAGTGATGTCACTGACCATGTCATGAGTGATGTAATATGTGATGTCATCAGCAGTGCATTGCGGGGGCGCGAGTTATAGTTAGCTGAACTAACTATAACGGGGTAATTTCACGGGTATTGTACGAGTGCAATGTCCAACTAACTATAACTGTCCCTAAAACCTATGGTTTTTTCAGTGAATATATATATATATATATATATATATATATATATATATATATATATGCATTTATAGACAACAAAGCCATAGTCTTTTTGGATGTGCATGTAGAGGTAGTTAACAATTCATTGGAAACAACGTTGCACAGAAAAAGCATTGCCGGCAATTCTACCCTACATGCGTCTAGTTTTCATCCACACCACCTAATAAAGAGCATTCCCTACGGCGAGTTTCTGAGACTGCGGAGAATATGTAGCACAGAACAGGAATTCCACAAATGTGTGAACGAAGCTAAGTGTAGATTTACAGATAGGGGTTACAGTCATCAGATTATTCACTCGGCCCTAGACAAAGTCATCAAAATTTCTCGAGAGCGTTTATTAATACACAAAGCCACGAGGACTTCTAAAAAGTCCGTAGCAGACAGGGGGGCGGATGGTAATACCCTTGAAACCCGGCTCATAACCACATACAGCAAACAACATAAGCATATCAGAGCGATTGTCAACAACAGGTGGCCTATAGTGAAAACAGATATGATTCTAGGAGATATGTTACCATCGCAACCTACGTTGACTTTCAGAGAGGCGAAATCAATGAATAATGCTCTGGTCAGAAGTAGTCCCAAACTACCATCTGGTGACTCAAAGCCCAAGACTACATGGCTAGCACTAAAAAATGGTTTTTATAAGTGCAGCTTGTGCAGAGCCTGCAAATTCGCAGCAACACAACTCAATATACATCTGTGTTTGGACCCACCACCAATCAACTGAAAGGGGTATATAACTGCCGCACTGAATTCGCAGTATATGTGTTGACCTGCACATGCGGCTTAAGATATGTTGGGAGCACGAAATTACAAGTGCATGTAAGAATCCTCCACATTTAAGGGCGATAGTGAACTCGGACAACACTTATCCTGTGGCCAGGCATTTTAAAGCAGTGCATAATAATGATCTGAGTTGCCTCAAATATTTTGTAATAGG
Organism: Calotriton arnoldi; assembly: GCA_963921515.1. Lineage (NCBI taxonomy): Eukaryota > Metazoa > Chordata > Amphibia > Caudata > Salamandridae > Calotriton > Calotriton arnoldi. The sequence goes on from CAWUFW010002304.1 coordinate 1,440,620, forward strand.
CGCGGTACCTCCATCTAGAAGAGGAGGCAACAGAGAGAAGTCACTCAGACGACTGGAGTCCAAATTCACATTGGAATTGGACTCTCGCATGCCAAATGGGCTGAACACTAGAGAGGAATTATACAACTTCCTCTGATGAGTAGGCGCAATGGTTGGCTCTGATGAGCCAAATGCAGTTGATATTGTCCTTCTGCTAGTCACTATATCTGGCTTTCTTTACAGCTGAATAGGTATCTATTATAATGCCCCTGTTTGAGCAATCTCAATAGGAGAGGGCTGTTCCATGTATCCACTCTGAGTTCAGCAGCAGCATCAACATAGCATTTTTCAATGATTTCAATAACATTGGTGTATGGGGTTACTTCTTCACAAGATTAGGGAGGCTGATCAGGGCAAGTTGCCCTATTTGAATATGATATAATATACTGCTGTCCCTTCCATTCCCTATAGACTATAGGGTTTTAGTTTAGCACTCAAGCACTTTATCACACACTTTGGCACTTTATACATATTTGCACTGATTCTATACTGGATATAGGTTGGTCTATTTTTGAGAAAATTCATGTATTAATGTTGGTTAGTATGAGCATTATGTTGCTTTCAGCATAGATATTATCATAGTAGTGTTTGCCATGATGTTACATCCTAAGTACGGACACATTGTGCGAATAATAGGCAAGGAGGCTTTTTAACAAGAGAGAGGCAACATAGCCGATGAGCTTTGTGCACTAGGCACTTTATTTAAATCCCATGTGGAGAATGGCACTATATCATCAGATGTGTATTTATAATCAAATCTGCACAGCTGCGAATGGTTGCAGTATTTGGCTGCTATATCTAACGTTTATGCATTGAAGCAGTTTTTGTAATTTACCTCGTAGCATATTTGCACATTATTAATTGATTATTGTAGTGCGTTACAACTATGTGAACAGCAGTGATTGTTATACGTGTTGCACTCTTAATATATCCCCAGGAAAGAGTGGTATTTGAGATCTAAAAGTATTTTGAAAACAGGAACATAGGGCACTGCCTTCCTTAGCCTGTGTATTAGTCTGTCATATTGATGCATTGAAGCGTTTTTAAGTATATATGTACATTGTACGGCTAATTTGCACATGATTCATGGTTACATATGTCACAATACTGTTAACATCAGCAGTGAATATTTTAAACAAGTATAACCTGTTTTGATTCGACTTTTAACAACATCAGCAAAGGGAGAACAGCTATGATGACATTTCTCATGTTCTAGTCTGTTTTTCATGACCATACCTTTGAGGTATCACATGGTGTGTTGTGCATTTAAAAATGGAAGTTTCGCAGCGTGTCTGAGTATGTGAACAAGCCCAGTGTGGTGGGCAAAACGCGTCATCTCGTCATGTTTTCAATAAAAGAAATCTAAGCATAGCACAAATCCAGGAGTCCGTGTCCCGTATTTGCAAGGAAATGCATTGGGATCCAACGTTGAATATATATATATATATATATATATATATATATATATATATATATACGTTTAAAGTTTTTTTAATCGCTTGATCCAATACATTGGTGAAGTAAGACAGACTTGTTACAAATCTTATGGAAAGTTCACTTTTAAAAAGTTAGCTTCCCCTGCTGAAGCCCCTGGAAGCTAAATATGTGTTTTGCTCTCCCACTTCAACCAGCCAGTATGCAGCATTTAAATAGGTATGAATGAGGTTTGAACTTGCGCCCAGGAGTAAAACACTAGGCTGACCTGGATGGGCAAGGATGACCCCTCTGAACCTTACAGAATGTGCAAGGGTAGCTGGGAGGATCCTTTTTCCACATTAAAGTGTCAAGTACTGCTTGAATGTCATATACTGCTTGACAGGTCTGCTGGGGCTTTTCATATGACACTTGGGGGCGCACTTCAAAGAGGCCTGCCCTGCCACAGTCAAATGTTAGCTGACGCTTGGGCAGGGCCTTTCTGTTGTCTTCGTAGTCAGTCAGGCCCAAATGCAGAGGGACTCTTTGGGCATGACAATGTTGCAGACTGTTTGACAGGTCTGCTAGGTTTACATATAACATTTAGGCCACACTTCAAATGAGGGAAACGGAATGTCAAAACAATTTATGTGTATCTAATGTCTGGTTGCTGAAAACTCAGTTTTGTTATAACTCTATACTTCTGTTTTTTGGTGTTAGATGTGGAAGGAAAATGGAATTACCATAGATTACTCCCCACACACACACCCCTTGCCCTCAGAGCCCACATTTAGTGTGGCTGAAGACTTTTACCATCTTAAGAATGCCCAAAGTGGATAGGGTTGGGTAGGATTAGCCCTGAAAGCCTTTATCGTGTTGGTCAGGGCATCCCCAAAGGTCATTCCCAGCCACTAGTTTGTGCCAAGCACAAATGTGGCACCTCCAGGCACCCACTGCAAAACACTGCTGAACCTGAGGAAGATCAGAAGAGGACTGGACCTGCTGTTAGTAACCTGAGAAGAGCCCTGCAGGACTGGACCTGATCTTTCTCTTGTACCCAGGGAAAAGAAGTGAACTCCAAGGGTCATTAGGCTGGCCTCCTGTTAAAGCTACAGAGACGCAACAAGCTGCAAGAGGCCTTTTCCTGCAACTTTCCAGCTGACCAGTGACGCCTGGACCTCGACTGCCTGACACCCTGTGAGTCTTTAAGTGCCTCTCCTGAGGTGCTGAGGGGGTTTTATAAATGTAATCCTGTGGTGGATTGGGACTTAGGACTACAGTCAGAAGGTATAGACTTTGAGCAGGACAAACCTGGTTAGTGTATCTGACCCACGCTCCATCGCGGTCAGCTTCAAATTGCTCCAAGGTCCTGTTCTACTGTGACCATTGGCTATCATTGGCACTTTGTGCTTCTTGGCACAGTTTCTATGTAAAACTTTAAAAAATCATATCAGTGGTTCCCCTTATTGGAACAGAAGTGAACTCCAAGGGTCATAAGGCTGGCCTCCTGTTAAAGCTACAGAGACGCAACAAGCTGCAAGAGGCCTTTTCCTGCAACTTTCCAGCTGACCAGTGACGGCTGGACCTCGACTGCCTGACACCCTGTGAGTCTTTAAGTGCCTCTCCTGAGGTGCTGAGGGGGTTTTATAAATGTAATCCTGCGGTGGATTGGGACTTAGGACTACAGTCAGAAGGTAAAGACTTTGAGCAGGACAAACCTGGTTAGTGTATCTGACCCACGCTCCATCGCGGTCAGCTTCAAATTGCTCCAAGGTCCTGTTCTACTGTGACCATTGGCAATCATTGGCACTTTGTGCTTCTTGGCACTATTTCTATGTAAAACTTTAAAAAATCATATCAGTGGTTCCCCTTATTGGATTGTTTGCCATTTTAGTGTCATTGGTAACTTATTTTGGGATTTTTATTGTTTTGCATTTTAACTTTATTACTGTTTTAGTACTGCACAAATACTATACACATTAGTTCTGTTAAGACTGTCTGTTTTCAGTCATAGCTTCGAGGGGTTTGAGCTCATATTAATTTAGTGACTTTGAGGGTTCTCTCTGACAAGGATTGTGGTCTATTACCTGATAAGGGTACTTACCAAACCCTCAACTAATACCCCAATAGCTTACACAAATTATTTGCATTGATTGGCAAATGAATGGTTTGGCTGAATTGGCTACTGTCGCCAAACACTATGTGGCAGTGCAAGAAGGGGAAAAGGAATCAAATTAATCTAAGTTGATGGCTTTGCAAATTCAATTGTTTCAAGTGACAATAAAATGGAGGGAAATGATGAATACAACCGGGGATCGGGTGGACATAAATGGCGTCAAGTTGCAGAAACCAAGGGAGAGGAGAGCATGTCTTTCAAAGAGACTTATTTTTTAATTTTGGTCAGTTAGGACATAAGAAGCATATTTGCCATAATGTGACATCAGATATACCTCCACAGTCTGACCTTCTTGAACTTACCCAGATAATGCAGAATAAGTATCCAAACTGTTAGGACAGTCTGAGAGGCATGAAATGCCCAGTAAACACTTTAATTTTGGTTTACCAGAAAGGTCCGTACGTGAAATGTGTAATTATTGGTAAAACCACATCATGTCTTATTGACACTGGTGCGCGTTAATTTGCTCTGGAATCCTCTGAATTCCCCTCTTTGCCTCTCTTTGGCTTGTCCATGGTTGCAGTTGACATTTCCAATGCTAGAGTTCCTCATCATATTACTGAACCTATTTCGATTACTTTGGGTCCTGTAAGTGTCTGGCATGCCTTTTTGTTAAGTCCTACTTCATCTGCTAAGCTTTTCGGAAGATAATTATTGTGTAATCTCAATTGTACTGTTTACTGCACAAACAATAGTATGTACTTTAACATACCTAAGACTAATGAAAATGAAGTATTAGCCATTATATGTGAAGTAGAGAGAATGGATGAAAAGTATGAAAGTCATACACTGGAATCCTATAATGTATTGCTTAAACAAGTGAACTTTTTCTTCTGAGCATGCATATGATGTTGATGGTGTCTTTTCTGCTGATCCAGGTAAAATTAGAATTAACCCTATGAAGAAACTATCTTGCAGCCCACAGAATCCTCTCCACCTGGAAGCCAAGGCTGGAATTAAACCAGTCACTGCAGCTACTGCGCATGGGTGCAACACCTCTATACTACTGGTAAAATAAGTCTGGTAAGAATGCGTACTGTTACATTCAAGGTCTGAGAGCAACATTGTCATAACTTGTTTTCCTGTAGTACCCACTCCTGCCACCGTATTGTTATGTATACCTTATACAACTAAAAGAGTACAGTTGTTGGTTTATGCTGTGCTTTCTTTTCCACTCCTATAAACCAAGAGATACAGTTTCTCCATGTCATCACCTTCGGTGGAGGCCAATTAATGTTGCATAGGCACCCACAGGGCTTTACAGAGTCTCTTGCCACCTTTTCCCAAGGTCTAAAGAAGGATCTTGACATCCTAGTTTTTCTACTCTGTTTGAGTATGTGGACGATTGGTTAACTGTGCCACTCATGACCAATGCCACTCATGACCAATGCAAGGTTGATTCATTGTATCTGCTTATTCAGTTGGCTAAGAAAAATCATGAGGCTTTAGGAGAGAAATTACAGTTTTGTCTCCCTAGTGTTTGATATTTAAGCCATGACAACTCTGCAGGGGTGCGAGACCTGTCAGCTGACTGGATTGAAGCCATCAGTAAATTTCAATGCTCAGTTACAGTCTCCAGGGTGTGCACTTTCTTGGGGACAGTGGGATAATGCAGATAATGGGTATTAGATTTTGCTTCCTTAGTTAAACCCCTTTATGAGTATGTTAATAGGGGCACCCCAGAACCCTTACATTGGACTGGGGAGGTAGGGGAGCTATTTGTGAAACATGCATTATCTTCACCTCCTGCCCTAGGATTGTCTGACTATTCGAAGCCCTTACGTCATACTGTCATGAACGAAACAGGTGTTCTCTTTTGTTTTTAGTGCAAGATCATCGAGCCCAAAAGAAACTGACTGTATATTATTCCTCCATCCTTGATCAGGTGGCTGCTGGTCTCCAGCCAGTGGCGGCTCCTCTGATAAGGCGGAGGAGCGTTGCCCTCTGCATTTTGAGCAGTGGATAAAGAAAAAATAAAATGATAATAACACTATGTTATTATCATTTTATTTTTCTGGTTTACGAGGTGGACAGAGCTTGGCTGTGTCACAGCCAGCAAGGGAAGCAGTGGTGGGCACTTAAGTGCGCATGACGGTTTGGCCGGCCATCTTGGGTCGGCCAAACAGTCATGCACACTTTGCATGTTCCCCACCAGGCTGTAATACACAGTGTGGTGGGGAACATGCACAGGCTTCCACTGCCTGTCTGAGCGCTGAACCACGGCGCTCAGACCAATCACAACCCTGCATTGCAGTCTTGTGATTGGCTAGGGGAGCCTGTTTGTGCTTCCTGCTTCAAGCAGGAACAGAAGAGGATGACACGAGGTGAAGCGGTGGTCCGGCTGCAAAGTAAGTAATTTTTTTAATGTTTTTTTCTATCCCCCCGTCCTACCCTTGCTACTCGGTGGCAGCCGCCACTGTCTCCAGCCTTGTTTGTGGTCCATCACTGCATTACCCACCTAGTAGAAGTATCTGAGAATATTGCCTAGGTAGAGTTTTCCATTTGTACAGGTGCCCTACTGCTCACTATGAAAGCCCTAAACTATAAAGGGTTAGGTCCATAATAAGTAAGGCTAGGCCACCTATAACTCAAACCATAACACTAATGCCAATACTGATGTCCATTCAAAACCGATGATCACACACCTTAATTGTCATGACCATATGATTATTTATTCATTATGTTCTTGTGTGTTTTCTCCTTTTTCAAGAAGTTTTATCAAAAAAATACATTATTCATCAATTTGACACAATTCATTTTGTTAATAACATTACAATACACAGGGACAGTACAATTACAATATATACAACAATGAACAAATGTATGTACCTTGCATGCAGTTGTAAAAAAAATTAATTTGCCTCAAGTGTGTTCTGCTTTGAGACCCAAGCTTATGACACAAGTGGCACCCATTACTTGGGGCTCTTGTGGATCCAATGCAATTTACCTACATCCGCCAGGACACCTATAAAGAATGGTGCTTATGTAATAGTACCTCTTATGTTGCTATGTAAAGTTACTATTGTCAACGTTCTGCTCACTAAACTAACTAAGATAAAATATCCTAAGGGAATAATTTTGGAGATTACACAGCTAAAAGAGCTGATTTGTCTCTCAGCATAAAATGTATATTGTGTTAACTGATGAATCCCTGTACCTATACTCTAAAATTTGGCTATGTTGCAGGAGAAGGCATCTGACACTGAAAAAAATCCAGGACCAGGGTTGTAAAATTGACTCCGACAGAGTGTAGAAGGACAGCGCCGCGAGAGTTATAGCTCCAAAATCTCTTCTCCCCAACCTTGCCAGGTTGTATCATGGACATGCTCATGTAGGAAAGGACTGTGATTTCTGCAGCTGCACCCCATTGGTTTGCACCCTTCTTTTCCTCAATTGTCCAACAGCATTGTCACTGCTGTATCATTTGCCAAGCCCACAATATAGGGAAAGTAATTAAGATCACTCCTACTGTCCTCCCATATCCATGGGACCCCTTTGCCCACCTACAGGTGGATTTTATTGTGTTGCTCCTATTCATATGTTCTTCTGATTTTTTGTGTGTTCCGTAACTTGGTGGAAGCATACTCTTTCACCTGTGCGCTGATGCTATTACAGTTGCTTAGAATTTTTTTAAGGATTTCAAACACAGGTTTGTGGTACCATTGAGGCTGACAAGTGATTGTGGAAATCCTGCTGTAGTGCATGAAGAATGAAAGGCATTTAGAGATGAAACATTTCCATTTTGCCTATCACCCCGTGTCATCAGGCAAGGTTGAGTGCTACAACCGAATGCTCAAAAATAAGCTGTGATTTAAAATTGGCTCGAGGTTTCCTATCGCTGCTCGTGAATTTATTAGTGTAAGTCTCAGTCAATGTTTAAAAGCAATGGTGGATCTGTGTGAGATGATAAGTTGATCTCACTTATCCTATGTGTGGTCTACATGTTTCAGCCACCTTTTATTGCCTCTCAGGGTCAGTGTGGCTTTCGTCAGGACCAGAAGCAGAAAACTTGCAGGCGCGCTATGGCACGCATCAAAGTGTGTGGTCTGTATTTAGAAACCCGAGGAGTTGCGAAGACAATCCCTCTTGCGTTTCATCCTGTGAAAAATAAAATTGCGAGTAAATGGTATTGTAGACATATAGGTGGGGGGGCATGGCCAACCGCCAAGAATGGCGAACGCACAGTAAGAGTGCTCCAGGGCGGAGCCATATAATCCTGACTTTTCCACGCAAGTCGAGGTGCATCCACAGCCAATAACAAGCACCCATACACCTGTGCATACCAACTAACCTGTCTGGCTGCGGAACAGCAACCCTGAGACATCGAAAAGCTGAAGTCACTGACAGCAGCGAGATGAGCAGTCAGACCTCTGGTGCCATATTGAGGCAGTATCGCGGCGGAGAAGATACCTGCAGCAGCATACCGCACCTGCGAAGGCCCTCGAGCTGAGGAGGTAACCAGAACAGGCACAGACCTGATCGGCGTTGCGCTGCAAACCCGAAAGCAGAGCGGGCCCCCAGCACAGAAAGAAGGTGACTGTTTCACAACACCTGAGTGGGCTGTGAGAAGGGGAGATGGCAGAGGCAGGCGTGGACAGGACTGCGCAGCGCCCGAAGGCTCAAGCGCTGTGCGGGAAGGAGCCCCAGCCAGGTACAGGGCCGACAGCCCTCATGCCTAGAATGCAACCCTGATCTAAGTAACTTGCACAGGCACAGACCCAATCGGCCCAGAGCTGTAGATCAGACAGTGGAGCGGAACCCACAGCACGGTAAGAGGCCGTCCGTGCATAGGCAAAGGAGGCGACTCTACAGCAGGGCGTCAACGGGCCTGAAAATAGCCGGCAGCCGCGAGGTCACTACCAGGCCTAGACATAACTGAATAGACACATAAAATGTTCCACAATACCTGAATGGTCCGTGCATGAGGGAGTCGGCAAAGACGGGCGTGGACAGGGCCAGCGCTGCGCCCGTAGATTCAAGAGCTGAGTGGGGAGGAGCCCCGGCACTATACAGGGCCGTCAGTCCACAAACATAGAACACAACTCTGATTGGGGCAACTTCAGGCCTGATTTCAACAGGGGCAACCGTCCCAGTACGCAGCAGCGAGAAGCAACCACACCAGACTGAGGAACAGTGTCGGGAGGCCTGCCTAGCCTAACACCCTCCCACGCTTAACGAAGAAACCTGTGGACCGGAGCTGAGTGGGGGCCCTGTAAGCAAAAAGCAACAGGAGGAGCCTGAGGAGTGAAGGCCTGGACAAAACACTGCACAGATAAGAAGGGCCTCATCAAGAGACCCCGAACGCAGAAAACAAAGATGCACTGACAACATATAGAGGTGCAGCTGGGCCCCGTGGGTATAGAGTATACTCTAGACTGCATGCAACATGGTGCCCTGAACCTGAGCCTTGCGAGCACGCCAGGCGGGCACCAAATCAAGAGCTGGACTCCGCAGAGAGATAGCTCCTGGCAGTTCCCTGGCCCGCTGAGATTGGGCCTTTGGACATAAATTTGACATTTCATGACCACAGAGGGTTAATTGATCTCCTGTAAGCTCGACCTTCAAAACAATGCCATATGGAACTATCTGTACCCCACAGCAGTAGCAGGACGACCGGCTCCCACTCTGTCCAGCGCCCACAATAGAAAGACTTTGGCTGGCCCAACACTATACCCCAACAAACATTCAGGAGCCGAGACAGGTTGCAACCAATAACAGACAGGCCTAGTGCCCCCCCCACCCAAACCAAAGGCTATAACCACCGAAGGGAAGAATTACTAATAATAGTAATTCAATCTGGACCATGGGTTGCACAAGAGGGAAGCCAACTGAACTGACAGAGGTCGGCCCCACACAGCAGGAAATAACAGAGGGCCCCTCAACTGCACCAATTGAGGGCTGCATACCACCCACACTAACGGATTCTCCACCTGACAAACTGGATGTGATATTACAGGAAATACGAGACTCACGGCGGGCAATTGAACAGCAGTTGGGAGCCCTAACCACAGATTTCATGCTGCTCAAATCTGACCATAATAAGCAAGCGGACACTGTTAAAGACAATAAAACAATAATATCGGAAATAGCCCCACATCATAAGGAGCACTCAGGCCACATCAGACAACTCCAGCGTCAAGTGGCCACGCTGCAAGAACGAATTGAAGCTGCAGAAGGGTGTTCAAGACGCATCGTTGGTCTACCTGAAAACAGCAAAGGCCCCAAAATAACCCAGTTCATAGAAAGATGGCTGCATGATGTGGTGGCCTCCAAGGGCCTAACGGAAATGTTCTGTGTAGAAAGAGCACATAGAGTGCCGATGAGAAGACCAATACTGGGTGCGCCACCTCTCTCTATAGTCAAAAGGATTCTAAATTATAAAGATCGAGATACTCTTCTTCGCAACACCAGAGAACAATCTCCTATACTACACGAAAATAAACAGATCTCCCTGTCCCCAGACTATACAATGCCAGAGAGCCTCATACCAAGATGTGAAATCGACACTAAGAACACTGAACCTTAAGTACGCTCTGCTCTTCCCAGCATGGCTAAAAATAATCCATGACCAGACGAGTCATTTCTTCAACAACCTGGAAGCAGCATGCACCTGGCTAGAAGACGTTTTTCCTGACAAGAGCCAAGTGGGGACAAAACAAAGTACTCCTTCACATTCACAGAAGACAACAAAAGGGAAGCAACGCCACAACAAGACACCCCGGAGAAGGACGAATAAGGCCCCATCGCTGGAACAGGTTCTGGAAGGCCGGAGAACGGTGATACAAGCTGCAGCGGTGTTTAAGGACACAGAAACACCCTCAGCAGAAGAGTCCTCAGAAGACACGACAATGCATTCAGACTCTGACAACAGCTTGACTTTGTTCCCCTCCATTACGCCACAGCTGGTGAACAATTTACTAGGATAAGGGACTAACTACTGTACGCACTGGCAACCCAGACGGGTGTGGTAACGTATGCTTTGCATGTCTCTATCTTCTTACTGCAGTAGACCTAATAAGCATATGAAGTTAAAAGGTTTGAATTTGTAAAACAGATCTGCTGCACGCTTGATACATGGAAAAGTTACAGAGGTCTCACACATGGCAGTAGATAGGGGTCGATTTCTACATGCTACATCTGCTCAATCACTATCGACTTACAACATACTAGGAAACAGCTATTTAACAGCCCTAGGATCACTCCCCACCACTACACCACAACTACAACAGTGTTGATTACGCTTATCGACGCGCCACAACCATGACCCCCAAAGGTGAATGCAAGTTGTTGGTTACAGCCAGTATGTCTGAAGTTACATATGTTAGTGTGGTTGAACATAGTTCAATTGATGGACCTTGTATTGGGAAGTTCCAAGATAGTTCATGTACTTAGCTCACCTGACAATGCACGAATCATGCTGGTGGACATCTGTTCCCCCTTCTTTCCCTGTACATGGTACACGACCGGGAAAATGCACATGCACATATGGATTCCCCTGGACTATACAACATAACCACCTGGAATGTTCGGGGACTAGGCTCGGTTCATAAATGACACCGGGTATATTCCCAACTACGTAGGCGACAGGCGCAAATTGTACTCCACCAAGAAAACGCACCTCACTAATGCCGAAGCTGCCAAATTGCAGAAAAAATGGAGAGGGCAGATATACAACTCATCATAGTCAGCATTTGCATGAGGGGCTACAATATGGATAAAAACCGGCCTTCCCTTTGAAGTATTAGAGAAACTAATTGATACTAATGGTAGATATGTCCTGCTGCTCGGCACCCTAGATGGGAAACATGTGGTCCTAGGCAGTATATATGCTCCAAATACCGAACAAGACAAATTCCTTGAACACCTCAATATGATACTAGCAGACTGGTCAGGGTACCCTTGGGTGTTAGGGGGACTATAATGCAGTATTAGACACAGATCTGGACTGCTCGCACACCCTGCTACAGGGAACGGCTGCCGCTCGACAAGCCAAAGCTCTCTGCACTTGGGCACAGGGCTGGGTACTCGCTGATGCGCGGCGTAGCAAACATATAGGCCTCCGAGAATACTCATACTACTCCCCACCGCATGCACTGCATACACGCCTAGACCGCGTATTCTGCTCCAGCAACCTTATGCTACAAGTCACACAGACTACATATCTCGGGAAGACGCTGTCAGACCATAACCCGTTGGAACTTACACTGAGCTGGGGGTGAATTCCTACACCTGTCCCACATGGTGATTAAACCCGCGAGCCCTAGAAGACGCGGTATTCTGAGACACACTAGCCACGACCATAAGCAATTATTTCACAGAAAACACTGACACAGCCTCTTCCGATTAATTGAGTGAGAAGCTTTTAAATCAGTCGTCAGAGGTGTATCCATTAGTGCTGTAATGGGAGCACGACAAACAGTTCACTATGAACTGAAACAGGTAGAGGATAAACTTGGGGCTCTAGAACAAGCGGCCATAAATGACCCCGAAAAAGCAAAAGAACTCCAAACGGCGTGCATTGACTATGCGGAATTACTAGAGCGACTTCGCAATATAGACTATCAAGCATACGCCCAGAGGATCCACACAAAGGCTGAAAGAGCAGGCACCCTACTGGCACAGATCCTACGTAGCGCCCCATCATCAATCCCCATATTAGAAATTACCACACCAAACATGACTGTCACCACGCAAAAAGAGATCAATGCTGCGTTCTGTAGTTACTACAGTCTCTATACGTTGCTCCCCCAGAGCCAGAAAGCCAAGAAATGGATGATTTCTTGAACAATCTCAATTACCCACAACTTTCAGAGACAGACCAAAAGGCATTAGCGGCCCCAATCACCAAAGCAGAGATAAGAAAGGCCATCACCGAGCTCCCACGTAATAAAACACCTGGCCTGGACGGGCTTCCGGTAAAGTTTTATGCCACTTTTTCAGCCCAACTAGTTCCCCACCTGGAACGATTATACCAAACAGCCTTGCAAATAGGCAGCGTACCATCTAATACGATGCAGGCATTAGTGACCTCACTTCCAAAACCTGGCAGAGACCCTAAAGATATCACAGGATACCGGCCACTGTCATTATTAAACACGGAATATAAAATAATAAGTAAGGTGCTAGCATGCCGTTTGCTCCCGTTGTTACCGCGATTGATACACATAGACCAGTGCGGATTTGTACCAGGGTGCAATACGTCCCTTAACATACGGAGACTATATCACGTTATGGATGCAGTTCCTATTGAGTTCAAAGGGGCCGGGTGCATATCCCTGGATTTACGCCAGGTATTCGACACACTGAGTTGAAACTACATGTTAGCAGCCATTAGTAAATTTGGCATCCCTCGCAAATATCCAAAATAGGTAAAACTACTGTACACGTCGCCTACGGCGAGAGCACGTACGGGGAAGCACATATCACATGCCTACCCAGTGCAAAGAGGCACAAGGCAAGGATGCCCCCTATCTCCGATTTTGTTCGTGCTAGCACTGGAGCCGCTAGCGCTGAGGCTATGCAAAGAGGCACCAGAATGGGGAATCCGACAGTCCCAATCACGCATGCATTATCTCTCTATGCAGATGATATCATCTTATATGTCAAAAACCTGCAAGGGGATATAAGCCTAATAGCTAACACCTTTACGCAGTTTGAGCGAATCTCGGGGCTAACTATCAATGCAGCTAAATCACATGTTTTCTTATTCAAAAGTGACCCACAAATCACGCAGGTGTTATTTAGGAACCAGCGACTCCAGGTTGCGCAAACTACCTTTAAATATCTAGGGATCCAAATATACAGACCCCTCAGGATCTCTTAGAGGGTAATCTCCAAAAAGCAGTATCTTCACTGTGTTCTCAAATATCCTTCTGGACATCCCTCCCCGTTACCATAGCTTTACTAACCTGCCCATAGTGATCCCAACACATTATTTCACAGCATTGAATACGCTCTTAATGGAACTGATATGGGAAACAGGTCGCAGACGGGTGGGACTATCGAAACTGCAGTTACCAGCTGAAGGGGGCGGCTTGGGTGCACCAGATTTCCGAGCATATTGCTTAGCAAGCCAACTACAATGGCTAGCATACTGGTTAGTGGGCCTCATTCTGCATGAAATAGGCTACAAACCGACAACACTTGCGTATGGCACACTACACACACTGCTGCTCCCACGTATGAAGATTCCACCTAAGGTGCCATTATTGCTAAAGATAGCACTCACATATTGGAGACTAGCTCTGCAATATACAAAACGAACTATTCCATATGCTCAGAACGTGCCACTCTTAGGCATCCCCACCCCAACTGGAATACTGACAAGCCACTGTATACGCTTATGGGAACCAGCAGGAGTGACGACGGTGGGAGCACTATTTAGAAACAAGATGCTCCTTAACCACACAAACTTTGTTCATGAACAGGGTCTCCCTGACTCCCTGTTCCTGCTACACGCACATATCGCACTATATATCAAGATGCACTGGTCCCTGAGCGGCACAGAACCTTCCACGCACGAACTCGTATACACCCTACATCTGATGGGCAATGGCAGACACTTAATAAAATAGCTATACAAGGGTATACGCACACATGCTGCTGTGCCCCTCATGCCAATAAGAGAAAAAATGGGGGCAGGATTTGGGAAAGGTGCTTCAAGATAAAGAGTGGGAAGCAATATTAGCCTTCCCCAGGAAAGTATCACGCATCACTAGATTCAAATTCATCCAACACATGATACTGCACAGAGCATACCTGACACCACACAAACTACAAGAAATGTACCCGAAAGTGCCGGCGAAAGGCCCCAGGTGTGTGGCTCCAGATGCACATTTATTGCACATGTTATGGACATGTCTGGCCCTCTCACTATACTGGGCAAAAGTGATAGACACAATGAATAAAACAACTGGGGGAGCACACTAGGAAACAGCAGAAAGCTGTATGCTAGGATTATACCGCAGACCCAAGGACCAAAAAGTGCAAACAAAATTTGCAGATCTAGCACAACTAATAGCAAAGCGTTTAAGAATGAAAAGATGGAAATCATTCACTCCACCAAGTGTACAGACCTGGTGGGAAGAATTAACCCATTGGGGGAGGGCAGAAAGTGAAGCGCTCGGCAGAGAGGAATACAGAGGCCAGCGGAAAACACCAATATCATTGGAATGGAAAGTAATGCTAGAATACTTTAAAGCGCTAGACACACAGACACCCTGAATACTATTCACTCTACTTTCAAACTAATAACACCGACTTCAAACATGACGATAACACTCCCAAGAATCAACCCACTCAGTTGATGCTAATTGGAAATAGTTACGGAGCTGAGGGCATCTCCCACCAGCAAAAGTACCCGAACAACTCCCACTAACTCCTAAAAACAAGAAATAGGTCTCAACAATCCCATGTACTACTATTTCAGTTTAAAAGGACCGGTTTGTGTTATGTGTACCTCAAATAATTGAGCACTAAGTACGGGGGGAAGGAGGGAGGGAAGATTACAAGTTAAATGCTAGGCCATTACATAATAGTGCAACGTAATGACGAACAATAAGCAAATATATGTTATTGTTGCCTAAATTTAAGAGATGTATATAATTATAAGAAATAGAGCATATGCACCCGGCCCCTTTGAACTCAATAGAGCATGTAATTAGCGAATATATGAATGATAATGTCATACGATGCCCTTCAATGTATGTATCCTATACTTGACAAAATCAATAAAGTTTGTTGGAAAAAAAAATTGCAGACATATAGGTAGACTCTGTGAAACCAGATGAGATACTTTCATTCTGGTTCCTTCCCATGATTAGTTGTTGCATTTGATATCATCCCTTGAGATACACTTGCATGTGACGGATTTATCACATATACTAGAACACATATAAGACAGACCGACAGACATTATTCATATATATCTTCTGTTTTATGTGACATAGTGTGTCTGGCACAAACTTTACGGGAACCGCTAGCCTTTTACCACCCCGCCATTGTCAAACATCTCATTGCAGTGTTTTTTAGGTCTCGCCTGAGCCAGCGCGCATGCGCTGCGAGGCTTTTTGTAAGGGCTTCCAACTGGGACCACAGGCTTGTGCGTGTTTTTTTGTGTGGCTCCCACGCTATTGGCCTTTGCGTGCGTCTTTCTAAGAAAGACAGCACGCATTTGGCTAAAGGCGGGTGCATGTCCCGCCTCAAACTCCCCTGGCCTAGGGAGCTCGGGAGCGAGCAGCAGCGCGGCCGGGTGCCAGCTGCATACCTCGCATTCCTTGCAGTGCGTGCGCACCGCGCTTGTTTTTCAGGCCACTCGAGGAACACAAGAATTAGAGGGCTGACTTCAAAATGTCATACATTCCTGTACAACCTGTTTTCCTGCCTGTCGGGCACTCACGAATCAACTTGTTTTGCCTATCCCAGGAAACATTTGACAGACCAGTTTGGAATGGAACTCAGTAACCCACTGATTCACAAATGCCTCGTTGTTTAACCACTACAGCTTACAAAATAGACGCAGTACAACACCGTCCGGGTCATTGAAAAACCTACAAAAGCAGGATATCCTCAGACCTGATGATCATTCAAACATCAACTTCTCATTATGAAAGTGCGTTTTTAAGGATCTTAGCGTTGAACGTTTTCAGTCTTTTCATTCTTTGTAATTCTAATATTGTACTCTGCTGCCCCCATGTGGAATTGAACAATTACACAGTAACTGCAAAAAGCGTATTTTGTTATCTTTTAGTACTGCTGTATTACATATTGGTGCCTTTTGTATTTTACTCTGATACTAACCAATTATATCTACATTACATCCCCCAGGCTTGAACTCATGAAAGCTATCTCTTTACCAACGGCTTAAGATCTACTCTTCCACCTCCATTTTTGCCCCAAAAGAGTTATACAAATTATAGTTACTGGGGCAGGGTCTAGATGGGGATTCCCTTATCCAACTCCAATGCACGCTACCACAAATAAACTCACTGCCCAGAACACCCTCCCCGTACACAATCGTCAACAGTTTATCCTGTATTACACTTTCAGCCTCCTTTCAGATTACCTTTTTCTTTTCCTGTTGTGCTTCCTTGCTCTTATGCTTTCTTCTACCTCTACCCAGTTCACTTTTCATTTTCTCCTCCCTTTTACGGTTTCCCCTCCTTTTAGTTTGGTGCACTCGACCCTGCCCATCATCTACCAGAGCATTGGACACCACGTACACTGCCTTATCAATGCACGTTCAACAGTTAAAAACACACACTCCTTATAGAGCTCCATAATATCGCATTCTAGCTATTGCAAAAACATGGCTCCAAATAAACACTGAAGTTACGATAAACGCAGTCCTGCCGCCCACCGTCCATGCTCTATGCCGCAGCAGATAGCGGGGTAAAGAAGGAGTTACTGTCATTTACAACTTCCAGTACAAGTTCACAGAATTCATGGACCCTTTTCGTCTCTTCTGAATACCTGTCAGCGAAATGCAGTACAACATGAACATTCTCAGCGTTTATAACCGTTCTCCATCAATCATCAAAACACTGTTCTACCTTCCTGTCAGAATTTCACAGCTTTTGTGAACATCTACGAGATACTGCTACAAAAAATCCTATTAATTGCCAACTTCAGCATTCAACTGGACAAAGTTAATTTGCTCACAAAAGACTTCCTTTTACTAATCGACTCCTTCAGCTTCACCCAGCATTCCAAAGGTCCAACCCGCCAAACCTGGTACCCAGTCCTCCTCGTTCTAGAGCACAATCTACCCTCTTCAAACCCATCCTTCACTCAACTTTCTTGGACCAACCACGCACTAATAAGATGTTCTCATATCACACCCACATCCCGGGGGAAACTCCACTCCTCCAAACAAACTCATGACATTTCTATGGGGAAACTACAAGAACACTCCTTCAAATGCTCTAACTTCAGTGTATTACACATCTCTTAGCAATTAGACAACTAAAAATCTTGAACACATCATATTCCAATTTTACTTCAAATACTAGTTGGTTCTTGATTACCTAGCACTTTTGAAGCCTAAAGTCTCTATGAAAAACACACCCAAGGCCCGGGTCAATCAACACCTCACCCCGCTAAAACCAGAAGGCTTGAATGAAGATGGCTAAAAACAGCAAAGAATTGGACAAACCGACCTGTAAACCACATCACACCAAATATAAGACAAATGCGTGCTGTCAAGACATCCTTCTACACTGATCTCGGCAGAACATTGCCACACAACTCCTTTAAATCTACACATGGCTATCATCCCTCAATAGCAACCCCTACACTCCACCTTAAACTCTCAAGCAATGTGTAATAAACTGACTTCATACTTGCCTCAAAAATCCAAGATGTCACAAAATAATTTCCAATTATTCCTTTGACTGGTAAATATCCTGCTCCACCTGCCACTTCCACTGCAATTCTAATTCCTTGGAGCTAATCTCAGCCAAAGATCTTATCAAGAGAGGATCAAAGCTAGACCATCTGGATCATTGCTAAATGCATTGTCTGCCAGACTCTAGAAAATGAACATTGCAGCCATAGCCAAAGATATTGCCTGCATTGCTACTGTTTCCCTACGAAGTGGTCACTTCCCTAACACACTAAAACGCACCATTGCCTTACCCCCCCTACTCAAAAAAGCTATTGTAGACTCCAACTCCAAGCAACTACCAACGCATCTCAACACTCCCTTTCCTGACAAGATCATTGAAGCAGAGGTAGCCAGCCAATTGCAGAACAATGTATAATTCAACAATCCGCTTGTCTGCATTCCGCCTGCTAAGTGGTACTGACTCCACGGTGATGAACACCGGAGAAGGCTGTAACCTGAAGAAACCAACAACTGGTGGACTCATTCTACTGGCCCCATCAGCTGCATTCAACACTGTAGACCACAAAACGTTCCTAAATCACATGAAACATTTAACATTCTAAGAAAAGCTTGGGAATGGCATAAATCTTTCCTACTAGAACGAAAGCAGCAAATTAAGCTCTATCTACATGTTTCGGAAACGGCTACCATGGTATGTGGTGACCCCAATGGTCAACACTCTCCCCACTCCTCTTCAACTTGTACATGTGCCCTCTAGCCTTCTTGATCAAATTAAAAGGCCTTAAATGCCAGTTATATGCAGATGTCACACAGCTATAGTAGACCTAAGCAAAAATTCCAAGACTGATGCACTCGCAGAACGTCTTCACTTGGTCAAACACTGGATGAGTCTTGGCGACCTTTGTCTAAAGTGACGAGAGAAAGAAATCTTATTACTAAATAATAAACCCTCTTCCAAATATCTCGGGGCCTACTTCACTTGACCAACCACATCCGCAACTTTTTATATACTAAACTCCAATATACGGCAAGACCTATTGGCACTGCCAATGCTTGTTAGTGCATCTGATGTCCACGTAACACAGAGGGACCCATTTATCCTTCTTCAAACTGCTCCAAGGTGGTGGACCCTGTTTTCACACTCTATGGTTTGTAAAGAGATAACAGCTATATCAAAGGTTATTTACAAAGGTTTTTTTTTCTTCTACATTGAGTCAGGCTCCCCCCATTTTCCTAGTATCACTTACTTTGTCAAGGTGCCTCACTGTTGTATCCCTTTAACTTGTGTATTCTTTATCTGTGTTCTGTCTCCATGGTCCTGCTGCTGCTGTCCGGTGGCATTCTGATCTAAAGACTCGACCGGACAACAGCTTCACTAGAGATCCTACTGCTCTCCGTGGGTTTCTTCCCTGGAATTTACTACAAATAAATTCCTTCTTCAATACTACATGTTTCCGTTTATTGTTGTGTGCCTATACAACAATTATTTGGCAACAAGCGGTTTTTATTCGGATCCACCGGAAGAACTAGCCCACCGGAGGGAGCATTTTATTCAACTAACTATTCAGCTGGAAATAGCGCAGTGAATAATAAGTTCATGCGCACCTCTTCTACAACTCAAGACTTCAATCTTAAAGAAACTTTCGGTAAGATTTCTTTACCTGTTTAAGCCTTCATATTACCGTTGGTTGCACTGTCTAGCGGCCGCATTTTTTCAAGTGGCAGCAGTGTTCTATCGCGCGTGAAGAGTCTGGCAGGAGATAACCTTCTACGTGTGCAGATTCGGCCGTCACGCGTCATCACGCGACGTCGAACTACGTGACCTTGCGTGGCGGCCATATTGTTTGCACTCTGTTGCCTGGCAACTACCGAAATAAGCAGTCAGGTTTAGATTGCCACTGTTTCATCGTGTCCGCGATTCATCGGCAACATTTAGGAACGCTAATTTACGGCGCATCAATTGCTGCTATTCAACAGGTGAGGAAGTCAATTGCCAGTTTTCTTTTGCTATTTTACCACAAGCAGCAACGTTTTATTGGTACATTTTTCGGAGACAGTTTCTTTAAAGATTAACTTGTTTTTGGCACATTTTCAAGGCCTTTGTTCTATCCTATCAGCCTCAAAGACTAGAGCGAGTTTGTTATTCACTTCTGCATCTTCCACTCTACAGAACATTTATATTTTTTATTTTTTATTTTTTTAAGTTGCCATATTTTTTAATATTATGGCTTATCAAATTCAACCTTATCAAATTAATCCATTTTTACAGAATCCTGGAAAACCTCAAGTAAAATGGCAACAGTGGTACAAGTCTTTTGAAAGTTACAGTATTGCTATAGATGGTAAAGCCTATTCTAATGAGCGCAAGAAGGCTGTTCTTTATGGTTTATTAGGGGATGCAGGAAGAGAAATTTTTGATAACCATCCAGAAACTGAACCTCCTCCAGGACAGTTTATACCCTGGGATGTTTTCACAGAAGCTAAAAAAAGGCTGGAAAAAAGATTCATTGAACAACCAAACATTATGGTCGAAAGACATGGATTTAATAAAAGAAAACAACTAGCAGAGGAAAGCATAGATGATTATATTTCTAATTTACGCATCTTAGCAGCTAAATGTGAATTTGGAGATTTGTTGGACATTTATCTACGTGATCAGCTTGTTTTTAATTGTTATTCAAAAAAGGTCCAAGAACGTCTGTTGGCTTGCAGAATTCCAACATTAACTGAAGTTTTGGACATTGCTATAAGTATTGAACGTTCATCTGTTTCAAGCAAAGTGATCACAGGTTCTGACAGCAGTTCTGAATCTGTTTGTGCAGTGTCCAGCAAATCTAAAATTTCAGAAACAGCAAGATTTAAACCTAATTATGTTCTACAAAAGAAGTTTGTATGCTATCGATGTGGCTCAAAAACACACATTGGGAATAATCCTATTTGCCCTGCTTTTGGTCGTATGTGTACCAAGTGCAAGCAGCAAGGGCATTTTGAGAGAGTATGCAGATCTAATGTAAAGAACAGTAATACTGTTTCCATGAGGGTGAATGCAGTAGAGGAACTTGAAAATGATATGAATAATTATCTATTATTAAATGTTAACCTCAATGATTCAGAGGTATCTTTTAAAGCACCTCTAGGTCAAGCTTGCACTGGAAATGTTTATCTTGAAGTTATGGCAGATTCAGGTTCGCCTATTACTATACTGTCTGATGTGACTTATTACAAAAATGTTTTTCCTAATAAACTCTTTCTTTCAGATGTTTGTCCTAAAGCTTTTGGCGGACCGGACATAGACATGGTAGGTTATTTCCATGAACCAGTGAATCGTTTGGGTAGATCTATAGCCACTAAAGTTTATGTAGCAAAAAAGGGACATGACATTATTGGATGGCGTGATCTGGGAAAAATGGGTATCATACTCAAACCTGGTAGTGATACTCCCATAATTCTAGGAGACATGCCCATCGCTTCAGTCAATGTTTGTACAAATAATAATTCACAAAAATTGGATGAAATTCTTAACAGGTACAAAGATGTTTTTGAGGACAAAATCGGTTGTGTCAACGGAGTTGTACATGACATTAAGCTTAAAAAGATGCAATACCTGTTAAGCATAAAGTTAGGAGTGTGCCACTCAGTGTTAGGAAGGAGTTAAAGGATCTTTTGGATGATTTGTGTAAGGACAACATTATCAAACCTACTGATTCTTCAGAGTGGGTTTCGGCAGTTGTCTTAGTTTAAAAAAAAGTGGAAATTTGCGTCTATGTGCAGACTTACGCTCATTGAATAAGAATATCCTTGTGGATTGCCATCCTTTACCACTTATTCAAGAAATGTTAATGGCAATCGGTCAAGCTACTCATTTTTCGCTTATTGATCTTAAATCAGCGTATCACCAAGTTGCACTTTCTGAAAGATCCCAAGTTTTAACTACATTTGTCACCCCTTTTGGCGCTTTCAAATATATGAGGCTTCCATTTGGATTAGCTTCTGCAGCTAGCGTATTTCAGAAATTAATGGACTCGTTTGGAAGCGTCAAAGGGGTGCAAGCATTTCAAGATGATATCTTGATATTTGGTAATGGTATTGATGATCATAATACTGTTTTAGAACAAGTTTTAAAGATTTTACATGATAAAGGTATGACAGTTTCCAAAGAAAAATGTCGTTTTCTTGTGAAGGAGTTGGAATATTTAGGTCATTCCATCACCTCTGAGGGTATTAAGCCAAAGAAAAACTTAATTGATGCCATTATTAATGCTCCAGCACCTGTGGATAAAGATTCTCTGAGATCTTTTTGGGACTCAGTGCATATTATGCACGATTTGTGCATGGTTATGCCTTATGTGTTGAGCCTCTTAGATGCTTAACCCGCAAAAGTGAAAACTTTATTTGGAAACAATGTCATGAAGATGCTTTTATTAACGTTAAGGACATGATTAAAAATGCACCTGCCTTACAACCTTTTACATGTGGTTTAAAATGTACTGTCACTGTGGATGCAAGCCCTATCGGATTAGGAGCTGTTCTTACTCAATCACATAATGGGAAAGAACGCACTATTGCATTCATTTCAAGGTCTTTGAGTAAAGCTGAGTATAATTACAGCACTACAGAAAGGGAAGCCCTTGCTTGCACATGGGCTGTTGAAAAATTCAAGAGTTCTCTATGGGGTAATGCTTTTGATCTTTTAACCGATCACAAACCTTTAATCTATTTGATGAATGGCAATGGTACTGGTTTGGCATCTAGGTTGGTTAAGTAATATCGAGATTACAAGAATACAACTTTGAGATTAAACATATATCTGGTAGGGCTAATTTTAGAGCAGATTGTTTGTCTCGTTTACCACTTAAAGACACTTTAGACATCTCTGAGCATGTTGATGACGAATGTGTCGTCTCAGCCATTGATGCTTCAGAATGCGCTCTTGGAGTTATTCCTGAGAAGGATTGGATTCAACATTATGAAACTGATGTAGTTCTCAAAAAGGTTATCAAGTACATTATCAATGGTTGGCCACCAGTTAGAAATTTAGAAAAATGTTTAGTTCCTTATCAACAAGTTTCATCTTAATTAAGTATTGAGAACAATTTAATCACTAGACATTGTTTATTTGTTCCATCAGAGAAACTTACTGAACCTTAGGTAAAAGCTGCACGTATTGGTCATCCAGGTATGTCAGGCACAAAAAAATTGCTTTGTGAGTTTTATTGGTGGCCAGGTATGGATGTTTTTGTTGAGCAATTCATTAACAAGTGTCCTGAATGCTTATTATCCGATAAGCATTGGAAAACCAACAAAGTTTCTACTTGTGTTAATAGTTTACCCAATCAACCTTGGGAAAAATTAGCCATAGATTTTTCAGGACCTTATAATGTTTTGTGTAGTGATATGAAATATCTTATTGTACTCACCGATTATTACTCGAAATGGGTTACTTACGATTTTGTTCCTTTTCCTACTACCAACTCTGTAATTGATTTCTTGGAAAAAATATTTTTCACTGAAGGTTTTCCGAAATAATTAGTGTCCGACAACGGTACACATTTCACATCTAAGAAAATGATGGATTTTCTAAACAAATATTGTATTAAACATGAAAAAACACCTTTGTATTTTCCAGCTGCCAATGGTTTAGTTGAGAGATCTAATACATTTTTTAAAGAAGGCATTCAGACGGCGTTAGCATTGGGATTAGATGTGCGTAAGTACTTAAGAGAGAAAGTTTGGAGTTATCTCAACACTCCACATTCTATTACAGGTTTTTCTCCTTTCTTTTTGTTGAAAGGTAGAGATGCACAGTCTATTTTAAATCCTGTTTTTGAAAACAAAATGGAATCAATTTCAAGGGATGTTAAGTTGAACTCTCACAGATCTGTGGATGAATGTGTTAGAGGAAATTTTGAACGCAGATACAAATCCCGTAATAAATTCCCTTCTAAGGGACAAAAGGAATTTGTTGTTGGTGATTGGGTCATTGTCAAAAAACCTAAGAAAATCAACAAAGGTGAATCTAAGTATTCTAGTCCTCAACAAATTGTTAGAGTAGCACGCTCTGCTGTCCTATTGAACAATCGTGGATGGTGGAACAAAAGTGCTGTTGTAAAAATTGAACCTTTTCAAAAGGACATTATTGTAAAGAAAATGTTTGACAAAGAGAATGCTTTGGATTGTTCATCTTGGGATTTTGGGAATGTTATCTCTGATCAAAATCACATTGTTGAGCAACATGATTCTATTTTTCCAAATCCCATTTCCTCCAACTCTGATGTAAATTCAAATTGTTCTAATGAAGATGTGTCTGATAATTGCACTAATGGTTGTACTAATGTTTGTATTGACAAGTCTTTAGCTCCAGATTCATCTTCTGTTGTTGGAAAGAGAAATGTTGTTATTCCCGCAAAGTTTAATGATTATTATTTGTATTGAGCTTTTACTTAATTTTCTTTTTGTTTTACGAAGAGAGTTGTTCTATCCCTTTAACTTGTGTATTCTTTATCTGTGTTCTGTCTCCATGGTGCTGCTGCTGTCCGGTGGCATTCTGATATAAAGACTCGACCGGACAACAGCTTCACTAGAGATCCTCCTGCTCTCCGTGGGTTTCTTCCCTGGAATTTACTACAAATAAATTCCTTCTTCAATCCTACATGTTTCAGTTTATTGTTGTGTGCCTATACAACACTCACCCTCTGTTGTACCTGCACAACCACAGTAGTCCCGCATCTTGTGGACTGCCTCCAGGTTTACCCTTAAGTAATGGTCTTGTTTGGTTTTCCGGCTAAGCGGTACGTGTGGTGACCGGTGCTCGACCCCGTCCCCTAAGTGGACGGCGATTGACCCTCATGCGCGTATCATGTCACTCGGCCCGTCCCCAACGGGAGGCAGGGAATGTTACTATTGCATGTGCGCGTGTTATCGGGCATCCTTTTTTCTCATGTGCGAGTGTATCACGTAGAGATTTTACGTTTGTTTATCTTCCCCGTAGTCAAGGTTACAAAAGTGCCTTCGTCATAGAGGTTTATGAGTTACCAGCATTTTAATCATCATTAGTGCAGGATTTACTATTGTTTACTTATAATCATGCTGTGTATTTAGACTGAGTGTCATTACCTGTTCGTTTTTTAATCCTTTATTAAACAGGCAAGTTATTTATTTTTTGGGCATTTCCTTGTTCTTTTAGGACATATTTGTTTGATTTTTACCACATTTTATTTGTCGTTAGTATCATGGGGTCATCATAATTATATCATGATTATTATCAGGCACTCTTGAACTTTTTACTTTTTCTCTGGTATAATGTCAGTCCATATTATCATTTTTATTTTATGTGATAATTGCCAGTTATTCAATGTTTACTTTGCTCATTGTGAAAAAGCATACCCTGTATATCCTTGCTTCCTGTCCCAGTGTTCTTAGATCTCGTTGGATTCACATGATATTATACCACAGGACATTATCATTCAATACTGTCTTATGAGTTGTCATACGGTATACCCACCGTTGTTATTTTTTGACCAAACGCCTGTCTAAGTTGTCTAAGGAATTATCCAGTTGTTCAATTATTACCCAAGTCATATCGTTGGGTGTGTGTCTTTGGTTGATAAAGTGATCTGTATGGTTTGTTCTGTTTCTTCTGCACCTAATGTTGCTCCTGTGCTCACAGATCCGGGTGTTTATCTTTCTTGTTGTCATGCCTACGTATTTTAAACCACAGGTGCACGTGATCAGGTAGACTACATTCGTCGAATTACAGTTAGGATGTTTGCCTAATGTCCAAGTTCTACCTGGTTCCAAGTTTAGGGTTTTAGTAGTTCTTGTTAGGTGGCAAACACTGCAGTTACTGCAGGCATAGTGGCCTGTCACCTCGGGTAAGCCCCACAGATTCTGTGCTGTAATTCTTGCACCATCAGTTCTTGGGTTGCGTGGTCTCGTTCTCACAAGATTGTCTTTTAGGCTCATGGCTTTTTTGAAAGAGAAGAGTGGTTTTTCCCACTTTAAATTTCCAGACTTAATTATGCGCCAATTTCTGTTAATGATTTTCTTAACTTCATTGGAGATGGTATTGTATGTTGTCACGCATGTTAGAGGAATTGTTTTGCCATTTCTTACTGTCTAGCAGACCTTCGCTGTTTTGGCTACTTGTTCTTTAGTATATTTTTAATGATTTTTTCTGGATTATTGCAGTCCCGCAGTTTCCCTTTCATTTCCTTTTCTTGTGTCATGAAGTCCATATTTTTTTGCATTTTCTTCTTAATCTAAGAAATTGTCCATATGGAAGGTTTTCTCAGAGGGCTCTTGGATGAAAACTGTCAAATTTTAAAAGTGTATTTTTATTGATCGGCTTTTGGTAGGTTCTTGTTCCCAGTTTGCCATTCTCAGCGTTTATGGTGACGTCCAGGAAGATAATGGTTTCTTTTCTGCTTCTATGTGTGAACTTCAGATTGGGGTCACATCTATTTATCCATGTTACGAAATCCTTCATTAAAGTATTATCTCCTTTCCATATCACCAGAATGTCGTTTATGTAGCGTTTTCAAAGCTATATGTTTTCTTTGTATATATTTTCATTATGTAGTATATACTTGATCTCAAAGTCATACACATAGAGACCCGCTACACTTGGGGCGAACATACTGCCCATCGATGTCCTGAAGGTTTGCAGGTAGATTTTATCTTCAACCACAAAAAAGTTTTCTTTCAAGGCAAGGCGAGCACACTCCAGGATGAAAAGTTTTGGTGTCATAAAATTCCATTCCTCCTGGTTCAGTGTATCCTCTATTACTTTCAGTGTATCATCTTGTGGTAAGCTGGTGTATAGGCTTTTCACATCCAGAGATAGTAAGGTGCTGGTTTTGGGGTTGAATTCTACGTCCTGTAATACTCAGAGAAGATCCTTTGTGTCCTTTGGTTAGGTAGTTGCTTGTTGTACTCTTATTTTTAGGTAGAAGTCACAAAACTGGGATAGAGGTTTTAACAGGGACCCAACTCCTGAAACAATGGGTCTACCCAGTGGGGGGGGGGGTTCTTTTTTGTGTGAATCTTTGGCAATGTGTAGAAATATGGAGTCTTAGGAACTTATGTGATGAGAAATTCTACCTTTTTTTGGATATCCGGTCCTTTTCTTGTGCCATTTCTACTTGGTGCCCAATTTCCCCTTTCAACCTAGTGGTGGGATTTTCTCGTAGGACCTTGTAGTTTTTGTCGTCTGATAGAAGGCATTGAAAATCCTGTCTAGTCCTCTTGGTTTTGCAGGACTATACCCCCTCCTTTGCTGCTGGTTTTATGATCACTTGTGCTTGCTCTCTCAGTTCTTTCAGGGCTGTCGACTCCAGTTTTGTCATGTTGTGGTATATCATTTTTTTCTTCTTCTTTTAGTGTCTCAATCTCATTGTAAACTGCTTGTTCAAAGGTGATTATTTCTGATGGGATCGTAGATGCTGGGGGGCAAAAAGTTGATTTTGTTTTCAAACCTGTGTCCCCTTTTGGGTTAATGTCCTCCGCAGGATTAGTTTTCTCAAGAACTCTGCTAGTTCACAATGGAGGAGGAATTCATGTAGATGGGCGGTGGGTACAAAGCCCAGTCCTTTATTTAACCCTTGTTTCTGTGTGTCTGTCAAAATCCATGTTGAGAGTTTGGTTATTATATCGGGCCTCTGCTCGTCCCTGAATCCACATGCCTGAAGGGGCCGTCATTGCCCACAGCGCTATAAAGTGCACAACTCACTCCAGATGCGTGTGATGCATGCAGGACTTGCGTGGGCAAAGACTGGGCCAAGAGCAGGCTCATCTGCGCCCGTCAGAGCCTGGAGGAGGCTGGGCCACCCCCTTTACATCTGATTTGGCCCCTCCGGTTTTGTAGGTGAATTGACTTTTAAGTCTCTTCTTTGCTGACATTTTTACACCCCCTTTTTAGTTTTGGTTGCATGTACTGACTTTCAAGGGGCGAATCTATCCTCCCCCTCGAGGCCTGTTATGATATGGGGAAGAGGAAAGGGGAGTTGCGATGTTGACAAAGTAAGGAGATGTTGGGTTTAATCAACACAGCCTCTTCATTCTTAATGGTAATGACAGGCTTGAAGTATAAGGGTAAAGAGCCCAGGAGCGGACACAGCTTCATACCATCTTTCTAGTCTCTGTCTCGCATTCCGTCACTCTCAACACTCTTGAACACTGGCATGTCATCCACACCGCCATCGATACCATCATCCACACCAGACAGGGCTTCACCACACATCTTCCCCTTCACAAACATCCAACATCTAAACCAACAACACAAAGAGAAAGCAACACTCACACAACATACACAACAACACAGAACAAAAAGTATCATAGATAATATCTCAAACATTCAACATTAAACCAGACAAAGCCAAAGGGAAGCAACAAGTACACAACAACAACACTAATCAATAAGCCTCCTAGGCAATCTCTTGACATGAGAACTCCTGCTAGATACAACATTCAAGTTCCTGCTCATCTTGGAAACACACTTGGATCCCCCAGTTTCCTTCCGAGCAAAACTCTTACCACTAACCTCCTCAATATTCTTATCTACTCTCGCCACGCGAGACAAGTTCCACCATTATCCGTTGGCAATCTATACAGAATTCCCACACGCTCGTTCTACCTGAGTGGGTTTTCTAAACGTAGACAAACCTTTTCTCACTAGAAAGGGATCTTTGATACAATCCCAATCACCAACCTGCATTGCCACCAGATTTCTGCACTTTCTTTTGTCCTCCAATTTATTCACCTTGGTCCTACTAGCCTCATCAACTGCTGTTCTGGCTTTTTCAGCCAACATTTTTACATCCCCATCCTTGCTAATCACTCCTGAGATCCAATCCGTACATAAACAAGAGCTGACACTCCTTCCTCTCATCAGTTCAAAAGGTACCTGACCCATAACTGAATGAGGAGCAGTACAATATGCCCAAATAGTGTCCCTAACCACATCAGCACAATCCACTCCAGACACAATTGCACCCTGCACACACTCCACCAACACTTTGTTAAACCTTTCAACTTTTCCGTTGAACTTCGGACAATACAATGGTATACGAACATGTTCAATCCCATGTTTAGAAAAAGAATCCTGCATAGATGCAGAAGTAAATTGTACCTCATTGTCCGACAAAACCTCTGCTGGCATTCCTTCTCTATAAAATACCTCTTTGAAGAATTTGAGCACACTAGTGGAGTTGGGCTCTGCTACACATTTGACCACAACCCATCTGGATAACTGGTCCATCAATACAATAAAATATCTCATCTGTACAGGTAGAACATGAAACTGACCCAAAAAAATCAATAGAGACTTTTTTCCAAACTCTATCCAGACTCAAAACAACCTTAGGCTCAGGGAATGAAGTCACCAAATGCTTATCACTAATACAACATTGAACACAATCCCTAACAACCTCATCAACTTCTTTGTCCATAGATGGCCACCAGTATCTTGTCCTAATGTGTCTTTTGGTAGCTGTCATGCCCAAATGGCCAGCATGAGCAGTTTCAATAATCCTAATTCTGAAATTTTCTGGAGGAATCATTTTTTCTCCCCTGACCAGTACCCCACTCTCTATGGACAATTCATCAGCCATTTTCCAATATGTTTGTAAGGAAGGTTTCACACTTATTCCTTAGGCCATCCTTCCAACACAAATTTCATCACATTCACAAGATTCATATCCTTATTGACTGCATCACACCAATCCTGTACATTGCCACAAACAACCTGATCCTCAATTAATGCTATTATGCACTCTTCAATTCCTTCTTCCTCCCTGGTTCCTTCTTGCTCTACCACAGGTAGTCTTGATAAACAGTCCGCTTCGCAGTTCTTGCCGCCCGGAAAATATACCACATCAAAATTGAACTCAAGCAATTCGACCGATAACCTGGCAAGTCTAGCAGTGGCTTATTTAACCTTGTGCCCGTTGAGAATATCCACTAAAGAGCGATGGTCCGTTTGAAGGCAAAAAGATCTTCCGCACAAATGGGGCTTAAATGTTTCATCTCCCCAAGTGCAGGCCAACATCTCTTTTTCGATCACAGAGTATCTAGACGCAAAACCTATAGTGGATTCTGTTGTTCCATCATTTTGGGAACGTACTGCTCCACTTCCATATGCACTTGCATCTACTGTAACACAAGTCTGACGGCCAGCCACATATGGTTGTAGCGGAGGTACTGACACCATTCGCTCTTTGATCAAATCAAAATTCCTTTGACAAGTGGAGGACCAAGTGAAATCTGTGTTCTTTTTTAACAAGTGTCTAAAACACTCAGTTAAATCAGAATAATTGGTGACAAATTTAGCGTGGAACTCACACAACCCCAAGAAAGACCTAAGTTGATCACTATCCTCGGGATGCAGAGCCTTTACAATTACATCAACCAATTCTGGCTTTGGTTTGACCCCTTCAGAAGAAAGAATATGACCAAGGTACCCTTCAGAAGAAAGAATATGACCAAGGTATTCTACCTCCTTGGTCGCAAAAACACATTTACTTTTCCTTAAGGTGACCCCATTCTCACACAATGTATTCAATACACATTTAAGAGTGTTGTCGTGTTCTTCCAATGTCTTGGCAAACACAAGAATATCGTCTTGGAATGCCACCACATTCTTGATCCCTGCCAATATCTTTGTCATCATTTTCTAGGAAACAGAAGCGGCAGAAGCCAGGCCAAATGGCATCCTACAAAACCGGAAAGTGCCATCAGGTGTCACAAATGCCGTAAGATGACGTGACTCAGCATCTAATACCACCTGATGGTATGCTGCTTTCAAATCCAACTTAGTATACCACTTGGCCTGCCCAACCATGGTGATCAAGTCCTCAATGCGTGGCAACGGAAAATTTTCTACCCAGATGGCACTATTTACACTCCTTAAGTCAATACAAAGTCGGAGCTCACCTGAGCTCTTTTTAGCTAAAACCACTGGAAATAACCAAAAAGTTGCATCTACTGGTTCAATAATACCATCTTTCTGCATTTTAATTAAAATTTTAGTTAAATCATCTCTCACACTGAGTGGAACATTATGTAGCTTGTGCTTGATAGGTACACAACCATCCTTAATTTTAATGACATGTTTGAAGTCCTTAACTTGAACAACCTCATCTGTGAACACTTTAGGAAATGCAGACAACCAATGAACAGTCTCCTTTGAAGTCACACACCCAATATCATAACATTCCTCATGTACGACAGGTGGTTCTTTTCCTGGTCTTATAACAATACCAAATCAGCTTGGTGCCACCATCCCAATACATTGATACCTTTTTTTGGTACATAAACTTTTCCCTTGATGGTTTTGTTGGAAAACGTAATAGATGCCCAAAAATATCCTTGTAGATGAATCCTACTACCTTCAAAAGCAGTAGTAACTACATCAGGAGGTAACAGCACCTGATTAGACCAACTTTCATTGTATTTGGAAACATCAATAATAGTTATCCTAGCTCCTGAATCGACCAATAAAGAAATGGGTGATCCATTGATGGTAAATTCCACCAACGGATCACTATAACACACATCGCATGATCTTCCCCTTGCGTTTTCACAACAGTCACAGTCAAAACCAATTCTTCCAACTTGTTTTCTGTGTTTTGGAAGTCATCATCCAGATTTTGATTCTGTACAGCGCAAATTCGCACCCCTCTTGAAATACCTCTATTACTAGTAAAGTTTTTCCAAGCATTTTAAACTTTACCAAAATGCCCTATTCTATTGCACTTCCAACACTCTTGTGATGCGGTAGGACTATTCTTAAGAGATGATACATGGTATTGTGAACCACATCTGAAGCACTGAGTTTTAAACAAACCTTGCTCTTTCTGTGCACCACCAAACTGTTGACCTTTTCTGGAATGGCCCTTGATAGTACCTTGATTTACATTAGCAATCTGTTGTATATTGGTGTCCAAACGTTTTGCATCTAATGTGGGATTCTTGCATACTAATAACCGCTTATGAATCTTTATGGAACTAAATCTGGCCACAAGCTGATCCCTAATAAGCTGTGATGTGAAATTTTCAAATTCACAATAAGACGCCAACATTTTTAAAGCAGTAACACATGTGTCAACAGATTCAGATGGTGCCTGTACTCTGGTAAAAAAATTGATATCTGCACACCACAAGATTGACCTTACCCTCAAAATGGATTTCTAACTGTTTTACTGCATATTGAAACTCATCTAGCTCATCATCCTCCTCCGGTTTCAACTCTGGCAAATGGTCAAAAACATTTTGTCTTTCCACCCCTAAGTAATAGTATAATAAATGTCTTTTCCTATCAGGGCAAAATTTCTGACCATCAATGGCCCCCAAATAAGTATTGAAAGATCTTAACCATAGCCTCCATTTCAAAGGTGGTTCCCCAGGTTCACTCGAGCCACTATGAACAGTCTCCTGGGCTCAGCACACAACGTCTGCAACAACGTAGATGGCCGTTGAGGAACTGCAGTCCAAGAATTCCTAGTTTTCCTCGTCGTCAATGCGATGTTGACAAAGTACGGAGACGTCGGGTTTAATCAACACAGCCTCTTTATTCTTAATGGTAATGGCAGGCTTGAAGTATAAGGGTAAAGAGCCCAGGAGCGGACACAGCTTCCAATCGTCTCTCTAGTCTCTGTCTCGCATTCTGTCACTCTCAACACTCTCGAACACCGGCATGTCATGCACACCGTCATCCATACCATCATGCACACCAGACCGGGGTACACCACAGGAGTCTACTAACGTGGCAGATAAGAGGCACCTAACACATAAATCAATATTGACTTTCCTCAATAATGCCGTGGGAGTTTTTATAGGAGGAAATTACTAATGTAGAAGACCAACTGGCACTCAATTGTTCTGAGGCGGGTTCTTTAACTGCCCCAGCAGAGGTCCTGTCCACTACTATGCCTACTCGGGCCCTTTTATTGACAGTGGTATGCTGACCGAAGGAATGGACGCAGGGGTTCAACATAAGCAACCAGGTCACGCACCGAGTGCTAAAGCGGAAAAACCTCCTGAGGAAGGTGCCAGGGTGAGAAATACAATTACTGTGTCATCTAGTTGGCCCAACTTGGAAACCAAGTCAGGGAAGAAGGGGAATTTGTCTCAGGCCACATCCACAGCTTTGGAACCTTGTAATTGCCAAGCTTTATCTCATAGTCTAAACATGAAAAGTTCTGTTGCATTTGATGTGCTTATTGTACGTTTATCTAACTTGGAAGAGATGCTGGGTGTTAGACCTGTCAGCCCTAGGGTGGTCTTGCCCTGTTTTTTTCCCTTTTGCGCCTCATTTTTGCCACCGTATTTTTACTGGACCTAGGTCTCCGGGCGCCTTACCACTGCCAACCAGTGCTGAGGTGCAGGTGCTCTCTCACCCAAGATGGCTGCCACAGGCCCCTGCTACTGCAGAGTGGCCTTGCACACATACACATACTAGTAGCCAGGGTCAGGCTGGGACATAGGGATACAGTATCCATCCCGTCCCGCCTCTGGGCCACATAGCCAGACATGGTGGAAGGTTCCAGAACCTTCCGGGCTGTGGGAGGAGTTATGTTTTGCCGCCTTTAGGAGGGTCACCTGACCTAGGGGTATAAGAGGTTTGGAGGGAAATCTTTTAGTCAGTTGGGGCACCACTGATCCTGGCAGAACCTCTGCCGGAGTACAGGCTTTAGGGCCTAGGGGAGAGACCTACACTACTGCTACTGACAGGGCTAAGGCACTGCTGTAATAAGTTAGCTGAGGAACGCCCACCACCCACTGACCTTGCCCAGCGTGAGGGGACCCAGGGAACCATCTTCAGCGTGCTGGGAAGTACCATCCAGCACCCCAAGAACCACCAACTCATTCCCTCCCCCATACGGAGAAACCCCAAGAAGCAACCAACAAAGAACTGCCGCAAGTAACCTGAAATTGCAAGGCCTGACAGACCAGCAAGGCCGGAAACCTGAACTGCCAAACTGGGGATCACCAGGTAAAGCGCCGTGCCTTGAAGCGCTAGACCTTCACCCCATCCACTCCTAACTGACGCAGTGCTGCCCTGCTGCTGGGCTGCCAAAGCACTGTTAAATCAGCCCCCCCCTGCCAGCCTGTTGCAGGTGCGCCCCCGCGCTGTGCCTCCACGTGGGAGGAATCGCCCTTAAGCCACTGACCTCGTGGCTGAAGTCGGCCAGTATCCAAATCACCGCCGCGGCCCAGCGCTGAACGAAGAAAAGCGCCCTGCCGCCGTAAATCACCGCCGCGGCCCCGCGCTGTGGTAGGGAAAGCGCGCTACTGCCAGGAGTCACCGCTGAGGCCTAGAAGGAAGAACGAGGCCTCCAGGCCCCGTCGACGCCATTGCCAGGCGACCGGGGATGCTGACCGCGTCATCGGCCGCGCCCCCGGGAAGGCTGCACAGGGATTGGACGCCGGCTCCCGCCGCGCACCCAGCGCCGACGGAAGCCGGAGAAGAGTGCCTGGTGAGTAGAGGAGGCGGGAGGCCGGCCGGAGCGGACTGCCGGCCGGCCGGAGCGGACTGCCGGCTCCCACTCCCTTCCCCGCATACAGCGCTAACTACGGGGGCCGGAGGAGAGCGATACCGCCCCCCCTACCCTAAGACCGACCTTGCTCTGCTAACTACGGGGGCCGGAGGAGAGCGATACCGGCCCCCCAACATCCCGCAATTCCGGCCGGAAGGCCGTCGAACCCAGTCCGGGCCCCGCCCTGCCAAATACGGGCCGGCCCGGAAAGAAGCCAGTCGCTTCGAAGAGCGACCAACGAAACGACCGCAGGTGAGCCCGGGAGGCCCCTAGGGCATGCAGAGACGCCACTGGGGGCCGGGGGCCATCAATAGCCTGTGGAGTATAGGGGGAAGCCAACAGAAACTATCCCCACGAGGCGAGGCCCCAGAGAGGAGTGGGCCTGGCCTACATTAACCCCTGAATAACCCTGAGAGACACAGAAGCCTTAATTAACAGGGAAGCCCCAGAGAGAAGGACATGTTGAGGGGTTCCCTAAGCTATTCACCAGCCTAATTGTTTTGCCTGCTTTAATTACTGTTTAGGCCTGATGCAGATCCGCACTAATGAAATGTCTTTGCCTAGTGAAAAGGTGCTTAACTGAATTGAGCTGGAGTGTACACCGCCAAGAGTTGAAGTGTTTTATGTTGCAGGTGTACCGGATTTGCGACGCCCACTGTACTGAATGTGGGTGCGCCTAGATTAACGCAGGCCCTGTTTTAAATGTAGTGTGAAATGCCTATTTCCAAGTGATTGAATACTCATGAGGTGAACTGCATGTTTTAGGCCCATGTTTTATTCCTGCACCCTGTAATCATTATTGGTGCTACGTTTAGGAGATGATTCCTGCGGCCTTTTAGTGGCCTACAATGTTGATGAGCTATGGTGCTTTAATGAGATGACGCACTAATTAAGTATTTCAAAGAGTTGAAATGTTGCCCTGAATTAATCTGCCTCATCTGATGCTGCATTGATTTATATAAAAGAACTTGTTTTTAATACACATGCCTGGCGTGGTGTCCCCCTTTATTGTTGCGCATTATTGAGTCAGTGTGAGAGTGTGCTGCACAAGTGCTTAACACATTGCCTTCGGGTGCCTTCCTACCTCGCGCCAAGCTACCGTGCCGGAATCGGTAACCCCGTTTCCAACATTGGTGTTCAGCGGTGGGATAAGGACAGGTGTTTGTGCAGCACCCCACAGGGACTCAGTGTGCGCCGCAATTGGACACCTATATAAATGCAAGTGCTAAGAATTCTTTTGTGATTGCCTGATTGTGTACATTCCTGCGTTAGACCTGCTACCTACAGTCTAGAACCCTTTCTCTAAATTGTCTGGGGCCCCACCTAGCAGGATGGAGTTTGAGTTGGCCAACCTAGAAAGGTATACAGTGGCACAGCTCAAGGAGTTCTGTCTAGAGAGGGGGGTGTCCATCAAGCGAGGCGCCAGGAAAGAGGAGCTTCAGAAAGCTTTGAGGGCATGGGTAATGGCCCACCCGGGGGGAAGAGGGGACGAGGAGCAGAGGGAGGCAGACGACCCAGGAGAACTGGACCTACTGCACATTGACGTTAGCGAGAATGTGTTGCCAGGAAGACGTTCCAGGGCAGGCAGTAGTGCGTCAGGGGGAGTTTGTCTGCAGAGGAATTTGAGGACAGGAGGGAGGAGAGGCAATTGAAGTTAGAACTTGCTAGGATAGACAGGGAGCGAGAACAGGCAAGGCTAGCCATGGAAGAAAGGAAGCTTGCACATGAGCTTAGCCTGAAAGAATTAGAGCTCCGAGCCTTGCAGATGGAGAGGCAGGGCAACTTGAATGGTGGCAGCGTACCCGCTGAGGTTCCCCAGGAGCCCAAGTTCTATCTACCTAGAGAGGTGATAACCAGTTTTAGTGTGGGAGATGACATTGCTAAGTGGTTGGCGGCGTACGAGGTGTCTTTGGTGGCCCATAGGGTTCCTGAGAGCTACTGGGGGGGGGAGGTCTCTACAGGTACATACCTCCACTAGTAAGGGACACACTTTTGACCTTGGACAAGTGGGATCAAATGAACTACCCTATCATGAAGGAGGCCCTGCTTAGGAAGTTTGGCCTCACCCCAGAGAAGTACCGCCAAAAGTTCCGTAACAGCCACAAGCTTCCCACACAGAACTGGGTGGATTTTTTTGATTATGCCCGGAAGGCATTGGAGGGTTGGGTGCGTGGCAGCAACATTGATGATTACAAAGGGCTGTACGACCTGTTCTTGAGAGAGCACCTCCTAGAGAAATGTTTTCCGGAGCTGCGCCAGTACTTGCTGGACCGCAAGCTGACCGATCCGTGGGAGCTTGCAGAGGAGGCAGACACGTGGGTCAGCACTCGGGTGTCCCACAAGGGAGCCGGGGCGGACACCCGAAAGGTGGACAGGGGTTCCCCCAGAAGAAAGAGGGGGGAGATAAAAGGAGGGAGTTCTTTAAAGGCCCCCAAAATAGACCGCCTGGGAGAGGGGTAGGTTCCCCATCCCAATCTGGATTCCAGAAACCCACTTACCCTGACAGGAGTCAGCAGCCCAGAACTGTCCGGTGCTACGAGTGCAGGGAGGTTGGACACTACAAGGGGGACCCCCAGTGTCGCAAGAGAACCCCAGCCCCCACAGGAGGTAAGAGCCCTGGGGTGGCCAGTGTAGCGCTTGGGGAGGAGTTGTCCCTAGGTAGGGGAGGTGAGTGGACAGGCTTGACCTTAGTTTCCCTGGGGGATAGAGAGATCATCCCACGGGTTCAGGTACCCTTGAACACTGCCAAGTATCGGCAGAGGGTCCTGGTGAACGGGGAGGAGGTGGAGGCTCTGAGGGACACAGGTGCCAGCATGACGATGGTAAGACGTCAGCTGGTGTCCCCAGAGCAGGTGATTCCTGAGGTATTCCACCCGGTTGTTATGGCTGATATTAGCCTGGGTCATTACCCCATGGCCCAAGTTCGCTTTGAGTGGGGAGGAGTCTCAGGCCTGTTGAAGGTTGCGGTGAGCCCTGCCATGCCAGTTGACTGTCTGCTTGGAAACGACTTGGAACATACTGCCTGGAGGGAGGTAGAGTTCAATGCCCATGCTGAGATGTTGGGATTACCAGGGTGGACTTGCGTCGTCACGCGGTCCATGGCTGCCCGACAAGGAACTCAGCCCGGGTTGGAGCCTGAAATAATGGCCCAGCCCACTGTTGGACGAGGAGATGTCCAGGAGGAAACACCCGGTGAGATGGATGGGGAGCCCTGGGAGGTGACCCCGGAGTCCGCTGAGGTGGATGGTGTTCCCGGAGGGGACCTGCCGACTCCTGCAGAGTGGCAGGTGGAAGGAGGGCCTACTCGGGAGGAATTCTGCCGGGCGCAGAAGGAGTGCCCTACGCTTGAAGGCATGCGGCAGCAGGCCGAAGCCCAAGCAACTGGAACAGAGACTGGTAACTACCATGTCTACTGGGAGGATGGTCTCCACTACAGTGAGCCTAAGGCTCCGGTGCATGGGTCATCAAGGGCCGTAGTGGTCCCCCAATGCTACCGAGCCTTTCTGCTAGAGTTGGCACACGAGATACCCCTAGCAGGACACCTGGGCCAGGACAAGACGTTTGCGCGTTTGGTCCCTCATTTTTACTGGCCCAGGATGCGCGTCACCTCTGACACTTTCTGCAAGACTTGCACCACTTGCCAGGCGAGCGGCAAGACAGGGACTAAAGTGAAGGTCCCTCTGGAACCTCTCCCGGTTGTCGGTACCCCTTTTGAGCGGGTAGGGATTGACATTGTCGGGCCGTTGGACCCGCCGACTTTTTCGGGACACAGGTTCATCTTGGTGTTGGTGGACCACGCCACCCGGTACCCAGAGGCAATCCCTCTGAGGACCATCACTGCACCGGTGGTGGCGCGGGCCCTGATGGGGATTTTTACCCGAGTGGGATTCCCCAAGGTCGTGGTGTCAGATAGGGGCACGAACTTCATGTCGGCCTACATGCAGGCCATGTGGAAGGAGTGTGGAGTGACCTACCGGTTCTCCACTCCTTACCACCCCCAGACGAACGGGCTCGTGGAGCGTTTCAATAAGACCTTGAAGGGGATGATCCGGAGCCTACCCGAGGACTTGAGAAGGAAGTGGGACGTCCTCTTACCCTGTCTGCTCTTCTCCTACCGAGAGGTGCCGCAGAAGGGGGTCGGTTTCAGCCCCTTTGAGCTGCTCTATGGCCACCCCGTTCGGGGGCCCCTCAGTCTTGTCAAGGAGTGGTGGGAGAAGTCTTCCTCGAAGCTTCCCCGTGATGTGGTCAGCTATATGCTGGCATTCCGCAGCCAAGTGGCCAAGCTGTGGAAGGAAGCCTCGGACAACCTAGAGGCTAGTCAGGCCGTCATGAAGAAGTGGTATGACCGGAACGCTCGGACGGTAGAGTTGGACGCTGGACAGAAGGTGTGGGTCATGGAGCCAGGAGAGCTTAGCGCCCTCCAGGACAGGTGGACTGGACCGTTTGAGATCCTGGAAAGGAGAGGCCAGACCACTTATGTTGTCGATGTGAAGACCCCCGTCAACCCCACAGGGTGTTCCACGTCAACCGCCTGAAGCCACACCAGGAGCGTTCAGAGCTCACTCTCCTGATGATAACAGATGGAAGTGAGGAAGAGGAGAGTGAGCCGCTTCCAGACCTTCTGGCGGCCCATGAGAAGGATGGCTCGGTAGAGGGAGTGGTCCTCGCCCCATCCTTGACCCCAGAGCAACAGAGGGACTGCCGCCAGGTCTTGGGGAAGTACGCCTCGTTGTTCTCCCTCACGCCTGGGATCACGCACCTGTGTACCCATGATGTGGACACAGGGGACAGTCCGCCAGTAAAAACCAAGTCTTACCGGCTGTCCGATAAGGTCAAGGCTAGTATCCAGGGTGAGGTTACCAAGATGCTAGAACTGGGGGTGATTGAGCCTTCCAGTAGCCCTTGGGCTAGTCCGGTGGTGTTGGTGCCGAAAGCGGCCCCACCAGGCACCACACCAGAACTCCGGTTCTGTGTGGATTACCGCGGACTCAACTCAGTAACCAAGACCGACGCTCACCCGATCCCTCGGGCGGATGAGCTCATTGACCGGCTGGGAGCAGCCCGGTATCTGAGTACCATCGATTTGACGTCAGGCTATTGGCAGATCGCCATGGCGGAAGGAGCAAGGGAGAAGACTGCGTTCTCCACCCCCGAGGGCCACTTTCAATTTCGGGTGATGCCCTTCGGGTTGAAAAATGCTCCAGCCACTTTCCAGCGGTTGGTGAACCAGGTGCTATCTGGCCTAGAGGCCTTCTCTGCTGCCTACCTGGATGACATAGCTGTCTTCAGTAGCAGCTGGGAGGACCATCTGGAGCATCTCCAGGAGGTGCTACAGGCTCTGCAACGGGCTGGTCTAACCATCAAGGCCAGCAAGTGCCAGATTGGACAGGGATCTGTCGTGTACCTGGGACATCTGGTGGGCGGGGGTAAGGTGCAACCCCTCCAAGCCAAGATCGAGACCATCTTGGCCTGGGAGCCCCCAAGACCCAAACAGAGGTCCGGGCTTTTCTCGGCCTCACGGGATACTACCGCCGGTTCGTCAAGGGATATGGAACCATTGTGGGCCCTTTGACGGAGTTGACTTCGAAGAAGCAGCCACGCAGAGTCATCTGGACGGCTGCCTGCCAAGAAGCCTTTGAGACCCTCAAACGTGCGATGTGCACCGCACCGGTGCTCAGGACTCCAGACTTTGGACGGGAATTTATCGTGCAGACAGACGCTTCTGAGCATGGCATAGGAGCTGTGCTCTCGCAGCTGAATGACGATGCCCAAGACCAGCCAGTGGCCTTCATCTCCCGAAGACTACTCCCCCGGGAACAGCGGTGGAGTACCATCGAAAGAGAAGCCTTTGCCGTGGTTTGGGCTGTAAAGAAGTTGAGGCCATACCTTTTTGGTTGTCACTTCCTGATCCAGACCGACCACAGACCCCTTCGCTGGCTCATGCAGATGAGAGGCGAAAACCCCAAATTGTTGAGGTGGTCCATTTCCCTCCAGGGGATGGACTTTCGGGTGGAACATCGACCCGGTGTAGACCACGCCAACGCTGACGGTCTCTCCCGGTTTTCCGCCTTAGCGATGAGAACTCCCTAGAGGTTGGGAAGCTCTCCCCTCTTTTGGCTGGGGGGGGACGCGTGTTAGACCTGTCAGCCCTAGGGTGGTCTTGCCCTTTTTTTTTCCCTTTTGCGCCTCATTTTTGCCACTGTATTTTTACTGGACCTAGGTCTCCGGGCGCCTTACCACTGCCAACCAGTGCTGAGGTGCAGGTGCTCTCTCACCCAAGATGGCTGCCACAGGCCCCTGCTACTGCAGAGTGGCCTTGCACACATACACATACTAGTAGCCAGGGTCAGGCTGGGACATAGGGATACAGTATCCATCCCGTCCCGCCTCTGGGCCACATAGCCAGACATGGTGGAAGGTTCCAGAACCTTCCGGGCTGTGGGAGGAGTTATGTTTTGCCGCCTTTAGGAGGGTCACCTGACCTAGGGGTATAAGAGGTTTGGAGGGAAATCTTTTAGTCAGTTGGGGCACCACTGATCCTGGCAGAACCTCTGCCGGAGTACAGGCTTTAGGGCCTAGGGGAGAGACCTACACTACTGCTACTGACAGGGCTAAGGCACTGCTGTAATAAGTTAGCTGAGGAACGCCCACCACCCACTGACCTTGCCCAGCGTGAGGGGACCCAGGGAACCATCTTCAGCGTGCTGGGAAGTACCATCCAGCACCCCAAGAACCACCAACTCATTCCCTCCCCCATACGGAGAAACCCCAAGAAGCAACCAACAAAGAACTGCCGCAAGTAACCTGAAATTGCAAGGCCTGACAGACCAGCAAGGCCGGAAACCTGAACTGCCAAACTGGGGATCACCAGGTAAAGCGCCGTGCCTTGAAGCGCTAGACCTTCACCCCATCCACTCCTAACTGACGCAGTGCTGCCCTGCTGCTGGGCTGCCAAAGCACTGTTAAATCAGCCCCACCCTGCCAGCCTGTTGCAGGCGCGCCCCCGCGCTGTGCCTCCACGTGGGAGGAATCGCCCTTAAGCCACTGACCTCGTGGCTGAAGTCGGCCAGTATCCAAATCACCGCCGCGGCCCAGCGCTGAACGAAGAAAAGCGCCCTGCCGCCGTAAATCACCGCCGCGGCCCCGCGCTGTGGTAGGGAAAGCGCGCTACTGCCAGGAGTCACCGCTGAGGCCTAGAAGGAAGAACGAGGCCTCCAGGCCCCGTCGACGCCGTTGCCAGGCGACCGGGGATGCTGACCGCGTCATCGGCCGCGCCCCCGGGAAGGCCGCGCAGGGATTGGACGCCGGCTCCCGCCGCGCCCCCAGCGCCGACGGAAGCCGGAGAAGAGTGCCTGGTGAGTAGAGGAGGCGGGAGGCCGGCCGGAGCGGACTGCCGGCTCCCACTCCCTTCCCCGCATACAGCGCTAACTACGGGGGCCGGAGGAGAGCGATACCGGCCCCCCCCTACCCTAAGACCTACCTTGCTCTGCTGACTACGGGGGCCGGAGGAGAGCGATACCGGCCCCCCAACGTCCCGCAATTCCGGCCGGAAGGCCGTCGAACCCAGTCCGGGCCCCGCCCTGCCAAATACGGGCCGGCCCGGGAAGAAGCCAGTCGCTTCGAAGAGCGACCAACGAAACGACCGCAGCACAGCCCGGGAGGCCCCTAGGGCATGCAGAGACGCCACTGGGGGCCGGGGGCCATCAATAGCCTGTGGAGTAAAGGGGGAAGCCAACAGAAACTATCCCCACGAGGCGAGGCCCCAGAGAGGAGTGGGCCTGGCCAACATTAACCCCTGAATAACCCTGAGAGACACAGAAGCCTTAATTAACAGGGAAGCCCCAGAGAGAAGGACATGTTGAGGGGTTCCCTAAGCTATTCACCAGCCTAATTGTTTTGCCTGCTTTAATTACTGTTTAGGCCTGATGCAGATCCGCACTAATGAAATGTCTTTGCCTAGTGTAAAGGTGCTTAACTGAATTGAGCTGGAGTGTACACCGCCAAGAGTTGAAGTGTTTTATGTTGCAGGTGTACCGGATTTGCGACGCCCACTGTACTGAATGTGGGTGCGCCTAGATTAATGCAGGCCCTGTTTTAAATGTAGTGTGAAATGCCTATTTCCAAGTGATTGAATACTCATGAGGTGAACTGCATGTTTTAGGCCCATGTTTTATTCCTGCACCCTGTAATCATTATTGGTGCTACGTTTAGGAGATGATTCCTGCGGCCTTTTAGTGGCCTACAATGTTGATGAGCTATGGTGTTTTAATGAGATGACGCACTAATTAAGTATTTCAAAGAGTTTAAATGTTGCCCTGAATTAATCTGCCTCATCTGATGCTGCATTGATTTATATGAAAGAACTTGTTTTTAATACACATGCCTGGTGTGGTGTCCCCCTTTATTGTTGCGCATTATTGAGTCAGTGTGAGAGTGTGCTGCACAAGTGCTTAACACATTGCCTTCGGGTGCCTTCCTACCTCGCGCCAAGCTACCGTGCCGGAATCGGTAACCCCGTTTCCAACAGTGGGGAAGTTGGGGGCACCCTAGGTCGTATTTGTCGGCTTGCGGAGAAAGTGGAGAATGTGTTATGTAGTTCGGGTACCCAGCCCAGGGTTTCCCATGCTGTGTCTAATGCCCCTTTCCAGATTTTGTCAACTGACTCTCCTCTAGGTGACCTCTCCGCACTAGATTGGGAACCAAAGGTGGTACTCCTGAGATTCTAACTGTGGCAGCTCCTCAAAAGAATAATAAGCAGCTAGACCTTCAGGCAAGTCTCCCCCTTTTCATTTCTCTTCCAATTAACATTAAGCTTACATTTTCTGGCCCTTCAAGGGGAGATGATCGCTACCGTCTTCCCTTGAATGTTACTCTGGAGGTTAAACCCTGTCTGGTGGCCATTCACGTGTCCCTTGCCTCAACAACTTATGTCCTTGCAATGACAAATCTCCCCCATTAAAATGTAATTTCAAGCAGCTCACAAAAAAAAGGTCACCGGCTGGTTTTCGAAATGGTTTCACTCAGAATTGCCCCTATATGAGGAGATCACCATGGAAGGAAGACTTGGTTGGATAGGGAACACCACTAAGTCATGCCATGGTGACTGTATTGTTATACATTTTCAGGCTGGAAAGCCGATAGGGCATATACTTTTCAATCTTGGGACCAACACAACATTGAGCAGGAATATTTCAGTACTGCCCCTAGGTTCTTTTACCCACCACACATTGCGAAACTCGTACAGAAGGGATGTTGCCTTTTAGACAGACCTACGGTCTTCTCACCGTACCTTCCTGGGGTTTGAATCCTAGTATGGTTTTTAATTAACTGAAATAAAGATTTAGTCACTTGCTAGTATACAGCTTAACAAAAGATTTGAGCCTCTGACTCAACTTAATGAGCAGGATTGACTGCCTCAATACTCTTGGACAGCAATTTTGGCCATTGAAGAGGCTCCCCTTCCTGCTATGGTTTTCAAGGTGGTCAGCTGGATTGTAGCGGGGTGCATGATAAAGTAGCT
Organism: Calotriton arnoldi; assembly: GCA_963921515.1. Taxonomy (NCBI): domain Eukaryota; kingdom Metazoa; phylum Chordata; class Amphibia; order Caudata; family Salamandridae; genus Calotriton; species Calotriton arnoldi. The sequence goes on from CAWUFW010002304.1 coordinate 1,484,644, forward strand.
TTGAAATCATCTGCTTGCAAGAGACCTGGAATGTTCAAGGGTGCCTACATATGGATGGTTTAGCTACATTTTTTGTTAACACAACTTCTTCCACTCATAGGAGATCGAGGGGGGGTCTGGCGACTCTTTTGCATTTGGGCATGAATTCTTAAATAGAGAGGGTATTTGTTAATCCCCTCAAGTGTTTTCTTGATTTTCCCTAACAATTACACTCTGTTAATTGTGAATGTTTATAACTCTGTCTCGGCTAGAGAAGCTTATGATGTCATTTCGGGTCTTAAAACATTTTCTGATGACTATTTTTCTGGATTGTCTAATTTCCCAATGATTTTGTGATTAGAGGATTTTAATTTGCATCCTTGTATGTCTTGTAATAACATCGGGACTTTAGTAACTCACCTCTTCCTTTGGATCATGTTCATCTTCAACACACACAACAGAGAGAAGGGTTAAATAATTTGATTTCTGACTACAATTTAGGGAGGAACATAGTAATGCCGACTTGGTTCTCACGTTCAAGGGCAGGGGTCATAGTTTGATCATTGACTACATCTTTGCCTCAGCTTGTCTTTTTTTGTTCTCTCTTATAAATTTAAAGGTGGTATGGGACTTCCAGGGTGATAATATCCCTCTCTCAACTACCTTCTACTGGAAGGAATTACGAGCGCACACGCCACGTACATACAAGGAGCCGGTAGTAACTACAGACCAGGCACATAGGATCAGTTGGGCAAAGGTTGCCCCAGCTGATTTTTTATTGAGTTTGGTCACTTCATGTCATTCTGATCTTCCTATTTGTTTTAATGAGGATGCCCCAAACACTTGCATGGTGGAATATTTTTCCAATGCTTGCAGCGCTGCGAAGCTGGCCCTTTCCAAATCTGCATCGGCATTAGCCCCTCCCTGTCATAAATGGTTCGATAGGAGGTGCTTGAGGACTCATAAAGACTTGCTAGCAGCTGTATAAAAGGCCATGGATTCAGGAAGAGGTGAGGTAGGCTAGTGGCTTCTATAATTTAGCCTGTAAAGAGCGAAACAATGAACTTAAGAGGGAGGCTTGGGAGAATGTACTTGCCGCTTATACCTTGAGGGAAAGTGCGGCTTTTTGGAAAGCAGTGAACCAGCCCTTGTTTAGCTCAGAGCATCTGTCTAACCTGGCGCTTACAGTCACAGAACATGCTTGGACAAGCCACTTTGAGGCTATTTATAATTCTGACAGGCCGACCCCTCTTCCTTAGTACTCGGGTGGAGAAGAAGCTCATCTTTCGCTGAGAGGAGGTGAAATCTGCTATTTTAGCCCTTCCCTCAAGGAAAGCTCCTGGCCCTGACGGGGTTCAAAGGGATTTATATAAATCTTGTATTGATCTTTGGGCCCCTATATTGACTTTGCATTTAAATGATGCTCTTGGCAAAAGTCAGTGATAGTGCCAGTTTTTAAAAATGGAAATAGAGCAGACCCAGCCTGCTATAGACCAATTTCCTTGGTGGATTCCGAGGTAAACATGATTCGTTGAGTTTTGTTAGACCGCTTAACGGTTTGGGCAAATGAGCCTAATATCCTGTCAAACTTGCAGTATGGGTTCAGACCAGATTGGGGAACCATAGAACAAAACATGAACCTATATCTGCTCATTAGCAAATATACCAGAACAAAGAAGGGAGCCATCAATCTGGCTTTTATGGACCTCAGCACGGCGTTTGACACAGCTAACAGAGCTAAGCTCTGGGCCGTGTTGGAGTCCATTGGGGTTGAGCCTGCACTTGTCACTTTTTTTGCGTAACTTGCACAAGGGGCTTTCAGCCTCCGTAAGATATAGTCCTAAAAGGGAAGGTACTCTGTACTTTAAGCGAAAGAGAGATGTATCCTGGCGCCCTTTCTTTTTATCATTTATATTAATCGTTTGGAATCTTTTTTAATTGAGCAGTGTCAGGATGTCCCTAGGGTTGGTGGTTGTCCAGTGCCTGCCCTGCTATATGCTAATGATATGGTCCTGATTGCACGCACGGCAAAAGATCTGCAGCAACTTTCAGATTGTTTTATTAATTTCATGGAAAGTCTGGACCTTAATACCAATTTTGCAAAATCCTACACTATGGCGGTTGAACCAAGAAGCACTAAATCCAGGTTCTTTATGGCAAAAGGTTATCATATTAGCAGTGTTGACAATTTCTGCTATTTAGGTATTTTGCTGCATTCCCATCTTGACTGGCAACTGCTAATTAAAAATAATTTAATGTCTTTTAACAGGGTCACTCACTGCATTAACGATTTCTCTCAGCGACTTTGGCGTACTCATATTAAGACGATCATTGACATTTTTAAGGCCAAATGTATCCCTACAGCTAGTTTTGGGGTGAGATTTAGGGGTATACATCTATCACTTCTATTCAGATTGCGGAAAACAAGTTCCTGAAAAGCCTTTTAAAGATCCCATAATGTGTTCCTTCCGAGATTGTTCACGTAGAAGTAGGCCTGGGATATATTTCAGATTGTATCCGTCTTCGCCCCAGGCCTTTGGTTTGGCTGAAAAGAGAACTTAAATTTAATAAACAAATTCTACTGGATTGTCTAGGCCTGGACTATATGTACCATATACCCTGGTTGCAATACATTATGAGCATTATGAGAGACCTTGGCTGACCTGATCTTTTCTTTGAACCAGATCATATTGTCAAAGCGCATATCGAGTGTGTCAAACAGCTACTTCCTGCCAAGGTGGGTGCAGAGAGGGAGGCTCTTGCGCTGACTAAGCACTCGGTGGCCCATTATTATATGGTCAAATTGATGAGTGGTTTGGAACCTTATCCGACCCTTGATATGTCCTGCCATCATAGAAGGTTGTTGCCCTGTTTTAGATTGAATTTGATTCGCCAGCTTATGTTTACCAATGGCGGTGTACTTGTGATAAAGTTTCTACCTCTGACACACTGCATGTTGTTCTTATTTGCCCTAGGTTCAATGCATTATGCAATAAATACATCCATCCTCTTTTGTTACCACTGAACCTTAGACATGTGCGACCAGCTTTACTGTTTTTACAATTTGTATCTACTCCAAATGTATGTTTTTCTTTATCATGGTTTTTATTAGGTGTTTTAAGATCGAAGTGCTAATTATTTATTTTATCTGTTGTTAAACTTTGCTGTATTTTTCTTGTTACCATGAGATGTATTTATGTATTTGCACTTTATGATTTTCATTGGTTAAATCAAATAACGTTTTCTGACTGACTGACTGTCTGACTGACTGACAATTTGACAGAGTATTCTGTCTGACCTGGAAAACATGGCTCCTGTCTCTCAGCCTCAGTCGCCTATGGACTGGTCTCCACAGTCTCCATGCTTGTAGCGTTCCAATTCTGTCCTTCTTCCAATTCATTTGTCTTCTAGTAGGCAAACCTTTCCTGCTCTGTCTCTGAGTCATGACAGAACCTCCCAGCTAAAATTCCCCCCACCCTTTGGTGCTTCTGGTTTACTGGCGAACTTTGCAGGACAACTACTTAATTGGCTGGGGGGCGTGTACAAAAGAGGCAAGCTCCCATGATTATCCAAATCATCATATCCTTTCAGCTGATTAAATATTGAAGAAGCCCATTTCTAGTTTGGGAATATAAGATCCCTTGTATTTTATATTCCTATTGACCATGGGCAGAAATTATGGCAGGTGATTGGGGTCTTTGACTACCTTAAACTCGTGTGATTCTGGAAATATGGAATGTGGGGTGAATCTTCTATTTGTCTGGTAAGCTGAGTCTAACTGCTGAAGAGCCTTTAATTTTAGAATGGGAAAAGGATCTATGAAATGAGGGGCAAACTTGGAATTTGATCCAGGAATTACTAAGTGTTTTGTTGATAACCAAACTTCTTGATTTTCTGGAAGTATTGGTAGTGCTATGCTCTTTCTATCAGCAAACCTCCTGTATAGTGCTACTGGAACAATTTTCAGAGTGGGGGTGCGGTAATGTTATATCACTGAAGTCATAGGGACTGTGAAAAATCCAGACTTCACACAAAAAACAAGTGTGGCAAATGTGCCATGCCTACTCAGCAGCAAAGTGGTAAGGCTGTGGTATGTAGCTGGTGGTGCATTTTGCGGCGAGGTGAGGTAGTACACTGTAATTTACAGACAGCAAATTTTCAGTTGAAATGCCACTAAATTTGCATAGACATGCAGTTTTACTGGTAAAACTATAAAGTACACAATGTGTGGAAATCTGGTTTCAGGAAATATTTAGCGTTTGCGCATCTCCAATTAAAGTGTGTTGATTTGTTTTGATCCTAATAAAATCTTTGTTTCCATCACACTTCAGAAATACAACAACATGTGCTTTCTTAGTCGCTGATATATTTTGGAATATGTGTATAGTTCATTTACAGGTATTTGAATGTTGTTCTGTGTTAGAAAAAAACTGGTATCTTACAGCCCTTCCTTTCACTACCTGTACTTCAGCAAGATTGTCACCTAAGTCACTTTTAGAAAATTGTCTCACTTTGCAGTTAGAGAAATAAAAGTAAATACCAGTTTCCGAATAAGCAGCAATTTGTCATAAGACATAACCTAACATTTGTCCTTTGTCTTGAACTGGCAAAAAAGTATGAGAAGATAAAAAAATACAAAATCTACAGGCATCTGTATTGCTCACTCGCTTTCTAAACTTCAGCATGGTTATTTCTGGGGGTGCTGCAGCACCATCCGCACCCCTACTTCCAGCGTCTGCATTCCTGTATGAGGCTTTGGCCTTGAAAGGATTTTTTTACTGCATGTTTATATGTACAAGGGAGGGACTGTAGGAAGACTGTTACTGAAAGTACCTCATTCACTGAAAAATAAGACATCCATACATGAGGATGGAAAAGGTATGTACAGGAGAATGAGTAGAATACAAGGGCTCTGTGCAATGAGTTGTTACATGCAATCTCCACTATGGGCGTCCACTAAACCCAACTTTCTTGATGTTCTCCTATAGAGCATCTCAAATTCTGCTCTATAATCTGATTGAGTCTCTCAGTTTTCCCATCCATCTGGTGGGTTTAAAGTTTACTGTGCCGAGTTATTTTAACAAAGAGTTCCAAAAAAGTGGACATAAACTGTGTTCCTCTCTTGGTTATGATGACCGTGGGTAACCCTTGGAGCCTGATCATTTTCTTAAGAAAATGTTTAGCCATTTGCACTGCTGCTGTTAGTTTAGACAGTGGTACCGAATGTGCAAGTTTGGAAAAGTAATACAATAACCCATATATTGTGTTTGCCTGGGATTCTCGTTACTCTACAACAAAGTCCATAGATATGCGACACCAAGGAGTCTGTAGGGTAGGGAGTGGTTGTAATTATCCCATGGCTCTCTTAGGAGATATATTACTTTGGGCACAAGCTTCACAGTTCTACGCATAGGCCTCTACCGTCTTCTTTAAATTGAGCCCCCAAAATGTCATGGCCACCCATTCTTAAGTTGTTCTTACTCCAGAAGGTCCTCCCCAAGGGGAGTCATGACAAATGTATAATACGTTCTGTTGCACTTCCTCTCCCGAGTCAAAGGTCGACCATCATGGAACAATAGCTTGTGAACTTTATTGAGTCTCTCTTTTGTTGTAATCAATTAGCTTGCTCTCGTTCCTACTGTTTCAGTCGTATCTGTTCCAATAATGTTTTGCTGTTAATGGTATTCCTGCTTACAAAGCAAGGATCATAGGAGGGCCTTCTACGGGGTCATTTTCTTCTGAGCCTTGTCTGAAAAAAGCATCAGCATTTCCCTGGCGAGAACTAGGCCTATATGTGATGTCATAGCACAAATGTGAGAAGAAGAGGGACCATCTGCCATGTCAGGGTTTAGCACACTTTAGAAAATTGAGGTTTTGTGATCTGTCTAGACTGCTATCCTATGTGGAGAGTTCTATAAATAATGCCTTTAATGGACGATCACTTCTTTGATAACTAATAATTCACAATCATATATGGTGTCGTTTTTCCCAGGAGCTGATAGGGTATGAGAAACATATGCCACTGGGTGAAGGCCTTGAGTTTCTGGATATTTCAGAGGCCAGATTGCTCCTATTGCAAAAGAAGAGGCATCAGTTATCATATACAAAGGTTGGGTGCCGTCTGGGTGCCTCAAAATTGGTTCTGTCATGGATACAGATTTTGATGTTTGGAAGGCTTCTTCTTGCTCTCTACCCCACCTGAAAGGTTGACTCTTCTAGTGAGCTCTGTAATCGGCTTAATGATGCCAGAGACATTTTCTATAAAGTGTCTTTAGAAATGTGCAAAGTCCAAGAACTTTGTATTTCTTTCACAGTCTTAGGAGAGAGGCCCTTTCCTCCACAGCTTCGACCTTGTCTGGGTCCATTTAAATGCCAATCTGTGAAATTATAATACCCAGAAAAGGCAACTAATTTCTCTTGAAGATACAGTTCTCAGCTCCTGCATATAGGAAATGTTTCTGCCACCTCTGTAGGATTTCTTTGATATTTTCAAGATTTGAAGAGAATATTAATATATCATCAAGATAGATAATTACAAAAGTGTCTAAAGTGTCTCAAATATAATTGATGAACTATTAGAAAGCAGCTGATGCAGTGCAAAGAACAAAAGGCATTACAAGGTATTCATAATGCCCATATTTGGTATTATATGGGGTTTTCGACTCATCTCTCTCTTGGATACAAACCAAGTTATATACTCCTCTGAGATCTAATTTAAAGATAATTCTGGCAGCCTTTATTTGGTCTAATAGGATGGAAATGAGGGGAAGAGGGTACCTATTACAGATGTAAATGGTGTTCAAATACTGCTATTCTATACAAGGCTGATATTGACTATTTGGTTTCCGGATAAAAAAGATCGGTACCCTACCAGGAGACACTGAATGTTGGATGAATCCTTTTGCTAAGATTTCCTCCAAATATTATTTTAATACAAGGTCTTTTTTAGGTGTCAACTGGTATATCCTGCTATGTGGAATCGAGACTCTAGGTTGAAGATCTATGGCATGATGGTATTTTCAATTTGGTCGTTAGGCATTTGCTCCTTTCTCACTAAATGCATATGCTCATTCAAGCTAGACGGACGGGATCTATACTTTGTCTACTTGTTCTTGTACTGCAAAGAAAGCCAAAGGTTGTTACAACTGAGATGTGGATCTAAGCCAACACTCTTGTTTAGAATGATGAGAACTCAGGGCAATGTATTTATTTTGCCAATTGAATTCAGGGTTATGGACTCGTAACAAAAAGTACCAAACACAATGGGAAATATTGGTGAAGCGATCACATCCAAATTAATCAACTCAACAGGACCATTTTCCACAGCTAGCAGAACCACTCCTGTCTCCCATTGAACATCTCAGGAAGCCAAAACCGCCTCGGGTAAAGCCTTTTGTATCATGGGAATCTGTTGGCTGTCACAGAATTTCTTATACATAAAATTTCCAGATACTCCACAGTCAATAAGCGCTGTCATCAAGACAGACCCATTGGCGTAGTAAGGCTGTTTCAGATGTAACTGTGACCTTTTAATAGCAAGCGCTTTTTTGCAGGCGAGGCTTGTCCGGGTTTTGCTCTTTTAAGAAAGCCTGCGAGTTGTCCTGCAGCAAAGGACAGCTTTGTTTAAAATGTCCACACTGGCCACAATATAGGCAAAGTCTCTCTTTCTTTTGGCACTCTCATTCTTCTACACTCATGAGCCCTTGTGTGGAGCTGATCGGCAAAGGTTGTTCACTTTCTCTCTGTATGAGGGGTTTCTGTAGCATTGGGTGCAATCCATCTTTGCTCTATCATTTGGTTTTCTACTGTCCAAGCTCGCTGTTGGATTTCAAACGGGAAGGTTGGATCAATCAGGGCTTCACATTGTAGGTTGAGAAATTACTAGACACAACATTACTTTCAGCTTATCTCATCTCATCTCTTAATCCATTATAGAAAGCTGCTACTTCATTAGTCCAGTTCTTATCAGCTTGTTATTGCTGGAACTGTTCAATATATGGGACCAAAGCTCTCTTTCCTTGTCAAAGATTCAATAACCACAAATGAGTATTCTGCACTGTTTGCCAATAATCAAATACTTTAGCAAACTCTTCCGGAAAGGCCAAAAAGTTAGAAAGCAGTGGACTATTTCCACTAATATGAGGTCATTCCAACATGAGTTCTTCCTTCGCTAAATAAGAAATTATAAAGGCAACTTTCATCGTGCCACTGGAAAATGCTTGGGGTCTGTTTAAAAAGTGCAACCTACATCGACCCATGAAAGCTTTGAAGTGCTGCAGATCCCCAGAATATTTCTTAGGTGTCGATAACCCCATAACTCCATTAGTAAATTTAGCCCCACTTTTACCACAGCCACTATTCTCACGGTTGGCTGTGGGGGTCCTCAGACATTACAGAGGTAGTGGGAATATGGGTTCATATTTACCTGACTTTTACTAATCTCAATAGCCTTACTTAATAGGAATGTGCGCTGTAGCTGAATGACTTCCAAATCTTTCTGAATCTGAGTGAGAGCTTGGGACATAATGTGGAGAGGATAAGCACTGGAATCCATTAGACCTGGCAAACCTGTTTAGAGACGTGGAGGAGGGTGAATTCCAATGCTAGACCACTCTCCAAGTAAGAACAGCTTTCGAGAAATAGGAACCTCCAACCTAATGTTCGTAAGAGGGGAAGATGGCAATTGGGAATGAGAGAGAGTAAACACGCTGGAGTGGAAGTCACGTCTCTCAGATGTTTTAAATAACTTGGGCTGGCATGGTCTCTCTGGAAGATCTTTAAAGGAATCGCACACACCACTGATACAGCAAGTCTGACTATAATGACAAAGACAGTAAGTAATAGTAGTGGTGTCCGTTTACTAATGCGCAACAATGCCCAATCTTTTTGCTCTTACTAGATGCTCTGTAAAGAGAAGCAGATAATGAACCCAGGAATTAACCCAGTAACCTTTCCTGAGATTGGGAGCATCAGAAGACGCTGCATCCAATATCACACAGCACAGTGGACTCTTCTTAGTGCAGTGCGTGAGTGACATTGTAAATAACAAAATAGGTTTGTTTCTGTTACCACGGTGTCCCTGATCCCCTTATAGGGGTTGTTTGTGACCGAAACCAATAACTCTACTTCAAAAATGTATTGGGTAGTGTTCTGCTGGGCTACAATAATCTGTCGTTCACATTTAGCGCTTGTACATTGAACCAAGTTCACTTGTGTCACCCGTGGGTGGGAAAGCAAACCTTGTAGAACTATCCAAAGTCATAGTTTAAGCAACAGTTAGAGCCCAACATGAGGCTCGTGTATTACGATTACACCTTGAGTAGTTGTTCACTTTTCACACACATGTGAACCATTATTACATCATTATGGAGACGTTCATAGTAATCATGGTACCTCCTACTGGGGATAAGGGAGCACATATTTCCATAGGTTTTGCAAGTTTGACTCATAAAAGGATAGTCCCCATTCTGAGGGATTTCTAATTCCTTGATTCCAACTTCAATTGAATTTGTTCACCATGTGGTGCCTATTGTGATAGGGGCCAATTACAGGGAAGCAGTTACTCAGCATCTCTAAGCTTGAGTGTCCTCGATGAGGGAGCCAGTTACTTTTGTAATAGCTGCACATGCTGCATGTGCCTTTGAGACATTTTACTCATGGGTTGAGTTCGAGCCTATCGATGCTGCCTCAGGGCAGTTTTGGGCTACACAGCGGTAGACCCGTCGGCACATTATAGAGCTTACCAAGATTTGGAAATCCCTCTGACCTACCAGGAACATCAGAGTATCAATTGCCACACATGCACAGAAATGTCCACTTGGGGTCTCTGAGCAATGAAGGGGCTACATATCCTGTCTTGGCTGGCTACAAGGCCATTCCTCACCAGACAACATAACCCTTGCTGAGGTGGTCGGGTTTTAAAATATACAGCCGCCTTATACAGGAGACTCATATTGTTCGAACAAAGTACTTTGAGCTCCAGCCCTGCTCTCGCAGCAGGACATACAGCTCCTACCCAAGTACAAACTATTAGTCTACAGACTATTAATGCTATCATGGAAAAAGCATGACGAAATGGCCTCCTGGATTGCTTGCAAAACCAACCAGTTAGAGGCACTGTACCTATACGCTACTTACTAGATATCTTCCTCTTGGGATGGTGCCACCAGTAGAGGAATGTAACACAAGGGGAAGCATCTTTGCATGCATTTTAGCACACATGGCACGTCTTCATTAGCAGTTCTCTCTGATGTACTTAAGCAGGTACAAAATGAAACCAGTGCTGCACCAGGTCTGGATTTAGGAATTAAGTTAATAGGGAACTTCTCGACAGTCTCCTCTATCATCCTAAGCAATATTAATGGAAAAGCTTTGGTTCTGGCTATACATCAGTGACTAGAAGGGGTTCTAGTTCAAGATCATGAACCAAAACTACCAAAGGTGTTATTCAGGATTTCTAAGACCCCTTAGCGTCGTTTTTCTCAACAAAGTAGAGACTATTTTTAATAAATTCTCTTTTAATACATCTATACCTTGTATTAGAAGGATACCCTCCTCAGGGATAATATGAAGACTTCTCTCTCTGAGTATAATCTCCTCTCAGAAGATCAAGTTAGACAGCTGGTTCTCTCCACTAAATCTGGCTCACCTCACGATCCCTGCCCTAAAATTTTGCATCTTATTCCTAACTTGGCGGCTGTTCAATTGATGTCCATTTTTAACGCCTTTCAAAAAGCTTGGAAATCCGCATCAATTTTTCCGCTGCTTAAGAAATCTAATATGAACATCCTTGACCCAAACAGCTATTGGCCAATCTCTAGGCTGCCCTTCCCAGCTAAACTGATTGAGAAAGAAATTAACTCTCAGTTGTTGGCTCTTTGGGATAATAATAATCTGCTGGATGATTCCAAATTTGGGTTTCGCCAGGGGCATTGCACTGAATCAGCTCTTATTGTAGCCACTGAGATGATCAGGGCTAAAGTGGACAGTGGGGCAATGCTGCCATCATACTACTTGACTGTGACATTCGACATGGCCAATCATGACCTTCTGATTGACCAGTTGGAAGGCCTGGGTATAGATGGTGTGACTCTAACTCTATTTAGATCCTTTCTGACTGAGAGAGTCCAAACTGTATCCCTGGGTGAATTTACATCCACATCATTTTCTTTACCATGTGGGATCCCCCGGGGCTCTACGGTATGCCCAACCCTTTTCAACATTTATGTAACACCGCTAGCGGCCCTTGTAAAATCTTGTGGGTTGTCGCTTGTATCATATGCTGACGAAACACAAATTGTAATTTCCCTGTCCAGGAAAGGCCCGGACCCAAACGAGACATTCCGTAACTGTATGAGGAAGGTAGGCTCATGGATAAATGATAATTGCCTTAGGTTGAATCCCTCAAAAACGGAGGTTATCTTATTTGGGAACAATACTTCTTCTTGGAATCCATCGTGGTGGCCAGATGAATGGGGTTCACTTCCGGTGCCAGTGAAAAAGGTGAAAAATTTGGGAATACTGATAGATGACAAGCTCACCTACAAAGGTCAAGCAAATAAGGCTATCTCTACTTCCTTATTCATGCTCCGTATGATCAGGAAAATAGCTCCGTCTCTTCCTCTGAATTTGCTGAAAACGGTTGTTCTGGACTTTGTAATGTCCAGGTTGAACTATTGCAATGGACTTTATGTAAATTTGCCAAAAGCTCCCTTGAACAAACTTCAGATTCTCCAGAATTCAGCGGCCAGGATGCTGATGAAAATTCCGAGATTCCAGTCTTCCTCCCAAGCCTTGGTGAGTCTACACTGGCTCCCTGTGCACTGGAGGATACTGTTTAAAGCTCTTTGAATTACTTACAAAGCACTTCAGGAGCTAGGTCCTGCTTTTCTAAGAGAAAAACTTAGAAGGTATGTCTCCGATGGGACTCTTAGGTCCAGTACAGCTAAGAATCTGGTTGTGCCATCCTACAAACTCTCCTCCTGGGGAGGTAGGAGCTTTGTGGATTGCCCCACTCGGAACTAGAACTTGCTTCCTCTGGAAATAACATCTGCTTCCTCCCAAGTGAATTTTCTCAAGCTTTTAAAAACCTGGCTTTTTACTAAAACATAACTGTGGTCTATCTGTTTCCTTGTTACTTAGCGCTGAGATGCCTAAGGGTATTCGTTCGTGCTCTACAAAACCAAAAATCAAATCAAAAATACTGTGGGTAGAGTTACGTTGGGTACTCGACTCGTTAAAACCTACGTTTGGCACCAAATGGTTCCGTTAAGGAGGTGTCTCCAACAGGAGGGAAGAAGAAACAGGGGGACAAAGAAAAAAGACGACTGGATCGTCCACTTTTCGGGAATCCTGTAGGGGTGGTTACAGTTTAAGAGATCTAGAAAAAAATGTAAAATCCTGAACGGTATCAGTATTCTGATAGCTGCTCTTCATATTTGTTTCAGGACACTAAGGGTAGGTAAAAGAACAGAGAGGGGGAGCCGATCCAAGTGCCAAAGAAAAGAGGAGTATAGTAGGAAAAGTGAAACAGGACGCAAGACTGATGTCAGCGTAAAGAGGGAGGAGAAAACACTGGACTCTAAAACCCCAGTAAAGGAGAAGAAAGTAGCAGGACTTTCTAAAAACATGCTGATACAGCTATGGGTCCTCCTGCAAAACCGGACTTGGGCGAGACTGCTTCTAGACAGCGCAGCAGAAGTCATGATAGTGCCTCAGATGCTTTAGAGGTTTCTGGATGCAAATCCAACTGATGATTTTATACAAGTTGAGACTCCAGATAAATATTTAAATCCTCCCTATAGGATTACAATTTAAAGATACAGACTGAAAGGGATGTACCACATACCATTAAAGAAGTCTTATGGTCAAAATTGTCTGATGATTATGATATCATCCTGGCCTCCAGTCTTCATTAGGGAATCCCATCGGGGGAGGAAGTCATTATGTAACTTTTTCTCCAAAAGTACCTGTAGATATCAGGGAAATCTACACCAGTGAACGGTCTGTAAGATAGCCTCCGTCCGGCCTTATACAAAAATCAAATGGGGTGGGATAAACACTCATTTCCACAAGCCATTTCCTTACACAGTAAACCTCAAGCACAAGCAAAATGCCCTTTAAGTCTAGAATCCATAAGCAAAACGTAGTATAAAAGCAATATTAGATCAATTGCAATATCAGGGCATAATAGCGCTTTGACTTTCTCCAACGAACACACCCTTTGTTCCCGTCTCAAAACCAGATGGCTCCAATAGAATAGTTTTAGACTATAGGAATCTGAATTTGCATTTGCAAACCTATGTGGTACAAAACACGCATAGCATGGGTCTAATGACCAACCTAGTGCGGAAAAACTACGCTGCATTTTAGTGGGTTGTGATGCGGTTTAGCACCGCTTTGGGATTTTGTGCGTGGGGCTTCCACGGAGCTTCAGCTCCGAGTGGCCATTACGGTCGCTGGTCTGGTCACCCCCCCACCCTAGTTAGGTGTAGATCTAAATCAACATCAGTAAGATAGATATCATCAATGAACAGCATCATAGAAATCTTAAAACCAATTCCTGAGGTATTGTCATACATTGATGATATCTATCTTGACCCCAGCAATCGGCTGAAGAACTACCCGTCGGCCAGAAGACGCTTGGGGCGTGACGAACTTGCTCTCCGAGGCAGCAGAGAGGGAGCCACGACAACGAGTGCGGGCTCCCTGGAGACAGAGACACACAACAACGAGCGGCAATCTTACCCTCTCCTTGCCCCTGCGGATCGCTTTGTATGCGGAGAATCACCGGTGAGGCCCGGGACACGGAAGCCTCGCCCACTCTGGACACGGGGACGCAGTGGCGGCGCTTTGTGGGAGAAAGGCGAGCTCAGCGGACCTGTGGCCTCCCCCCTCCAGCGCGTCCCTGAGTGACTGGGCCGCATTGCTAGACTCGCAGAGGCACCGCGAGTCAGGGCAGCAAGCGCCCGTATGCACGGCAGGGTTGGGGCCCCTGACCCTAATTAAATTCGCCACAGCCACGGAACATTGGGGGACTGTATTATCTGTGGCAGGCACGTCACCGCTCCCTTCACCACCAAATTGAACATTAAGGTGCACGTAGTGCAAGGGCCCTCTGGTTGTGTCCTGGAAGGAGGAGAGCTGCAACATAATCACCTGGGAGAGCGAGACTCAGCCGGCGAGACTGGGTAGAAGGCACAAAGAGTCGCAAACCACAAGAGACACCACTGCCACTGTGCATTGCCCACGCCATTTTCAGTAATAAAGCACCAGTGACCCCCCCTCAGCAAAAAGACTTGCCAACATGTCAATAGCTGGGTAGAAGCACACTACAGTGGGGGACACTCACAAAACCCGTGCACCGTCGCTTACCTGACAGTGGAAGACTGCGGCCTCAGGGAATGATGCGCAAGGACCCCAAGCAGCGGCAACTGCAATTTGAAGCATCTAAGACTCAGGCATGGCTGGTGAAACGGCCACCGGCGTGACGGGATGAGCAGCCCCCCCAGATACCACTGCGCTCCTGCTGGAATTGCGCTCAGGGTTTAAGGCGCTGGACACCAGGTTTGACACACTAGATAGGCGGCTTGACGGGCTGGGTGAACGCATAGACCAGAATGAAACCCGCCTAGATACAGCGGAAGGGCGTATATAAGATCTGGAAGATGGAGCGGCCCAAACTACTAAGTGTGTGGAGCGCCTTGAACCCATCATGAAGACAGTCGCCGCCAAGAACGATTATTTGGAAGCCAGGAGCTGCCGCAATAACGTGCGCATAATGGGAATCCCTGAATCCACCAACACGGGGAGATTAGACCAGTTTGTTGAGCACCTGCTGACCGACCTGTTCGGGTCCGAACACTTCACGAACACATTTGTGTTGGAACGTGCGCATAGAACATTGGGGCCCAGACCAAACCCTAGATGCCCGCCAAGACCCATATTGGGCAAGACTCCTAACCTTCAAAGATAGGGACACGGTACTACATCTCACCAGAGAAGCTGGAAATCTGTCCTGGCAGGGATCAAATGTCTCTATATGCCCGGACTTCACTGCACTCGTGCAGGACGCCAGGCGCAAGTTTGCAGGAGCGAAGGCTGAAGGCGGAAGCTGGGCCTGCGCTATGGGATGCTATATCCTGCTATAGAAATGTTTACAATGTTAAAAGATGCAGTTTTACCAGCTCAGTTGACAGTCATGTGCATTATCCATGTCTTACAGAGAAGACATAGCATGCTAGAACACCCACAATGGCACATAAGGTAGAAATACGCCATAGCACAAAAATCGCCCTACTGACATGCAATGTACGAGGTCTAAACAATCAAAAGAAATGTAGATTAGTGCTTCAATATGCGCGTCAGCACAATGCTGACATAGTTTACCTACAAGAAACACACTTATTGCCTACCTCTCTGCCCAAGTACGCATCTGCCTGGGGTCCCCACAGGTTCTTTTCAAGCTACAGATCATACGCTTGAGGGGTAGCAATATCGGTTAATAAATGATTGCCATTTGTACATACTGCCACGCTTACAGACCCGGGAGGACGCTTTCTTTTGGTAACAGGGACCCTGGCAGGGCACAAGGTCTTACTGGCCAATATATACTGCCCAAATACAGACGACCCGGCCTTTTATGAACAACTTCAGTTGCAGTTAGACACCCTGGAGGCCGATCATGTTCTCTTGGGAGGGGACTTGAATATCCTGTTAGAGCCCAGACTAGACAGTACTGCAGAGGCCCTAGTTAATAAGCCTCGGTCCCGCATGGTACTAACAGAAATTTGTCAAAATTGGGAATTAAAGGACGCATGACGGCACCTTAACCCCGAAGCACCGAATATACCCACTATGCACAACAATACAATACATGGACGAGACTAGACTACTGGCTGTTATCGCGATCGACGATTCCATCGGTTCAAACAGTAGTACACTTACCTTGCACCTTATCTGATCACTCCCCAGTGCTCCTTTCACTACAACTACCAACTGAGGGAGGGTTTGAGAGACAGTCGAGGTTCCCCTCTATGGCGTTGAGGGATACAGTCTTTAGAGAGGAACTGCGCACAGCAATAGTGGAATACTTCGCCCATAATACGGGGTCGGTCTATACACAGAGTGAACTGTGGGAGACCTTTAAAGCATGCATCAGGGGGGTATGCATCTCCATGCATACGGGGTGCTAAGGGACCTGAGGCGCAGTCTTGCTAGATTAGAGGAAGAACTAGCCAAACTAGATAGAGAGAACATGGTAGGAATACCCCGGGATAACGCACTGTATATGAACCGCAGGACAGAACTATTAGCAGAGTACACTGAAGCAGCAGACCGGGAAGCGCATTACTTGGGGAAATATGCAAAGGCCCGAAGGTATGGGGAAGGGGAACGGCCGGGTCGCACTCTTGCGCGACTGCTCCGGCCACATTATGAACAGAGCTATATCACCAAACTGCAAGAACTGGACGGAAAGACGTCTGTGGGAACAACTGCCATTGAGCAGGCAATATTACAATATTATATAGATCTCTATACTACAAGGGCAACAACTAGTGCAGATGAGATTAAGAAGTACTTAAGTGAGATAGCTATGGTTTGGCTTCCTGATGCGCACAAACAATTCTTAAGTGAACCATTCTCAACCGATGAGATAGAACAGGCTATTGAGGCCATGGATGGCTCTAATGCCCCGGGCCTCGATGGTTTCTCCGGCGCCTTCTACAAAGCTTATAGGAGCCTATTGGCCCCTTACTTATTAGAGGTATATGCAGAAGCCTTGGAGGTAGGAATACTCCCGCCCTCGTTTAGAGAGGCAGTCGTGATATTGTTACCAAAACCTGGCAAAGATCCTGAAAAGTGCGGCTCATACCGACCGCTCTCATTGCTTAATTTTGATTACAAAATTTTAGCAAAGATACTGGCGACTAGGTTGTCCCTACTTATGGAGCAGATTATAGCACCAGCGCAAACTGGATTTATAAGGCACAGATCCACAGCTTTAAAATTAAGGACCTTTTTTTCTGTAGTTAACAGAATAAACCCGGCTACCCCTGCGGTAGCAGCATTATTAGACGCCGAGAAGGCGTTCGATTCCGTGGAGTGGCCCTTCTTACATGCCATATTGGATAAGATGGGCGTCCCGAAGGGCTTTGCAGACTTGATTAAACTATTGTACACTGCACCTTCCGCCCGTATCCGATTCAATGGCACGATAACAGAGCCTTTTCCCATAACTCGAAGTACCAGGCAAGGGTGCCCTTTATCACCGTTACTTTTTAGGTCGAGCCTAGCGAAGCGCGAATGCGCTGCTCTAGGAGAGGGCCTCTTGGAATCACTCCAGACATTCAAAAAGCTTTCAGAAAGCTCGTGCGTGTGGTTTTCACATCTATTGGCCTTTGTGTGTGGCTTTCAAAAAATGAAAGCACGCAATTGGCCAAAGGCCGGTGCATGTCCCACCTCTTCTTAAAATGTTCACTCCCATGGCGTTTGGGTCTCGGGAGCGAGCAGGAGCGCGCAGAATGGCAACTGCATTTCTTCCACAGCGGGTGCCTTTAACAAGGCTGTTTACGCTTATGTGCGCTTCTGGCAGGGGTCAGGGGGCAAGGGCTTGGGCAATGAAGGTGTCTGTTTACAGCGTCCTTCCAAAGCTTGGGCGCTTTATTTTTATTAAAAGCCTTAGGGTCGCTGCTTCACGTCGGGTTCTCACTCTTCATTGCACGCGCGCGCACCCTGATGCGCCTCTTTTAATTAGGAAGAGAGAAGAGAATCATAAGGTCGCTCAAAGGAAACCTTCCTGGTGCAGATGTAGGTGGAAATCCGCTCTCCCTTTCATTGCGACGAAGAGGCTGCAAAAAAAGGCGGTATTCTTCACTACGGGCGAACCAACAGAGTCTTTCTGCTGCAGCCGTTCGGCACACGTCGCAGCAGTCTTTCAGATGCGATACCCAAAAGAAACAGCTGATTTATTTAGGCAGGGTCTGATGCTCATCTGGGTGTATTTTCTCTGAATCCCGGGAAGCCTCGGCAATCCTGTGGAGCTCAAGGACCTGGAGGCGATGTGGCCAAACTGAGAGCGTTGCCTCCTTTGGAACTCGGAAACCAGGTTCGATTCTCTGGTATAGGGCTCCTCCGCCTCAAATAATACACGAAGACACAAGGTCAGAGACTTCTACTAACACAATGTCCGAGGACTGATTAAAACATTCATACAGAGCTTTATAATGAATTGGCCCACCAAAATAAAACAACAACAAAAACTCCACGATGTAATGGTCGAGGGGTCGAAAAACTCCTTCATTTTTATGTTTTGATTACTTCTTCTAAGCTAAAAACTGGTGCATGGAGCATCCCAAGGGCGGTCACCTCACGCCATATCCTCATGGACATTGTTTTATAGTCCGTGGCTTTTGTGTGAAAACGAAGTGCATTCTGGGGGTTGAAGTTCAGGTTTGCTTTCATTAACCCACTTAGCCTAGCTCACATGATATCAATGATCCGCAAGTCAAAAGTATCAGTGATGTATGAGTAAGATGTCAACCCTCCTCTTCACTTCTGCTGTAAAAGTAGGGTGTGGCATAAGTAACTGGTGCTCACGTAAAGCGCTTAGGGTCTTTGCGGGCATTATTCAACCAATGTTCCCCCCGCAGCATACCTCAGATAAGGGCGGAGGGACAGGGACACTAAACAGAGAGTTTGGCTAGATGATTATGGCACAAGTCGGGATGGGCAGAGCCCCCTCACTAATTTAGAGAAGCGGCCATAAAAGCTCGGTGGGGGGGGAGCGTAAACTGAAGATCTAAAGGTCCAGGGTTTCAGCAAAAGTGACTGAAAAGTCTCACATTACACGCTTGGAAAAGTCACTGATTACACGCTTAACATTGCGTGAGGCAGATTTGTAAACCCTATTTAAGTTTGATATGCCCCCAGGGTACTTATAAAATGGTGGGAACATTCCCTTTAGTTGCGTGAAGGTCCCGGGCGGGACCTATGTTTGATCTCTTCTGTTGCTTAACGAGCTCGAGAAAGAGCCGTGCAAGCATTTAACAGCAAGTACCACTGTCCAAAATCACACACCAGCACATTTTGTTACTCTCTGAAAGCATTTACAGAATGGGTCTAACACGTGGGACACCATATGGCGTAACAGCGAGAGCTGCCGACTTTGGTGCTGAGGAGCAGGGTTCGAGGCTCCACCTCCACTCAACATCCGAGTCTGGGCGAATCGCTAGATTTGCTGCACCAACTGAAAATAAATAGGTTAAGCAAAGCCTGCCAAATAGTTTAAGTGGCGTTTATGGAAAGCTCTCTAATAGTGATGGATTCCATAACTCTGTCCAGAATATTGTCAATTTTCAGGCATTTCTGAACTCAGTTAAACTTTGCTGTGTGTAAAATAAGCATATAAAAAAAATAATAATAATCTGCTTGTTTTGGGTCCAAGTCTTTTAGAACTTTAATTTTTGGCTCATTATGACACCCTTCCACCTCCATAAAGGGACAAGGAATCAATGCAAAGGGGTTAGTTCTGGGAAAGTTTAATTTTGGCAAAAGTAGCCACAGTCGTTTTGAAAAGTGGGGACTAGAGGAAACTTAGCTTACACATGCCGATTGCTGTGACCACCTTTTACTTTATTAAAACTCACATCACAGCTCCCAGGAGATGAAGGCAGCTTGGCAGTTGGTCCCAGGAATCACTCCATAATGGAAGGTGGGGGGTGCGGTGCTTACTGCATCATGTTTCACAGTAGGCCCGGTGATGGGCAAATCACTTAATCAACCCTTGCCTAACAAAAATGAATGTGTTCTCATGTAACGCAACTGGTGCTCGTGTAAAGCGCTCTGATAACCAATACCTTCGGGTCAAGTTCGCGCTAATACGCTCGGATTCCGACCTCACTCTCAAAATACACAATCGGGCCTACTTTAGACCATTAAATTGTGAACGCCCATACAAGGAGGTTTGGTTTGCCAGTGACTGCTGTATGTTCTGTTGCGTGTGTGGAATCCTTGAGTGAGCAACAAATGCATTTGTAGTGTTATGCATAATGTACTGCTCTCACGTAGGTGTTTTAAACTCTTAAACGTTCCCAAACCACCCCTGCCACCCACCATAGTCTTGCTGCTCCATCCCGGGGCCCACCTCGTTTAAAGGCTAAGGAGCAGTAGGGCGTCCTTTGCAAAATATTTTAAGCTGTGCACTTTAATTGATACACTTTCCTTTCCGTGTTTCAAGCAAACATGTATTCCTGAATCAGACTGCATGACTCAATGTGTAGTAATTGTATAGCTGTTCAATCCCTGGTGGCACAGCACCTCGGATAGTGTGCTGCATGGCTAAACACTTACAAGGTCCCAAAGGCGAGACCTATTGGCTATGCCAATGCTTGTTATAATTGCAATGGACCCACTCATACGCTATTTCCAGAAGGATCACTTACATAGAAGGCTCCAGTTCAAGCATGGTCCGGTACTAGTGACCTTGTATGCGGACGATGTGGTGCTGTATGTTAGAACGCCAGAGGTTAATCTCCAGCCGCTGTTAGTGGAAATAATATGATTTGGAGCCCTATCCGGCCTCCACATTAATTGGGGCAAATATGAAGTATTCTCACTGACGGATGTACAAGATCGCTCATGCGGAGAATTCCCCCTACACTGGTGCGAAGCTGAGACCAAATATCTAGGAATTCACTTGCACAGAGACAAAGAACAGGTGAGGTGTTACGTCTCAACTATGGCCCAGTGTTAGACGTCTACAAGCACAAGTGGAGTGCTGGGTCAAATTGCCGCTATCAATGGCCGGGCAGATAGCCATCATTAAAATGGTGGTACTACCCCGTCTACTATACTCATTCCACTCACAAACGCTTTTTTCAAACAGGTCCGCACGCATTTAATAAAATTTGTGTGGGTGGGAAGCAGCCAAGAGTAAGCTGGGACACGCTCACCCTCCCTTACGATAGAGGGGGCTTTGGGGTACCAGATATCCAGTTGTACTTCCTCATGGCGCAGTGTGGATATGCTCGTCACTGGTACCACCCTGATGCACGAATACCCTACGCTAAACCTGAAAGGGACCTAGCCGACCCAACTCCATTGAATGCGCTTCTGCCCATAGGGATTCCACGGGATCCGCATGACATACAAACGTTATCCACCACTTGCTGGGCATGGCAAAAACTCCTCAAGAAGACCGGGGGGGAGACATTATACTCACCAGTGCTGCCAATACTAGCTAACCCATGGTTACCTCCGACACTGGAAGCTCTGACTAGGCGCACTTTAGTCCAATTGGGGTTAAACACCATAGGGGACTTGTTTCCTAGCGGACACGTATTCTAGCAGATGGAGGACCCCCGCTTCTCGTCATCCACATTCATGGATCAGTTTGTACTGGCCCGTATACAGTACACACTTAAGGAGGTAATTTCAACCTACCCTATAGAACCTAAGGGGTTTGTGCCACTCACATCAATCATTACAGATAGCAGCGGGGAGCATGTTACGTCTCGGCTGTACAAGGCATGTCTCACATTGATGCCACAGTATGACGCCAAAGTTAGGGTCGCCTGGACGACTTATATAGGGCAACCGCTCGCTGACAAGATATGGAAAGGATGATGTAAGCAAACTAAGCTTGTCTCGTGTAATCACAGACGCAAGCTACTCCATTTCAAGATACTGAGACGGGCTTACGTAACACCACAGCAGATGGCCCGGATAAATAGCGCTAAATTCACGCATTGTCCTAAGTGCAACATGCTCGCGGAATGTTTCATACACATGACCTGGACATGTAATATAATAAACATCTACTGGCAAGATATATATTTAGTACAATACAGCAGATGAACGGGCTACAACTGACCCCTTCCCCATTGCTAGCACTGATGGGATATGTGGACATGCTGCCCAAAAGCAATCGCAGATTCGTAGCAGTGGCAATGCTTCTAGTGAAACGCAAAATAGTTATTTGCTGGGGCACCAGGTAGAAACCCACAGTTAAAAGCTGGCTTAAGAGAATGTCGTATTGCAACACCACGAGTGAGCTATAAGCTGAACTACAACCACCCACATCTCGCCCAAAGGACGTATGACAGCCTTTACGGGAATATCTCCGACAGCAGGAGGAACGCGACACACAACCTAGTCAAGGGGGACAGACCTCAGAACAAGGTTCATAAACAATGTGGAAGAATCTCAGGAATTATATGAGGGGACAGTGCCAACAGGCTGAACTGGGGCTAGCGGCCAGATGTAGGGCATAGAGGAGGTAGAGTAGGAGATGATTTACGCAGTGTATTTGATAAGAACTATAACGCGACACAATAATTGTCAAATGTACCAAACAAATCATGATTGTGGATTTGAGAGACGATGTAACTGCATACCAATGTGCCTTAAGTTTTTTCTTGTGTACTGTCAATAAAAATGATAAATGAAGGTTAAAAAAAAACTAGGGTGGACAGAGTGGTGACCATATTAATATCACATGGTTACAAAACCAATTTTATGATATCGAAGATTGCCAACCTGACGGTGACCTTCCTAGGATATTACTTATCCAGTGAGGGCAACGGTCTAGCTCCAGACTTCTTATGTATTTTCTTGCCTTACTATGCTGAGCGAGTGAAGCTCTTGTTTGACCTGATTTCTTCCATGTGTTCATCTAAACAATGGATGAGCGTGCACACTGATATCTGTGAGCTCTACAAGCAGACATCATGAGACTAAATATTTACAGACTAGGGATAATAAAACTATCCAAGTTATGAGAGTCTGTTGCAGGGATTCTGCACATACACAGAACTATGCTCAGGATTATGGGACCTCAGTGTATAGGGGCTAAGCCTTCCTACCACCTTAGTGCCCACGAGCCCAGGACCGACTAGCTATAGTGTCTCAATCGCTCTCCTACTCACAAACGGAGAAACCAATGATTAGACACCCCAGAACACAACACTCCCGGATCTCGCAGGAATCGTGGTAACAAGAGACACCTTTTCGCTCACACTCTCATACTTGTCCACAATAAGATCTGACAGAGACACGAAGATAGTTTAAAATATTTATTTTACCTAACGTGCTCTAAAATGCAGTATACGTGCCACAACCATCAGCAAAACGCATAATAACAATACAGTTAGCATTGCAGCAAGGCCATATATAAAGGGAGATGTCATTTTATAAAGACAGTGGTTAAAGGACTATAAGGCCTAACCACCCTCCCCTTGGTAAGCAGAAGTATTATGATATAATAGAAGATCTCTGGGCTTTGTCAGCAGACCCCATACCTCAGGCCATAGATCGTATTTCTACCTCACAGGTGCAGGTTGCTGTTCTCCCTGGAAAGGTCCCTCTCCAAGTGTGTGTTACATAAACATGCATTCCCATAATATCAAAGTTCGAGTCTCCAGCAAAAACAGCTGCATTGGTATGTTTTGTCTAAGTGCTAGGGCCTGACCAGAACAGAATAACAAGAGGCAGTGATTATCGACCTTGCTCACAATGTTCAGACTAAACTCCAGGAACAGGCACAGAATGAGCACAGCAGAGAGTTCTCATGTGAAAGGCATAAACAGAGCTTTGTAAAAACAAAGACATGCAGTGCCGTGCGCAAAAGCAGCATCATGGCTACCGGGCTCATGCTAACTTAAAGATGTCAATAATGTCCCTAGCGACCACGTGACACACTTCCCTTGGCCAGGTCGAGGTGCATAGGCAAACAGGTGTCAATGATGAGCAGAGCCAAATCGCATTATGTTCCATCCAAATAGAGCAATCAAAAAAGGACAAATTTAAGAGAAAAAAATATATATATATATGTGTGTGTGTGTGTGTGTGTGTGTAGTCTATTCAGAAAAATCAAAAAGATTACCCGCACCGTGGTATGCAAGGTGCTCCAAAAGGGCATCATTGTCGTTAAGAAAAAAGAGGGATGCCATCCAATTCAGCAGAGCGAATGAACATTCATGTTCCTCGTAATCCAGTGCATCCAGCAGTAGAATAGGGCAACTTGCGTGATATTCGATGAAACTTTCCTGCATGAGTCTTTGTGCAGCCTCACAGGTATTCCAACATGCCAACACTCCAAGTGCAGCCGCACGCATCATACGGGCGTCACCAGAATAATCCTGGTCATGGGCCAGCAAGGGACCCACCAACAGATCATAATCCGGGTCAGCACCTGATGTTGTGGAGAGGCAGATATCCAAGGCCCAATAGAAAGGGCACCGTCGGCAGTGGAACACAGGTTGCACTCAAGTGAAATAAGCAAAGCGAAAGGTAAGCCCATAGCTCACACTCAGAGTTGCCAATGGCAAGCATCCAAAAAGCTGTTGCATTCGTTCACGGTATAGTTGCCATAGGCCTGGTCTGTGCAGAACAGGATGGACATCCGTTGCGTAACAGGAGCAGAAGTACCAGCACTCCACACGCCAACAAGAGAAAACCACCGAAGGCGCTGGAAAAAATAGAATGTATAAAGGCCGGTATTATTCCAAAAATTGCCTGAAAAGATGAAACAAGGCCAGAGCCCACAAGTTTAAAAAAATGCGCAAGGCCTTTGATATCAGACACGTTAAAAATTTGGTGAGTCAGTTCCCCAAAATGTAGAGGGAGATTCGTATTCAGCAGTGACTGAATCTCACTAGATGTTCTAGCCACCTGCAATTCGAAGGTCTCTCGAGCAGAAGTGAGAGCGACCTCTTGTTGAAACAATAGCGCTTTGAGTCTGCTTAGTTTATTGAAGTCTGTTTTCAAAGTGGGAATGGAAGGCCACAGCAAACTATCTACAATCCCATGCAGGGGAGGAAAAAGAACATTGCTGCAACAAGTAACTCTTTCGGAAACGTTACTATATACGGAATCCGTGCCTGTAACCCACAGCAATTGTGGGTATTTAGGATAAGATAATTACCGTTAGAAAGCAATGTGAGCATGGGAATTATTGACGGGACTGGTGTTCCTTTTAGAAAACAGGCCAAATTGGGCGCTGATACATTGCAAGCGCCGTGAAGCTGAACTTGTGTACAGACTAACGCGTGTCCCACAGTGGAATCACAGTCCTTCCCTGTCAGGAAAACCTTCTTATCCTCTTGCAGACAGTGAAACGCAAACGGTAAAGACCACATTTCGTGCAGAAAGGTACTCCCCAGGGGTTCAAATCTCCCTATAGGATAAATTGAAAGAGGGAAATGGGCAAAGAAATAACCCCATGTATTAACCATACAGAGGAATCGGTCTCCACTATTGAAAATAGTAGTTGTTCTAACTTCTCAATATGTAACAAGGTGTATGTTGAATCCTTCATTGACATAAGTTTTTGTTTATCGGTCAAATTAAATGGCAAAAACAGGGCAGTTGTGTTCAAATAATCCCAAGGCACTTTCCCATTTTTCAATGTTTGTAAAGTCCAGCCAAATTACATTACAGACCGCAATTGATTTTGACCATGATACAAAACAGACACATCATTCTGAACAATGTCAATAACAGATGAAACAATATTGTCCAAAGTGTAAATACGAGAAGGCAAAGTAATAATGCTGTTGTCTACCACATCCAAAACTTTACGCAAATTGTCTTGATCTACTTGACGCAACCTGAAAGCTGCTTCCATTTGGGACAGTTTCCATATTTCATTATATGCCGCATAAGCAAAACGTTTTGGACGCGAAGACCTGGGACCTAAAAGGAAATCTGCCAGATGAATGTCTTCATTTAAATGTAAGAGATGTTGTTTCACAGATGATAACGATGACTGTCCCAACCACTGTTGACACAATTTACCCACAGAATACGTAGTAACTGTATGTGTTTGTGGAAATCGAGGGTCAGGTTGACTTAGCATAAACACCCTTTTGAATTTGAAAAACGCAACTGGCAAGCATTAGTACTGAGTGGCCATATTAACCATCCCAAGGGAGTAAAAGTGGACGAATTAAAGGTACCATTGCGGACCATACTGTGTAAATCCTTCAGAGAATAATCTGTATATTGCTGCCAGTCGTCATAAGCTGCTAATGACGGGAATGAGGGAGAATTTAAATTTTTTGCAGTAG
The DNA here is from genome assembly GCA_963921515.1 of Calotriton arnoldi. Classification (NCBI taxonomy): domain Eukaryota; kingdom Metazoa; phylum Chordata; class Amphibia; order Caudata; family Salamandridae; genus Calotriton; species Calotriton arnoldi. The sequence continues at coordinate 1,510,689 of CAWUFW010002304.1, forward strand.
CCAAACCAAAACATGTAGTTTGCTGCACAGTCTGATTCAGGAACAACAGCTGTGATGGTATCAAACATGCACGATGAAATGATTCAGTTCCCTGCACCTGCCAATTTTTGGTACCCCATATTGATTTCAAATCAATCGTGTCTTTCCAATAATCATAACCTTTCAAGGATAAATTGGTTATGAAAGTCGAAGAATATACCAATTTAGTATGGGTCAGCATGAATTTCGTGTGTGTTTGTGCACTCAATTTATTATAATAGGATCTCGGGTCAGATAGATTATAGCCAGAAAAGTAGACACAGTTATTTTTCTGTGTTTGAGAACTACCTTGAAATGGGGCAGGACAATGTTCCCATTGCGTATAATTAACCTGATTACGGACTGTGTTCGACTTATGTAAAAAATGATGACCATAATGTTGAAAACAGAATAAATCTGCATAATTGGCAGAATTCAAATACAAATCCTCAGTTTCAAAAGCAGTGTAATATTTTAAATCTGAAGATAACGAATGTACGACATTAACACCCCAATCGTCGGAATGCAGTCCAGGTGTGATGACGTCACCTTATGAGACCCGAAATATGTATGGCATTTGAATCGTCTCTGTCAGGCCGTATATTTCATACTGAACTTTATCCCAAACAATGCCATCTACTACTGGCACAACAGAAATGTTAACGTGGCATTGATCCCTTTTCATTACATGAGATGAGGTGAGTGGGGCCAAAACACCATCAACCAAATGTACAGAGTATTCAGGTAAGTAATGAACATTAATCAAAAGGAAAAAGACCGTGACAAATCCAATCCACATGAAGAGAAACACCAATGTAAGTACCATCCAAATGTAGGTCCAAGGAGGATCCAGATAAGTTCTGCGAAACCAGGAAAAGAAAATGGAGAATTGACTGGGGGGTTCCTCCGTACTAGAATTTGATAAAGAGGACGATAAAGGTAAAGAAAAGTTGTCTCTATCCATGTAATAACAAACAGTTCCTAGTCGATACAAAGGTGTTCAATCAGCATTAAAAGATTAATGGAGCGCACGTGTAGGAATGTCCACAGTAAGCTCCATTGGCAGTGAGACTTGATTTCGAGATGTAGTCGTTGACGCTGATGACAAAACAGGCAGCACATCAATTGAGGTTTCCACTTCACGCTCCTGGTGTACTGTAGTCGTCGGCGAAGACCTCACAGGAAGTGGAACATCTCTCCGCGGGACAGGTTTAGGCATACTATTCAGTATCGGGCAAATGGTGCAATTTGACATGTTCAAAGGAAATGTAGCGATTTTCCTTGCGTCCAGGTAGTGGAGGCAAAATCACAGTTCGGGTGCCCTTTAATCCAAGAACAGGGACTGGTGCACGGTAGGAGGGTCCAAATTCTTTTTTGTTCTCTATCTTCTCCCGGACCAGATCTCCAACTTTAGGAAGCCACCCTGTGACTGGGATCAGCACCGCTGTGTCTTTGGACGAGCGCAACTCAGCTTTTGCAAGAGTGTCTCGAGTCTTTTGTAGATCCTGTAACATAGCACAATGGTTATCTACGTCAAATGCTGCGGCACCAGCCACAAAGTCTAGACCATCAAGGTCTGGCACAAACATTTTGATGCCAAAGAGCATTTCGTATGGGGTCTGCCCACCCTGAGATCTTCTCGGGAGATTATTTAGTGCACGTTGAACCCCATATTAATGAGTCAGCCAACCCCTGCCAGTACCTAAGACTCTAGCTGTCAAAGATTGCTTTAACATTCCTGTTTTAACAGGTCCTAAGACTTGGATGCGCTGTGCACTGTTCACAAACAATTTTCTTAAAATTTAACTACTGCCAATTATAGTCACATTAGTACATTTATTTTTTCATTTTTTCAAAAACTTTTGGATCAATCTTCCAGAATACACATTATCTGTGCACATATTTCAAAACATATATCTTGTATTCTTACATGTACATAGAACTTCACATAAAAGTAAATTTGAAAATATATAATGATAATTGCATTACACTATATACAGTAAATTATAATGACATTCAGTGCAGTGCCCAATGTATTTCAGGACATAAGTGTCCCTTCTTCAGGGGCAGATCTGAAAATTGAAACAAAGGAAAGAAAAATAAAACATTATCAGAACCACATTGAATACAAGATATATGTTTTGAAATATGTGTACAGATAATGTGTATTCTGGAAGATTGATCAAAAAGTTTTTGAAAAAATAAATGTACTAATGTGACTATAATTGGCAGTAGTTAAATTTTAAGAAAATTGTTTGTGAACAGTGCACAGCGCATCCAAGTCTTAGGACCTGTTAAAACAGGAATGTTCATAGCCACGTGAAATGACAGCACATGCAGCGTTGGAGCACCACTCAGTTGAGTTTCAATAAACAAGAAAAAATAGGAGTGCGCCCCCAAACCCCATTATTTACAGAAAGATTGCTTTAAGTCACGGTTCATTCGCTCCACTATAGAATTGCCCTCAGGCCTGTATGGAGATGAAAATTGCAATAGCACCCCCAGTGACCTCATAGCATCCTTGCAAGCCTTAGAGGCGAAAGCCGGACCCTGGTCAGAATGGAAGGTACCACAAGCAAATGTTTTGATAAAGACACGCAAATCTCTAATGACATTTTGAGCGTCAGCACTACGTTGCGGCCAAACCGAAAGGAATCTAGGGCACAAATCCACTGCAACCAGAATGTGTTTATAGGCAGTGTCGGACGTCAAAGGACCGCAGTGATCAAGATAAATACATCCGGTATAATCTGTTGACAAATGTCACAAGAAAATACATAATTACGTGTCTGTCTATACAGACCACGCCACCAATAACGCTGCTGCAAAAGAGACACCGTCGCTGAAACTCCAGCATGAGCAGAAGCCATGCCTTCGTGCGCGGCTACGATCAAAGGAAGCCTGCCGTCCTCGTTGGGAATCAGCCGATCCCCAACGGATGGAATGGATGCGAAGGGAACTTGTTCCAGTGATAAATGATAAGAATGATAAGAATACTTAGAAGGGAAACCTTGTGGGAACACCGTCCCATCCCTTGTAGCAGCTATAGCTGCCAGAATGTAATTATCAATTTTAGTCATGGACCTTGTAACTGCTGCTACTGAACACGTAAAAGACACACAATTGATGGACGGAATGCAGAACAAATCAAAACATTCGCCCCCAGTCAAAAGATCTCGGTTAAATCCATCATTCTTTTGCTCACCATGCCACCTCAGTTTAGACCTAGCCATATGCAAATCAGTCTTGACCCTGGGAACAGTCCAGCCCGAACTGCCAAGCCAGGTCCTCCCTGGACCGGAAACAAGCATCCTAGGACCGGTTTCGAGGTTTCACCCTCTTCTGCCAGGATAGCTTGATTCCAGTGGCACAGTGAGCCCGGGACTCACGTCTGGGCATACCCGGCGCACTTAGGGCGAGAAAGCAAGACACAAATGAACACGTGGCAACTGCAGATTTGGCCGCCTCATCAGCCAAAGAATTATCAACAGCATGTGCTCCCACATGCTGATGTCCAAGAGTATGTATAACATGTGTGAGCGGCAAGCTTTCCTTAAGAGCTGCCACTCGAACCCAAAGCGTTTTATGCTTGATTGCGCTACCTTTAGAGTCCTGATAATCGTTTTGAGACCAAAAGAATAGATTGTCATTGAAGGACTGTACACAATAGAAAGAATCGCACACTATAAGCGTAGGTACATCTGGATCAGCAAATTCCAGAACCAATACTAAAGCCCGCAGCTCAGCCAACTGAGCCGTGCAGTCACCAAGAGACTGCGTGTGACTAAGGAAGACTTAAACTCACCGTCAACCATAGAGCCCGCCACAATAGCACAGGCGGCCGAGTAAGAATGTTTGAAACCAACGGCCGGCTGCGCAGATCCGTCGGTTTATACAATACATTTGTATTGGTAAAGAGGAAGCAAAATCTGTGGCGCAGGATGAACGTGTTCGTACTGTAAAAACTCCTGGGTCTGTAAGGATGGGTCAAAGATAAAGGTGACATCAGCCGATGTCAAAGAACTCGCCCATTGAATCCAACGCGGGTGTAAGGCTTTAGAATTCGTTACGCTCGCCTTTGTGACCGCCTCTAGAGTAGGCACAGGCGATACCATAAGAATGTGTTTCCCCTGAGCCAAAGAGCGTTCCTTCAGGATCGCCATCTGTACTGCCGTAAGACTTTTCTCACTGGGGGGAAAACGCATCTCTGCTGATGTGTACAAATGCGATTTGTAAGCAATGGGGACGGTATCTCCCTCATTGAATGTCAGGTAAGTGAAACCCACTGTACCAGGTACAATCCGTATGACTAAGTTAGTTGTGCTGTCACGAGTTAACAAGAAGTTGGTCGCAAGCCGATCAGACTGCAAAGACCAAAGAATTTCTGTATGTTCCGGAAGCCAGCTGGAAGATGAAAAAGAGGGTTGTATCAACGCGTAAAGTGGTTTGATAAGCTGAGCATAATCAGGAATGTAGGTCCTCCCGAAATTCAAAAAACCCAGCAAAGATTGTAACTTCTTAAGGGTGGAAGGAGGCTGCAATTGAGCACATTTCTCCAGAAAGAGGGGTGCTAACCCCCTTTCTTCATTGTTGAGTTCGTAACCCAAAAAGATAACCGCCAAGTAGGCGATGTGAGACTTAGCAAAATTGAATTTATACCCTAAGTCTGCAAATGACAGTATGATGCGGTCAACACGCACCAGATGCGGTATTAATTCATCGTCCGTCAAATAAATGTCATCGACGTAAGAGAAAGCATCCGGATCAATGTTGTGTAAAAGCGACACAACACGCGCAGCAAATGCACCAGGACTATTCTTATAGCCCATGGGTAAACTTGTAAATCTTTTCTGATTACCGACCGCAGTAAATGTGGTCCAGTCACGGCTCTCAGGAGCCAAATTGTGACTGTAAAATTCATTGGAAATGTCTAACGCCGCTTTATACTTTTTTCGGACAATATTATTTATTAACGCAGAGCTGTGGGTGTTCTGTACGGCAAACGTACGAACATGACTGTTCAAATTTCCATAATCCAAAACAATGCGATATGAACCGTCCGGTTCCACCGGCAAACACCTTTCCCCAAGTGGTGCAGTCAGCTAAATTGGGAATAAGACCTTTTGGCAAACTCATTGTAAGTATCCTGTGTTTATCCAAAGGATTAGTATTAGGAAATACAGCTTCGATGTGCTCAAATCGTTCGGCTAACCAGAACAGCAAATCATCTCTATTTAGAGGACGCTTTCCCATCACTGAATTAATCATGATTGGGCTAATTACCATGCCCCCATGTCCTGGTTGCTGAGGAGGTGCTCTAGCCAGGGCTGCCTGGACCATGCAAGACACATATTGTATCACGCATCTGTGAATATGAACTAATGATTCATGCAATTGATGCAGCTCTGCGTGTGTAACACCACGATAATTTGGGTGTGGTGTAAAACCCGCCAACACGGGCCATGTGGCTCCACCGACCGATAAAGGGCCTAGACGGACCATTGTAACAGGGTGAGGTAGGGCGCCATTAAACCAGATGGTGTGCTCCTAAGCTGACAACGGAACCTCAAGTGTCCGATAAGGTCTATAATCCCGGGGAACCACGGCATGTTCATATTCATGAAAGAAATTATCATTCCCATCCACCTCCGGGAACTTAACCCAAGAATAAAATACCTCGAAGCGAAAAGCTGCGTTCGCTTCAACCGCAAAGATAATGTTTGCACCCCCGTAACCGGGATTCCATGTTGAGTCAAATGAGCGGTTAACGCCGCGCGATTATGAGCAGCGATATCAATAGCCATTATCTGAACAGAGATGAAAAGAAGGAAAACGGTAGCGCAACACTGGGTATTTCAAGAAGACAAACAAAACCTTTTAAAATCCAAGCTTGAAAAACCTATAATCTCTAATATAGGAGGTTAATCCCTCGCACCACGGACGTCTCCGGTAATTGGTGAGAGGGTATTGTGGACAAGCCCAAGCGCTACTCAGGGGTCTTGCGAATAAGTACAAGACCAAACGTTGGTGGCGCCATGTTGCAGGGATTCTGCACAAACACAGAACTATGCGCAGGATTATGGGACCTCGGTGTATAGGGGCTAAGACTTCCCACCGCCTTAGTGCCCACAAGCCCAGGACCGACTAGCTATAGTGTCCTACTCGCTCTCCTACTCACAAACTGAGAAACCAATGATTAGACACCACAGAACACAACACTCCGGATCTCTCAGGAATTGCGGTAACAAGACACACCTTTTCGCTCACACTCTCGTACTTGTCCACAATACGATCTGACAGAGACATGAAGATAGTTTAAAATATTTATTTTAACTAACGTGCTCTAAAATGCAGTATACGTGCCACAACCATCAGCAAAATGCATAATAACAATACAGTTAGCATTGCAGCAAGGCCATATATCATAAAGGGAGATGTCATTTTATAAAGACAGTGGATAATCAATCAATCAATCAATCATGTCACTTATAAAGCGCACTACATACCCGCGAGGGTCTCAAGGCGCTGGGGGAAGAGGGGGGTGGTGCTGCTACTGATCGAAGAGCCAGGTCTTGAGGAGTCTTCTGAAGGCCAGTAGGTCTTGGGTCTGTCGGAGGTTGGTGGGGAGGGTGTTCCAGGTCTTGGCGGCGAGGTGGGAGAAGGATCTGCCGCCGGCGGTCGTTTTCCGGATGCGGGGGACTGTGGCGAGGGCGAGGCTGGTCGAGCGGAGCTGGCGGGTGGGGGTGTAGAAGCTGAGTCGTCTGTTGAGGTAGGCTGGTCCGGAGTTGTGGAGTGCTTTGTGTGCGTGGGTGAGGAGCTTGAAGGTTATCCTCTTGTTGACAGGGAGCCAGTGCAGGTCTCTCAGGTGGGGTGTGATGTGGCTGCATCGGGGGATGTCGAGGATAAGACGTGCAGAGGCGTTCTGGATGCGTTGCAGCCGTCTCAGGAGCTTAGCCGTCGTTCCTGCGTAGAGGGCGTTTCCGTAGTCCAGCCTGCTGGTGACGAGGGCCTGGGTGACTGTTTTTCTTGTTTCGGTGGGGATCCACTTGAAGATCCTGCGGAGCATTTGGAGGATGTTGAAGCAGGATGAGGAAACGGCGTTGACCTGCTTAGTCATGGAGAGGGTGGGGTCGAGGATGACCCCTAGGTTGCGTACGTGGTCGGTGGGTGGCGGGGCTGTTCCCAGTGATGTTGGCCACCAGGAGTCGTCCCAGGCTGAAGGGTTGGAACCAAGGATGAGGACCTCCGTCTTGTCCGAGTTCAGCTTCAGGCGGCTGGTCCTCATCCATTCGGCGACGGCCTTCATTCCTTCGTGGAGGTGGGCTTTGGCGGTGTGAGGGTCTTTGGTGAGGGAGAGGATCAGCTGGGTGTCGTCGGCGTAGGAGATGATGTTGAGGTTGTGCTGTCGGGCGACGTGGGCGAGGGTGCCATGTAGATGTTGAACAGCGTTGGGCTGAGGGAGGAGCCTTGGGGTACGCCGCAGATGATCTTGGTGGCCTTGGATCGGAAGGGGCGAGGCAGACGCTTTGTGTTCTGCCGGAAAGGAAGGATGTGGTCCAGTCCAGGGCCTTCTCTTGGATCCCGGCGTCGTGAAGGCGTGTTCGTAGTGTGTGGTGGCAGACCGTGTCGAAGGCGGCTGATAGGTCCAGGAGGATGAGGGCTGCTGTTTCTCCGTTGTCTAGCAGGGTCCCGATGTCATTGGTGGCGGCGATGAGGGCGGTTTCGGTGCTGTGGTTGCTGCGGAAGCCGGACTGGGAAGGGTCCAGGATGTTGTTCTCCTCGAGGTAGCGGGTCAGTTGTTTGTTGACGATTTTCTCGGTGACCTTCGCGGGGAACGGGAGCAGAGAGATGGGTCGGAAGTTCTTGAGGTCCTTGGGGTCTGCCTTGGGTTTCTTGAGTAAGGCGGTGATCTCGGCGTGCTTCCAGCTTTCCGGGAAGGTTGCTGTCTCGAAGGAGATGTTGATTATTTTCCGGAGATGGGGCGCGATGGCTGTACTGGCTTTGTTGAAGATGTGGTGAGGGCACAGGTCTAGCGGTGAACCGGAGTGGATGGTGTTCATGATCTCGCTGGTGTCCTCGTCGTTGATGTTGGTCCAGGAGAGCAGGCGGTTGGTGGTTGTGGGGGCAGTGGTCTCGGTGGTTGCCGGGGCGGTCGTGGTGTTGAAGCTGTCGTGGATGTCGGCGATTTTGCGGTGGAAGGAGGTGGCCAGTGAGTCGCACAGGTCTTGCGACGGCTGGATGTCGTTGGTGTTGGAGCTGGGGTTGGAGAGTTCCTTCACGATGTTGAAGAGCTCTTTGCTGTTGTGTGCGTTGTTGTCTAGGCGGTCTTTGAGTGAGGCCCTTTTGGCGGATCTGATGAGGTGATGGTGACTGCGGGTGGCGCTCTTGTGGGCGGCGTAGCTGTCCGCTGTCCGTTCGTGGAGCCAGATCTTCTCCAGTTTTCGGCATGTTCGTTTGGAGGCCTGGAGGTCTTCGGTGAACCAGGTGGCTTTCTTGCTGGTGTGGCTGTTGGGCGGATTCTTGAGCGGGGCGAGGTGTTGGCGCAGTCGTCGATCCACTGTCTGAGGTTGCGGGCGGCGGTGTTGGGGTCGGAGGGTTCGGCGGGTGGGCTCAGGGCGAGGGTTGTGGTTAGCTGGTCTTCCGTGACTCTGCTCCAGCAGCGGCGAGGCATTTGTTCGGTGCGGTGGTGCGTGGTGGGCTTCCTGTAGGTGAAGTGGATGCAGTGGTGGTCAGTCCAGTGGGGTTCGGAGGTGTGGTTGAAGGAGACGTGTGGGCTTGCGGAAAAGATGGAGTCTAGCGTGTGGCCGGCGGCCTGGGTGGGTGTAGTCACGAGCTGTCTGAGTCCGAGGGTGGCGAGGTTGTCGATCAGGGTGGTGGAGTTGGTGTCCTTGTTGTTCTCGAGGTGGAAGTTCAGGTCCCCGAGGAGGATGTAGTCTGTGGAGGCGATGGCGTGTGTGCTGACGAAGTCAGCGATGGAATCGCTGAACTGTGGTCGGGGTCCGGGGGTCTGTAGATGAGGGTTCCTCTGAGGGTGGTGTTGGGATCGGTGTGGATCTGGAAGTGCATGTGTTCGGCGGTGCTGAGGGTGTCGTCGGTGTTGGTTGAGACTCTGAGGGTGTTCCTGTGGACGATGGCGATGCCTCCTCCGACTCCGTTGGTGCGGTCCCTGCGGGTGATCTTGTATCCGTCCGGGATGGCAATGGCGATGTCGGGGGCTGAAGCGGGATTCAGCCAGGTCTCCGTCAGGAATGCGACGTCTGGGGAGGTTGAGTCGAGAAGGTCCCAGAGTTCGATGGCGTGTTTGCGGGCAGAGCGGGTGTTGAGGAGGATGCATCTGAGGTAGTTGGGTTCTTTCCTGGGCGGTGGTTTGGCGGGGCGGGTGCTGGCGAAGCTGCAGTTCCAGCAGGTGAAGGGCCCTTGGGTGCGCTTCGGGGTGGCCTGGTAGCAGGCGTGATCTTTTCCGGGGTTGAGTGCGTGGAGGGTGCTGGCGTCGTATCGGCGTCTGTTGATGTGGCGGGCGCGTGGGATGCCCGGACCGGGGGGTCTGGCGCTGGGCGCGGTCACGGCGCGGACGGGCGCAGACGGGCTTGCCTTAGGCGCGCCAGCGGCGCGGCCGCGCAGCGGCCGCCATAAATGGGGAGGTGGGAGGGAGGAGCAGGGAATGGGGCAGCGAATGGGCAGTGAGGGCGGGCCCGCAGAGGCGCAGCGGCGGGAAACAGGCACAGAAGGGAAAACGAGCACAATCAGGGCATCAAGGGGCACAGAAAGGAAAAACGAGCACAATCAGGGGCAGCAAGGGGGCACAGAAAGGAAAAAACGAGCACAATCAGGGGCAGCAAGGGGGCACAGAAAGGAAAAACGAGCACAATCAGGGGCAGCAAGGGGGCACAGAAAGGAAAAAAACGAGCACAATCAGGGGCAGCAAGGGGGCACAGAAAGGAAAAAAAACGAGCACAATCAGGGGCAGCAAGGGGGCACAGAAAGGAAAAAAACTAGCACAATCAGGGGCAGCAAGGGGGCACAGAAAGGAAAAACGAGCACAATCAGGGGCAGCAAGGGGGCACAGAAAGGAAAAAACGAGCACAATCAGGGGCAGCAAGGGGGCACAGAAAGGAAAAAACGAGCACAATCAGGGGCAGCAAGGGGGCACAGAAAGGAAAAAACGAGCACAATCAGGGGCAGCAAGGGGGCACAGAAAGGAAAAAAACAGAGCACAATCAGGGGCAGCAAGGGGGCACAGAAAGGAAAAAAAAACGAGCACAATCAGGGGCAGCAAGGGGGCACAGAAAGGAAAAAACGAGCACAATCAGGGGCAGCAAGGGGGCACAGAAAGGAAAAAACGAGCACAATCAGGGGCAGCAGCAGGGCACACAGACGGAGCTGTGTGGTGGGGGAGCGACCTACCAGTCAAGGTCAGGGGATAAAGGACTATAAGGCCTAACAACCCTTCCCTTGGTAAGCAGAAGTATTATTATATAATAGAAGATCTCTGGGCTTTGTCAGCAGACCCCATACCTCAGGCCATAGATCGTAATTCTACATCACAGGTGCAGGTTGCTCTTCTCCCTGGAAAGGTCCCTCTCCAAGTGTGTGTTACCTAAACATGCATCCCCATAATATGAAAGTACGAGTCTCCAGCAAAAACAGCTGCATTGGTATGTTTTGTCTTAGTGCTAGGGCCTGACCAGAACAGAATAACAAGAGGCAGTGTTTATTGACCTTGCTCACAATGTTCAGACTAAACTCCAGGAACAGGCAGAGAACGAGCACAGCAGAGAGTTCTCATGTGAAAGGCATAAACAGAGCCTTGTAAAAATAAAGACATGAAGTAAATTGCCCACCCACTATCGTGGATTCGGCCAAATCCCTGGGAATTACCCTTGACAGCAACCTAAACATGCGGGACCACATCAATTCGATGGCCAAATCAGCCAGATACCACCTGAGCTACCTTAGGAAATTGAAACCCTTCCTCGATGCTCCTGATCTAAAAATGGCAGTTCAAGCACTTGTCATCTCTAGACTGGAATATGGCTGTTCTACCCTCTCAGGCTTACCCAAGATCTCCCTGGCACCTTTAAAAGCCTGCCTCAATGCGGCCGCCAGACTACTTACCGGCACAAGAAAATTCGACCATATCTCCCCTCACCTGAAAGCTCTGAACTGGCTTCCCCTTGAGGCACGAATACAGCTCAAACTAGCATGCATCACACACAAGGCTTTATACTCATACTCCCCTGCATATCTTGCACGGAAACTTGTGATTTCCGGAGGAATCAGAGACTCCCGGTCTGCCAGAGACCTCTTGCTCCAACCTGCCCACTTCCGGAAAAAAAAAACTTACACTCGTGCTTTCTCTGGGGCCGTTCCAAGAATATGGAACTCTCTCCCACCTGACATCAGAAGAATCCCTTCTCTGGCTTGCTTCAAAAAGGAGGCCAAAACCTTCCTTATGGGTAAATTCCTCATTTAAACTTTGCATACAACCACCACTACGGCCCTGAGCTACCTTGGTCTATTGCCTCCCCGCGGATTACCGAGTCACCCCACCAAGAAACATGGGATCTTATCTTGAGTAATTGTAAATGTAATCTGCATTACGTGTCGCGTCTAAGTAATTGTAAATGTAATGTGTAAATATGTGTCCTTTATCTCCTATATATCCTGCACCCCGCCCCCCACTATTCGATTTTTCACTTGGTGATTCTAAGACTTTTTGTACAACGCGAGGTTCCCTGTAAAGCGCTCTGATACCCTAACGGGTCAAGTTCGCGCTCTATAAAACACAATAAATAAATAAATAAAAAATAAATAAATGTAGTGCTGTGCGCAAAAGCAGCATCATGGCTATCGGGCTCATGCTAACTTAAAGATGTCGACAATGTCCCTAGCGACCACGTAACAAGTCATACCCAGTCACTATGGTTATACTTCAGCGACCTACAACGAAGAACAGACCGTTCCTATTGCTTACAAGTCTGTAGCGGGTCGGCAGTAACAGGCCAGAGACGGGATAGGGGTAACGAGGGTTTTATTATGTTTAGGACACGCTTCTTTGTAGTCACCAGTCTATAGTATGGCAGAGGGGAACGATGGGTCTTTTCCTTGGTGTCTCTGTCCCTCGTAGAGGTCCGGCCTCTTCTCCTTCCCTCCAGCTCGAATCCGTCAGCCGTAATGAAGTAGGAAAAACAAAACAGGGATCTATAGTAAGTGTAGCGTTCCAGCACACTGAAAAGGGAGGGTAGTGATGGGAGCTCCCGGTGCACAACACGTCTAGATATGTGAGGGGGAAAAGTGCTCGGGAAGGGTACTCCAGGTCTTGGGGGCCCCACGGGTTAACACTCCGGTCTCTCCCTTTTGCCCACCCAGCCCGCAAAACGCTCGCGTACCTGCGAGAGCCACGCTCCTCCTGAAGCGTGGCTGGGCGAAACACAGGAAAGGTGGCCTCCTGGCTCTCCTCCGTCTCGTGGTCTCGGCACTGGCTCCTTTCCGCTGCTTGATCCCGTTTCCTTCGTACTCCGTTCGCTTCCGTCTCCCTCCTCGTCTCCTCCGGTGAACTTGCACACCGACTTCCGTCTTCCTCCTCGCTTTGTGGGCCAGACTTCCCCGTCGTCATCGCTGGGGGCGTGGCTTGTTGACCAGTCATCCCAGTTAAAGGGCCGGTACTCCGTTTCGCCTTCACCTTTCACTCCTCCTATGTCGATGCCTTCCCACTCGTCCTGCTGTGGAGAAAGAGGAGGGGAGAAGGTAGTTTTCTCCTTCCCGGGGTTAACAGACCTGTCAGCACCCACCAAGTCCGGGTGTCCCTCGTTACAAAGTCTCACTTGTATTTTTTAGCTGAAGCACGCTTTGCTTCCATTGAAAAGATCTTTACAGTGTGCAAACAGCTATTTTGAAGGAGTGCCCTTTGGCGCAGTGAAAACATCTTATTGTTGTTTCTCCTGTACCAGCACTAGAGGCACCCACCAAGGCAAGCATTCTCAATGCTCACGCAGTACACTCAAGATGGGTGCAGTAGGCCTTATCTTTAAGTTCAGTGGATGTAAAGTTTCAGTATGATCACACTTTTCATAAACAAGCTTTTCTCCAATCTGAACAACATGTTACTCCAACTACCTTGCCTATCAAGTCTTACCAGACCATATTCTACACAGATGACTTTACCCAACCAGCAAGAGGAACAAATTATAAGTACTCCGCAATTTGCGCAGCAGTGCAAGGTGTAGTGAAGGATGGTGAATTCCTTCCACAGTACACACTAAAATCCTAGGAGACAGCACTGGACAGCATACTTCATGCCCTGTTACTTACGCTACAAAAAACTGACTTGTCAGTTCCCACACTTTTTTTTTTTTTATCGAGTATTTGTAAAGCGCGAACAGCTACCCGAAGGCATCCCGGCGCTGGGGGCCGTCGGGAAGATTAAGCAAGCTATTGCCCAGAGTCACATGGTGCTGGGCTGACCTGCCGCCGGTGCTGGGGATCGAACCGTGATTACCAGATTCCAGCGTCAGTCGCCCTGGCCGCGGCGCCACACCTCTTCCCTGTGTCCGACTAACCCTTCTGTGTGGAAGTTTACAATGTTGACTTGCAGCCTTTGCGTTTGAATGGATTCAAGGATTCAAAGGGAAAATCTATAAAGAATTCACACCTTTGGGGAAAAGTAGCTGTCTTCATCAATGCAGAGAGAGAGAGACAATGGATCCTGAGGCACACTAAAGTGACTTTTAAGATCATGGGCCTGATTCACAAAGGTAACTTACACTTTTCAGTAAGTTTACACTTTCGAGTAAGTTTACTACTTTACAGTATTCACAACTGCACTTTGTAGTAACTTACACTTTTGTAGTAAGTCTAGCACTACATATGGCCAATCACGGGTACTGCAACACCTCCCATAGAAAATATTGGAGGTAGGGACTTACTACAAAAGTGCAAATTACTACAGAACTATGGGCCAGATGTAGGTAGACAAATACCGATCGCAAACGCAGAAATTCTCAGAATTTCCACGTTTGCGATCGCAAAAAACCCATGTGAGATGTAGAGGCAGAAACACCGACTCGCTAAATAAAGAATCGCTAAAAATAAAGTAAAACAGTTAGCGATTCCTTATTTAGCGAATATGCCACACCGACTCACTATTTAGCAACTCGCTAAATAAGGAATCGCAAAATAAAGTCGCAAACCAATGTACATAAAATCGCTAATAGCAAATTTGTGAAAAATCGCTATTTAGGAGTCGAAAATTAACACTGATTCAAACAGGTGGTAACCAGGTGCACAGCATATAAACAGCCCCAGAATGCATCTGCGTGAACACAATGGCGGCCCTCTATGTCATTGCAAGGCGAATGCGGATGCAAGCAGCAGCACAGAGGATCTGGAGACGAGAGGAACGCGTAAACAGGGTGCGCATTTCACTATTCCAACTCACAGAGGCAGAAATCCATGAGAGGTACAGGCTTCACCCAACCACCATCCTAGACCTGATTCGTGACCTGCACCCAATCATGGAGCACCAGACACCAAGGGAGCACGCAATACCTCCACATGTACAGGTCCTCTGTTGCCTGCACCTACTAGCATCCGGCAGTTACCAGGGGGTAATAGCTGTGGCTGGTGGTGTCTCACAGAGTTGCCTGTCCCGGTTCTTCAACACATTCCTGGATGCCATGATGAAAGAATGCACCACTACATCCGGTTCCCCAGCCCACAGGCGGAACTGCATAAGACGAAGATGGACTTCTATCAGAAGGCCCAGTTCCCACATGTAATAGGGTGCATTGACGGGACACATATACCAATCTGCCCCCCCTCTGCTACTGAGTACATCTACCGAAACCGCAAATCAACACACTCAATTAACGTGCAGGTCATATGTGATGCGTCTCACATCATTACCGACATCTTCGCTAAATTTCCAGGGAGCACGCATGATTCCTACATCTTCAGAAACAGTGGGATCTATACCCGTCTTGCAGGGGGTGAATTCGGAGAAGGATACCTGCTAGGTAAATCTGTGTGACACACCCTGATGTATACCTTTGATATATCTATTGCTGTCTGTGAATAACCATACTTCCTTTCACACTTAGGTGATAGCGCATATGCGGTGCGTGCATTTATCCTGACTCCATACCTCAACCCAACTACCCCAAGTGAAAGGAGATTCAATGTTGCCCATAAATCGACGCGGAATGTGGTGGAGCGTACATTCGGACTCCTGAAAAGCAGGTTCCGCTGCCTCCACAAAAGTGGAGGTGCACGGCAGTACCGGCCTGTGATCTGCTGCAAAATAATAGCTACATGTGCCATGCTGCATAACCTGACCACAAAGAAGGGAACACCCGTGGAACTCACTGAATCAGAGGATGAGGGTGAGGAATGTCCACAGCCACAGCACAGCGCTGCAGGTGTTGCAGCAGCACCAGATGGGAGACACAGATGGGCTGAGATCACACACAACTATTTCTGAGTAAGTAATTAGACAAAGCGAGTAACTGCAATTGTGCAACGGTGTTTTAT
Source organism: Calotriton arnoldi (assembly GCA_963921515.1). Lineage (NCBI taxonomy): Eukaryota > Metazoa > Chordata > Amphibia > Caudata > Salamandridae > Calotriton > Calotriton arnoldi. The sequence continues at coordinate 1,526,235 of CAWUFW010002304.1, forward strand.
TGACCTTCAGTCAGGCAATAGGACAGCACACCGCCGCACCATGAAGGCCTCACAGTGCCTCAACAACCCCTGCATGGCATAGATACTCTCAATGCAAATTTCCAAATCCCATCATTTGGTCAAATGGGTTACTTCACCCATCTCCCAATGCCAGGTGATGCCTGCCATTATTTTCTGCGCCCACGGCCAGCACTGCTGCGTTCACTTGGCACACTCTCCTCCCTACAGGTCTGTCCTTCGGCTGGTCCGTGCCTTGCACTGCGCCTCCTGGACTCTTGTATTGGGGGAGTGATACTGCTGCGGCTTGTTGCCTCCTCACTTTCCCCCCCATCCCCCGATCCTGTGGCAGCGATTTGTGTGGTCTGGAGCACCTCCAAGGCACTGGTGACTGTGACCAACCCCCTTGTGATGTCACGGCTGCAGTGGGCCATCTCTAACTGCATGGCCACCGAGCGCCTGCTAAGGACAGAGGTGGCATTGCATAGCCGGTTCACCGCCTTCGTGTACCCCTCCATGCTGTGTCTGTCCCTGCGCCTTGACCCACGTTCGTTTTCCATTTTGCTGCACAACAGTCTTACAGCCTCTGCCATGTCCCGCATGCCCTCAGCCACGGTGTTATTAAGGCAGTACATCCCCTCCTTCATGTCCCGCATGTTTTTGTTCATGGCCACCATCTGGCGTTGCATTGACCGCATTGTTTTACCTTGCAGCCGCTCCACCTTCAACATCTTCCCCTCCAGACCAGCAAAAACACTGGACTCCTCTCCCTGTGCATCAGGACTGGGTGCCCTTGGTCGGCGTCGTCTGGCACCTGTGTGGCCACGCTCCATAGGGGACTGTGTTCCTGGTGTCGGTTCAGCCTCTTCCTGCAAGGACTGTTGTGCTCCCATGCTCTCATCCTCTGACCCCTCCATCTCCTGGAGGCTACCCACTGTATACCTCCTGGCTCTCTGTGGTGGTGGTGGTGGTGGTGGTGGTGTGACCTCAGCAGGTGACAGGGCCTCCTCATCCTGGGTGTTGGCTTCCCTGGGTGCCTCTTCTGTCTCCCCTTCTGCAGCCTGGTGCGCTGGGTCGCCTGTGGATACAGAATGTCCTTTTACTCACTTGCCTAGCAGCATTTGTGTATCAATAAATACATGATTGCCAATCATACTGACAGTACCCCGTTTGCTTATTTACTGATGTGTGTGACATGAATTTGGGTTCGGTGGACTACCTGATATGCTATGTGTCAATTGGGACTACATCTCCCATGATGCATTGCTGGTTTTTGGCAAATCATGGACTGGAGTGGGATTCATACTGAGTCATTGGGGATTGGGGTTAGGGAGGGGGGGCACATCATGCATCTTACCTTGTATGTTGTCTCCTCTGGCTGAGCTGTCCGCGTCTCCGATGCCAATCACGCTCTCCGGCTGGAGGGTGGACTCCACCAATTCTTCCAAGGGAGTTGGTGCAGGCGCAGTAGATGTCCCGCCACCTGTCTTGTTGGCTTGTTTGATCCGGTCAGCCACCCTCTCCTTGGCACGTTTGCGCAGGTCGTACCAGCGCTTCTTCAGCTCGTCTATCGAGCGCTGGGTGACACCAATGGAATTGATTTTATCCTGGATCACAAGCCATATTTTCCTTTTTGTGATTCTGGGACGTGCAGGGATTTTTTGCCGAAGAGCTGGTCGTGATCCTTCACCACCTCCTCTATTAGTACCTCCAACTCCCTCTCACTAAATTTGTGTTTCCTTTTCCTCTCTCCGGCCTCCTTTCCCTTCTCCTGTGTGTCCATTGTTGTTTTGGGTGTCTGCAAGGTGGTTGCTATGCAGCTCCTGACTTTTTGGTTCTGCTCCCTGCCTCTCCCACTGCTCCAGGCTCAGTGTAACAGCATGTGTCAGGCCACTTCCTGGTTGTGAGGTCATCAGGGTGCCCCGGATTGGCTGATTCGCTAATTAGCGATTTTTTGAAATTGCGATTTCGCTAATACCGATTCGGTAATGCGAAATCACTAATACCGATTCGGTAATGCGTAATCGGTAGTTATTTTAGCGATTATTACCGAATCGCTATATTTTAGCTATTTTACCTACATTGCACTTTGCGAGTTCTTAATAGCGATTTGGTAAAAATCGCTATTAAGAAATCGCTATTTGGGTTTTACCTACATCTAGCCCTTAGTTACTACAAAAGTGCAGTTTGTGACTACTGAAAAGTAGTAAACGTACTCAAAGTGTAAGTTACTACAAAAGTGCAGTTTGTGAATAGCACTTTGAAGTAAGTTTTGTAGTACTAATGTTGTACTACAAAACATACTACACAATGCAGTTTGTGAATCAGACCCTACATGTCTAGTTTTTAACATTCTTCAAAATCTTGCACAGGTATAGTTGGAAGAGAGGATTCATCGCTATTAGCCACCAAGAGTTATCCATTTCAGAGACCAGAAATGTTTGATCATTGCTAAATCAAAATAGGTAGTTAGAGGTAATGAAAATCTGTCTCTCTTGTATACAGTTCCCATAGTCACATTTGTATTGCTACTTCATAGATATTTTGTGGTATTTTTGTGGTTTGTGTTTGAATGCTATGCGCTGCTTAGCAACTAGAAGTGATTCACTTGTCCAAATGCTCTGTAGAAGTAAATAAGACATATACACAAATCTTAGGAGTCTGGTGGCTGGGAATTTCTCCTTATGAAGTGAATGAATTTTAAAAATGACATCTCCTAAAGAGGGTCTCTAATACTATACCGCATTGCTCTTAATCAAGAGCATGGGTTCTAATTGATTCACTTTGACTCATCACTCAGGAGAGATTTAAATCTCTTTCTCATTGGAAAGTTCACGAGTGCCCAGGGACAATTTACCATATAATATACTCTGCAAGTATCATTTCTCACTCAAGATCTGGACAGTACAATACTTAAGCTAAACATAAAATGGCAAAATTGACACAGAGGTGAGCTATCCTCTTAAGACAAACAAATCTCTAGGCCCACTTAGAAGGGACAGCCAATAACACTGGTTTCAGAAACCATGACAATGAAAGTACTGGTATACAAAACCTACAGCAGCAAGGGGAGCCTCCCACTTATGATATTTGGATACATTTATGTATGGTAGACCAGCAGACGCAGTGAAATCCATACCCTACTGTTAGCACTTAAAGCTAATGAATGAAAGTGAGATACCAGCTCAAGGTGGGACTATATGTCTCGAACTTTGAGAGAGTAATCAAGACAAGAACTAAGTGATGTTTTCAAGGGTTTACTGCTAGAATATCATGGGCGAAACAAATATTTTCTGGCCTACATACGGAGTACCAAAATATTGTAACGCTAAGTCTATATAGGTTTCCCATATATGTACCTTCACGCTATATACATTTCTTGAAGGTACTTTAAGGTGGAGTTATGAATTGTGTCAGGATCAGGGGTAATGGGAGTCAAGGGATCAACAGGATCAGAAAACAGACTCAGCAAGTAAAAGGCAGGAAAAAGCAGGATTGGAGGAATTGAAAAATTGGTCAGTGGTGGCTGGGGCACATAGGTATCAGGCGGGCCTGCCAGGTCTAGATTACTAAGAGACCAATTGGAGTGAAGTCCAGAGGGAAGGCGGGACCTTCCAGAGGAATTTAAGACTGTCACTGACAGGAGTCAGTTGCCTCGCCACTGCTTAGTTGTATGGCTCTCCGGTTCCTTGTTTCGCCCATCGTTTGCTCCTTTTCTGCATCCTTTGCTGTGTTCTCATTTCCTTTCCCTTCTGCAGTTGTCTACCTTGTTGAGCTTATTTACTCCTGTATCTGACATCAAGCCAACCCTGTTGTGCTCCAAACCTACCTGATTGGCATATTCAACTGGTGCCTTCTCATTTAACAGCACGTGGGCTTCATAGCAGCTGCACCTCACTTAAAACTCCTCCCAGTCCTGGGGGCGCTAGAGTTCCCAAGGCAAGATGGCCGCACTTTAGTGCAGCTCTGCCGGCCAGAATCGGTAATCCATCAGGAATCTGCGATATGGGTACTAATCAGCGGTGTTAGATCACGGTACCTAGAAGTGTGGAGGAGAAGAGGAAAGGCAATCCAAAATGTGGTGCTAAAAGCGTCAGCCAACGGAGAATCGCGGGGCCACATGGCACTGAACAATAACTCACAGTGAAGCAAGATGGCGGCCCGAGCGGCATCAGCAGAGACTGAGAGGCTGCTTCCTGCAGGCGGGATAGCCTGACCTCAACATCTTGGGCACAAGCGTTGCTCTGTATCAGAGCGCTGGCTTTGAGTGGGACTTACAGTGTTGCAAGGTAGGTAAAGTGCAGCTTTGATGCGGAGTGTACGAGCGCGCCTGGAGAAGCTGCTGCTGACATAGGCCCACATCGGATGGGCGAGCATTGAGGGAGGAGCGACTGTGCAGCGGCCTCCCTGACTGTAGTACCTACTCGGGATGTGGTGACACGGCGAGGAAAGGCGGCGAATCGGGTGTTGCTGCTCCCCCCATAATTCCAGTGCAAGTGACGTGTGATAGACCGGATCAGTGAATGCACCCGTTCTGGAGAGCGACCCGCCTGGAGGAGATGCGAGAGTGACTAGATGCGGTGCCGCGCAAGCTGGTGAGGCCTTTAGTTGAGCCTGCGGCAGCTGGAAATTTCAGTCTGGGCGGTGGCGAACTGGTCTATATGTGGCACATGTAATAGTTGCTGTGGACTGCGGGCCTCCTAAGCGGCCCGATGGCAGACAGCGCAGAGTTGCCCCACATCAGCGACTCTATGGGTGATGGCGGTGCGGGGGCACGAAACTGCGCAGAAGCCTCACTGGGACTAGGGATCGACGGCGCTAGGCCTAGGTTACATGGAGGTCTCTCCCCCCTCGCCCATATCAGGAGAATGCGGTCAGTGATTGGTGGAACTAGTGGAGAGTGGTAGAGAGGGGCTGCGGATATGAGCAAAGATCAAGGTGGGCATGGGAACCCTGAGCATTGCCACAGTGAAGAAGTGGGGTGAGAGCGCTTGGCGGAATAGGGGATTGCTGAGTGCCGCGAGAGAGGTGCAGCCTTCACCGGTTCGCTTGTTCATAGGGGGCTAAACACAAGACGATATAACACGGCAGTTGGTATACGCCCCACCCCCCCACCTGCATCTAGAGCTGTGCGGACAGCAAACATGGGCAAGACTGATAAGCAACAGTCAAGATTAACTTTTGAGTCTTGCCGTTCAGCGCGCCCCTCAACAGTGCATTCAGACATGTAAATAGAGGCCGGACAGCCGGGCACACCCCTATTAGAGACCACATTGCTGGCGATGCAGCAGAGTCTTCAGGCAATAGACGGCAAGATAGATGCACTAACTTTGCAAATGAATAACGGCTGCCAAGATGGATAAACAGGTGGTGCGTCTCACCATAGTAGAGCAGCGAATATCCTCAGTGGAGGATGAGTCTCATGAGATAGCGGGCAGATGCCGAGACATGGAAAAGCTCCTGGAAGTTATAAGAGCCAAAAACGAAGATTTGGAGGCGCGCTCCAGGCGCAACAAGCTCCAAATCATGGGGGTCCCAGAAAGCACCAACACGGGGCGCCTTGAGGACTACATTGAAGTGATGCTAAAAGAAGTCTTTGTCCCAGAGCATCTCTCCCAGGTCCTGATCATTGAGAGAGCGCACTGATCACTTGCCTCGAGACCGCTGCCGGGGGCCCCCCCCCCCGAGGCCTACCATAGCCAGGCTTTTAAATTACTGTGATTGTGATTGGGACACTGTTCTACACCTGGCAAGGGAAAAACAGAATATTAGCTATCAGGGGAACGAGGTAGCTTTTTTCCCGGATTTCACCGTTGTGGTCCAGGCGGCTCACAAAGGGTTTGCAACAGTCAAGAAGAAACTTCACTCGGCTAACATTCCCTATGCGATGATGTATCCTGCTTGACTTCGGATCACACATGAGGTCAAAACGAAGTTCTTCACTACGCCAGGAGCGGCTACAAAATTCCTGGATCATGTACAGCGAAACCGACCAAGCCCACTACGATCATCCTCTCCTGCGCAGTCGGAATAACTATTGCACTGGCAAGTCAACAAAACAGGGACCGGACAAGCAACTTGCAAAGACTGCTGATACCTGATGGCACTAGCTCCTGTTCGGGTAGCCGACGCCCTGCCCTCACAGATGGAACTGGTTGATTAATTGCATTCCTCCCCGGCTGTATTTGTCTGCAGCTGTGGTAAGTAAGGTAAACTCCAAAGTGCGTTATGTGCTGAAGGTAAATCGATTAAGGTTGCAGTGGGTAACAGAATGGTACCGCTTACAAATCTAGCAGCTGTAAGGCACATAGGATATTCGGGGGTAGTGCTGGGAGGTGATATATGGACTTATAGTCATACGTTTGTGTTCCTCAGGCAGGGGTATATACATATGGTGCGAGGTCGGATCAACAAATACTCTCTTGTAAATAGCTCACGCTATACAACATGTTGACACTTACCCACTATAATTATTTCTGGCCACCCCCCCCCCACTGTGGGTGGGACAAAAGGCTTCTGGCTGCCCCTATGAGGGTATACCCCATATTTGTTGTAAATACGATTTCTGAAAATGGGAATCTCAGTGACATCTGGGTGATTTTACTGTTATTTGATGTTATGCTATCTTGGGAATGTCTTTGGCATGATTGGGATGCTAAAGTGGGAGGGGGGACTGAGGGTTGTTTGTTGTATGTTTTATGCAAAGTACATCACGGGCACGCAGGCAGATATGTCACACAAGTTTATGAAATATAAATGATAGAACGGGTTAGACTTATGACTTGGAATGTCAGGGGGCTGAATAACCCCCAAAAAATTAGACAGGTGTTGGCCTACTTAGATAGGCACCATGTCCAACTGGCACTACTGCATGAGAATCTCTGGCCCATGTGGTAGAATTACACAAGCGACAATTGCCTTTTTACTGTTAAAAATATATATAAAAACACTGTAAAAACACACTACTCCAAGTATATAATTGTTAGTGTAAATTTTTTTACATTCATTACAGACCCCACATCCACAACTAAACTGGTTAAAGTCGTGGTTCTTCTTCAGATAATGTTCAGTTAAAGGTGCATTAACTTTTTTATTTTTCAATGCTGACTTATGTTCTAATAACCGGACGCGTAGTTCCCTGCTTGTTTCACCTACATAACCCATTCCACATGGGCAGACAAGCAGGTATACTACGTTCTTACTCCGGCAATTATTTAGTGTCATAGCTATCAGTGTTTTGCCATTAAAATGTAAGTTTTTGGCCTCTCTACAGTGTGGACACATGGAACATGTACCACACCTATGGTTTCCTATCGCTTTTTGATTATACAAGGTACTTTGACTATCACCATCAGTTTTTTTGTATGTTTTCACCAGAGCATTTACTATAGTTTTGTTACGCCTAAATGAAAAAAGGGGTTTTGTTAGTGGAGTTGGAAGCCCACTGTTTAGAATTTTCCAATTCCGATTAATTACGTTTTTAATTTTGTTACTCATGCCTGAGTACTGGCTCACAAATACGATTCTGTCTAGGGTTTTGTTATCTTTTTGTTTGTTCATATTTAACAGATGGTCCCTATCATAGAACCTTGCCCGTTTTAGAGAATGTTTTATTAATTTTTTGGGATATCCTCTATCCTTCAATTTATTCTCCATAATTCCTGCATGATGATAAAAGTCAACTAAATTTGTACAGTTACGGCGCAATCTTAAAAATTCACCAAAGGGAATATTGTCTTTCTGTGACTTTGGATGATTACTTCCATACTGCAATAGGGTGTTTTTATCTGTGGGCTTGGAATACACCCTATTGCAGTATGGAGACCCCCTGGGTGTCCTTTATTCGAATATCTAAGAAGTCTACACTGATATCACTATAATGGGCCGTGAACTTCAAGTTTTTATCTCCCAAATTTAACCATTTTAAAAACTCCATCAGATCACTGCTGGCACCGTTCCAGATAAAAATAATATCATCTATGAACCGGTGCCAGCGTGTGACATTCTCATAGTAAGGTGCCACTTCATTGTAGATGTGTTTATGTTCAAAGTTACTCACATAGAGGCAGGCCAGACTGGGGGCACAGGTAGCCCCCATACTGGTCCCCTTGATCTGTTTATAGAGTTCGTCTTTGAACAAAAAGATGTTATTCTTCAAAACCATCCTAATGCAACTTAAAATGAAGTCTTTATGACCCTCATTCAAATCAACCTCTGCAAGGATGGATGACATCACCATGATCATGTCATCTTGTGGGATATTTGTATACAGGGCTTCAACATCCAGGGTGACCAGGAGCTGGGTCACCCTGTTGAAGCTCTGTCCTTCAAAAACCGAAATAGCATGAACCGTATCTTTTAAATATGATTTTTGTTTCTGGACAATGGGTTTTAAAAAAAAAATTCAACATATTTACTCAATGGCTCCAATAGTGAACCCAGGCTGCTCACTATTGGTCTCGTTGGCGGGTTCACTACATCTTTGTGAATTTTTGGCAGTCCGTAGATGGCCGGAAGTATATAACACAATGAGCCCATTTGATAGAATTTTAGACATATGTTGGGTGTTTTTTTTAAGAACTTGTGGAAAAGTGATGTATTTTAAGATAGGAGTCAGTAAAATTGTAGATAGGGTGTAAACAGTCATAAGGAAATTCTAATGTTTAACAATATAGAATAGTTTCCTTAACCAAATGTGGATAAAAGCATTGACGATAATGAAGTGTTTAAAATTAATGTAGGGGCATTGACCTATGAAAAATAACTGTTTAATTACAAATTATGATTTTGCCTTAAAATAGGATTTGGGACTAATGGCAACCATACAGTGCCAATAGAGAGATCAATGATTGTCTTGATAAAGATGGAACATTATTAGAACCATCGAAACGCGTCGACGCCTTTTTCTAAACATAATCCGTGGAACAAGTCTATCCTGTAATAATTGAGTATACCCAGGAGCAGTCAAAGAAATGTTCTGATTGGATATGTTATTTTATGACAAAATGAACTGTCTTTTTTCTTCTCTCTAAATAAATGGTGTGTGTGAGAAGTTGGCCTGGTATATGCTGTTCACTAATTAAAGTGGACACCTTGCACCAGAACAATTCGACTCTTATGGTAGATAGGTTTAAGACAACCTTTATAGAAAGCTATCCTAGTGGTAGCTGTGGAGAGCAGCCTTCAGGCTAAGTCTTGAAGGAATGTAAAGCAGCTTGTTTTACCACACAATCTCTTGAATCACCAAATGAAAAGACACCACACAGGTATATATATCAAATATATATGTATTTATTAATAAACACTCTCTACTAATCTCTTTATGAGATTAGAGGATAGGAACATATGTACAAGTCAAATATTATCATCATCAGTTTAGCACAATTGAATATTACAATCTTAGTTTGCTAGACCTAGGTCTAGGGCATCTAGAATCGAGGGACCCCCAAGAACCACCCCAGGTAGTTGTAGGAGACCCACAGGGGACGGACGCGGTGACCTGGCACCGATGCGAATCCTGTACGAGTCTATGCGCTCAGACGCGATTGAGATATCAATGTTCAAGGTCCCTTGCGTGTTCGAGGCGAACACACCGATCGGACTCAGTACGAGTCGAAGGATTCGGTCTACAGATAGGATTGTCAAGGGAGTCGGACGCGGTGTGTCTAACACAGACGCGAACCAGGTACGAGTCAGTGCGAGAATCGCACGGGGAAAGTAAGAGTTTTAGGATACTTCTGGTGAACCTACAAGCAAGTCACTTACAGGGTAAGTAATTCGAGGGCCCACACCCACAGGAGCACCGTAGTGCTGGAGTTACCTCACCCAGGGAAGCCGGGTGCACAGGTGTCCTTTGGTGTCGGGTCGCGGCGTCGTTTTCAATGGCGAACAAAGAAGACTTGCTGCTTGAGATGGTGTGAAGAAGTGTCCGGTGGAATCCAAGCCTGGATTCGGTGGAAGGATGACCTGAAAGCAGAGGGGACAGTTTTCAAAGTCACTTGTCAGTGACTCGGGGCAAGGAAGATGAATGCCCACCGTCGTCGCAGGATTCAGGTCGTTCACGGTTGCCTTGACTCTTCAGCCACGAGGTCCAGGAGGCGTCGACGACGACCAGGAGCTGGATTCGGCGTGTCCCACGATGTTTGCGGCTTACTGCGGTGTCGGCAACTCGATCGGAGCCAACAAGCCTTGGTAACAGCAAGTCTCGGGGGAAAGTGTGAAGAGGCAAAGGCGCAGACCAGCAAGGTCTGTGGAACTCACCCAGCGAGGGTAAGTCAGGGCAGGCCTGGAGCAACCAGGGGAGCCCTTTGGTTTCTTTGGAAAGTCTTCTGGGGACCCACAAGCCGGCTGGCAAGGGGTCACGAAGACGCCTCGGGAGGATTCTCTCACAGGGACCCACGGTCACTCGGGACGTGGTAGGCCGCTGATCTTAGGAGGGATTCCTGCTGGAGGCTGGGACCACACGTGGTCCAAAGCACAAGTTTGTGGAACGTTGTGAGGGGTTGCACTCGACAATAGTGCACGGTACCCAGGGGTCGCGGTTCCTCGTTACTCTTGGAGTCCACTGGCCTCAGCTTCACTGGGGACTCACGATAGCCTTTGAGAAGTCAGGAAATCCACTTCTTGGGCTGCAGGGACTTCAGACTCCGGAGGGAGCGGCGTAGTTTGCGACCGTCGTTTGTAGTTTTTGGTGCCTGCCAAGCAGGGGAGTCACTCCTTGACTCCAAGGGAGATTCTTCAGTCTTCCAAAGGTAGTGGAACGTCGAAGGTCCTGGATTCTTCTTGTAGAGCGTCGTCCAGGGAAATCTGGGGTGCAATGCACAGGTTCCCCCTCTTATACTAAAAGGAGGGGAGGGACTAGCTCTATGACCCTACCTATGGGAGCTGGTCCGGTTTGAACTGGCATATTCACAGAGGAGCCTTCTGCTCCCCCAGTGCAGGACTTCAAAGCACTCTAAGAGTGCACCCACCCAGCCCCAATACACTAAACCCTGTCTGGGGGGTGGTCACACCCCCTTGGGACAGGATATCTATTGTTGGGCTCCCTCCACTGCGAGTGTTGGTCATCAGCAGGAGGGCAGCCCAGTGTCTGTGACTGGTGGCATCCATTTTGTGATGCCAGGGCTCTGTCGGATTCTACCGCGTTTCCACAGTAGCTACATGTCTATCCCTCTAGAAGGGTGGAATGCTACCCCCGCCGACAGGACTGGCGGGGGGGGGGGTAGTATTCCAAGGTGTTTGACACCAAACACGACATGTTTCGATGCAGCCATTCCAAAGTTAGCATTTTACCGCGAGGATATAATGCACATAAAAGTATATGGTTTAACCGCATCCACAAACAGCACCAGAGAATGGACTCTGAGAGCTGCAGAGGGGCCCTGCTCAGGCAGAGGCACCCCCTCACATAGAAGCCAAGCACCCTGCCCTCAGGATTGATAGGGCCTGCCTTAGGGGTGACTGATAGGGTTATATGTGTGTGCAGTGTGTCAGTGAGGGGTGCTAGCACTTCTTTGACCAGCGAAGTTAAACATGAGGAAGTAATGTAATATAAGAAAGGATGTTTTTAAGAGGTGGGGCTCGAGTATCGTCTTAGTAGTAGCGTAACGCTACGTTCTTAGAGGGAATACGCCGATTGTGGGGTGAACTGTTTGGTTTAAAAACGGCTTTTTGATATTTAAGTGCAGTAATTCATATATTTAAGTGGTTTACATACACAGTCTAACAGCAATGTTTTGAATTTATAGAGTACCCTTGACGAAGGGCCAGGAAAAGGCCCGAAATGCATTGGGTGTTAAGGATGAATTAATGAGGAATACGTATGTTTACTCCATGCTTCGGAATAAGGCCCGATGGCATTTCCCCTGCATTAAAGATATTGATAACATATGATGCCTCTCAAGTGACAAAAGGATGAACATTGTATAATGATCAACGAAAAAACTTTGGATTACATGGGAATAAAGATTGATAAAAATTGGCATAACCTTGTGGTATCTGTGTTAAAACACGCAGGAATACGCTGTGCGTCCGGCATTGGGGTGAGACGTCGCCCCAATTTTTGAATGTGTTCACTTAAGCACGTGGTTTTAGGGCAGACCATGTTTCCGGGCTTGCACGCGAAAGGATTAAAAATGAATTAACGTCATAAAGAAAAGTGGATGAAACAGGTGTGCACTCTGTCACCTTCTTTTTGGGTGCTAGCACTTCCTCACTCAGGCTGCAGTAGCAGGCCTGTGGTGTCAGATTTAGTCTGCTTCCCAGGGGTGGCATAATACATGCTGCAGCCCCTGGTAGGCCTGTGGAGTACCTATGCCCTTGGTACCTAGGGTACCATATACTAGGGACTCATAAGGTACCACAGTATCCAATCACTAGTGCACCTAGAGTGCACTCCAAATCGTTTAGAGAGAACAGAGAGGCTGGGGCCCTGATTAGCAGGATCCCAGCCTGACTATAGCCAGAAACCAGTGTAAACATCAGAAAAAAAGTGGGGGCAACATAAGAGGCAGATCCTACTCTCCTACACAACCCCCCAACGCAGGGACACTAAACTAACCTTGACCAGTTGAGTCTTCGTGTTCAAAGTGGAAGTACCTTGAGAGTCCATCTGCATTGGCATGTTGGGTCCCAGGTCTATGTTCCACTGTATAGTCCATCCCCTGTAGGGAAATGGACCACCTCAAAAGTTTTGGGTTTTCTCCTTTCATTTGTTTAAGCCATAGGAGGGGCTTGTGGTCGGTCTGAACTATGAAGTGAGTACCAAACAAGTATGGCCTCAGCTTCTTCAGGGCCCATACCACAGCAAAGGCCTCCCTCTCTATAGCTGACCAACGTTTCTCTCTAGGGGTCAGCCTTCTGCTAATAAAAGCTACTGGCTGGTCTTGACCTTCATCATTCAGTTGAGACAGTACAGCTCCCACACCCAGCTCAGAAGCATCTGTTTGGACAATGAACTTTTTGGTGTAGTCTGGACTCTGTAAGATGGGGGCAGTGCACATGGCCTGCTTTAGGTCTTCAAATGCCTTTTGACAGCTAGCTGTCCACTGAACCTTTTTGGCATTTTCTTTGAGGTCAGATCATTCAAGGGGGTCACTATAGATCCATATCCCTTCACAAACCTCCTATAGTACCCAGATAGGCCTAAGAAGGCTCTCACCTGTGTCTGGGTGGTTGGAGCAACCCATTCCATTATGGTCTGGATCTTGCTCTGTAAAGGCTGAACCTGGCCTCCACCTACAAGGTGGCCCAGGTACACAACCTGACTCTGCCCTATCTGGCACTTAGTGGCCTTGATAGTGAGGCCTGCCTTTTGCAGGGCCTCCAAAACATTTCTGAGGTGGACCAGGTGATCCTGCCAGGAGGAACCAAAGACAGCAATATCATCTAGATAAGCTGAGCAATAAGTTTCCATCCCTGTCAGAACTTTATTCACCAACCTCTGAAAAGTGGCAGGTGCATTTTTCAATCCAAAGGGCATCACCACAAAGTGGTAGTGCCCACCAGGGGTCGAAAATGCTGACTTGGCTTTTGCATCATCAGCTAATCTGATCTGCCAGTAGCCAGCTGTTAGGTCAAACGTGCTTAGATACTTGGCTGAGGCCAAAGTATCAATCAGCTCATCTGCCCTTGGTATGGGATAGGCATCAGTCCTAGTGACTGCATTGAGGCCTCTGTAGTCTATTCAAAACCTCATTTCTTTCTTACCACCCTGGGTATGAGGCTTGGGTACCAGGACTACTGGACTACCCCAAGGGCTATCTGAAGGCTCAATTACACCTAGCTCCAACATTTTCTGGACTTCGGTCCTGATACAGTCCCTGACATGGTCAGGTTGCCTGTAGATTGTATTCTTGACAGCCAGACTGTCTCCAGTGTCCACCTCGTGGGTGCACCAGGAAGTCTGACTAGGGGTCAGGCTAAACATATGTCTAAACTGCTGCAGAACTTGTCTGCACTCAGTTTGCTGATGGTCAGTGAGGCTGCTTGCCAAAGCAACACCATCTACTGACCCATCATCAGGGTTCTGAGAGAGCAGGTCGGGGAGAGGGTCACTCTCCTCCTCCTGGTCCTCATCAGTTGCCATGAGCAAGCCCATGTCAGCCCTGTCAACATATGGCTTTAGTCGGTTGACATGGAGCACCCTCAGGGGGCTCCTGGGAGTTCCAAGATTCACCAGATAGGTGACTTCTCCCTTCTGTTCAACTATTGTATGGGGGCCACTCCACTTGTCCTGGAGGGCTGCTGGGGCCACAGGCTCCAACACCCACACTTTCTGTCCTGGCTGGTATACAGTCAGTACAGCCTTTGGTCATGCCAAGCTTTTGTAACTCTTGGCTGGCCTCCAGGTTTTTGGTTGCCTTTTTCATGTACTCAGCCATCCGGGAGCGGAGACCAAGTACATAGTCCATCACATCTTGTTTGGGGGGCTTGAGAGGTAACTCCCAGCCCTCTTTTACCAAACACAGTGGACCTCTCACAGGATGCCCAAACAGAAGCTCAAATGGGCTGTAGCCAACCCCCTTCTGTGGGACCTCTCTGTAGGCAAACAACAGGCAAGGAAGAAGAAGGTCCCATTTCCGCCTAAGCTTCTCTGGGAGTCCTTTAATCATTCCTTTCAAGGTTTTGTTGAAGCGTTCAACTAAACCATTGCATTGTGGGTGATAGGGGGTGGTGAACTTGTAAGTTACACCACACTCCTTCCACATTGCTTTTAGATACCCTGACATGAAGTTGGTACCTCTGTCAGAAATGACCTCCTTTGGAAAACCCACTCTGGAGAAGACTCCAATGAGGGCTCTTGCCACCACAGGGGCTGTGGTGGTCCTCAGGGGAATTGCTTCTGGGTACCTGGTGGCATGATCCACTACCACCAGGATAAACCTGTGCCCAGATGCAGTTTGAGGGTCAAGGGGACCAACAATGTCAATCCCTACCCTTTCAAAGGGTACCCCCACCACCAGTAGTGGTATCAGGGGGCCTTTGTTGTGCCACCTGCCTTACCACTGGCTTGGCATGTGACACAGGAGCGACAAAACTCCTTTGTGTCCTCTGACATATGTGGCCAATGAAAATGTGGAACAAGCCTGTCCCAGGTCTTGTTTTGGCCCAAGTGTCCTGCTAAAGGGATATCATGTGCTAAGGTCAAGAGGAACCCCCTAAACTTCTGAGGTTTTACAAACCTCCTGGTGGCTCCAGGGGCTGGGTCTCTACCTTCAGAATATAGGAGTCCCTCATCCCAATACACTTTATGGGACCCACTAGCACTCCCAGCAGCCTCAGCAGCAGCCTGCTGTCTGAGGGGTTCAAGAGAGGGGCAGCACTGTTGCTCCTTCCTCAGATCTTCCCTAGAAGGGCCCCCTGCCCCCAAGAACTCAACCTGATCAGGCTCAAGTCCCTCTGGGGCAGTTCCTTCTTCAGGATCTGCTTCACCTCCCTCTGGGGGTGAATCTGTGATCTGAGACAGAGGGGAAGGCACTGCCTTTACCCTACTGCTCCTCCTCTTGGGAAGCATCTGGTCCATTGTTCCAGGATCCAGAGCTGGTTCAGTGTCATGCATTCTTGCTTGTGACCTGGTCACAGCAAATACCTCTGCAGGGATGCCCAACATCTCAGCATGAGTCCATAACTCTACTTCAGACCAGGCTGAAGTCTCTAGATCATTGCCCAATAGACATTCGACAGGGAGGTCTGCACTGACTATAACCTTCTTGAGGCCAGTTACCCCTCCCCAGGAGAAATTCACAACTGCCAGACTATGGTTGGTCTTGGTGTTGCTTGCATTGGTCACCTGGTACATTTCGCCCAGGATGATCTGTCCAGGGTCCACAAGATCCTCTGCCACCATGGTGACACTAGCACCTGTGTCCCTAAATGCCAAAGCCTGTTTGCCATTTATTACAGGCTGCTGTTTGTATTTGCCCAGATTACTGGGACTCACTAGGAAGGACATATTAAGGTCTCCCTCACAAATCAGCATTGCCTGAGTGGGCACTCTGACTAGGTCAGAGTCCACTTCAGAACCCAGGGTCAACCCTACTAAACCCTTAGTCTGTGTACCACCTCCACTAGTAGCTGAACTAGGGGGAACAGTTGCCTTAGGGGTAGGAGTGGTGGTGGTTTGGTCTTTGGACTTGTTACAGTCAGAAGTCCAGTGCCCTTTCTGTTTACAGAATTTGCACCAGGGCTTCTTTTGGCCTTTTCCCTTGTTGGACTGTGACTCCCCACCAGATGTAGATTTTTGGGGCCCTTGTGAAGACTTCTGGTCTTTTGACTTATCCCCACTTTTCTCAGAGCCCTTAGGATCTTGCTTCTTGGTGTCACCCCCTTGGTTCTGGGGTTTCTACCTCACCCTGGTTCTGACCCACTTGTCTGCCTTCTTTCCCAATTCTTGGGGAGAGGTCAGATCCGAGTCCACCAGGTACTGATGCAACAACTGGTTCTGGCAATTATTAAGGATTTGTTCTCTCATCATCAGATTATACAATCCCTTAAAATCAGTAACCCTACTGCCAACCAGCCAACCCTCTAGAGCCTTGGTTGCACAATCAACAAAGTCAGTCCAGTCCTGAGTCTGTGCCTTCTGGGTGTCTCTGAACTTTAACCTGTACTGTTCAGTGGTTAAGCCAAACCCATCTATCAGTGCACTCTTCAGGACTTCATAATCATCAGCATCCTCTTCTCTAACAGTGAGGAGCTTGTCTCTACCTTTATCTGAAAAGGAGAGCCACAAGATTGCTGCCTACTGTTTCTGGGGGACCTGCTGTACTCTACAGGCCCTCTCCATAGCAGTTATCCACTTGTGGATATCATCCCCACTCTGGTAGGGAGGAACAACCTTGCTCAGGTTCCTATGGTCTGGAATAGATTCTCTGCCTCTAGGGACACTGTTGCTGCCACCAAGGGGTTCTAACCCCTCTCGTCGAAAGCTCTCTGGATCTCCAGGGCTTCTCTATCCAGTGCCAACTGCTTGGTTCTGAGGGCAACTCTTGCTTCCTCATACTGCAGCAGTTTGCACATTCTTTCAGAGGAGGTCTCTCTTATGGGAAAGTATGAGTTCCTCTGGTGGACAAATTCTCTGCCAGAGTGATAAGAGTGCTCAGATTCCCTGGAAGGGGATCTATGCCTCTCATCCACTCTGTCAGTTCTCTTAGGGAGAATTCCTCTGTCCTTTTCAGGCCCCTTGAGGCCTGGCCCTTCAATCACAGAGTCCTGGTCATTCGGATTTTCATCGTCTGACCCAGATACTGTAATTGACCCACCCACTGATTCAGACCCATTGGCTCCTAGAGCCAATCTAAGATCATCTGCTGTCAGCAGATCTATCAGGTGCAGGGTTGAGGGACTCTGTCCTAGTCTCAGGTGTCTTTCAACACACATGGCTCTCAAGTCAGAGAAAGCCATGTCCTTGTACTGAGGCTGAGTGGATCCACTGGTTCCACCCTTTAAGGACATTCTAGTGTTGTGCAGTGTTGTACTACCTACACTAGTTTGTGGCCTACTGATCCTAGCTTGAGCTGTAGAAAGGGTGTGCTATCCCTTGGCACACAGCTCTAAGTTCTGTAGAACTTATCGACACTAAGCTTGACTTTATATGTACCTTAAGTACCTATAGTGGTTTTCAGTTAGCAATTCAAATAGAGATTTTCTGGTAAAACAATAGCAAGCTGGAATCCCACACGCTGCCCACCAATGTGAGAAGTTGGCCTGGTATATGCTGTTCACTAATTAAAGTGGACACCTTGCACCAGAACAATTCGACTCTTATGGTAGATAGGTTTAAGACAACCTTTATAGAAAGCTATCCTAGTGGTAGCTGTGGAGAGCAGCCTTCAGGCTAAGTCTTGAAGGAATGTAAAGCAGCTTGTTTTACCACACAATCTCTTGAATCACCAAATGAAAAGACACCACACAGGTATATATATCAAATATATATGTATTTATTAATAAACACTCTCTACTAATCTCTTTATGAGATTAGAGGATAAGAACATATGTACAAGTCAAATATTATCATCATCAGTTTAGCACAATTGAATATTACAATCTTAGTTTGCTAGACCTAGGTCTAGGGCATCTAGAATCGAGGGACCCCCAAGAACCACCCCAGGTAGTTGTAGGAGACCCACAGGGGACGGACGCGGTGACCTGGCACCGATGCGAATCCTGTACGAGTCTATGCGCTCAGACGCGATTGAGATATCAATGTTCAAGGTCCCTTGCGTGTTCGAGGCGAACACACCGATCGGACTCAGTACGAGTCGAAGGATTCGGTCTACAGATAGGATTTGCAAGGGAGTCGGACGCGGTGTGTCTAACACAGACGCGAACCAAGTACGAGTCAGTGCGAGAATCGCACGGGGAAAGTAAGAGTTTTAGGATACTTCTGGTGAACCTACAAGCAAGTCACTTACAGGGTAAGTAATTCGAGGGCCCACACCCACAGGAGCACCGTAGTGCTGGAGTTACCTCACCCAGGGAAGCCGGGTGCACAGGTGTCCTTTGGTGTCGGGTCGCGGCGTCGTTTTCAATGGCGAACAAAGAAGACTTGCTGCTTGAGATGGTGTGAAGAAGTGTCCGGTGGAATCCAAGCCTGGATTCGGTGGAAGGATGACCTGAAAGCAGAGGGGACAGTGTTCAAAGTCACTTGGCAGTGACTCGGGCAAGGAAGATGAATGCCCACCGTCGTCGCAGGATTCAGGTCGTTCACGGTTGCCTTGACTCTTCAGCCACGAGGTCCAGGAGGCGTCGATGACGACCAGGAGCTGGATTCGGCATGTCCCACGATGTCTGCGGCTTACTGCGGTGTTGGCAACTCGATCGGAGCCAACAAGCCTTGGTAACAGCAAGTCTCGGGGGAAAGTGTGAAGAGGCAATGGCGCAGACCAGCAAGATCTGTGGAACTCACCCAGCGAGGGTAAGTCAGGGCAGGCCTGGAGCAACCAGGGGAGCCCTTTGGTTTCTTTGGAAAGTCTTCTGGGGACCCACAAGCCGGCTGGCAAGGGGTCGCGAAGACGCCTCGGGAGGATTCTCTCACAGGGGCCCACGGTCACTCGGGACATGGTAGGCCACTGATCTTAGGAGGGATTCCTGCTGGAGGCTGGGACCATATGTGGTCCAAAGCACAAGTTTGTGGAACATTGTGAGGGGTTGCACTTGACAATAGTGCACGGTACCCAGGGGTCGCGGTTCCTCATTACTCTTGGGGTCCATTGGCCTCAGCTTCACTGGGGACTCACGATGGCCTTTGAGAAGTCAGGAAATCCACTTCTTGGGCTGCAGGGACTTCGGACTCCGGCGGGAGCGGCATAGTTTGCGACCGACGTTTGTAGTTTTTGGTGCCTGCCAAGCAGGGGAGTCACTCCTTGACTCCAAGGGAGATTCTTCAGTCTTCCAAAGGTAGTGGAACGTCGAAGGTCCGGGATTCTTCTTATAGAGCGTCGTCCAGGGAAATCTGGGGTGCAATGCACAGGTTCCCCCTCTTATACTAAAAGGAGGGGAGGGACTAGCTCTATGACCCTACCTATGGGAGGGTCAGGGGAGTGGGTGGCTACACCCACTTCCCTTTGTCCAGTTTCGCGCCAGAGCAGGGACAGGTAGCCCCTGAGCCGGTTTGAACTGGCATATGCACAGAGGAGACTTCTGCTCCCCCAGTGCAGGACTTCAAAGCACTCTAAGAGTGCACCCACCCAGCCCCAATACACTAAACCCTGTCTGGGAGGTGGTCACACCCCCTTGGGACAGGATATCTATTGTTGGGCTCCCTCCACTGCGAGTGTTGGTCATCAGCAGGAGCGCAGCCCAGTGTCTGTGACTGGTGGCATCCATTTTGTGATGCCAGGGCTCTGCAGGATTCTACCGCGTTTCCACAGTAGCTACATGTCTATCCCTCTAGAAGGGTGGAATGCTACCCCCGCCACCAGGACTGGCGGGGGGGGGTAGTATTCCAAGGTGTTTGACACCAAACACGACATGTTTCGATGCAGCCATTCCAAAGTTAGCATTTTACCGCGAGGATATAATGCACTTAAAAGTATATGGTTTAACCGCATCCACAAACAGCACCAGAGAATGGACTCTGAGAGCTGCAGAGGGGCCCTGCTCAGGCAGAGGCACCCCCTCACATAGAAGCCAAGCACCCTGCCCTCAGGATTGATAGGGCCTGCCTTAGGGGTGACTGATAGGGTTATATGTGTGTGCAGGAGAGATATAGGGAACCTATATCTCAGTGAGGGGTGCTAGCACTTCCTCACTCAGGCTGCAGTAGCAGGCCTGTGGTGTCAGATTTAGTCTGCTTCCCAGGGGTGGCATAATACATGCTGCAACCCCTGGTAGGCCTGTGGAGTACCTATGCCCTTGGTACCTAGTGTACCATATACTATGGACTCATAAGGTACCACAGTATCCAATCACTAGTGCACCTAGAGTGCACTTCAAATCGTTTAGAGAGAACAGAGAGGCTGGGGCCCTGATTAGCAGGGTCCCAGCCTGACTATAGCCAGAAACCAGTGTAAACATCAGAAAAAAAGTGGGGGCAACATAAGAGGCAGATCCTACTCTCCTACAGTGTGCGTAGAAATATGTGGATGTGGGGTCTGTAATGAATGTAAAAAAAATTTACACTAACAATTATATACTTGGAGTAGTATGTTTTTACAGTGTTTTTATAGTGTTTCAACAATATTGTGATACAGGTATTTTAATAAAGTATATATATTTTTAACAGTAAAAAGGCAATTGTCGCTTGTGTAATTCTACCACATGGGCCAGAGATTGGGTATGTCATTTTCGGTGTAGTGTATAGGCTATATATTCGCCTTGTGTGCTTGAGCTTTGTATGAAGTGTTTGTATATATTATTCCACCAAGGGATTTTTTCTCCTACATTGAAGTAGTACCTTATTCCCCTGGTTGGTTAAAGGGGTCTCTCTCTTCTTCTTTCAGTCAACTACTGCATGAGACCCATCTCACGAGAATAGGAGAGAAGCGGGTGGGGTCAAAATGGGCGGTGTGAGAGCGGCATCCACATACTCCTCATATGCCAGGGGGGTGATTATATTAGTAACAAGCGTTTGCAATGCAATAGGTCTCGCATTTAAAAGACATTGTCATTTACAATGCCAATAGCTTCAACTCGCGTAAATGAGAGACCTATTGCATTACAAATGCTTGTTTCATCCCAGCTACTTGGCGCTGCCCTGCCTGGGAATTCCTACCTGGAGAATGACAATGCTGTCCAGAACTGCCCATTCCTTCCTGACTTCAGTGCCCTTGCATGGCCTCCACTTTTACCCTTACTTTATCAGTATCACAGAATCAGTACTTCGAGGTTATTTTTTGCCCAAATATTCTTCTGGGGGACAGTTCCATGGATTTACAACACAGTCAGTAAATCAAGGCCATTACACTACAAGTCTTTGCTCATAGGCAGGACCACTGGAATAACGCAATATTGTGGCCGCCGCGTTCTCGGAGTATTTACACATTTTCCACACTTGCCGATGATTCAGATCTTCTGTATCAGTTGCAAACATTGATTCTAGCTCAGATGGATCAAAAGAGGCTTTAAAAAGCATCAGCCTTGGTCCCCCGGGGGAACAGACGCTTTGCAAAGATTAACTGTCACCATTTCGTTGCTGACGGCTGTATTCGGGTGTTAGAGTGCTGCTAATGAGGAGAAACGTTTGCCCAGACAGTACTATTGTGTTGTAAAATGACAAAATAGCAAAATATTGCGACAGAATGTGCCATATTACGCTGCATCATTGCACCTCTTCTGTGTCTGATTACGTTTGTACCTCTCCAGTCCCTGCAGCACCTGTTCTGACCTGGGTCTCAGGTTCTACAACAGCTCCGCTGACCTGGTTCTCTGGCTCTACAGCAGCTCTGATGACCTGGTACTCACGCTCTACAGCAGCTCTGCTGACCCGGTTCCCTGGCTCTACAGCAGCTCTGCTGACCTGGTCTTCAGGCTCTAGAGCGGCTCTGCTGATCTGGTTTTCTGGCTCTACAGCAGCTCTGCTGACCTGGTTCTCTGGCTCTACAGCAGCTCTGCTGACCTTGTTCTCTAGCTCTACAACAGCTCTGCTGACCTGGTTCTCAGGCTCTACAGCAGATTGCTGACCTGGTTCTCTGGCTCTAGAGTGGCTCTGCTGGCCTGGTTCTCTGGCTCTAGAGCGGCTCTGCTGACCTGGTTCTCTGGCTCTAGAGCGGCTCTGCTGATCTGGTTCTCTGGCTCTAGAGCGGCTCTGCTGACCCGGTTCTCTGGCTCTAGAGCTGCTATCCTGACCTGGTTCTCTGGCTCTACAGCAGCTCTGATGACCTGGGTCTCAGGCTCTACAACAGCTCTGCTGACCTGGGTCTCAGGCTCTACAACGGCTCTGCTGACCTGGTTCTCTGGCTCTACAGCAGGACTGCTGACCTGGTTCTCTGGCTCTAGAGCGGCCCTGCTGACCTGGTTCTCTGGCTCTACAGCATCTCTGCTGACCTGCTTCTCTGGGTCTACAGCAGCTCTGCTGACCTGGTTCTCTGGCTCTACAGCAGCTCTGCTGACCTGGTTTTATGGCTCTAGAGCAGCTCTGCTGACCTGGTTCTCTGGCTCTAGTGCAGCTCTGCTGACCTGGGTCTCTGGCTCTAGAGCAGCTCTGCTGACCTGGCTCTCCGGCTCTAGAGCAGCTTTGCTGACCTGGTTCTCTGGTTCTAGAGCAGCTCTGCTGACCTGGTTCTCTGGCTCTAGAGCAGCTCTGCTGACCTGGTACTCAGGCTTTACAACATCTCTGCTGTCCCGGTTCTCTGGCTCTATGGCGGCTCTGCTGACCTGGTTCTCTGGCTCTAGAGCGGCCCTGCTGACCTGGTTCTCTGGCTCTACAGCATCTCTGCTGACCTGGTTCTCTGGATCTACAGCAGCTCTGCTGACCTGGTTCTCTGGCTCTACAGCAGCTCTGCTGACCTGGTTTTATGGCTCTAGAGGAGCTCTGCTGACCTGGTTCTCTGGCTCTAGTGCAGCTCTGCTGACCTGGTTCTCTGGCTCTAGAGCAGCTCTGCTGACCTGGCTCTCCGGCTCTAGAGCAGCTTTGCTGACCTGGTTCTCTGGTTCTAGAGCAGCTCTGCTGACCTGGTTCTCTGGCTCTAGAGCAGCTCTGCTGACCTGGTTCTCAGGCTTTACAACAGCTCTGCTGTCACGGTTCTCTGGCTCTATGGCAGCTCTGCTTACCTGGTTCTCTGGCTCTAGAGTGGCTCTGCTGGCCTGGTTCTCTGGCTCTACAACAGCTCTGCTGACCTGGTTCTCTGGTTCTACAACGGCTCTACTGACTGACCCGGTTCTCAGGCTCTAGAGCGGCTCTGCTGAACTGGTTCTCTGGCTCTAGAGCATGTCTGCTGACCTGGTTCTATGGCTCTACAGCAGCTCTGCTGACCTGGTTCTATGGCTCTACAACGGCTCTGCTGACCTGGTTCTATGGCTATACAGCAGCTCTGCTGACCTGCTTCTCTGGATCTAGAGCGGCTCTGCTGACCTGGTTCTCTGGCTCTACAGCAGCTCTGCTGACCTGGGTCTCAGGCTCTACAATGGCTCTGCTGACCTGGTTCTCTGGCTCTACAATGGCTCTGATGACCTGGTTCTCTGGCTCTACAGCAGCTCTGCTGACCTGGTTCTATGGCTCTACAGCAGCTTACTGACCTGCTTCACTGGCTCTACAGCAGCTTGATGACCTGCTTCTCTGGCTCTACAGCAGCTCTTCTAACCTGGTTCTCTGGCTCTACAGTAGCTCTGCTGACCTGGTTCTCTGACTCTAGAGCGGCTCTGCTGACCTGGTTCTCTGGCTCTACAGCAGCTCTGCTGACCTGGTTCTCTGGCTCTAGAGCGGCTTTGCTGACCTGGTTCTCTGGCTCTAGAGCGGCTTTGCTGACCTGGTTCTCTGGCTCCACAACGGCTCTGCTGACCTGGTTCCCTGGCTCTAAAACGGCTTTCCTGACCTGGTTCTCTGGCTCTACAGCAGCTCTGCTGACCCGGTTCTCTGGCTCTACAGCAGCTCTGCTGACCTGGTTCTCTGGCTCTAAGCAGCTCTGCTGACCTGGTTCTCTGGCTCTACAACGGCTCTCCTGACCTGGTTCTCTGGCTCTACAGCAGCTCTGCTGACCTGGTTCTCTGGCTCTAGAGCAGCTCTGCTGAGCTGGTTCTCTGGCTCTAGAGCGGCTCTGCTGACCTGGTTCTCTGGCTCTACACCGACTTGCTGACCTGGTTCTCTGGCTCTACAACACCTATGCTGACCTGGTTTGCTGACCTGGTTCTCTGGCCCAGTTCTCTGGCCATAGAGCAGCTCTGCTGACCTCGGTCTCTGGCTCTACAGCAGCTCTGCTGACCAGGTTCTCAGGCTCTAGAGCGACTCTGCTGACCTTGTTCTCTGGCTCTACAGCAGCTCTGCTGACATTTTTCTCTGGCTCTAGAGCGGCTCTGCTGACCTGGTTCTCAGGCTCTACAGCAGCTCTGTTGACCTGGTTCTCTGGCTCTACAGCAGCTCTGCTGACCCGATTCTCTGGCTCTAGAGCAGCTCTGCTGACCTGGTTCTCAGGCTCTAGAGCAGCTCTGCTGACCTGGTTCTCTGGCTCTACAGCAGCTCTGCTGACCTGCTTCTCTGGCTCTACAGCAGCTTGATGACCTGCTTCTCTGGCTCTACAGCAGCTCTGCTGACCTGGTTCTCTGGCTCTACAGTAGCTCTGCTGACCTGGTTCTAAGGCTCTACAGCAGCTCTGCTGACCTGGTTCTCTGGCTCTACAGATGCTTGCTGACCTGGTACTCACGCTCTACAGCAGCTCTGCTGACCCGGTTCCCTGGCTCTACAGCAGCTCTGCTGACCTGGTCTTCAGGCTCTAGAGCGGCTCTGCTGATCTGGTTTTCTGGCTCTACAGCAGCTCTGCTGACCTGGTTCTCTGGCTCTACAGCAGCTCTGCTGACCTTGTTCTCTAGCTCTACAAAGGCTCTGCTGACCTGGTTCTCAGGCTCTACAGCCGCTCTGCTGACCTGGTTCTCTGGCTCTAGAGCAGCTTTGCTGACCTGGTTCTCTGGCTCTACAATGGCTCTGCTGACCTGGTTCTCAGGCTCTACAGCAGCTCTGCTGACCTTGTTCTCTGGCTCTAGAGCAGCTCTGCTGACCTGGTTCTCAGGCTCTAGAGCAGCTCTGCTGACCTGGTTCTCTGGCTCTACAGCAGCTCTGCTGACCTGCTTCTCTGGCTCTACAGCAGCTTGATGACCTGCTTCTCTGGCTCTACAGCAGCTCTGCTGACCTGGTTCTCTGGCTCTACAGTAGCTCTGCTGACCTGGTTCTAAGGCTCTACAACAGCTCCGCTGACCTGGTTCTCTGGCTCTACAGCAGCTCTGATGTCCTGGTACTCACGCTCTACAGCAGCTCTGCTGACCCGGTTCCCTGGCTCTACAGCAGCTCTGCTGACCTGGTCTTCAGGCTCTAGAGCGGCTCTGCTGATCTGGTTTTCTGGCTCTACAGCAGCTCTGCTGACCTGGTTCTCTGGCTCTACAGCAGCTCTGCTGACCTTGTTCTCTAGCTCTACAACGGCTCTGCTGACCTGGTTCTCAGGCTCTACAGCAGATTGCTGACCTGGTTCTCTGGCTCTAGAGTGGCTCTGCTGGCCTGGTTCTCTGGCTCTAGAGCGGCTCTGCTGACCTGGTTCTCTGGCTCTAGAGCGGCTCTGCTGATCTGGTTCTCTGGCTCTAGAGCGGCTCTGCTGACCCGGTTCTCTGGCTCTAGAGCTGCTATCCTGACCTGGTTCTCTGGCTCTACAGCAGCTCTGATGACCTGGGTCTCAGGCTCTACAACAGCTCTGCTGACCTGGGTCTCAGGCTCTACAACGGCTCTGCTGACCTGGTTCTCTGGCTCTACAGCAGGACTGCTGACCTGGTTCTCTGGCTCTAGAGCGGCCCTGCTGACCTGGTTCTCTGGCTCTACAGCATCTCTGCTGACCTGCTTCTCTGGGTCTACAGCAGCTCTGCTGACCTGGTTCTCTGGCTCTACAGCAGCTCTGCTGACCTGGTTTTATGGCTCTAGAGCAGCTCTGCTGACCTGGTTCTCTGGCTCTAGTGCAGCTCTGCTGACCTGGGTCTCTGGCTCTAGAGCAGCTCTGCTGACCTGGCTCTCCGGCTCTAGAGCAGCTTTGCTGACCTGGTTCTCTGGTTCTAGAGCAGCTCTGCTGACCTGGTTCTCTGGCTCTAGAGCAGCTCTGCTGACCTGGTACTCAGGCTTTACAACATCTCTGCTGTCCCGGTTCTCTGGCTCTATGGCGGCTCTGCTGACCTGGTTCTCTGGCTCTAGAGTGGCCCTGCTGACCTGGTTCTCTGGCTCTACAGCATCTCTGCTGACCTGGTTCTCTGGATCTACAGCAGCTCTGCTGACCTGGTTCTCTGGCTCTACAGCAGCTCTGCTGACCTGGTTTTATGGCTCTAGAGGAGCTCTGCTGACCTGGTTCTCTGGCTCTAGTGCAGCTCTGCTGACCTGGTTCTCTGGCTCTAGAGCAGCTCTGCTGACCTGGCTCTCCGGCTCTAGAGCAGCTTTGCTGACCTGGTTCTCTGGTTCTAGAGCAGCTCTGCTGACCTGGTTCTCTGGCTCTAGAGCAGCTCTGCTGACCTGGTTCTCAGGCTTTACAACAGCTCTGCTGTCACGGTTCTCTGGCTCTATGGCAGCTCTGCTTACCTGGTTCTCTGGCTCTAGAGTGGCTCTGCTGGCCTGGTTCTCTGGCTCTACAACAGCTCTGCTGACCTGGTTCTCTGGTTCTACAACGGCTCTACTGACTGACCCGGTTCTCAGGCTCTAGAGCGGCTCTGCTGAACTGGTTCTCTGGCTCTAGAGCATGTCTGCTGACCTGGTTCTATGGCTCTACAGCAGCTCTGCTGACCTGGTTCTATGGCTCTACAACGGCTCTGCTGACCTGGTTCTATGGCTATACAGCAGCTCTGCTGACCTGCTTCTCTGGATCTAGAGCGGCTCTGCTGACCTGGTTCTCTGGCTCTACAGCAGCTCTGCTGACCTGGGTCTCAGGCTCTACAATGGCTCTGCTGACCTGGTTCTCTGGCTCTACAATGGCTCTGATGACCTGGTTCTCTGGCTCTACAGCAGCTCTGCTGACCTGGTTCTATGGCTCTACAGCAGCTTACTGACCTGCTTCACTGGCTCTACAGCAGCTTGATGACCTGCTTCTCTGGCTCTACAGCAGCTCTTCTGACCTGGTTCTCTGGCTCTACAGTAGCTCTGCTGACCTGGTTCTCTGACTCTAGAGCGGCTCTGCTGACCTGGTTCTCTGGCTCTACAGCAGCTCTGCTGACCTGGTTCTCTGGCTCTAGAGCGGCTTTGCTGACCTGGTTCTCTGGCTCTAGAGCGGCTTTGCTGACCTGGTTCTCTGGCTCCACAACGGCTCTGCTGACCTGGTTCCCTGGCTCTAAACGGCTTTCCTGACCTGGTTCTCTGGCTCTACAGCAGCTCTGCTGACCCGGTTCTCTGGCTCTACAGCAGCTCTGCTGACCTGGTTCTCTGGCTCTAAGCAGCTCTGCTGACCTGGTTCTCTGGCTCTACAACGGCTCTCCTGACCTGGTTCTCTGGCTCTACAGCAGCTCTGCTGACCTGGTTCTCTGGCTCTAGAGCAGCTCTGCTGAGCTGGTTCTCTGGCTCTAGAGCGGCTCTGCTGACCTGGTTCTCTGGCTCTACACCGACTTGCTGACCTGGTTCTCTGGCTCTACAACACCTATGCTGACCTGGTTTGCTGACCTGGTTCTCTGGCCCAGTTCTCTGGCCATAGAGCAGCTCTGCTGACCTCGGTCTCTGGCTCTACAGCAGCTCTGCTGACCAGGTTCTCAGGCTCTAGAGCGACTCTGCTGACCTTGTTCTCTGGCTCTACAGCAGCTCTGCTGACATTTTTCTCTGGCTCTAGAGCGGCTCTGCTGACCTGGTTCTCAGGCTCTACAGCAGCTCTGTTGACCTGGTTCTCTGGCTCTACAGCAGCTCTGCTGACCCGATTCTCTGGCTCTAGAGCAGCTCTGCTGACCTGGTTCTCAGGCTCTAGAGCAGCTCTGCTGACCTGGTTCTCTGGCTCTACAGCAGCTCTGCTGACCTGCTTCTCTGGCTCTACAGCAGCTTGATGACCTGCTTCTCTGGCTCTACAGCAGCTCTGCTGACCTGGTTCTCTGGCTCTACAGTAGCTCTGCTGACCTGGTTCTAAGGCTCTACAGCAGCTCTGCTGACCTGGTTCTCTGGCTCTACAGATGCTTGCTGACCTGGTTCTCTGGCTCTACAACACCTCTGCTGACCTGGTTTGCTGACCTGGTTCTCTGGCCCAGTTCTCTGGCCATAGTGCAGCTCTGCTGACCTTGTTCTCTGGCTCTACAGCAGCTCTGCTGACCTGGTTCTCTGGCTCTAGAGTGGCTCTGCTGACCTGGTTCTCTGGCTCCACAACGGCTCTGCTGACCTGGTTCTCTGGCTCTACAGCAGCTCTGCAAACCAGGTTCTCTGGCTCTACAGCAGCTCTGCTGACATGGTTCTCTGGCTCTAGAGCAGCTCTGCTGACCTGGTTCTCTGGCTATAGAATGGCTCTGCTGACCTGGTTCTCTGGCTCTACAGCTGCTCTGCTGACCTGGTTTGCTGGCTCTACAGCAGCTCTGCTGACCTGGTTCTCTGGCTGTACAGCAGTTCTGCTGACCTGCTTCTCTGGCTCTACAGCAGCTTGATGACCTGCTTCTCTGGCTCTACAGCAGCTCTGCTGACCTGGTTCTCTGGCTCTACAGTAGCTCTGCTGACCTGGTTCTAAGGCTCTACAGCAGCTCTGCTGACCTGGTTCTCTGGCTCTACAGAAGCTTGCTGACCTGGTTCTCTGGCTCTACAACACCTCTGCTTACCTGGTTCGCTGACCTGGTTCTCTGGCCCAGTTCTCTGGCCATAGTGCAGCTCTGCTGACCTTGTTCTCTGGCTCTACAGCAGCTCTGCTGACCTGGTTCTCAGGCTCTATAGCGACTCTGCTGTCCTTGTTCTCTGGCTCTAGAGCAGCTCTGCTGACCTGGTTCTCTGGTTCTACAGCAGCTCTGCTGACCTGGTTTGCTGGCTCTACAGCAGCTCTGCTGACCTCGTTCTCTGGCTCTAGAGTGGCTCTGCTGACCTGGTTCTCTGGCTCTACAGCAGCTCTGCTGACCTGGTTCTCTGCCTCTAGAGCGGCTTTGCTGACCTGGTTCTCTGGCTCTACAACGGCTCTGCTGACCTGGTTCTCTGGCTCTTCAGCAGCTCTGCTGACCTGGTTCTCTGGCTCTAGAGCGGCCCTGCTGACCTGGTTCTCTGGCTCTACAGCATCTCTGCTGACCTGCTTCTCTGGGTCTACAGCAGCTCTGCTGACCTGGTTCTCTGGCTCTACAGTAGCTCTGCTGACCTGGTTCTAAGGCTCTACAGCAGCTCTGCTGACCTGGTTCTCTGGCTCTACAGAAGCTTGCTGACCTGGTTCTCTGGCTCTACAACACCTCTGCTGACCTGGTTCGCGGACCTGATTCTCTGGCCCAGTTCTCTGGCTATAGAGCAGCTCTGCTGACCTCGTTCTCTGGCTCTACAGCAGCTCTGCTGAGCTGGTTCTCAGGCTCTAGAGCAACTCTGCTGACCTTGTTCTCTGGGTCTAGAGCAGCTTTGCTGACCTGGTTCTCTGGCTCTACAATGGCTCTGCTGACCTGGTTCTCAGGCTCTACAGCCGCTCTGCTGACCTTGTTCTCTGGCTCTAAAGCAGCTCTGCTGACCTGGTTCTCTGCCTCTAGAGCAGCTTTGCTGACCTGGTTCTCTGGCTCTACAAAGGCTCTGCTGACCTGGTTCTCAGGCTCTACAGCCGCTCTGCTGACCTGGTTCTCTGGTTCTACAACAGCTCTGCTGACCTGGTTCTCTGGCTCTACAACGGCTCTGCTGACCTGGTTCTCAGGCTCTACAGCTGCTCTGCTAACCTGGTTCTCTGGCTCTAGAGTGCCTTTGCTGACCTGGTTCTCTGGCTCTACAGCAGCTCTACAGCCGCTCTGCTGACCAGGTTCTCTGGCTCTACAGCAGCTCTGCTGACCTGGTTTGCTGGCTCTACAGCAGCTCTGCTGACCTGGTTCTCTGGCTCTACAACTGCTCTGCTGACCTGGTTCTCTAGCTCTACAGCAGCTCTGCTGACCTGGTTCTCTGGCTCTACAGCAGCTCTGCTGACCTGGTTCTCTGGCTATAGAACGGCTATGCTGACCAGGTTCTCTGGCTCTACAACTGCTCTGCTGACCTGGTTCTCTGGCTCTACAACTGCTCTGCTGACCTGGTTCTCTGGCTCTACAGCGGCTCTGCTGACCTGGTTCTCTGGCTCTTGAGCGGCTCTGCTGACCGGGTTCTCTGGCTCTACAGCGGCTCTGCTGACCTGGTTATCTGGCTCTACAGCAGCTCTGCTGACCTGGTTCCCTGGCTCTAAAACGGCTTTCCTGACCTGGTTCTCTGGCTCTACAGCAGCTCTGCTGACCCGGTTCTCTGGCTCTACAGCAGCTCTGCTGACCTGGTTCTCTGGCTCTACAGCAGCTCTGCTGACCTGGTTCTCTGGCTCTACAGCAGCTCTCCTGACCTGGTTCTCTGGCTCTACAACAGCTCTGCTGACCTGGTTCTCTGGCTCTAGAGCAGCTCTGCTGAGCTGGTTCTCTGGCTCTAGAGCGGCTCTGCTGACCTGGTTCTCTGGCTCTACACCGACTTGCTGACCTGGTTCTCTGGCTCTACAACACCTATGCTGACCTGGTTTGCTGACCTGGTTCTCTGGCCCAGTTCTCTGGCCATAGAGCAGCTCTGCTGACCTCGGTCTCTGGCTCTACAGCAGCTCTGCTGACCAGGTTCTCAGGCTCTAGAGCGACTCTGCTGACCTTGTTCTCTGGCTCTACAGCAGCTCTGCTGACATTTTTTCTCTGGCTCTAGAGCGGCTCTGCTGACCTGGTTCTCAGGCTCTACAGCAGCTCTGCTGACCTGGTTCTCTGGCTCTACAGCAGCTCTGCTGACCCTATTCTCTGGCTCTAGAGCAGCTCTGCTGACCTGGTTCTCAGGCTCTAGAGCAGCTCTGCTGACCTGGTTCTCTGGCTCTACAGCAGCTCTGCTGACCTGCTTCTCTGGCTCTACAGCAGCTTGATGACCTGCTTCTCTGGCTCTACAGCAGCTCTGCTGACCTGGTTCTCTGGCTCTACAGTAGCTCTGCTGACCTGGTTCTAAGGCTCTACAGCAGCTCTGCTGACCTGGTTCTCTGGCTCTACAGAAGCTTGCTGACCTGGTTCTCTGGCTCTACAACACCTCTGCTGACCTGGTTCGCTGACCTGGTTCTCTGGCCCAGTTCTCTGGCCATAGTGCAGCTCTGCTGACCTTGTTCTCTGGCTCTACAGCAGCTCTGCTGACCTGGTTCTCTGGCTCTAGAGTGGCTCTGCTGACCTGGTTCTCTGGCTCCACAACGGCTCTGCTGACCTGGTTCTCTGGCTCTACAGCAGCTCTGCAAACCAGGTTCTCTGGCTCTACAGCAGCTCTGCTGACATGGTTCTCTGGCTCTAGAGCAGCTCTGCTGACCTGGTTCTCTGGCTATAGAATGGCTCTGCTGACCTGGTTCTCTGGCTCTACAGCTGCTCTGCTGACCTGGTTTGCTGGCTCTACAGCAGCTCTGCTGACCTGGTTCTCTGGCTGTACAGCAGTTCTGCTGACCTGCTTCTCTGGCTCTACAGCAGCTTGATGACCTGCTTCTCTGGCTCTACAGCAGCTCTGCTGACCTGGTTCTCTGGCTCTACAGTAGCTCTGCTGACCTGGTTCTAAGGCTCTACAGCAGCTCTGCTGACCTGGTTCTCTGGCTCTACAGAAGCTTGCTGACCTGGTTCTCTGGCTCTACAACACCTCTGCTTACCTGGTTCGCTGACCTGGTTCTCTGGCCCAGTTCTCTGGCCATAGTGCAGCTCTGCTGACCTTGTTCTCTGGCTCTACAGCAGCTCTGCTGACCTGGTTCTCAGGCTCTATAGCGACTCTGCTGTCCTTGTTCTCTGGCTCTAGAGCAGCTCTGCTGACCTGGTTCTCTGGTTCTACAGCAGCTCTGCTGACCTGGTTTGCTGGCTCTACAGCAGCTCTGCTGACCTCGTTCTCTGGCTCTAGAGTGGCTCTGCTGACCTGGTTCTCTGGCTCCACAACGGCTCTGCTGACCTGGTTCTCTGGCTCTACAGCAGCTCTGCTGACCTGGTTCTCTGGCTCTAGAGCGGCTTTGCTGACCTGGTTCTCTGGCTCTACAACGGCTCTGCTGACCTGGTTCTCTGGCTCTTCAGCAGCTCTGCTGACCTGGTTCTCTGGCTCTAGAGCGGCTCTGCTAACCTGGTTCTCTGGCTTTACAGTGGCTCTGCTGACCTGGTTCTCTGGCTCTACAGCGGCTCTGCTGACCTGGTTCTCTGGCTCTACAGCAGCTCTGCTGACCTGGTTCTCTGGCTCTAGAGCGGCTCTGCTGACCTGGTTCTCTGGCTCTACAACAGCTTGCTGACCTGGTTCTCTGGCTCTACAACACCTCTGCTGACCTGGTTCGCGGACCTGATTCTCTGGCCCAGTTCTCTGGCTATAGAGCAGCTCTGCTGACCTCGTTCTGTGGCTCTACAGCAGCTCTGCTGAGCTGGTTCTCAGGCTCTAGAGCAACTCTGCTGACCTTGTTCTCTGGGTCTACAGCAGCTCTGCTGACCTGGTTCTCTGGCTCTAGAGCGGCTCTGCTGACCTGGTTCTCTGACTTTACAGCAGCTCTGCTGACCTGGTTCTCTAGCTCTACCGCAGTTCTGCTGACCTGGTTCTCTGGCTCTAGAGCAGCTCTGCTGACCTGGTTCTCTGGCTCTACAGCAGCTTTGCTGACCTGGTTCTCTGGCTCTAGAGCAGTTCTGTTGACCTGGTTCTCTGGCTCTAGAGCAGCTCTGCTGACCTGGTTCTCTGGCTCTAGAGCAGCTTTGCTGACCTGGTTCTCTGGCTCTACAACGGCTCTGCTGACCTGGTTCTCAGGCTCTACAGCAGCTCTGCTGACCTTGTTCTCTGGCTCTAGAGCAGCTCTGCTGACCTGGTTCTCTGGCTCTACAAAGGCTCTGCTGACCTGGTTCTCAGGCTCTACAGCCGCTCTGCTGACCTGGTTCTCTGGCTCTAGAGCAGCTTTGCTGACCTGGTTCTCTGGCTCTACAACGGCTCTGCTGACCTGGTTCTCAGGCTCTACAGCAGCTCTGCTGACCTTGTTCTCTGGCTCTAGAGCAGCTCTGCTGACCTGGTTCTCTGCCTCTAAAGCAGCTTTGCTGACCTGGTTCTCTGGCTCTACAAAGGCTCTGCTGACCTGGTTCTCAGGCTCTACAGCCGCTCTGCTGACCTGGTTCTCTGGTTCTACAACAGCTCTACTGACCTGGTTCTCTGGCTCTACAACGGCTCTGCTGACCTGGTTCTCAGGCTCTACAGCTGCTCTGCTAACCTGGTTCTCTGGCTCTAGAGTGCCTCTGCTGACCTGGTTCTCTGGCTCTACGGCAGCTCTGCTGACCTGGTTCTCTGGCTCTAGAGCAGCTCTGCTGACCTGGTTCTCTGCCTCTAAAGCAGCTTTGCTGACCTGGTTCTCTGGCTATAGAACGGCTCTGCCGATCAGGTTCTCAGGCTCTACAGCAGCTCTGCTGACCTGGTTTACTGGCTCTACAGCAGCTCTGCTGACCTGGTTCTCTGGCTCTACAACTGCTCTGCTGACCTGGTTCTCTAGCTCTACAGCAGCTCTGCTGACCTGGTTCTCTGGCTCTACAGCAGCTCTGCTGACCTGGTTCTCTGGCTCTAGAGCGGCTCTGCTGACCTGGTTTTCTGGCTCTACAATGCCTCTGCTGGCCTGGTTCTCTGGCTCTTGAGCGGCTCTGCTGACCGGGTTCTCTGGCTCTACAGCGGCTCTGCTGACCTGGTTCTCTGGCTCTACAGCAGCTCTGCTGACCTGGTTCTCTGGCTCTAAAACAGCTTTCCTGACCTGGTTCTCTGGCTCTACAGCAGCTCTGCTGACCCGGATCTCTGGCTCTACAGCAGCTCTGCTGACCTGGTTCTCTGGCTCTACAGCAGCTCTGCTGACCCGATTCTCTGGCTCTAGAGCAGCTCTGCTGACCTGGTTCTCAGGCTCTAGAGCAGCTCTGCTGACCTGGTTCTCTGGCTCTACAGCAGCTCTGCTGACCTGCTTCTCTGGCTCTACAGCAGCTTGATGACC
Source organism: Calotriton arnoldi (assembly GCA_963921515.1). Classification (NCBI taxonomy): domain Eukaryota; kingdom Metazoa; phylum Chordata; class Amphibia; order Caudata; family Salamandridae; genus Calotriton; species Calotriton arnoldi. The sequence continues at coordinate 1,560,464 of CAWUFW010002304.1, forward strand.
TGCTTCTCTGGCTCTACAGCAGCTCTGCTGACCTGGTTCTCTGGCTCTACAGTAGCTCTGCTGACCTGGTTCTAAGGCTCTACAGCAGCTCTGCTGACCTGGTTCTCTGGCTCTACAGAAGCTTGCTGACCTGGTTCTCTGGCTCTACAACACCTCTGCTGACCTGGTTCGCTGACCTGGTTCTCTGGCCCAGTTCTCTGGCCATAGTGCAGGTCTGCTGACCTTGTTCTCTGGCTCTACAGCAGCTCTGCTGACCTGGTTCTCTGGCTCTAGAGTGGCTCTGCTGACCTGGTTCTCTGGCTCCACAACTGCTCTGCTGACCTGGTTCTCTGGCTCTACAGCAGCTCTGCAAACCAGGTTCTCTGGCTCTACAGCAGCTCTGCTGACATGGTTCTCTGGCTCTAGAGCAGCTCTGCTGACCTGGTTCTCTGGCTATAGATTGGCTCTGCTGACCTGGTTCTCTGGCTCTACAGCTGCTCTGCTGACCTGGTTTGCTGGCTCTACAGCAGCTCTGCTGACCTGGTTCTCTGGCTGTACAGCAGTTCTGCTGACCTGCTTCTCTGGCTCTACAGCAGCTTGATGACCTGCTTCTCTGGCTTTACAGCAGCTCTGCTGACCTGGTTCTCTGGCTCTACAGTAGCTCTGCTGACCTGGTTCCAAGGCTCTACAGCAGCTCTGCTGACCTGGTTCTCTGGCTCTACAGAAGCTTGCTGACCTGGTTCTCTGGCTCTACAACACCTCTGCTGACCTGGTTCACTGACCTGGTTCTCTGGCCCAGTTCTCTGGCCATAGTGCAGCTCTGCTGACCTTGTTCTCTGGCTCTACAGCAGCTCTGCTGACCTGGTTTGCTGGCTCTACAGCAGCTCTGCTGACCTGGTTTGCTGGCTCTACAGCAGCTCTGCTGACCTCGTTCTCTGGCTCTAGAGTGGCTCTGCTGATCTGGTTCTCTGGCTCCACAACGGCTCTGCTGACCTGGTTCTCTGGCTCTACAGCAGCACTGCTGACCTGGTTCTCTGGCTCTAGAGCGGCTTTGGTGACCTGGTTCTCTGGCTCTACAACGGCTCTGCTGACCTGGTTATCTGGCTCTTCAGCAGCTCTGCTGACCTGGTTCTCTGGCTCTAGAGCGGCTCTGCTGACCTGGTTCTCTGGCTCTACAGCGGCTCTGCTGACCTGGTTCTCTGGCTCTACAGCAGCTCTGCTGACCTGGTTCTCTGGCTCTAGAGCGGCTCTGCTGACCTGGTTCTCTGGCTCTACAACAGCTTGCTGATCTGGTTCTCTGGCTCTACAACACCTCTGCTGACCTGGTTCGCTGACCTGATTCTCTGGCCCAGTTCTCTGGCTATAGAGCAGCTCTGCTGACCTCGTTCTCTGGCTCTACAGCAGCTCTGCTGAGCTGGTTCTCAGGCTCTAGAGCGACTCTGCTGACCTTGTTCTCTGGGTCTACAGCAGCTCTGCTGACTTGGTTCTCTGGCTCTAGAGCGGCTCTGCTGACCTGGTTCTCTGACTTTACAGCAGCTCTGCTGACCTGGTTCTCTAGCTCTACCGCAGTTCTGCTGACCTGGTTCTCTGGCTCTAGAGCAGCTCTGCTGACCTGGTTCTCTGGCTCTACAGCAGCTCTGCTGACCTGGTTCTCTGGCTCTAGAGCAGTTCTGTTGACCTGGTTCTCTGGCTCTAGAGCAGCTTTGCTGACCTGGTTCTCTGGCTCTATAACGGCTCTGCTGACCTGGTTCTCAGGCTCTACAGCAGCTCTGCTGACCTTGTTCTCTGGCTCTAGAGCAGCTTTGCTGACCTGGTTCTCTGGCTCTACAAAGGCTCTGCTGACCTGGTTCTCAGGCTCTACAGCCGCTCTGCTGACCTGGTTCTCTGGCTCTAGAGCAGCTTTGCTGACCTGGTTCTCTGGCTCTACAATGGCTCTGCTGACCTGGTTCTCAGGCTCTACAGCAGCTCTGCTGACCTTGTTCTCTGGCTCTAGAGCAGCTCTGCTGACCTGGTTCTCTGCCTCTAAAGCAGCTTTGCTGACCTGGTTCTCTGGCTCTACAAAGGCTCTGCTGACCTGGTTCTCAGGCTCTACAGCCGCCCTGCTGACCTGGTTCTCTGGTTCTACAACAGCTCTACTGACCTGGTTCTCTGGCTCTACAACGGCTCTGCTGACCTGGTTCTCAGGCTCTACAGCTGCTCTGCTAACCTGGTTCTCTGGCTCTAGAGTGCCTCTGCTGACCTGGTTCTCTGGCTCTACGGCAGCTCTGCTGACCTGGTTCTCTGGCTCTAGAGCAGCTCTGCTGACCTGGTTCTCTGCCTCTAAAGCAGCTTTGCTGACCTGGTTCTCTGGCTATAGAACGGCTCTGCCGACCAGGTTCTCAGGCTCTACAGCAGCTCTGCTGACCTGGTTTACTGGCTCTACAGCAGCTCTGCTGACCTGGTTCTCTGGCTCTACAACTGCTCTGCTGACCTGGTTCTCTAGCTCTACAGCAGCTCTGCTGACCTGGTTCTCTGGCTCTACAGCAGCTCTGCTGACCTGGTTCTCTGGCTCTAGAGCGGCTCTGCTGACCTGGTTTTCTGGCTCTACAATGCCTCTTCTGGCCTGGTTCTCTGGCTCTTGAGCGGCTCTGCTGACCGGGTTCTCTGGCTCTACAGCGGCTCTGCTGACCTGGTTCTCTGGCTCTACAGCAGCTCTGCTGACCTGGTTCTCTGGCTCTAAAACAGCTTTCCTGACCTGGTTCTCTGGCTCTACAGCAGCTCTGCTGACCCGGATCTCTGGCTCTACAGCAGCTCTGCTGACCTGGTTCTCTGGCTCTACAGCAGCTCTGCTGACCCGATTCTCTGGCTCTAGAGCAGCTCTGCTGACCTGGTTCTCAGGCTCTAGAGCAGCTCTGCTGACCTGGTTCTCTGGCTCTACAGCAGCTCTGCTGACCTGCTTCTCTGGCTCTACAGCAGCTTGATGACCTGCTTCTCTGGCTCTACAGCAGCTCTGCTGACCTGGTTCTCTGACTCTACAGTAGCTCTGCTGACCTGGTTCTAAGGCTCTACAGCAGCTCTGCTGACCTGGTTCTCTGGCTCTACAGAAGCTTGCTGACCTGGTTCTCTGGCTCTACAACACCTCTGCTGACCTGGTTCGCTGACCTGGTTCTCTGGCCCAGTTCTCTGGCCATAGTGCAGGTCTGCTGACCTTGTTCTCTGGCTCTACAGCAGCTCTGCTGACCTGGTTCTCTGGCTCTAGAGTGGCTCTGCTGACCTGGTTCTCTGGCTCCACAACTGCTCTGCTGACCTGGTTCTCTGGCTCTACAGCAGCTCTGCAAACCAGGTTCTCTGGCTCTACAGCAGCTCTGCTGACATGGTTCTCTGGCTCTAGAGCAGCTCTGCTGACCTGGTTCTCTGGCTATAGAATGGCTCTGCTGACCTGGTTCTCTGGCTCTACAGCTGCTCTGCTGACCTGGTTTGCTGGCTCTACAGCAGCTCTGCTGACCTGGTTCTCTGGCTGTACAGCATTTCTGCTGACCTGCTTCTCTGGCTCTACAGCAGCTTGATGACCTGCTTCTCTGGCTTTACAGCAGCTCTGCTGACCTGGTTCTCTGGCTCTACAGTAGCTCTGCTGACCTGGTTCCAAGGCTCTACAGCAGCTCTGCTGACCTGGTTCTCTGGCTCTACAGAAGCTTGCTGACCTGGTTCTCTGGCTCTACAACACCTCTGCTGACCTGGTTCACTGACCTGGTTCTCTGGCCCAGTTCTCTGGCCATAGTGCAGCTCTGCTGACCTTGTTCTCTGGCTCTACAGCAGCTCTGCTGACCTGGTTTGCTGGCTCTACAGCAGCTCTGCTGACCTGGTTTGCTGGCTCTACAGCAGCTCTGCTGACCTCGTTCTCTGGCTCTAGAGTGGCTCTGCTGATCTGGTTCTCTGGCTCCACAACGGCTCTGCTGACCTGGTTCTCTGGCTCTACAGCAGCTCTGCTGACCTGGTTCTCTGGCTCTAGAGCGGCTTTGGTGACCTGGTTCTCTGGCTCTACAACGGATCTGCTGACCTGGTTATCTGGCTCTTCAGCAGCTCTGCTGACCTGGTTCTCTGGCTCTAGAGCGGCTCTGCTGACCTGGTTCTCTGGCTCTACAGCGGCTCTGCTGACCTGGTTCTCTGGCTCTACAGCAGCTCTGCTGACCTGGTTCTCTGGCTCTAGAGCGGCTCTGCTGACCTGGTTCTCTGGCTCTACAACAGCTTGCTGACCTGGTTCTCTGGCTCTACAACACCTCTGCTGACCTGGTTCGCTGACCTGATTCTCTGGCCCAGTTCTCTGGCTATAGAGCAGCTCTGCTGACCTCGTTCTCTGGCTCTACAGCAGCTCTGCTGAGCTGGTTCTCAGGCTCTAGAGCGACTCTGCTGACCTTGTTCTCTGGGTCTACAGCAGCTCTGCTGACTTGGTTCTCTGGCTCTAGAGCGGCTCTGCTGACCTGGTTCTCTGACTTTACAGCAGCTCTGCTGACCTGGTTCTCTAGCTCTACCGCAGTTCTGCTGACCTGGTTCTCTGGCTCTAGAGCAGCTCTGCTGACCTGGTTCTCTGGCTCTACAGCAGCTCTGCTGACCTGGTTCTCTGGCTCTAGAGCAGTTCTGTTGACCTGGTTCTCTGGCTCTAGAGCAGCTTTGCTGACCTGGTTCTCTGGCTCTATAACGGCTCTGCTGACCTGGTTCTCAGGCTCTACAGCAGCTCTGCTGACCTTGTTCTCTGGCTCTAGAGCAGCTTTGCTGACCTGGTTCTCTGGCTCTACAAAGGCTCTGCTGACCTGGTTCTCAGGCTCTACAGCCGCTCTGCTGACCTGGTTCTCTGGTTCTAAAACAGCTCTACTGACCTGGTTCTCTGGCTCTACAACGGCTCTCCTGACCTGGTTCTCAGGCTCTACAGCTGCTCTGCTTACCTGGTACTCTGGCTCTAGAGTGCCTCTGCTGACCTGGTTCTCTGGCTCTACAGCAGCTCTGCTGACCTGGTTCTCTGGCTGTACAGTAGCTGTGCTGACCTGGTTCTCAGGCTCTAGAGCAGCTCTGCTGACCTGGTTCTCTGGCTATAGAACGGCTCTGCTGACCAGGTTCTTTGGCTATAGAACGGCTCTGCTGACCAGGTTCTCTGGCTCTACAGCAGCTCTGCTGACCTGGTTTGCTGGCTCTACAGAAGCTCTGCTGACCTGGTTCTCTGGCTCTAGAGCGGCTCTGCTGACCTGGTTTTCTGGCTCTACAGCAGCTCTGCTGACCTGGTTCTCTGGCTCTAGAGCGGCTCTGCTGACCTGGTTTTCTGGCTCTACAATGCCTCTGCTGGCCTGTTTCTCTGGCTCTACATTGGCTCTGCTGACCTGGTTCTCTGACTCTAGAGCGGCTCTGCTGACCTGGTTCTCTGGCTCTTGAGCGGCTCTGCTGACCGTGTTCTCTGGTTCTACAGCGGCTCTGCTGACCAGGTTCTCTGGCTCTACAGCAACTCTGCTGACCTGGTTCTCTGGCTCTAAAACGGCTTTGCTGACCTGGTTCTCTGGCTCTACAGCAGCTCTGCTGACCCGGTTCTCTGGCTCTACAGCAGCTCTGCTGACCTGGTTCTCTGGCTCTACAGCAGCTCTGCTGACCTGGTTCTCTGGCTCTACAGCAGCTCTGCTGACCTGGTTCTCTGGCTCTACAGAAGCTTGCTGAGCTGGTTCTCTGGCTCTAGAGCGGCTCTGCTGACCTGGTTCTCTGGCTCTACACCGACTTGCTGACCTGGTACTCTGGCTCTACAACACCTATGCTGACCTGGTTTGCTGACCTGGTTCTCTGGCCCAGTTCTCTGGCCATAGAGCAGCTCTGCTGACCTCGGTCTCTGGCTCTACAGCAGCTCTGCTGACCCGGTTCTCAGGCTCTACAGCAGCTCTGCTGACCTTGTTCTCTGGCTCTACAGCAGCTCTGCTGACATTTTTTCTCTGGCTCTAGAGCGGCTCTGCTGACCTGGTTCTCTGGCTCTACAGCAGCTCTGCTGACCTGGTTCTCTGGCTCTACAGCAGATCTGCTGACCCAATCCTCTGGCTCTAGAGCAGCTCTGCTGACCTGGTTCTCAGGCTCTAGAGCAGCTCTGCTGACCTGGTTCTCTGGCTCTACAGCAGCTCTGCTGACCTGCTTCTCTGGCTCTACAGCAGCTTGATGACCTGCTTCTCTGGCTCTACAGCAGCTCTGCTGACCTGGTTTTCTGGCTCTACAGTAGCTCTGCTGACCTGGTTCTAAGGCTCTACAGCAGCTCTGCTGACCTGGTTCTCTGGCTCTACAGAAGCTTGCTGACCTGGTTCTCTGGCTCTACCACACCTCTGCTGACCTGGTTCGCTGACCTGGTTCTCTGGCCCAGTTCTCTGGCCATAGTGCAGCTCTGCTGACCTTGTTCTCTGGCTCTACAGCAGCTCTGCTGATCTGGTTCTCAGGCTCTATAGCGACTCTGCTGACCTTGTTCTTTGCCTCTAGAGCAGCTCTGCTGACCTGGTTCTCTGGCTCTACAGCAGCTCTGCTGACCTGGTTCTCTGGCTCTAGAGCAGTTCTGTTGACCTGGTTCTCTGGCTCTAGAGCAGCTCTGCTGACCTGGTTCTCTGGCTCTAGAGCAGCTCCGCTGACCTGGTTCTCTGGCTCTAGAGCAGCTTTGCTGACCTGGTTCTCTGGCTCTACAATGGCTCTGCTGACCTGGCTCTCAGGCTCTACAGCCACTCTGCTGACCTTGTTCTCTGGCTCTAGAGCAGCTCTGCTGACCTGGTTCTCTGGCTCTACAGCCGCTCTGCTGACCTGGTTCTCTGGCTCTACAGCAGCTCTGCTGACCTGGTTCTCTGGCTCTAGAGCGGCTCAGCTGACCTGGTTCTCTGGCTCTACAACAGCTTGCTGACCTGGTTCTCTGGCTCTACAACACCTCTGCTGACCTGGTTCGCTGACCTGATTCTCTGGCCCAGTTCTCTGGCTATAGATCAGCTCTGCTGACCTCGTTCTCTGGCTCTACAGCAGCTCTGCTGAGCTGGTTCTCAGGCTCTAGAGCGACTCTGCTGACCTTGTTCTCTGGCTCTACAACAGCTTGCTGACCTGGTTCTCTGGCTCTACAACACCTCTGCTGACCTGGTTCGCTGACCTGATTCTCTGGCCCAGTTCTCTGGCTATAGAGCAGCTCTGCTGACCTCGTTCTCTGGCTCTACAGCAACTCTGCTGAGCTGGTTCTCAGGCTCTAGAGCGGCTCTGCTGACCTGGTTCTCTAGCTTTACAGCAGTTCTGTTGACCTGGTTCTCTGGCTCTAGAGCAGCTCTGCTGACCTGGTTCTCTGCCTCTAAAGCAGCTTTGCTGACCTGGTTCTCTGGCTCTACAAAGGCTCTGCTGACCTGGTTCTCAGGCTCTACAGCCGCTCAGCTGACCTGGTTCTCTGGTTCTACAACAGCTCTACTGACCTGGTTCTCTGGCTCTACAATGGCTCTGCTGACCTGGTTCTCAGGCTCTACAGCTGCTCTGCTAACCTGGTTCTCTGGCTCTAGAGTGCCTCTGCTGACCTGGTTCTCTGGCTCTACGGCAGCTCTGCTGACCTGGTTCTCTGGCTCTAGAGCAGCTCTGCTGACCTGGTTCTCTGCCTCTAAAGCAGCTTTGCTGACCTGGTTCTCTGGCTAAAGAACGGCTCTGCTGACCAGGTTCTCTGGCTCTACAGCAGCTCTGCTGACCTGGTTTACTGGCTCTACAGCAGCTCTGCTGACCTGGTTCTCTGGCTCTACAACTGCTCTGCTGACCTGGTTCTCTAGCTCTACAGCAGCTCTGCTGACCTGGTTCTCTGGCTCTACAGCAGCTCTGCTGACCTGGTTCTCTGGCTCTACAGAAGCTTGCTGACCTGGTTCTCTGGCTCTACCACACCTCTGCTGACCTGGTTCGCTGACCTGGTTCTCTGGCCCAGTTCTCTGGCCATAGTGCAGCTCTGCTGACCTTGTTCTCTGGCTCTACAGCAGCTCTGCTGATCTGGTTCTCAGGCTCTATAGCGACTCTGCTGACCTTGTTCTTTGCCTCTAGAGCAGCTCTGCTGACCTGGTTCTCTGGCTCTACAGCAGCTCTGCTGACCTGGTTCTCTGGCTCTAGAGCAGTTCTGTTGACCTGGTTCTCTGGCTCTAGAGCAGCTCTGCTGACCTGGTTCTCTGGCTCTAGAGCAGCTCCGCTGACCTGGTTCTCTGGCTCTAGAGCAGCTTTGCTGACCTGGTTCTCTGGCTCTACAATGGCTCTGCTGACCTGGCTCTCAGGCTCTACAGCCGCTCTGCTGACCTTGTTCTCTGGCTCTAGAGCAGCTCTGCTGACCTGGTTCTCTGGCTCTACAGCCGCTCTGCTGACCTGGTTCTCTGGCTCTACAGCAGCTCTGCTGACCTGGTTCTCTGGCTCTAGAGCGGCTCAGCTGACCTGGTTCTCTGGCTCTACAACAGCTTGCTGACCTGGTTCTCTGGCTCTACAACACCTCTGCTGACCTGGTTCGCTGACCTGATTCTCTGGCCCAGTTCTCTGGCTATAGATCAGCTCTGCTGACCTCGTTCTCTGGCTCTACAGCAGCTCTGCTGAGCTGGTTCTCAGGCTCTAGAGCGACTCTGCTGACCTTGTTCTCTGGCTCTACAACAGCTTGCTGACCTGGTTCTCTGGCTCTACAACACCTCTGCTGACCTGGTTCGCTGACCTGATTCTCTGGCCCAGTTCTCTGGCTATAGAGCAGCTCTGCTGACCTCGTTCTCTGGCTCTACAGCAACTCTGCTGAGCTGGTTCTCAGGCTCTAGAGCGGCTCTGCTGACCTGGTTCTCTGACTTTACAGCAGCTCTGCTGACCTGGTTCTCTAGCTTTACAGCAGTTCTGTTGACCTGGTTCTCTGGCTCTAGAGCAGCTCTGCTGACCTGGTTCTCTGCCTCTAAAGCAGCTTTGCTGACCTGGTTCTCTGGCTCTACAAAGGCTCTGCTGACCTGGTTCTCAGGCTCTACAGCCGCTCAGCTGACCTGGTTCTCTGGTTCTACAACAGCTCTACTGACCTGGTTCTCTGGCTCTACAATGGCTCTGCTGACCTGGTTCTCAGGCTCTACAGCTGCTCTGCTAACCTGGTTCTCTGGCTCTAAAGTGCCTCTGCTGACCTGGTTCTCTGGCTCTACGGCAGCTCTGCTGACCTGGTTCTCTGGCTCTAGAGCAGCTCTGCTGACCTGGTTCTCTGGCTCTAGAGCAGCTCTGCTGACCTGGTTCTCTGCCTCTAAAGCAGCTTTGCTGACCTGGTTCTCTGGCTAAAGAACGGCTCTGCTGACCAGGTTCTCTGGCTCTACAGCAGCTCTGCTGACCTGGTTTACTGGCTCTACAGCAGCTCTGCTGACCTGGTTCTCTGGCTCTACAACTGCTCTGCTGACCTGGTTCTCTAGCTCTACAGCAGCTCTGCTGACCTGGTTCTCTGGCTCTACAGCAGCTCTGCTGATCTGGTTCTCTGGCTCTAGAGCGGCTCTGCTGACCTGGTTTACTGGCTCTACAATGCCTCTGCTGGCCTGGTTCTCTGGCTCTACAGCGGCTCTGCTGACCTGGTTCTCTGACTCTAGAGCGGCTCTGCTGACCTGGTTCTCTGGCTCTTGAGCGGCTCTGCTGACCGGGTTCTCTGGCTCTACAGCAGCTCTGCTGACCTGGTTCTCTGGCTCTACAGCAGCTCTGCTGACCTGGTTCTCTGGCTCTAAAACGGCTTTCCTGACCTGGTTCTCTGGCTCTACAGCAGCTCTGCTGACCCGGTTCTCTGGCTCTACAGCAGCTCTGCTGACCTGGTTCTCTGGCTCTACACCGACTTGCTGACCTGGTTCTCTGGCTCTACAACACCTATGCTGACCTGGTTCTCTGGCCCAGTTCTCTGGCCATAGAGTAGCTCTGCTGACCTCAGTCTCTGGCTCTACAGCAGCTCTGCTGACCAGGTTCTCAGGCTCTAGAGCGACTCTGCTGACCTTGTTCTCTGGCTCTACAGCAGCTCTGCTGACATTTTTTCTCTGGCTCTAGAGCGGCTCTGCTGACCTGGTTCTCAGGCTCTACAGCAGCTCTACTGACCTGGTTCTCTGGCTCTACAGCAGCTCTGCTGACCCGATTCTCTGGCTCTAGAGCAGCTCTGCTGACCTGGTTCTCAGGCTCTAGAGCAGCTCTGCTGACCTGGTTCTCTGGCTCTACAGCAGCTCTGCTGACCTGCTTCTCTGGCTCTACAGCAGCTTGATGACCTGCTTCTCTGGCTCTACAGCAGCTTGATGACCTGCTTCTCTGGCTCTACAGCAGCTCTGCTGACCTGGTTCTCTGGCTCTACATTAGCTCTGCTGACCTGGTTCTAAGGCTCTACAGCAGCTCTGCTGACCTGGTTCTCTGGCTCTACAGAAGCTTGCTGACCTGGTTCTCTGGCTCTACAACACCTCTGCTGACCTGGTTCGCTGACCTGGTTCTCTGGCCCAGTTCTCTGGCCATAGTGCAGCTCTGCTGACCTTGTTCTCTGGCTCTACAGCAGCTCTGCTGATCTGGTTCTCTGGCTCTAGAGTGGCTCTGCTGACCTGGTTCTCTGGCTCCACAACGGCTCTGCTGACCTGGTTCTCTGGCTCTACAGCAGCTCTGCAAACCAGGTTCTCTGGCTCTACAGCAGCTCTGCTGACATGGTTCTCTGGCTCTAGAGCAGCTCTGCTGACCTGGTTCTCTGGCTATAGAATGGCTCTGCTGACCTGGTTCTCTGGCTCTACAGCTGCTCTGCTGACCTGCTTCTCTGGCTCTACAGCAGCTTGATGACCTGCTTCTCTGGCTCTACAGCAGCTCTGCTGACCTGGTTCTCTGGCTCTACAGTAGCTCTGCTGACCTGGTTCTAAGGCTCTACAGCAGCTCTGCTGACCTGGTTCTCTGGCTCTACAGAAGCTTGCTGACCTGGTTCTCTGGCTCTACAACACCTCTGCTGACCTGGTTCACGGACCTGGTTCTCTGGCCCAGTTCTCTGGCCATAGTGCAGCTCTGCTGACCTTGTTCTCTGGCTCTACTGCAGCTCTGCTGACCTGGTTCTCAGGCTCTATAGCGACTCTGCTGTCCTTGTTCTCTGGCTCTAGAGCAGCTCTGCTGACCTGGTTCTCTGGCTCTACAGCAGCTCTGCTGACCTGGTTCTCTGGCTCCACAACGGCTCTGCTGACCTGGTTCTCTGGCTCTACAGCAGCTCTGCTGACCTGGTTCTCTGGCTCTAGAGCGGCTTTGCTGACCTGGTTCTCTGGCTCTACAACGGCTCTGCTGACCTGGTTCTCTGGCTCTTCAGCAGCTCTGCTGACCTGGTTCTATGGCTCTAGAGCGGCTCTGCTGACCTGGTTCTCTGGCTCTACAGCAGCTCTGCTGACCTGGTTCTCTGGCTCTAGAGCGGCTCTGCTGACCTGGTTCTCTGGTTCTACAACAGCTTGCTGACCTGGTTCTCTGGCTCTACAACACCTCTGCTGGCCTGGTTCGCTGACCTGATTCTCTGGCCCAGTTCTCTGGCTATAGAGCAGCTCTGCTGACCTCGTTCTCTGGCTCTACAGCAGCTCTGCTGAGCTGGTTCTCAGGCTCTAGAGCGACTCTGCTGACCTTGTTCTCTGGGTTTACAGCAGCTCTGCTGACCTGGTTCTCTGGCTCTAGAGCGGCTCTGCTGACCTGGTTCTCTAGCTCTACCACAGTTCTGCTGACCTGGTTCTCTGGCTCTAGAGCAGCTCTGCTGACATGGTTCTCTGGCTCTAGAGCAGTTCTGTTGACCTGGTTCTCTGGCTCTAGAGCAGCTTTGCTGACCTGGTTCTCTGGCTCTACAACGGCTCTGCTGACCTGGTTCTCAGGCTCTACAGCAGCTCTGCTGACCTTGTTCTCTGGCTCTAGAGCAGCTCTGCTGACCTGGTTCTCTGCCTCTAAAGCAGCTTTGCTGACCTGGTTCTCTGGCTCTACAAAGGCTCTGCTGACCTGGTTCTCAGGCTCTACAGCCGCTCTGCTGACCTGGTTCTCTGGTTCTACAACAGCTCTGCTGACCTGGTTCTCTGGCTCTACAGCAGCTCTGCTGACCTGGTTCTCTGGCTGTACAGTAGCTCTGCTGACCTGGTTCTCTGGCTATAGAACGGCTCTGCTGACCAGGTTCTCTGGCTATAGAACGGCTCTGCTGACCAGGTTCTCTGGCTCTACAGCAGCTCTGCTGACCTGGTTTGCTGGCTCTACAGCAGCTCTGCTGACCTGGTTCTCTGGCTCTACAACTGCTCTGCTGACCTGGTTCTCTGGCTCTACAGCAGCTCTGCTGACCTGGTTCTCTGGCTCTACAACTGCTCTGCTGACCTGGTTCTCTGGCTCTACAGCAGCTCTGCTGACCTGGTTCTCTGGCTCTACAGCAGCTCTGCTGACCTGGTTCTCTGGCTCTAGAGCGGCTCTGCTGACCTGGTTTTCTGGCTCTACAATGCCTCTGCTGGCCTGGCTCTCTGGCTCTACAGTGGCTCTGCTGACCTGGTTCTCTGACTCTAGAGCGGCTCTGCTGACCTGGTTCTCTGGCTCTTGAGCAGCTCTGCTGACCGGGTTCTCTGGTTCTACAGCGGCTCTGCTGACCTGGTTCTCTGGCTCTACAGCAACTCTGCTGACCTGGTTCTCTGGCTCTAAAACGGCTTTGCTGACCTGGTTCTCTGGCTCTACAGCAGCTCTGCTGACCCGGTTCTCTGGCTCTACAGCAGCTCTGCTGACCTGGTTCTCTGGCTCTACCGCAGCTCTGCTGACCTGGTTCTCAGGCTCTAGAGCGACTCTGCTGACCTTGTTCTCTGGCTTTACAGCAGCTCTGCTGATATTTTTTCTCTGGCTCTAGAGCGGCTCTGCTGACCTGGTTCTCTGGCTCTACAGCAGCTCTGCTGACCTGGTTCTCTGGCTCTACAGCAGATCTGCTGACCCAATCCTCTGGCTCTAGAGCAGCTCTGCTGACCTGGTTCTCAGGCTCTAGAGCAGCTCTGCTGACCAGGTTCTCTGGCTCTACAGCAGCTCTGCTGACCTGGTTCTCTGGCTCTACAGCAGCTCTGCTGAGCTGGTTCTCTGGCTCTAGAGTGGCTCTGCTGACCTGGTTCTCTGGCTATACACCGACTTGCTGACCTGGTTCTCTGGCTCTACAACACCTATGCTGACCTGGTTTGCTGACCTGGTTCTCTGGCCCAGTTCTCTGGCCATAGAGCAGCTCTGCTGACCTCAGTCTCTGGCTCTACAGCAGCTCTGCTGACCAGGTTCTCAGGCTCTAGAGCGACTCTGCTGACCTTGTTCTCTGGCTTTACAGCAGCTCTGCTGATATTTTTTCTCTGGCTCTAGAGCGGCTCTGCTGACCTGGTTCTCTGGCTCTACAGCAGCTCTGCTGACCTGGTTCTCTGGCTCTACAGCAGATCTGCTGACCCAATCCTCTGGCTCTAGAGCAGCTCTGCTGACCTGGTTCTCAGGCTCTAGAGCAGCTCTGCTGACCAGGTTCTCTGGCTCTACAGCAGCTCTGCTGACCTGCTTCTCTGGCTCTACAGCAGCTTGATGACCTGCTTCTCTGGCTCTACAGCAGCTTGATGACCTGCTTCTCTGGCTCTACAGCAGCTCTGCTGACCTGGTTTTCTGGCTCTACAGTAGCTCTGCTGACCTGGTTCTAAGGCTCTACAGCAGCTCTGCTGACCTGGTTCTCTGGCTCTACAGAAGCTTGCTGACCTGGTTCTCTGGCTCTACCACACCTCTGCTGACCTGGTTCGCTGAGCTGGTTCTCTGGCCCAGTTCTCTGGCAATAGTGCAGCTCTGCTGACCTTGTTCTCTGGCTCTACAGCAGCTCTGCTGACCTGGTTCTCAGGCTCTATAGCGACTCTGCTGACCTTGTTCTTTGCCTCTAGAGCAGCTCTGCTGACCTGGTTCTCTGGTTCTACAGCAGCTCTGCTGACCTGGTTCGCTGGCTCTACAGCAGCTCTGCTGACCTCGTTCTCTGGCTCTAGAGTGGCTCTGCTGACCTGGTTCTCTGGCTCCACAACGGCTCTGCTGACCTGGTTCTCTGGCTCTACAGCAGCTCGGCTGACCTGGTTCTCTGGCTCTAGAGCGGCTTTGCTGACCTGGTTCTCTGGCTCTACAATGGCTCTGCTGACATGGTTCTCTGGCTCTACAGCAGCTCTGCTGACCTGGTTCTCTGGCTCTACAGCGGCTCTGCTGACCTGGTTCTCTGGCTCTAGAGCGGCTCAGCTGACCTGGTTCTCTGGCTCTACAACAGCTTGCTGACCTGGTTCTCTGGCTCTACAACACCTCTGCTGACCTGGTTCGCTGACCTGATTCTCTGGCCCAGTTCTCTGGCTATAGAGCAGCTCTGCTGACCTCGTTCTCTGGCTCTACAGCAGCTCTGCTGAGCTGGTTCTCAGGCTCTAGAGCGACTCTGCTGACCTTGTTCTCTGGGTCTACAGCAGCTCTGCTGACCTGGTTCTCAGGCTCTAGAGCGGCTCTGCTAACCTGGTTCTCTGACTTTACAGCAGCTCTGCTGACCTGGTTCTCTAGCTCTACAGCAGTTCTGCTGACCTGGTTCTCTGGCTCTAGAGCAGCTCTGCTGACCTGGTTCTCTGGCTCTACAGCAGCTCTGCTGACCTGGTTCTCTGGCTCTAGAGCAGTTCTGTTGACCTGGTTCTCTGGCTCTAGAGCAGCTCTGCTGACCTGGTTCTCTGGCTCTAGAGCAGCTCCGCTGACCTGGTTCTCTGGCTCTAGAGCAGCTTTGCTGACCTGGTTCTCTGGCTCTACAATGGCTCTGCTGACCTGGCTCTCAGGCTCTACAGCCGCTCTGCTGACCTTGTTCTCTGGCTCTAGAGCAGCTCTGCTGACCTGGTTCTCTGCCTCTAGAGCAGCTTTGCTGACCTGGTTCTCTGGCTCTACAAAGGCTCTGCTGACCTGGTTCTCAGGCTCTACAGCCGCTCTGCTGACCTGGTTCTCTGGTTCTACAACAGCTCTGCTGACCTGGTTCTCTGGCTCTACAACGGCTCTGCTGACCTGGTTCTCAGGCTCTACAGCTGCTCTGCTAACCTGGTTCTCTGGCTCTAGAGTGCCTCTGCTGACCTGGTTCTCTGGCTCTACAGCAGCTCTGCTGACCTGGTTCTCTGGCTCTACAGTAGCTCTGCTGACCTGGTTCTCAGGCTCTAGAGCAGCTCTGCTGACCTGGTTCTCTGGCTATAGAACGGCTCTGCTGACCAGGTTCTCTGGCTATAGAACGGCTCTGCTGACCAGGTTCTCTGGCTCTACAACAGCTCTGCTGACCTGGTTCTCTGGCTCTACAACGGCTCTGCTGACCTGGTTCTCAGGCTCTACAGCTGCTCTGCTAACCTGGTTCTCTGGCTCTAGAGTGCCTCTGCTGACCTGGTTCTCTGGCTCTACAGCAGCTCTGCTGACCTGGTTCTCTGGCTCTACAGTAGCTCTGCTGACCTGGTTCTCAGGCTCTAGAGCAGCTCTGCTGACCTGGTTCTCTGGCTATAGAACGGCTCTGCTGACCAGGTTCTCTGGCTATAGAACGGCTCTGCTGACCAGGTTCTCTGGCTCTACAGCAGCTCTGCTGACCTGGTTTGCTGGCTCTACAGCAGCTCTGCTGACCTGGTTCTCTGGCTGTACAGCAGCTCTGCTGACCTGGTTCTCTGGCTGTACAGCAGCTCTGCTGACCTGGTTCTCTGGCTCTACAACTGCTCTGCTGACCTGGTTCTCTAGCTCTACAGCAGCTCTGCTGACCTGGTTCTCTGGCTCTACAGCAGCTCTGCTGACCTGGTTCTCTGGCTCTAGAGCGGCTCTGCTGACCTGGTTTTCTGGCTCTACAATACCTCTGCTGGCCTGGTTCTCTGGCTCTACAGCGGCTCTGCTGACCTGGTTCTCTGACTCTAGAGCGGCTCTGCTGACCTGGTTCTCTGGCTCTTGAGCGGCTCTGCTGACCGGGTTCTCTGGCTCTACAGCGGCTCTGCTGGCCTGGTTCTCTGGCTCTATAGCAGCTCTGCTGACCTGGTTCTCTGGCTCTAAAACGGCTTTGCTGACCTGGTTCTCTGGCTCTACAGCAGCTCTGCTGACCCGGTTCTCTGGCTCTACAGCAGCTCTGCTGACCTGGTTCTCTGGCTCTACAGCAGCTCTGCTGACCTGGTTCTCTGGCTCTACAACGGCTCTCCTGACCTGGTTCTCTGGCTCTACAGCAGCTCTGCTGACCTGGTTCTCTGGCTCTAGAGCAGCTCTGCTGAGCTGGTTCTCTGGCTCTAGAGCGGCTCTGCTGACCTGGTTCTCTGGCTCTACACCGACTTGCTGACCTGGTTCTCTGGCTCTACAACACCTATGCTGACCTGGTTTGCTGACCTGGTTGTCTGGCCCAGATCTCTGGCCATAGAGCAGCTCCGCTGACCTCGGTCTCTGGCTCTACAGCAGCTCTGCTGACCAGGTTCTCAGGCTCTAGAGCGACTCTGCTGACCTTGTTCTCTGGCTCTACAGCAGCTCTGCTGACATTTTTTCTCTGGCTCTAGAGCGGCTCTGCTGACCTGGTTCTCAGGCTCTACAGCAGCTCTGCTGACCTGGTTCTCTGACTCTACAGCAGATCTGCTGACCCGATTCTATGGCTCTAGAGCAGCTCTGCTGACCTGGTTCTCAGGCTCTAGAGCAGCTCTGCTGACCTGGTTCTCTGGCTCTACAGCAGCTCTGCTGACCTGGTTCTCTGGCTCTAGAGCAGTTCTGTTGACCTGGTTTTCTGAATCTAGAGCAGCTCTGCTGACCTGGTTCTCTGGCTCTACAACGGCTCTGCTGACCTGGTTCTCAGGCTCTACAGCCGCTCTGCTGACCTTGTTCTCTGGCTCTAGAGCAGCTCAGCTGACCTGGTTCTCTGCCTCTAGAGCAGCTTTGCTGACCTGGTTCTCTGGCTCTACAACAGCTCTGCTGACCTGGTTCTCAGGCTCTACAGCCGCTCTGCTGACCTGGTTCTCTGGTTCTACAACAGCTCTGCTGACCTGGTTCTCTGGCTCTACAACGGCTCTGCTGACCTGGTTCTCAGGCTCTACAGCCTCTCTGCTAACCTGGTTCTCTGGCTCTAGAGCGCCTCTGCTGACCTGGTTCTCTGGCTCTACAGCAGCTCTGCTGACCTGGTTCTCTGGCTCTACAGTAACTCTGCTGACCTGGTTCTCAGGCTCTAGAACAGCTCTGCTGACCTGGTTCTCTGGCCATAGAACGGCTCTGCTGACCAGGTTCTCTGGCTCTACAGCAGCTCTGCTGACCTGGTTTGCTGGCTCTACAGCAGCTCTGCTGACCTGGTTCTCTGGCTCTACTGCGGCTCTGCTGACCTGGTTCTCTGGCTCTACAGCGGCTCTGCTGACCTGGTTCTCTGGCTCTAGAGCGGCTCTGCTGAGCTGGGTCTCTGGCTCTAGAGCGGCTCTGCTGTCCGGGTTCTCTGCCTCTAGAGCGGCTCTGCTGACCGGTTTCTCTGGCTCTACAGCGGCTCTGCTGACCTGGTTCTTTGGCTCTACAGCAGCTCTGCTGACCTGGTTCTCTGGCTCTACAACAGCTTTGCTGACCTGGTTCTTTGGCTCTACAGCAGCTCTGCTGACCCGGTTCTCTGGCTCTACAGCAGCTCTGCTGACCTAGTTCTCTGGCTCTACAGCAGCTCTGCTGACCTGGTTCTCTGGCTCTACAACGGCTCTTCTGACCTGGTTCTCTGGCTCTACAGCAGCTCTGCTGACCTGGTTCTCTGGCTCTAGAGCAGCTCTGCTGAGCTGGTTCTCTGGCTCTAGAGCGGCACTGCTGACCTGGTTCTCTGGCTCTACACCGACTTGCTAACCTGGTTCTCTGGCTCTACAACACCTATGCTGACCTGGTTCTCAGGCTATAGAGCGACTCTGCTGACCTGGTTCTCAGGCTATAGAGCGACTCTGCTGACCTTGTTCTCTGGCTCTACAGCAGCTCTGCTGACCTGGTTCTCTGGCTCTAGAGCGGCTCTGCTGACCTGGTTCTCTGGCTCTACAGCAGCTCTGCTGACCTGGTTCTCTGGCTCTACAGCAGCTCTGCTGACCTGATTCTCTGGCTCTAGAGCAGCTCTGCTGACCTGGTTTTCAGGCTCTAGAGCAGCTCTGCTGACCTGGTTCTCTGGCTCTACAGCTGCTCTGCTGACCTGGTTCTCTGGCTCTAGAGCAGTTCTGTTGACCTGGTTCTCTGGCTCTAGAGCAGCTCTGCTGACCTGGTTCTCTGGCTCTAGAACAGCTCTGTGGCTCTAGAGCAGCTCTGCTGACCTGGTTCTCTGGCTCTAGAGCAGCTCTGCTGACCTAGTTCTCTGGCTCTACAACGGTTCTGCTGACCTGGTTCTCTGGCTCTACAGCAGCTCTGCTGACTTCGTTCTCTGGCTCTACAGGTGTTCTGCTGACCTGGTTCTCTGGCTCTACAGCAGCTCTGCTGACCTGGTTCTCTGGCTCTAGAGCAGCTCTGCTGACCTGGTTCTGTGGCTCTACAATGGCTCTGCTGACCTGGTTGTCTGGCTCTAATGCAGCTCTGCTGACCTGGTTCTATGGCTCTAGAGCAGCTCTGCTGACCTGGTTCTCTGGCTCTAGAGCAGCTCTGCTGACCTGGTTCTCAGGCTCTACAGCTGCGCGCTAAAACCCCGAATACAAATACCAGACAAGCTGTCGCCATTGTGAAAAAAATATAGTGCTTACCGACTAATGAAGGAGACAGTGTAACGCCGCAAGTAAAAGATCCAGTCCTGATGGGCGGTCCCAAAAGGAGACAGGGCGGTAACAAGGAGGGACTAAGAAGCCTCATTATCAATCTGAAGCCAGCTTTTACCATGGACGATGACGCCAGCGAATGAAAAATATGGGCGGGGCTTCCACACCACTTCTAAAATATACCCTAATACAGCATGCCTTGCAAAGCGAGCAGCGCATGCGCTGCAACGCTAGGCTCGACCTAAAAAGGGGTCCACTCTTTACACTTATGCACAAGGAATCGGTTGACATAGCTAATACAGGGTAATCTCTGCGGAATGGAAATTACTGTTGTCAAGACATATGGGCCAAATATTGAGGACCTTAATTTTTATCGACGATTAGAGAGTAAACTATACTCCCTCCAACCCGAAATAATATTATGGGGTGGGGAACCTAAATACCTACTTAGATCCCAGCATAGATCGCAGCGCTTTGACTGAGTGGCAGGGGAAATGGGCAGCATGAGTTATACATGAAATTATGAACACTCATAAGCTAGTCGATATCTGGAGAGGGCGACATCCCCTGGCACGGGAGGGTACACGTCTCTCCTCAGTACATAAAATGTGGTCCAGACTGGATTATTGGTTGATTTCTGGGGAGGCAATTCCCTGGGTGAGAGAGGTCGCACACCTTCTATGAACCCTATCGGATCACTCACCTTTGGTGTTAGATTTGGTTGTCCCCACACACTTTGCCCAGCCTTTCCAGTGGAGGCTGCAGGCAACATCGCTGCTGGATCCAATTTTCAGAGACGGGGTGCGGGAGGCTATTATTCAATATTTTATAGAAAATTAGGGATCCATGGAGGGGGCGAGCACACTCTGGGAAGCTTTCAAAGCAATGATACAGGGGGCATGCATAGGATTGCAGGTGGGTGTATTGAAGGCACTGAGTGGCTAGAGCCTATGAAGAGGGTGGGAGACCTGGCCGTAGTCTGGCCTGCAAGATCAGGGCAACGTGTGCACAAGAGTTAATCACAGAGTTGGAACGCCAGGACGGGTCAAAAAGCTATAGCACGTCTGAAATACTAAACCAATTTACAGACTACTATTCAGCACTATATGGACCGCGAGAGGAAGCCACTGGAGACGAGACACATGCCTATTTGGAGGAGTTAGCACTCGATTGGCTGTCCCCGGGGCAACAAGAATTTTTAGTGCAACCGATTACGGTTGAGAAGGTGAAGGAGGCCATCCAAACGCTGCCTGGTGGTAAGGCGTCAGGTAGTGATGGGCTACCTAGTGAATTTTACAAAACCTACTCAGATCTGCTGGCACCGCACTTACATAAAATGTATGTAGAAGCGTATGAGAAAAAACTGCTCCCCCCAATGCTGCGTGAAGCACTAGTGATAACCCTACTGCAACCAGGAAAACATCCGGCGAGATGCCAATGGTATCGGCCGCTGTCACTTCTGAATATAGATACGAAAATCATAGCAAAAATTATAGCGTCAAGCGTGCATCCGCTGTTGCCGGCACTGGTACTTCCGGATCAATCAGGATTTGTCCCAGCCCGTTCTACCACACATAATTTGCGAACGCTCTTTGCCGTACTACATCAACTCGACCCGAATGTTAGAGCTGCGGCTGTGTTACTAGATGCAGCCAAGGCATTTGATTCTATACAGTGGAGGTATATGTTTGACGTGCTGCATCACATGGGAATGCCGCAAGCATTTACGCAATGGATAAGATTACTGAATACTGCTCCAGTAGCCAGATTTTGTGTCAACAATAGTCACTCCTCGCTTATCCCAATATGCAGAGGAACGCAACAGGGATGTCCGGCATCCCCATTGCTGTTCGCACTCGTGTTGGAACCCTTAGCATGTAGAGTACGCCAGAAGCATGCGGATGCAGCACTGAGATTTAGGCAGTGGCCGCTCGCTATATAGTTGTACGCGGACGTTATGGTGCTTTATTTTCGTAACCCGAAAGAACAGTTAAACCTCTTTATAAGGGGATATATTACATAAGAACATCTCTCTGGTCTAGTATAAACTGGGATAAATCAACCATTTTCCCAATGACAACTGGTACTGTGCCCTATGATTTGGATTTACCGATCGAATGGAGCGTTGAGCCAGTCAAATACTTGAGGGTCTGGATTCATAAAGACCCTGAGATTGTTCTAAGGAAAACTATGGCTGCACGTTAGTGTAGTTAGAGGAACAAGTAGAGAGATGGATTAAACTACCTCTGTCACTCTCAGATAGGGTGGCTGTTTTAAAAATGGTAGTTCTCCCAAGATTTCTTTATTTATTCACTAACGTCCCCCTCAGCCTGACCCAAGCATTTTTTGTAACTTTGTGCTCCGCTCTAATTAGATTGATATGGACAGGGAAACAACCTCGGTGTCGCTGGGAGGTACTTACCAGGTCATACGCACAGGGGGGGGTTGGGGCTCCTGACTTATACATGTATTACCTATGCGCACAAGTGCAATTTGCATTCTATTGGTATTATCCCCCACCTTTCCTCCCCCATCTAGCAGTGGAAGCAGACGGTGAGCATCCGGCACCACTAACTGCTCAGTTACCACGGACACAATCATTATGTCCCAGGCGGGAAATTAGCAAAATAGATTGCACTGTAAAGGCTTGACAAATGCCAGCATCTCGGGTGGGGAAATTACCACTGTATGCTCCTGCACTACCATTGGCACACCACCTTGACATCTCCGTTGCACAAGAACCTAAACCGCTTTCTATTCTAGCAGATATAGGTATTGTCACAATGGGGGATGCATACCCGGAAGGTACGTTCATCACCTGGGAGCCTATACAGGTGCGGAAAACTAGTACTCCACTGATGGTATTCACATATCATAGATTGAAGGAGGCCTTCAAAACCTTAAACGCCCTACACCCAGTTGCGCCGCTGACACTGAAACCGCTACAGGCCATTCTCGCCAGCTCATCCCGCACGAAACTGGTCACTCGATTATATAATGCAATGCAGTCAGACACTGCCCCACAACATTGCAGAGGTATGGAGAGGTGGAATGATGTACTAGACATACCAATCACTGGGAAGGATTGGGAATACTGCTGCGCTTTAACAAGATTCTTAACAGCTAACTGTAATTTGTGCATCATTCATATTAAATATATACAACAGCTGTACTATTCGCCGAAGCAGTTGCATAGATATGGTCTGAGAGAGTCTGCTAACTGTAAGCGCTGTAAAATGCCAGATGCGGACTTTATACATCTGGCGTGGAACTGTGAAAGAGTGCAAGAATTTTGGGTACAGGTCATCCGGGCGATATCTGATATGGTGCTGGAAACGGTGGTTTGAACTCAGCAAAACTGGGACGGTAGAAGTGCCCCAAAATTGCAACAATGGGTAGTGGATATTACATATTGTAGAGATCAGTTGACCCAATATGTGGAGGAACTTCCAGTACCGTCAAGACCTAAAGACATTTGGGCCCCCTTCACTGCATACCTGCTCAATCAATCAGCCAATCAGGAATTTATAGAGCGCGCTACTCACCCGTGAGGGTCTCAAGGCGCTGGGGGGAGGGGGTTCGAGCAGCTCCGAGGTCATACGAAGAGCTAGGTCTTGAGATCTTTTCTGAAGGCTTGCAGTGTAGGGCTTCGTCTGATGCTGAGGGGGAGTTCGTTCCAGGTCTTGGCTGCGATGTAGGAGAAGGATCTGCCCCCTGTTCTGGCTCTGTGGATGCAGGGGATTTCGGCCAGGGCCAGGCCGGCGGAGCGGAGGTATCTCTTTGGGGCGTGGAAGGAGATTCTATTGTTGAGGTCCAGTGTTGTGGAGGGATTTGTAGGCATGTGAGCAGCTTGAAGGTCACTCGCTTTCTGACGGGGAGCCAGTAGAGGTCTCGGAAGTGCTGGGTGATGTGGTCATGACATGGGATGCTGAGGACGAGTCTGGCTGCGGCGTTCTGGACGGTCTGGAGTTTGTGAAGGAGTGATTTGTTGATTCCGGCATAGAGAGCGTTTACGTAGTCCAGCCTGCTGGTGATGAGTGCATGGGTGACGATCTTCCTGGATTATGGGGGGGATCCATTTGAAGGTCTTGCGAAGTATGAGGAGGGTGTTGAAGCATGTGGAGGATACGGCGTTGATCTGTCGGTTCATGGTGAGAGAGGAGTCTTACTGTACTCAAGGCATTTACACATCAAATAATTTGTTATACAGCATGATATATTCATACAGGTGAACAGGGAAGAGCCGAGAAAGTCAACCATCCAAGAGGCTGCTGACAAACCAATGTGAAAATTCACCTGATAACCTCTCAGATAGTTGACTTTCTCTGCTTTTCCCTGTTCACCTGTATGAATATATTATGCTGTATAACAAATGATGTGATGTGTAAATGCCTTGAGTACAGTACGAGCAGTGATTGTACTTTTGTATGTGTTATGCCGTTAAGTTTGAATACAAATTTAATTAACAAAATTTAAAAAAACTCCTCCCAGTACTTAGGCTCTCGCCGAGTAGTCAGAGGGTTACTGCTATTCTTGGTTCATTACAGGTAACTCACTACTGAGAACCTGGTAAGCCCTGGACTGGAGTGGGGATATGACTGGTGGTAGTATTGCCTTGTAATAACTATCACCTATATCTTTTATTTACAGAGAGAACATGTGCAAGTATATTTCTGTCTGAAGAATTACCAATAACTGTGAAGCTGATGCCAAACTATCGAAGATGGCCGTGGAGTTTCTCTATCCATTACCACCAGTTTCCCCAAACCAAGAGCGTGGGATCTGAGCTTCTGTCACTTAGAACTGCATCAAGAGTCTTTAGGATTAGCATCGGAAAGCACCAAACATATCCTTTAAATCTCAAACTCACAAATAATTTATATTTACCTTTATACACTAACAGTCATAATATTTTGGTTATCGATATTTTGGCCAGGATATTTTTGTATCACAATATTTCTGCCTTGGTATTCTGACATACACCTTTTTCAAGTCTCTAATTCCACTCAAATAATCAAGGACTCTCAGTTGCTGCCAATTTGCTCCATTTCACATGTGACACCTTTGGACAGTGCTGGCTTCTTATCCAACAGAACTTTGCTCGATGGAAATTGTAAGCACGCTTATAACTGGATAGGCAAAAATTCAACTCTCAAAATGCAAAATATTGATTAATAAAAAGCAAAGGTTAACTGACGACATCACACATAACACAGGGCTAATTGGCGGCACTGACTCCCCCAGCCTGTAGTGTTGGATGAGTTAGAGATGACGAGACCCTTTTGGTCCCTGACAGACTCTGTAGAACAGCGACATAAGTGCTTGGGCGATAATAAAATTCATGATGTAGAATGTTCAGTTAACGGTTACACCCTAAAGAATAAAGATGTGTAATACCAAGCTCCATGTGTGTCATGATCATTTGCATGTACCCGGGCTGGGGAGGATGCTATACAGCCCATCTGACAACATCCTGCCAGTCTGCCACCGAGAACATGATCCCCCCTTCTCAGGAACTCTGCAACACCCTGGCGGACTACTTCTATAGCAAGATATCCACCATCTACAGTAACTTCGAACCCTAACCCACTGACTTCTACAGCCTCCACATGCTGACTGACATCTTTCACAACCCTACGCTCTCCGCATAGGAACAGCTCACCACACAGAGCACCACAGCCATTATGAACTCCATCTCCTCCAGAGCACCAACTGACCCCTGCCCCCACCACTTCTTAAACCTCTGGAGCAAGGAAATCAGTGGCAAACTCACCTCAATCCTGTTTAATTGTACAAGATGGCTCTTGAAATCCCGCTATTGCTACTTTTGCACACAAAACACGCCCATTTTTGCCTCTCTTGCTGGGGACTTGGAACCCCAATATCCCAGTGATGCCATTCCTCAAATTTTAACCTATTTTTTTTAATTTTCTATGTGAAACTATGTTAATGTAAAATTGCACAATTTGACTCTGCTTATTCATTCTATTTTTAAGTGAATTATTGCAACGGTTTTAATTAATCATGCAAATAAAGCCATTCCAATCCTCAATGCATCCATCGCCACATTTCCCGATCAATGTAAACAGGCAGACGTCAGACCCCTCCTCAAGAAACCCTCCGCCGACCCCATCTCTCTGCTCCCTTTCCTTGTCAAAGTCCTTGAGAAGGCCATCAACTGACAACTCACTAAACACCTAGCTAGAGAACAGCAGCCTACTGGATACCTCCCAGACCGGCTTCCGCACCATCCGCAGCACCGAGACCACCCTGATCGCTGCCACCGATGACATCAGAACCCTCCTCAACCAAGGAGACGCAGCGGCCCTTATCCTCCTTGAACTGTCAGCAGGATCGTATCCTTTCTCACAGGACAACCCAGAGAATCCACCTACCTCTCTTCACACCAGAACCCAAGAGCATCATCGTCGGAGTCCATAAGGTTCATCCCTCAGTCCCACCCTGTTCAACACCTAAATGACGCCCCGGTCCAACATCGTCAGAACCCATGGCCTCAACATCATGTCTTACGCAGATGACACCCAGCTCATCCTCTCGCTCTCACATGACCCCCGCTACCACCAGAACCAACTTTCACAACTGCATGACAAGCGTCGCTGACTGGATGAGGACCAACTGCCTGAAGCTCAACACGGACAAGACTGAAGTGCTGATTTTTAGAAACAACACCTCCCTGTGCAATGACTCCTGGTCTCCCACACCCACATTGACAGACCATGCCTGAAACCTTGGCATCATCCTGGACAGTAAAGTCATTATAAAATGCCAGATCAACGCAGTCTCCTCTGCCTGCTTCCACACCCTGTGCATGCTCCAAAGGATCTTCAGATGGCTCCCCCTCGACACCAGGTGAACTGTCACCCAAGCTCTAGTCACCAGTCAGCTCAACTACGGCAATGCACTCTATACAGGAATCACATCCCAGCTCCTAAAGAGACTCCAGACGAATCAGAACTCAGCGACCAGACTCATCCTCAGCCTCCCAAAATGGACTCATATCACCACTCACTTCAAGAACCTCCACTGGCTCCCTGGCCAGAAAAGATGCTAATCTAATATGCTGATACATGCCTACAAGGCCCTCCATGACCAGGGACCAGCATACATCAACCACTGCCTGAACTACCACCAACCCTCCAGACACTTGCCATCCCTCACCCTCGCTCACACTCCCAGCCGAAGCTACAGCAGTGGACGCTCCTTTTCCTACCTCACCGCCAAGTCCTGGAACAACATTCCCCATCACCTCTGAACAGCACCCTCTCTCACGGAATTCAGAAAGGGGCTCAAGACCTAACTCTTTGACTGATGACAGCTAGCACGATCCTAGCACGTGGATACTCCCATGGGTGATTAGCCGTGCTCTACAAATACCAATTGATTGATTTATTTAAAGGCAGAAAGAAGGGAACTAAAACACTCTCCTCATCTTGAGGTCATCATTCGAAGTAAAAGACAAATCTTTTTTATTTGTATAGTATTTGTTGGTACAAAAAAGTACTCTACATGGTAATAAACATGCACCCCTGCCCTGAGTGCCCCAACTGTACTGATGCCCGGAGACCGGATTGTGGTCTTGTTAGACAGGAAGGGATGCCCAAAGCGCTACCGTCATAGTGGTTGAAGGCTATTGCTTTCACCAGGAGTTAGGCAGCGCGAGCACTGTGGCAAGATGGTGGCGTTTTAACTCAGCTCCACCGGCCGAACTATTATCTTGCTGATAATTCTGATCCACCACTTGATACTCGGCGGCATTGGGATATGTACTGCCTGCCTGCGATCCTGCACTCAGCGGGTGTGATTGGGACCTGCCTCGGTGCCTAGCAGGTAAACGCCAGAGGGAGACCACCCACGCTGGGTCTGCACCACATGACCACTGCCCATGATGTCCGACTCCCGTGGTGTGGCGTTGTCATATGCTGTCGCTCCTGGGGATAACGCACTGCACTGTGACCACCAACACTGAGGCCGGGGGACCCTGGGCAGGCCGGGGACGGTCGGTGATGCCTGTCGAGTGAGCTTGTGACCTAGTCGTGGCCAGCCTGCACAATCCCCGTGTCTGGTGACGATGACCTGTATACTCATCAGAGTACTGTGCTCCTGTCAGGGCTGATGTTGGCACGTGGAAATACCCTACTTGTTCTTCCTTCTCTTCTGCCCAGTAAGTGCGGTACATCCTGTATATTTGTTTTTCGCCATTACATACCCAAGATGATATGTACCATGATCAAAATTATATTCAATAGGGAAGGATGTAGGTAAACAAAAGAGGGAATATTGATAGGACAAATGGAAAAATGTTTACCATTGATAATGCTTGCTCCCATGATCCATCACATGTAAGACGTGAGGGAATGATCCGATTGTTTTCCCAATGCTGGTACAAGGGTAAATTTCGGAAAGGGTACTTCCACTGCCCCAGGACTTCATTGACATGCCCCCCACTCACAAGTACAAGTACGTTTTGGTTATTGTGTGCATGTTCATTAAATGGACTGAGGCATACCCATCCAAGAACTGCGATGCACAAAACTGTTACCAAAGGCCTCCTGAAAGAGTTCATTCTGTGCTTTGGAGTGCTTATGCTTTTAAGGTCTAACAATGGACCGACGTTCTGGGGTGGCGAAGTGAGCTAAAGAACGATGATGGATTCAACCCAGATCTGTGACTGGGGGTGAGTGTCTGAAAAGTTTCAGCGCTCCGTCCATCATCTCCTTGTGTTTGCTTTGTTCGCCCTAAGTTGGCAGGGCATGCCCAGACGTGGGTCCCTTGCTCACTTTGCCACTGGATTCAAGCTAGCCTGGCTGATGAGGGCTGTTAGCCCGAAACCGGTCCCAGGATGCTTGTTTCCGGTCCAGGGAAGATATGGCTTGGCAGTTCGGGCTGGACTGTTACCATGAGGTACAGGGTCAAGACTGATTTGAATATAGCTGTGTCTGAACTGGGGTGGCGAAGTGAGCTAAAGAACGATGATGGATTCAACCCAGATCTGTGACTGGGGGTGAGTGTCTGAAAAGTTTCAGCGCTCCGTCCATCCTCTCCTTGTGTTTGTTTTGGATAAAAGCACACACCAGACGGCACTGTCTCCAACATCGGTGGAAGGGGCCATATCAGGTCCTTTTGACAACAGCAACAGCGGTCAAGTGTGAGGGCCTGACTTCCTGGATCCATGGCTCTCATTCTGAGAAAGCAGTAACACCGCCGCCACCACAGGAGCCTCCAGTGCCTTCCTCTGCATCACATCAAGGACAGCCTTGTTACAACCTGTGTTCCACGAAAGGTACCAAGTGAGAAAGGTACCACCAGTTCATCCTAAAGGGCTGCGAGTGCTGCACACAGCAGCGAAAGGAAGAGTGTGCAAGCGGGCCCCAACGATACATCAACAAAAGACGTCAGGAACATAAATGCCCCAACTCCTCAGTCTGCAAGCTGTAACAACGAGACATCTTCATTTTATTTCTCATCACTTTGTTTTCTTCATATTGAAAGTGCCTAAGTAATTGAAGTGCTTGCTAACCACTCGAATTACTTGAAGACAGGCACCAACGGTTACGTTTCTGTTTACAGGTATCATCACTGAGATTCTGCATCCTTCCTCAGCAGACTTTCGAAAAGCGTGAAAATGCAACAGAAACTACTTTGGGGTGGGCAGATGCATGGCGTGCATACCACCCAGCCGAACTCAGCTTTAACTTTCACTCCGCGGTGCATGGGTCCCTATCTAGGCTTGACTATTTCTTCCGGCCGCGCACCTACATCCACAGGGTTTTGTCGGTCTCAATTCTCCCCAGAGGTCTCACGGACCACTCCCCGGTTACTCTTACACTAAACATTGGGCCAAACAAACCTCCCTTCAGATGGCGGGTCTCACCTACGTGACCCGGCTCATCATACCGTCATCCGACAGGCGATACTGGATTACTTGGCACTTACTGCCGCAACGGTCCCATCAAGTACAACATTGTGGGAAGCCCGCAAGCCCACGATCCGAGGCGTAGACATTAGTTATCGTACAGGGGAAAAGCGCTGCCGCTTGACCCAGGTGGTGGCACTTGAAAATAGCCAGCGGGAACTGGAGGTTGAAGTAAGGGAAGCCACAGACCCGACGGCACAACGCTGCCTCCTTCAACTCCAACGTCAGCTACGTCAACACGTTACAGAAGAGGTCAGGGATATATGGCTAGTGACCCAACACAGAATTTACCAATGGGGGGACAAGTCGAGCAAAATGCTTCATCGCCTCTGCCAAGCTACGCTGTCCCCGGCACCTCTGCCGTTGTTACGAGATGCAGAGGAAAGCTCTGTGCACTACCCCCGACACAGTAGCTTAAACATTTGTGTCCTACTATAGAGCCTTGTATGCCCAGCAAGATCAGATATCAAGTGAGCTAATGGATGATTTCTTGAAAGATATACCGCCCCAAAAGATATCAGATGCTACACGTGAGCAATTAGATGCTCTCATCACTGTGATCAAGCTTGAGACAGCCTTGTCAAATATACATCCTGGCCATGCGCCTGGCCCCAATGGATTCCCAAGCGAATTTCTCTGGCCCCACATGCCCCTGTTGGGTTCACATCTCCTGGAGGCACTCAACGAAGCCCTAGAACAACACATTCTGCCTCCGGACTGGCGCCACACTGAGATTGTGGTGTTCCTGAAGCCGGGTCCCCCGCCAGAAGAGCCGTCGTCCTATTGCCCCATCTCCCTCTTGAATTTCAAATCTAAAATGCTGGGCAAGGTTCTGGCTGACCGTCTTCTTGCCTTTATTCAGGAGCTGGTTCATCCTGACCAAGCTGGCCTTATGCCACACCGTTCCACCCAGCATAATGTTTCGGCAAGTCCATAACGCCATTGCAAAAGCCCCGGAATTAGGCGGCCCTGCGGCCCTCCTGTTAGCCGACATTGACAAGGTGTTCGATTCCTTAAGCTGGTCTTACTTATTCCAGCTCCTTCGTGCCCTCAACTTCGGCCCACGTTTTTTGTCCTATATACAATTATTATACACCGGGCTCTCGGCTTCGGTGCGGGTGGCGGGGACGCGATCGGCGTCTTTCCCAATTCATCGTGGTACAAGGCAGGGGTGTCCGTTGTTCCCACTATTATTTGCGTTGGCAATTGAGCCCCTGGCGGCGTGGGTGAGGCGGGACCCTGTGATAAGGGGGTTTGATTGGTCCATAGACAGGTCCAATAGGATCGCGTTATATGCAGATGATGTGCTCTTCTTCCTGACAGACCCAGGATCTTCTGGCCCGCGAATACTTCAGATACTCGTGTTTTTGGGGAAACTTCGGGCCTCAAAGCTAATCCTGCGAAATCAGTGTTTTTCCCGGTGTGTGGCGAGCAGGGGGGTATGACATGGGCCACACATCTGTCCCACACAACTGAAGGCTTCCAATTCCTAGGGGTCTATATTTCACCGAACCCAACGATATCCTGGTCGCGGAACATTGGTCCTATCGTGTCCCGGCTTTGTGAGGAGACAAGGGGGATGGTCGCCCCTGCCACTGGCTCTGTTTGGACGGTCAACTATTTTTAAAATGGTTTCCCTCCCGCGTGTCCTGTACCGGCTCGAAAATTAACCATACCCCATCCCACAGACCTAGTTCACTCAAATAAATACACTTCTGAATGGTTTCCTGTGGGGGCGGGGGGGCGGTCCGGGTCGCACTATGAACCTGTACTCAGTCGACATACTGCGGTGAGATAGCGGCTGCTGATATCTTTGCGTACTATGCTGCATCCCACCTCCTGAATATAAATGAGTGGTGGTACGGTTCGCACATGGACCCTGCGTACACAGTCGACAGGCTGGAGATGTGTAACTCTTCCCTCCTTGAATTTCTTTACAGCTGTTCAACACTTGGACATCTGCCCCCGGCATGTAGTACTGTCATACAACTTTGGTGTCACACAGTGAAAAGGATGGGTTGGGAGGGACGCCTGACCCAGGCAACCCCGCTGTGGCATGGAACGTATCTATGCCCGGTTGCTGCTCTCACCGGATTCAGGGCATGCGACCGCATTGGTATCTCAAATTTAGGTGATAATGCAGGGGCTGGCGCTTAAATCCTTCCAACAGCTACAAACAGATTATAGCCTTCATAGTACACAATTCTATAGATATCTCCAGTTAAGACATGCCTTGACCCCCCTGATTCACTCGCTTGAGAACCTGCCAGAATTCCACCCGCTCGAGGGATGCTTATTAATGGGGGAACTGGGTGCCCACAAAATTCGGCAAATTTATCAGACCCTGGTTACCCATAACCAAACGACACTACATACCGCACGAGCCGCATGGGAAGCGGATGTCCCAGATCTCACTGACGATGACTGGACCGAGGCGTTAGCTAGTCCTGGGGGGGCCACCATTGCCACGCGTTACTGCCTCATTCAATTTAAGTTCCTCCACAGGGCATATAACACGCACTCCCGCCTATGGTGGATGGGTGTCATTTTGTCTCCAACCTGTCTGCGCTGCAGGGAAGCCGAGGGGACATATCTGCACACTGTTTGGAGCTGCGGGGGACTACAGATATTCTGGCACAGGGTCTACTCCTGCCTAGAGCTGGTCCTATCCTGGAAGCTGGCACTAGACCCTAAGCTATTTTTTCTTCACAGTACAGAAGGGATTGGGGGAACCACTATAAGCAGCATTTATTATTTTTGGGTCTCACACTGGTAAAGTGGGACATTGCTCAATCCTGGAAGGGGATGTCCCCGCCGCTAATAGGCAGGTGGAAGAGGGTGATGGACGACTGCATGGCAGCAGAGATAGCCGTATATCGGGCACGAGGCTGCCCGCAAAATCACAGGAAGGTGTGGTCTTGGTGGGTGGCGTACCGTGGGATTGATCTGCCCCCCCGCCACCCCAGAACTTCCCATAGTCAGGTAACATCCTCCAAGCCACAACGCCCACCCACAAGGTGGGATACTCCGGCAGCATACACACAAAGAGCAGGTATCTCTTACAGGGGGGAACACTGTGTAGTCTGAGCCATGTTTTTGGGGTTGTCTGTATGTTCACCGACTGTATGGTTATTTCAGATACTGGGATACTATCTTGTAATGTGTGGTACCCGATATACATGCAACTGGTTTTTGCTGCAATGTACCACAAAAATTCAATAAAGTTTGTTTAAAAAAAAAAAATGCAACAGAAGATAAGACATTATTCCAACTAACCACACTAGCCACACGTACCAACAACTAGAACAATGCCCCACAATTTACAGAACAGTGAAAGGAAAAGGTCATGAGTGTTATTGGCAATATGCAACCCTGTTTCTGCCATTATAATAACTACCACATTATAATGTATTCTGATCACTTCCCTATACTTAGCCCTGGCATTCAGATAACGATAACTGCACAAAAAAATGAATTAAGAAGATTATGCAGAAAATAAATATGTTCCGTGGGTAGCTTTCTACGCAGAAGAAATTTATGTATTAAATAGTTATGTATGCACATATCTACCAACATCTGTTGGTGAGCAAAATGATGAAATAAGAAAATGTGGATGCCTGAAAATGCCATCATCATTGTTTATCAAAAGAGCGGGAAAGTGGATGTTTAGATAACAATGGTGGCATCCATTTTGTATAGGTTGACACTGTGATAATTCAATGATGATGGGAATCATATACAAATATATATATTCATTGCCTGATCTCATGGAACAGTTCTAAAAGATAGTTTGAACTTTGCCTGTCAGTAAGCTGCCAGTAACGCAACATATTGCAAGGCTTGCACAAGAGAGTACATTCCCATGTTACTGCATTCTGCCTGCTTACCTTAGCAACAGGCTCTGTAGGCCTAAATTGTATATTTAGTCACACATAAAGTTAATGTAACTGTTAAACTGTCTAGTTTTAGATACAGGGGACTTGTCACATACACATAGGGCCAGATGTACGACCCTACATTGCATGTGCAAACGGGTTAGCGACCCGTTTGCGCATGCAAAAACAAATAGGGCCATGTACAATTCCTAATTAGCGAGTCGCAATTTATTTGCGACTTGCTAAATAGGAATTGGGACTTGCTATTAGGAAGAGGCATTTCAAGGGCGTCCCTTCCTAATAGCGACTCTATACCCCATGTATAAATGTTTTGTGTCGCAAATGCAGGGGAAAATATTTTTTAGGGGTAGGCAGTGGTCCCAGGGACCACTAACTGCCCTTACAAAACTGAAACGAAAACGTTTCATTTTCTTTTTAAATGCAGCCCGTTTTCCTTTAAGGAAAATTGGCTGCTTTAAAAAAAAAAACTGCTTTATTTAAAAGCAGTCCCAGACATGGAGGCCTGCTGAGCCCAGCAGGCCACCATCCCTAGGAGGGCCAGCCATTCCCAATGGGGTCGCAAATTGCGAGTGCCTCATGAATATTCATGAGGCATGCAATTTGCGACCCCATTGGGAATTGCAAACAGTGTCTCAGACAATGTTGTACGTTGAATTTTGCGACTCGCAAATTGCAACTCGCAATCGAGCCCAATTTGCGAGTCGCAAATTGTCATGTTTGTACATCTGGGCCATAGGGTGGTTTCCAATCTATTCTTGTGTAACAATGTACTGAAAGTTTCTGAGCACAAAATCTTTCTTCACCATCTGCTGGGACATGAGAACCTGGACATGACCTGTTACTTATGCCAAATTATAATGAAATGTTGTGGTTTGCAACTATAAATGCTTGTGTTTTCCTTCTGTTATCCGAGCACTCAGCACCCATCTGAGACTCCAGTGCACGTTAAATAAAATTTCTTTATTTCACTCAGGTGGTTGTGACGGCGTTTGAATTTGGGTCCTAGAGATTTTGCTGTTTCCAACAAGACCTATCCATGGTGCCGATATCTGGGCTTGCTATTTAGGCGGTAGTAGTGCGACATACTTCACAACTGCTGCTTTGTCTCTTCACTTATTGAAAAGAGTAGTGAGAAGTGTCTTCTCTGATTTTTGGCTTGTGCATACAGTTTACTCTCCCCTGGGCCTACCTTGCCGGGACACTGCTGTTGGCCCCCTCTGCTTCATGTACATCAGTTTGTCGACTCTTCACTTATGATAAAGGCAAGACAAATGCTAAACAACAGCACCTTTCCTTCGAGGCTCGGAGCCAAACATGGCAATCAGTGCCATCCAATGATCAATCGCTGGGTGGTGAGGGAGACACGAGGAGTGATTACCCCCAGCTGAGGACATTAAAACTCTCTTGCTGGATATGAGAACGAGCATCAGTGCCATTGATCATAAACTAAATTCACTCACCAGGCGCATGGATGATATGAAAGATCGTATGGATAAGCAGCACACAAGACTGTCTGACGCTGAGCAGCGTATATCTGATGTCGAGGATGTGCACATGCAGCAGGCCAAAACTTTGGAGGAGCTGAAGGTGGAGCTGCGTAAAGTACAACTTAAGAATGAGGACTTGGAAGCAAGGTCCAGGCGAAATACCATACGCATCCTTGGTATCCCTGAATCTTCTGCAATGGGGCGCACAGAAGAGTACATAGAAAAGCTACTCTTAGCCTTATTGACGCCGACTGCTTCTCCCTGTCCTTTGTGATTGAGCAGGATCATTGATCACTGGCCCCTCAACCTGTCCTAGGTGCCTCTCCTAGGCCCATTATTGTTAAATTCTTAACCTACAGGGATAGGGATCAAGTGCTTCACTTGACTCGCGAGGCAAATGAGGTGCGTCATGAGGGTATGCATCTTTATGCAATCTGTCTATGAGGCTCGTAGAAAGTTCCTTTCCAGTTAAAAAGAAACTACAGGTGCGTGGCCTTACTTATGCCATACTATATCCATCTAAATTGTATTTCTACTGGAAGGGAAAGCAAAAGATCTTCACTGAATCCACTGCAGCCTTGGCTTCCTTACAGAAACATCCTCCTTCAAGAGTTCTATATTATGGTGTATGGTACTTGTTACAGTTTGTTTCTCTCTTCTAGATCTGATTGTATTCAATCACTAGGAGTTTGGGTCCTGGTGTGGGTGGTGTGGGTGGGGGGTTTAAGGGTAGTTCGACATAACAGCAAACCCATACTGCATTTTGGGATGAGATTGGCAGTCTCTTTACATTATCCTGAATAGTTCTGTCTTTCTTAAGTTTTATGGTACACACACGCGATTATTGTGATCGCCCCATAAGATTTGTCGCTTGGAAAGTCTGAAGTCTCAATAACCCTTGAAAATGCCAACGGGTTCTTGCTTACCTCAATTGCCATCAGGTGGATATTATTTTTTTGCAGGAGACTCATTTACTGCCTGGAAGGGAGTTGCGGTTACTTGTTGCGTGGGGCCCCTATCAATGCTTTGCCTCCGATTCCTCCTACTCTAGAGGAGTTGCCATCATTATTAGAAAGCAAGTACTCTTTCAGCACCTCACAGCCATTGTTGACCCAGACAGTTGATAACTATTAGTGTAGGGCCTTATTGGTTACACAGATGTCACATTAATGAATACATATGGGCCTAACATTGACAGCCCTGATTTTTTTCAGTCCGTCCTTAAGCATTGCTTCTCAGTCGACCCACATTCAATTATTTGGGGTGGAGACCACAATCTTGTTCTGGATATTGAATTAGATTGCTCAGATCGCCACAAGTGATGCGTCACCAAGGCTCATATAGCCTTTCTCACTGCTATGTTGCAGTTTGACATGATTGACCTTTGGTGATCACTACATGGCGTGACTCGAGAATACACATTCCACTCCTCTGTTCATGACACCTCTTCACGGCTTGACTTTTGGGTGGGATCGCAAGATGTTGTGGGTTGGACGAAGAGCATTCAGCATCTACCCAGAACCTAGTCCTATTACAAATAGCCCTGCCAAATAGATGGACAAACAGGCCACTATGGTGCCTCCAACCCAAAAATTTACTAGATCCGGGATTTAAGGAAGAGATTCAAGCTGCCATTGAAGATTACATCACACTAATTAAGGGCTCAGTAAACTCGGCTGCCACCTTTTGGGAGGGCCTGAAGGTTGTCATTCGGGGGAATGTATGGCTAATAGGCATGGCATCCTTAAATCCGTAAGATGTAGATTTGCTAAGTTAGAACACGACCTTCGCACCCTGGAGCTCTGCTGTAAAGAAACTAAGAATAATAGCCCATTAGATCCCATGCGCTCACTCCTACTTGAGTTTCAAGAAGAGGCTGATAGGGAGGTGAAGTGTCTGGGCAAACACTCCCATGCTAGGAGGTACGGGTAAGGTGACAGACCGGGGCAGTCTCTTGCTATGTTGCTCAAACCCAAATGGGCAGCTAATCATGTTTATACCCTGGACACATCTGATGGGCAATTGGTGTTTGATCCGGAGGATATATTGCAGGACTTTGTTACCTCCTACCAGCATTTGTACACATCACAATAGCTGGCGGATCCTGTAGACATGTCAGCTTATTTAAATAGACTAACCTTGACGTGGAGCTTCTCTGTCAACCCCTAACCGAAGCAGAGATCAAATACGTTCTTAAACAACTGAACAACGGGAAAGTGCCAGGAAGTGACGGCCTCTCTGTCGAATTCTATAAGACATATGCTGAGGAGCTGATACCCATACTGTTTATGAAGAGGCGTTTCAGACAAGTCGGCTGCCTTTGACAATGTGGAAGACCATTATAATCACACTCCTTAAGCCAGATAAGCCTCCGCCTAAATGCGAGTTGTATTATCCCCTCTCCCTTATCATTGTCGATGGCAAAATTCTTGCCAAGCAATTGGCACTAAGGCTACTCCCATTGATGCTGAGAATGATTCGTCCTGACCAGTCTAGCTTTGTTCCTGGCCGGTCCACGGCGGATAACCTTGGCTCACTTTTGGCCCTTACACACCAGCTAAACCCGGATATACCAACTGCTGCTGCATTTTTGGATGCCTCCAAGGCATTTGATACTGTTGAATGGCGTTTTCTACTCATGGTACTGTCCAGACTGGGACTGGGTGGGGCATTTGTAAAATGGGTTTAGATTATGTATACTTCTCCCTCAGCTACTTTGTGCCTAAATGATGGGCTATCTGAGCTGTTTATGATTGGTCGAGGTACGCGGCAGAGATGCCCCTGTTTCCCCTTCTTTTTGCCTTAACTGTTGAACCCATGGCATGAGCTCTGCGTGAGTTTTATTGTCGATGGGTGGTGAATATGGGATTCCATTATACACTATTATCCATGTATGCTGAGGATGCCATGCTGGCGGTTATAAATTCCACCATTGATTTGACTCCTATTATTGAGGAAATAGTGGAATTTGGCCGCTGGTCTGGCATTCAGATTAATTGGGCTAAATCTAGCATGGCCCCTCTAACAAAAGCTATTATTAGACCAGACATACCAGACCCGTTGCTATGGCAGACTGCGCCCATTAGATGTCTGGGTATTTTCTACCATACAGATATCCCCACTGTGATCCGGGAAAATTATGGACGCTATGTGGAAACCCTGCAGTCCCAGGTCAACCGATGGATCCCCCTGCCACTTACTCTGTGCGGGTAGAGTGGCTCTGATGAAAATTATCTTGCCTAAGCTGCTTTATCTGTTTCAAAATATTCCCATTCCTTTAAACAAGGTATTTTTTGCTCAACTACATTCCCTTATGATCAAGCTGGCATGGGCGGGCCAACAGCCACGGATAGGGGGCACACATTACAGCTCCCGTATAATAGGGGGGGATTTGCGTCCCCACACTTTGAGGTGTATTATCTGGTGACACAGGTGCATTGCATCCACCACTGGTTTCACAAAAGCAGGCAGCCCCCCCCATGTTTTTATCGAGCAAGGCCTAAGTTCCTTCACTCCTCTACCTGCTACCCCGTATGTGCCGTTCCCGAGAACAGCTCGGGAAATTCACACCGTCCGTTGTACTGTTTGGGCCTGGAACAGGTTGGCCTCTTTATGTAATGTTTCAGTACCATACTCACCACAAATACCCCACAACACTAACATATGCTTCAGTTCGACTGTACTCGGGAACTGCTGCTATCTCTTGAAAGGAAAAGTCTTAAAACATTAGACGATTTATTCACAGCACATAAGTTTCAAACGTACCGAGAATACTTAAGTCAATCCTCTGCCACCTTGCTGGATGTTCTTACCTACGGTAAACTTTCTCATGAAGTTCGCCGCCTCTTTACTGTGTTCTTAGAGGAGCCACCATTGTGGCCAGTTTTGGCAATATTGCTTTCTAACCCACTCCCATTTAAACTTATCACATGATTATATGCTGCGATGATGGATTGCATGCTTACAGAGGCCCCCAGGGCTCGCACGGCATGGGAGGGTGATTTGGGACATTGCATTTCAGATGACCAATGGCAATTCTGCTGTCAACAAATGAAGTAGGTATCTCCTAACTCCCGATATCGGCTAATTCATTATACATTTTTATTAAAAGCATACCTTTTGCCTGTAGATCTTGCTCGCTATTATAACAATGATGATACTAAGGGTAAGAGATGTGGTGCCTTAGGGTGGATTTCCTCCACTTGGCATGGTCCTGCAAGGCGGTGGCCACGTTTTGGAATCAGAATATTGCAGCGCTATTAGACATGACAAACAACTCTTTCCAACAAGTTCCTATGATGGGTCTGTTGGGTTATGTCAAGGAGGTACCTAAAAAGTTTCGTAAATTTACTACCACGGGTTTGCTATTGGGTAAGCGTAGAGTGTCCATGATGTGGGATGGCAGGTATGCTCTGAAATTTCAGGATTGGTTCACAGATATGTCGTTGTGTTAGGACTGGTCAGGGACATATGCTGCAACCTTACTGCCGGCTGCTCATCCCCGTGGCTTCTGGGACCCTCTAAGTTCCTATTTGTTGAAGTTAAATCGATTAACGACTATACCACTCCTGCACTGTTACTGTATTAATGGTTACTACAAGATATATCTGACTGCTTAATCTGTTTAAACATATTTGACTGTATATGGTCGCCATATGATGTGTTAGGATATTCGGGCATTGTGGAAACCTCTGCTGTATCTGTATTACACTTCTATAATTTTATGGTGATCTGTATGTACTCTACGACTATTCTTGCCATATTACCATTTTCAATTATCATGCTATGTATCATCTGGCCGAACCGATTACTGTACTAGTAATGTGTTCTAAAATTTACGAATAAATAAAAAAATAGTTTAAAAAAGAAGCACGAGCGCGGTGGTGGCAGCATATGGTGCGGTGATCAGTAGGAGTGAAAATGTCCTCTTTAACCTGTGTCACTGGAGTAAGGTCTACAGGCTCACTCATTCAAAGTTCTGCCGCTGTGTGCTTAACTCACCCCTTGGCCTACATCGGGTTAATGTTTAGTGCTACGCAGCGCAGGAGTGGTGTATCTGCATTGGGTGTATGTGTGCCTGGGAAGGGTGCAATACAAGGATAATGCAGTACTGTGCAGTGTGTACATCTTTAATGCAGGTACTGGATGTATGTGTGCCTGAGTGTGGTACAATACTGGATGTATGTGTGTCCCTGTGAGTGGTACAATACTCTAAGTATGTAGTGCTCTGCAGTGTGTGCATGTTGAATGCATGTACCAGATGTATGTGTGCCTATGAGTGGTACAATATATGAAGAGTATAGCGATGTGCAGTGCATGCATTTAAATGTATGTACTGGGTGCATATGAGCCTGTGACTGGTACAGTTATGAAGGATACAGTGCTGCAGTACGTGTATGTTAAATGCATGTGCTGGGTGTATGTGTGCATGCGAATGGTACAATACATAGCAGACTCTGGGTTCCATTTTGGGAGACCCAGATCTGCATGGTGAAACATGGAGAGGAGGTAGAGGAATCGCTTCAGACTGATTTGTGTATTGCTCCATTCCTGTAAGTTGGGTGGAACACACTGGAGAGGGGGGAGCCAGGCTTCCCCAGTACAATTCAAAGGGTGCTCTTTGATTCAGAGAGAGGTAACAAGGAAGGGGCCTGGCCACATCTCAGGAAGGGAAGCATTAAGAGTAGGGCTGAGGTCCTGGGCTAACCTTTTCATACACATTACACTGTGGCTGACTTTCAGGTAGGAACTATAGTCACTTCCAGGGCCTATGTTGTGGGGCTATCAGATTTGAAGTCGTTCCTGCTGTGGCGGACTGCTTTTAAGAGGAAGAGAGGGCAGAGGAGTGGGCACTTCAAAAGGAAGCAGACCCCCAACA
Organism: Calotriton arnoldi; assembly: GCA_963921515.1. Lineage (NCBI taxonomy): Eukaryota > Metazoa > Chordata > Amphibia > Caudata > Salamandridae > Calotriton > Calotriton arnoldi. Next base: position 1,600,303 of record CAWUFW010002304.1, read on the forward strand.
TAAACTTCAAAGACTCCGGGCCTGATTCACAAAGGTAAACTTACACTTTTATGTAAGTTTACAATTTCTTGCAATTCACAAAGCAATTTTACAAGTAGTATCTTTATGACTGCCTATCTTTTTAAATGCAGAGTCCTCGCCACATTTGCGGAAACTCCACAGTCAACTCATAAAATTCCTTTGTAAATTGCAAAAATTTGAAAACTTACTCAAAAGTGTAGGTTTACCTTTGTGCCATGGGCTGTGTGAGGAGGAGAAGCTCTGCAAGACTTGTGTCTGTGACCAGGACTGGGAGCTAAGTCCTGCTAGTCTCTCTGCTAGTCTCTCTGCTAGTCTCTCTGCTGAGTAAGGGGACATCACATAGGGAGTTGTGAGGGACTGACTACCCCATGGGCCGGGACGGGCCACCGTGAGAAAATTGCCATGCTGTGAGGGCCGCAGCCCTTGTGTGGAGGTTAACCGCGACCCCGCATGACAGGAAGTGCTACTGTTGAGGACTTTGCTTTGCCTCTCAGCCCTGCTGGGTCGTGTATTATGAGGCTATGGTGACCCCATATGCCAGAGGGGGTCATCGGGACCAGTAATATATATGAACTTGTTGGATTTGTCTTCAGAGAAGTGAGGACGCGGTAGGGACCCCTGCATATCTACACTGGAATGAAGGATTTGCACCATGATCTTCGTAACACCCCCCTCCACACCGTGGGACGGACTACAGACTTAACCTGCAAGGAGGAGCCACAAACAACCTAAGGTCGCTGTGGGTGTTGGCGCAACCGCATGTGAGAAACTCTACGACTGCTGAGTGCAGCCCGTTTGAACCACGTGCAGCAAACTCACCTGAATCAGGTGCAGCCGTGCCAGCACACATGGAAGAGGCATGCTCAGGAACTGCGATCGCTTCTATCCTGCAAGTGTGGGTAGGACTGATTTCAGGCCAGTCGGCTCCAGGGGACCTTGCCTGCTAGATAGTGCTGCAGTGCTGCAACACTGTTGACTTTAATATAGAGTCAGAGTGGACTCTTGAGATTCGGACTACTAACAGGGCTTACCCTGGATGTTGTCTATAGTGAATGGGTACAATCGCTAGGAGGGAGCGGGACACAGGGAACTGCCTATGAAACGCTAGAGCCCTGACCTCAGAGGGACTGTGTAGGAACCATGTGGGGATGGCCAGAGAAGGGAATGGGCGGGGGTGGGGAGGGGACAAGCATTGCATGAGAGAGAGCAGCATACGTGTTGGGGGAAGCACACATGGAGAGAAAAACTGAGAGTGTGGGGTGCAGGGGAGAGAAGAAAACAGAACACATACTGGAGAGAGAGCTGGAAAACACATGTAGTCTCAGTGACTGCTTAACCAACAAGCATTGGCATAGCCAATAGGTCTCGCCTTTGGGGCCTTATAAGTGTTTAGCCAGAGCTATTGACTTGGCCAATGTCTTCAAGCTGTGCTGTAGAGAAGTGTGGCTGCTGTGCGTTATAATAAAAAAGTGTCAGAAGCATTTTTGTTACTTTATATATGACCAAGAAGGCATTATGTAAAACTGAACGACCATATTAAAAAAAGTATTTACAATAAAAAATGTCCTCAGTTTTCTTTTGTTCTTGCAATGCTGGCAACTTGTTTCTGCCTATTGCAATGGTTGTTTGTTAAAGCTTTTTTTTTGAGGGGGCATAAACAATCGGAGGGTGAAGGTTGGGAACTAGTACCTGTATTATAACACTAGCAGCGGCCAGACGCTAGGGAGAATCAACAGATGCCAGATTCCGAGAGCAGGCTGAGGTGGTGCTGAGTGATGCTGAGGTGGTAGTGGTGGTGGTGGTGACTGTTGCGGAGACGATGCTGAGGTGATGCTGAATGATACTCAGGTGTTGCTGAGTGATACTGCTGTGGTGCTGAGTGATGCTGTGGTGGTGCTGAGTGATATTGTCTTGGCGCTGAGTGATGCTGTGGTGGTGCTGAGTGATATTGTCTTGGCGCTGAGTGATGCTGTGGCGGCACTGAGTGATTCTGTGGCGGCGCTGAGTGATGCTGTGGCGGCGCTGAGTGATGCTGTGGCGGTGCTGAGTGATGCTGTGGTGGCCCTGAGTGATGCTGTGGTGGCCCTGAGCGATGCAGTGGCGGTGCTGAGCGATGCAGTGGCGGTGCTGAGCGATGCAGTGGCGGTGCTGAGCGATGCAGTGGCGGCGCTGAGCGATGCTGTGGTGGCGCTGAGCGATGCTGTGGTGGCGCTGAGCGATGCTGTGGTGGCGCTGAGCGATGCTGTTGTGGCACTAAGTGATGCTGTGGTTGTGCTGAGTAATGCTGTGGTTGTGCTGAGTGATGCTGTGGTTGCACTGAGTGATGCTGTGATGGCGTTGAGTGATGCTGTGATGGCGTTGAGAGATGTTGTGTTGGTGCAGAGTGATGCTGTGCTGGCTCTGATTGATGCTGTGCTGGCTCTGATTGATGCTGTGGTTACGCTGAGTGATGCTGTGGTTGCGCTGAGTGATGCTGTGGTGTTGCCGAGTGAGAGATAGAGTGAAGATATAATGCCCAATTAGAGAGGGTGGTGAGAGAGAAAGAGAGAGAAAGGGTGTACATAGAATAAAGAGTGGAGCGGGATAGAGAGAGAGAAAGAAGGGGAGAGAGAGTGAATGAAGGAGTTTGAAACAGATAAAGGGGTGAGAGAGAATGAAAGGCTAAAAAAGATAGAGAGGGGAGAGTTAATTAAGTAGAGAGAGAATTAGAGAGGGGAGAGAGTGTCTTGTGGATTGTTACCTGCCTTGTTATGTTGGCCTAGGCCTGGCTGCCATGCTGCTTTTCTTTGCGCACGTTACACTGAGCCGGGCCTTCCTCGCCCTTTGCTCGTGCCAAGTTCTTTTGCACTGTCTGCATCTTCTGTTGTTCACCTTTTTGGGCTCAGTCTGCACAAACATGTACAAGGTCGCATAACAATGTATTTTGGTTTTTCCTGATATGGCCAGTCTCGCGCACCCAGACATAACATTATGTGCAATTGCCATGAAGAATTTGATATGCTTTTAATGCTGTGGTTTACTAGCGTTTAAGACACTTGGAGAAATCCCTTTCAGAGAGAAGAGCTATGATGTCCTGCTGATGTAATTCTGCATCTAGAGACTGAGGTATGGGGGTTCGCTAGTCAAAGCCCAGAGGTCTTCTATTATTATAATAAACTATCTTATTGCAAGGGGAGGGTGGTAATGTTATTTATACGTTTATCCACTGAGCTCTGAGATGCTTTCCCCGTTTGTATTCTATGGAATTGTAACCATGCTGCTTATATTAGTCATATGCATTATACTATTAGTACTGACACGTGTACTGTACATTAGAGCACGTAAGTTGGAATAAACATTTTAACCTATCCAGTGTCTCTTCCTACGCACCTTGTGGACAAGTACGAGTGAGTGACGAAAGAGTGTTCTTGCTTCTGTGAGTCCTGAGATAATGATACCGTGTTCTGGGTTGTCCAAACATTAGTACTTGGGTGCTAATGGGATGCTAAGCTAGTTGGGTTGGGGTTTTTGGGTGCTACGGTATATGGTGGCAAACCACTGTATTCCGGGGTCCCATTTTCCTGTGCATAGCTCTGTGTATGTGCAGAAACCTTATGACATGGCGCCCAACGTGGGGCTGCTTATATGCGAGACGCTTGAGTAGTGCTTGTGCTTGTCCACAAACCCCTCGCGTACGCTTCCGGAGGCGTATGTGACGGTGATACCTCCTATATTGAATGTTTTATAGGTTCTTTCAAGCTTGATATTATTAAAAACGGTTAGTTAACAGACCCATTTTTGTGCTCCCTGTTAGGTTGTCGAATATAATTGTTTAGTCATGGCTGGTGTGGCGATAGCTGCACATAGTCGAGGAGCACTCCGAGACCACTTAGCTGTGTATGGAGTGCCCGATACTGGGGTCGAGTTGGTCTTTGTGGTTCAAGCCGATCCGGCTTATCACTTTGAAGTGTTTTACACTTGGATCACTTTTGAAGCGGTGGATGCGGGTGATAAGCTGTTTCATGAATATAAACCCACCGCTATACCTGCTGACTATCGACCCTATACTGCTCTTGAAGTGCCTCTCACGGCTTGGCAGCACCGTGTTTGGTTTAATGGCGCCCTACCACAACCAACTACCGCAGTTCGTTTAGGCCCCTTGTCAATTCAGGGGGCCACTTGGCCTGTATTGGCCGGGTATACCCCGCATCCAAATTATCTGGCATTACCGCTTGCGGAACTGCGCACTATGCATACCGAATTGGTACGAGTGCATCGAGCCCTAGTGACATACGTTACAGGTAGCCTCCATGGAGCTGCTCCTGTAGTCGCAGGCCAACCAGCTATTGCAGCTGGAGTGACTATAAGTCCTGTCATGGTAAATTCTGTGATGGGCAAACGTCCACAAAATAAGGACGACTATCCTTATTGGCTTGCCGAAAAGTTCGATCAGATAGAAGCGGTGTTTCCACATACGTCCCCAGTGGATAAACATCGCATCCTTACGATAAGTTTGCCAAAAGACATAATCCCGATTTGACATCATGTGAAAACTGGGGTAAGGTATTCGCAGCAGTTTATTCAAAATGTTTTGGAACTCCTTCCATGACGGTTCTACCCTCTGTAATTAAAAAAGTACAGGATGAACATGGCCCTGAAGCGGCTGTGGAATTAGGGATGAGACTAGTGGGAGTGTTTGATGTAGTAGCTGAGCTGATCCTTGGAAATGTCAAGGGCGATGCTATGAACTTTCAAGTAGCGAATGCTTTGGCTTTGGTCCCAGAGTTGGACAGGCCTCGCGAATTACCGAAAATAATAGCCCGGGCTTATAAAACAATTGGAAGAAATAGCCTAGGCAACAAGCCTTTTGTAAAAATGCAAACTCAATCGCAATCACAAGTTATACAAACAAAAAGTGCATCTGAGAAAGATGATAAACCAGTCTTCACTAAAAGAGTTGGAGACAGAAAAAACAGGGTAAGCAACAAAAGAAGCCGGGGTCGAGAGGCGCTTCCCCAGTTTCGGTTTCTTCTGAACGTACTTATGATTTACGTGATAGGTCAAGGATTAAATCACCAGAAAGGTTTCAGAGCTCTGATACGCGTTCTCCTCGTTCTTCACAGGCCCAGACGTCGTCACAGGCTGGTGGAGGAGGACGGCAAGATAGAGGAAGGGGCCGAGAGGCTCCCCAGGAGCGAGACCAACCTCGACAACAAGTCAGAGGTAAAGCAGAAGACTTTCATCTTCCTCGACCGCAATTTCAGAAGAAAAAGGTTGCCGCTGTTACAGCGAAATATGCCTCAGACCGTGAGAACGAGACTCCAGAATTGGACGTGGGCAGTGACCCTCCTAGACAGCGCCGCGGAAGTTACCATAGTGCGGGAGGCGCTACGTCCTCATATGGAGGCGACAGCAACTGAAACATTCGTTACTGTAGAGACAGCTGACACGAGAGTGGCACCCCCTGACAGACTATATAATATAGTTATACAAATCGAAGGTGACATACCGCGTGAAATAAAAGGGATTTTTGGGGAAAATCTAACCTCTTCATATGACATTTTGTTAGCAGAGGTGGATTGGCCACCCCCATTCGTTTTAGCTGCACATAAAGGAGAGGAGGTAATCCTTCCAAGCTTTTCAAAGCATGTCCCAAAAGACAAAGCTGAAGCACTTGCAGCTGAGTGGGCTGTGTACCTGGCACCAGCGTTATACCGCAACCATGTGGGATGGGATGAAGAGTCACCTCCCCATGCAATACCTTTGCGGTCACTACCGCAGCCACAACCCCAATATCCCATCAAACGGCAGGCAAAAGGCCCCGTCTCCGAAATTCTGACACAGTTGGAATATCAGGGAGTAATTGAACCATGCGTATCACCTATGAACAATCCCCTTTTCGTGGTTTCTAAACCCGATGGATCGTACCGCTTAGTTTTGGATTACCGGCATTTAAATACTCATTGTCGGAACTTTGCGGTGCAAAATACACACAGTTCTGCGCTTGTAGACAGTCTTGTTCGTAAAAAATACAAAACGACACTTGACCTTTCAAACGGTTTCTACACGCACAACCTAGCCCCGGAGAGTGGTCAATGGACCGCATTTACATCCGGTGGTAAATTATTCCAGTTCCGGCGATTACCCATGGGCTATAAAAATAGTCCGGGTATATTCGCCGCCCGTGTTGTTTCTTTGTTAAATGACATTGATCAAGACGCATGTTCGTATGTTGATGACATCTATCTGACAGACGACGAGTTATATCAGCATCTGTCCCGTGTGGACCGCATTATTCTTGAATTTGCGGAGCAGGGTTACAAATTTAACTTTGCTAAGTCACACATTGCTGAATTTACCGTTCTGTTCTTGGGCTATGAGCTCAATAACGAAGGTAAGGGCTTAGCCCCCATTTCTTGGAAAAATGTGCACATTTGTGCCCCCAAATACTCTGAAGAAGCTTCAGTCTTTGCTGGGTTTCCTGAACTTCGGGCGTACTTACATTCCCGAATATGCCCAGCGTATCAAGCCTTTGTATGCTTTGATACAACCTACTTATTCAAGGTCTTGCTGGCTGCCTGAGCATACCTCAATTCTGCAGTCTTTGCAGACAGACCTTTTAGAGTCTAAATATCTTTTGACTCGTGATAACCACACCAACCTGGTGATTAGAATAATTCCGGGGGCGGTGGGATTCACCTATTTAACCTTTAATGAAGGTGATACAGTACCTATCGCATACAAGTCACATCTGTACACTTCCGCTGAATTGCGCTTTACATCTGTTGAAAAAGTACTGACTGCAGTGCAAATGGCGATTCTAAAAGAACGCGCACTGGCACAGGGTAAGCGGATTCTGGTGGTAACACCCTGTCCTGCCCTGGAGGCAGTAACAAAGGCAAGTGTACCGAACTCAAAAGCAATGCATCCCCGTTGGATACAATGGGCTACATCTTTGACGTCTTCGGACGTCACTTTTGTTTTTGATTCTTCTCTTCAGACTCAGGAGTTTTTGCAGTATGAATTCGTTCATCCTCCTCCTTTGTTTTTACTACCGCTTGAGGATTACAAATGTGTGATCTACACAGATGGTTCGGCGCAACCGGCCACTGGGTCCAAGCACGCTTATTCAGCTGCATGTGCTATTGTTGCGGGATCCTTTGTGGATGGCAAGTTCAAATCCACTGTAGTGCACACACGCACACTTGGAGATAGTACCGCACAATTGGCCGAGCTGCATGCATTGCTACTTGCACTTGAGTTCGCTTCTCAGGATGAGACCACTCTTATTGTATGTGATTCTTTTACTGTGTACAATCTTACAATGACAATCTGTTTTTCTGGTCGAAAAACGACTACAAGGACGCAAAAGGGAGCACAATTAAGCATAAAATGCTTTGGGTTCGAGTGGCAGAATTGCAACAACGTCTGCCCCTCACACAGGTGGTTCACACCTTAGGCCATCAGCGGGTGGGCGCACACGCTATTGGTAACGATCTGGCAGATGAGGCTGCCCGTTCAGCAGTAGTCACGTGTTCAGTAGCAGCGGTTACTAGGTCCATGTCTAAAATAGACCCTGTTATTCTAGCAGCTATTGCTGCAACCAAGGAAGGTGATAATTACCCTACAGGTTTCCCTTCCAAGTATTCTTACAAATTAAGTCCCGATCAGGTTCCTTATGTAACTATACCTGACGTTGGAGATCGGCTGATCCCCAACGCGGACCGCAGGAGTGCCTTGATATCAGCTGCACACGAAGGCATGGCTTCGGCACATGCAGGTGTGTCAGCTACGGTTTCCATCTTGCAGCAGCGTTATTGGTGGCGTGGGTTATATAAAGACACCCGTGCTTTTGTGCTTTCTTGCGACGTTTGTCAACAGATTAAGCCATCCACGGTAACACGTCCACCACAAACACCGCTCTGCATTGCTAACAGACCCTTTGGGTGTGTTTACTTGGATCACTGCGGTCCATTCTCATCAGACACTGCTTATAAATACATTTTAGTGGCAGTGGACTCGTGCACACGGTTTCTCTGGGTCTGGCCACAACGGAGTGCTGACGCCCGAAATGTAATCAGGGATTTGCGTGTCTTTGTGGGAATTTTCGCATGCGGCACCTTCCATTCGGACCAAGGTCCAGCGTTTGCCTCTAGGGCTTACAAGGATGCAATGGCTTCGCTTAGGGTGCGGGTGAAATTTTCGTCTCCGTATAGGCCTGAGGGCAACTCTATCGTTGAACGAATGAACCGTGACTTAAAGCAATCCTTAACAGCTAGGGTTATAGGTACTGGCAGGAACTGGCTGGCCCATTTGTATACCGTTCAGCGTGCACTTAATAATCTCCCTAGAAGACCTCTGGGTGGGCGGACCCCATACGAAATGCTCTTTGGCATAAGAATGTTTGTGCCTGACCTTGAGGGTCCAGACATCGCGGCGCAATCCGCCAAGTTTGATGTAGATAACCATTCTGCTATGTTACAGGACTTACAAGAAGCCCGAGACAAACTTGCAACTACACATTTGCCTTCAGCCACAGATCCTGCGTTGCAGATTCCGGTAGCCGGCTGGCTTCCGAAACTTGGAGAACTGGTTCGAGAGAAGGTTGAAAACAAAAAGAATTTGGCCCCTCTTTTCGTGCACCGGTTCCAGTTCTTGGCCTGAAGGGAACACGTACAGTCATTTTACCACCGCTTCCTGGTCGCAAAGAGAACAGATACATCTCAATTGAAAATGTCAAGCTACAGCGCCTGGCCGATCCTGAATAGTGTCACACCAGCGGTCTCTTGTCCTGCCATTTATCGGACATATGTTCATAGTCCATCTGCACGAACGATCGCTGATGCTGTAATTGAGATGGTTGATTTGCCTGAAACTACGATTGATCCCCAACTTTCCACCAATATCAACGAGGACGAGTATACTTATCCTGCATCAGAATCGGTGGCACATCAACCAACAACGCCACTAAGCCCGACTCGTTATTCCTTTGATTCGGATTCCACATCTTCAAAAGTTCCATCCAAGTTCAGTATTTTTATATCCTGGTTTAGAGACAATTTTTTGATTCCCCCTGGACATACATCTGGTTGGTACTTTTCTTGATATTTTTGTTCATGTCCATTGGCTTTGTCACAGTGTTTTTCTACTAATCAATGGTCACTATTTACCTGAACGCTCTGCTGTAGACTATGTTTCTGGAACTTTGGCTCCTCATTCCTCGTCTCACATCATGAAGCGTGACCACACATTTGTGAACATTTCAGCTTTCCCCGTTGCTGATGGCATCGTATGGGATGCAGTGAATTATCAAATCCATGGTCCGACGGAAATTATTAATGTACCTAATGTCCTTCGTGTTTCAATGGGTGATGTAGTACAAAATAATATTCATTCTGATGATTGGGATGTGCATGCCGTTGAAGCATTGTTTGCCGATTTAAAATATTATGCATCTTTTAATGCTGAAGATTTATATATGAATTCTGCTAATTATGCCGATTTGTATTGTTACCAACATTGGGGTAATCATTTTCTCCATAAGCCCAGTGCCCTGCGTAGTTCTGTTAACTTTACCCAATGGGAACATTGTCCAAACCCCTTGCCAGGTAGCTCTCAAACTCTTCGAAATAAGTTTAATTATTTTACTGATTTTAATCGGTCGAACCCTGCATCCTATTATTTTAGACTTAATAACACATCAACTCAGAAAATTATGTTGACACACACCAAATTGCTATATTCAGGTTCCTTTCTGAGTGCCCTAGCTGTGGGTGGTTATGAGTACTGGGATAATACAGTGGATTTAAAATCTATTTGGGGCTCCAAGCCATGGCAGGTACAGGGAACCGAGGCGTTGCATCGTGCGTGCCTCATCCCTACCCAAATTATGTTCCTAAATGCTTCCATCTATCAGACTACATGTTGGGGCTTAGCAACCACTAAACAATTGAATACGCCATCAATACCATCCTTGTCGAGTTTTCCAAATGAAAGCTCACGATTCAATATGTCCCTCGTGTCCCTGCAGGCAATGTTACAAAATAATTCGTTTAATGTGTCTGAGCTGGTTCAGTCACCCTGGTTAATATGGCCTATATCATCTAATGCATGTCAAATGCGTTTTCATGATACTGGTGCTAGCTACACACAGAATAGGCCTGATCCGAGGTTTACTGATGCCCGTACTGTCACTACATACTCTGTTGGTAAATTATGCAAACAATGGCTGCAACATTCGTCCCTTGATTCTGTTAAACAACATTTGTCCCTCCTTACAGGCAATATTGATCTGTCCGACTTTGTTTTGGGACCTCGTGGTCCCCGACCTAAGAGATTCATTTATGAAACGTATAATGAACTCTGGAAGCTATCACAAATGGAAGCTGCTTCCCGTCTTCGGGAAATAGATCAAGCAAATATGGAAAAGGTGCTTGCTGTTGTTGACAATAGTATTAATACCCTGTCTTCTCGCATTTACACTTTAGAGAATATTGTGTCCTCTGTTGTTGATATTGTACAAGATGATGTTTCTGTGTTATATCATGGTCAGAATCAATTGCGCTCAGTTATGCAGTTTGCATGGACTTTACAGATGCTTAAGTTAGGTAAAGTGCCTTGGCATTTCTTGAACACCTCTGCCTTATTTCTACCTTTTAACTTAACTGATAAACAGCAATTTATGTCCATGAAGGATGCAACTTACAATCTATTACATATCGAAAAGGTGGATCCATTGCCGTTCTCTGTTGCAGAACTCGATTCTGCTGTATGGCTAGTCCATGGGGTTATAGCTTTACCATTTTCCTTGTTTGAATTTGACTCGTGCATGAAACATTATCCTGTGGGCCGTTACCGGCCATTGGGCAGTGCTTTCCTGCATGAACTCTGGTCCTTGCCTTTCATGTATAAATGCCTTCGGGACGGCAAGGAAGTCTTTCTCACGGGGAGTACTGCGACTCGACTATAGGTCATTCGCTTATTTGTAAACACATTAAATTGCATGGCTCATGCAGCGTTTCCTCTCCTAATCTTGCTTGTGTGCTGAAAGGTATTCCTGCTCCTGTTATTTCACCTACTTTCACTCTCCTTTCCAATGGTAGTTATTTACTTTTAAATAACGAAAACTGTTGTGGCCTGCAGGCTGGCATTCCTTACATTGTAACAGTTTCGCACAGGGTTGTCTGCTGCAAAAATGTGCTTTTTCCTCCCCCTCATGGCAAGGTTGATATCTCTATTTGGCCTTCCATCCCTACCATGGAAGCAGATTTCAATAGACTGAGCAGAATAAAGGCACTATTATTAAACGAGGAAGTTATGCTCACGTCCGCCCGGGAGACATTCATTCTCCAGGTGGCGAGTACCCACAGTGAAATACAGGCCCTTTTAAACACTAATCTCCCCCAACATTTTGGGGAGTTAATACATCGTATTTTTAACGCATCTAACACTGAAGGCCTAGTACACTTTTTTAAGGTCGTTGGGTCGGGCTTGGTGTCCTCCTTCCAAACTATTTTTGGTGTCATCCCGGCTTTCATACATTCTATATTTTCCAGTGTCTTTGGCGGTTTCCCATTGATCCTCGCTTTAGCGGCTGGTGTCTTGCTCTTAATTTGCTTTCTGCGCAATGGCTGCTCCCGATGGGACCTGCTCGATCCAGAACGCCTCCAGCTGCTCCGTGAGCGCCTTTTGGCCGGTTTTGGTGTCTTGCCATTGGCGACACTGAGTGTGTCATATACTCTTTCATTTCGCTTTGCGTATTTCACTTGCGTGCAACCTGTGATGACTTGTGTCCGCTGTCCTTTCACCTGGACTCTGGATTATTGCCTCTCCAATTCGTCATTGTCTGTTCCGGATTTTGTTCAGTTGATGGGTCCCTTAGAGGCCCATGAGCAGGACTGTTCCGTCGCTGGCTGTATGGCGCGTGCGGCTGCACTGGGGATTTTGGCGCAATGGGATATCTGGGCGGCTGCCCAGGATCTCCTACAACGAAGCTGTTTCAATTATCACGCAAGCTGTCCCGCATTGCTTCTGGATGCTCCCTTTGCTGAGGAGCATTCCTGCTCTTTTGAACTCATGGATTGGATGGCATCTATGTTTTTGACGATTCCAATGATGAACTCTTGGAGGGTATGGCTTTTTTCTGCACTTTCACTTTCATGGATTGACTCTGCCCTTCGCCGTTTGGGCGCTCCCTGTGCTCCGACGGCTATTTCTCTCCTCTGATGGGCCTCTGTCCTGGCCGCCGGACTGTCCAGGGGAGGGTGTCTTGTGGATTGTTACCTGCCTTGTTATGTTGGCCTAGGCCTGGCTGCCATGCTGCTTTTCTTTGCGCACGTTACACTGAGCCGGGCCTTCCTCGCCCTTTGCTCGTGCCAAGTTCTTTTGCACTGTCTGCATCTTCTGTTGTTCACCTTTTTGGGCTCAGTCTGCACAAACATGTACAAGGTCGCATAACAATGTATTTTGGTTTTTCCTGATATGGCCAGTCTCGCGCACCCAGACATAACATTATGTGCAATTGCCATGAAGAATTTGATATGCTTTTAATGCTGTGGTTTACTAGCGTTTAAGACACTTGGAGAAATCCCTTTCAGAGAGAAGAGCTATGATGTCCTGCTGATGTAATTCTGCATCTAGAGACTGAGGTATGGGGGTTCGCTAGTCAAAGCCCAGAGGTCTTCTATTATTATAATAAACTATCTTATTGCAAGGGGAGGGTGGTAATGTTATTTATACGTTTATCCACTGAGCTCTGAGATGCTTTCCCGTTTGTATTCTATGGAATTGTAACCATGCTGCTTATATTAGTCATATGCATTATACTATTAGTACTGACACGTGTACTGTACATTAGAGCACGTAAGTTGGAATAAACATTTTAACCTATCCAGTGTCTCTTCCTACGCACCTTGTGGACAAGTACGAGTGAGTGACGAAAGAGTGTTCTTGCTTCTGTGAGTCCTGAGATAATGATACCGTGTTCTGGGTTGTCCAAACATTAGTACTTGGGTGCTAATGGGATGCTAAGCTAGTTGGGTTGGGGTTTTTGGGTGCTACGGTATATGGTGGCAAACCACTGTATTCCGGGGTCCCATTTTCCTGTGCATAGCTCTGTGTATGTGCAGAAACCTTATGACAAGAGAGAGAAGGAGAGAGACAATAAGAGTGGGGGGTGTGGAGTTTAAATAGAGTGAAGAAGTGACGCGGAAAAAGTAACCTTAAATATAGCTTTGTGCTTTGCGCGAATAAATATAAATAAAAAAACAGTGAGAGACAAAAATACTGGTAATTAGGCTGTGACTCCCAATATAAAACAAATAGCGATATAAGGTGAAATCAACCCACCGAAGCAATATTTCTAACTAGACAAAAAAAGCTTGCATTTCAATGCTAATCGCTGTTGTTTTTCATGTGACTGTAGTCCAGGGCCGTCAGTTGGTAATGTGAGCTGCTGCTGCGATTGAAACAGAGTCCAGAGAGTTAATGAGCCATGACGAGGAAATGAGGAAGAGATAGGAAACCCAGATGCCAGCTGCGCGTGCACGCCATCGTGAACTCAAGCTGGTCGCCAGCCGAAAGCCAGTGTTTGCACTTCCAAAACCCGCTTACTAAAACTCTCGGCCAGACCAGCGCAAGCACTGGTGCAGGCCGAGACCTAAAAAGGAAAAAAAGTTCCCTAAATCTGGGCAGTGGAAAGATAGAAGCCAGCCAATCAGAAGGATGGTAAGGAAGCTATATTGTAGGGGAGGAACAAAAATAAGATTGCCAAGCTGGGACAAGGAAAGCCATTAAATATGAAGTAAGCAAATGAAAGAGACAATAAAGCCAACAAATGGTAAGCAATAGGCCTGGGCAAAATATTAACTTACACTGGCGTAGTTCACGTAATTTCAGGAAGTTTGCATTACACTTGATATGTGAAATTCACAAAATTATGCCTTTCCGCTACTTTGCATAATTACATACTATTCACACAAAAAATGTATTGTAGATGTGCCATTCACTGTTAAAATTTACAGCACATGCTCTGGAACAACAGAACATGAGTGGCTTTTGTCGCAGTGCTTTTATTTAAATGCACCATTGTGCCAAAATTTGACGCGAGTACGCATTTTGCGTGAAATGATGGATTTACAATTAACATAATTACCCATAATTTTAAGTAATTTTGCCAAACTTTCAAATAATTATGCGAAAACACATTTAGCGAATTCCACTCTCCCCTAGTAAGGATAGGGCGGGCAGTAAGCCCTGTAAGTTCTTGGTAAGCTCACAATAGGTCTTTTCCAACCAGACAGCTTGCACTGTCTCATAAGCTTAACCTAACAAGCATTGGCAAAGCCAATAGGTCTCGGCAATCCGATAGCTATAGGCGATGGCAATGTAAGTGCATTTGTGTGTGGCTCTGGGGCTGTTTTTATTGATATACACAAATGTGTTAACACTGCCAACGCCTATAGCTCTCAGATTGCTAAGACCTATTGGCTTTGCCAATGCTTGTTTTAGAAACAGCAAACATGTCTGTAGTTGTTCTCACTTAAGGCTTGCCCCTGTTGGAGGGGGAAGGAATGGCCGTCTCTGCACAGAGATGTGGGGGGGGGGGCTCAAAGACACAGGTGTAAAAGACACAGTGGCTGTAAGGCAGCTGCATCATTGTTGAAGCCCACACATGCACAGAGGGATGTTCACAATCACTCAGAGGAGGAAAGGCAAACTCCCACTCTGGCACAGAGTGCCAGGCTCTGTTATAAATTGGTTGGCCAGGGGGGTTATTGACATATTAAATTTTATCACAAGAGGCAAATGGGAAGAGAGAGCCCAGACTGAGTGAGGGGGGGGGGGAGCAGGTTAGAAACAAATAAGTGTAGGAGAGACCCTAACAAAAAGGATGCAGCATGGGCCTAGCGCGGGCTGGCTGGACAGGAATATTGAAGGAATTCAAACTTGAGGAAATAAACAGAAGGCAAAAAGGTAGACATATTTTCGAAGTTCACGTTAAAAGACAGATTTTAGAACTTCATGGGGGTGAGTGGTGTATCAGGGGAGAAGAGATGGGTTAGTTTGACTATGTTAGGATGTAGTTACATCAGTTTAGAATGTGTGTCTAAACCGAAGGATGTTGTATTGGTGCACTCAACTTGCTTCTAAAACAAAGGCCTTTTTCAAAAACAGCAAATGTGGCTGAAGTCTTTCTCTGCCAGTGTGAACCTCCGAGTGAGATCCCAGGTCTGCATGTGAACATCATGCTGCTCAGTGTCGGCATACTGTGCATTTGCAGGACCTCTTTGACCCTGATGGCTGGTGGGAATTCCGTAAAAACAAACATTCCCAGAATTCCCCTTCTTTGTGCACCTGTGTCCCTCCTGTCCCTCTTTGCTCTAGGCATTTGGATAGTCCCTGAAGCTAAACAAGCATTTACAATCCAATAGGTCTCACATTAGTGATAGTTTGAGGTATTGGCATTGCAAATAATAATGTAACACCAATAGCTCATACTTTCAGTATTTGCAAGACCTAGTGCATTGCAAATGCTTGCGTAGTGAGCCAGAAACCAGCATTGTATATCTCAGTGCAGTACCTCAAGCTGCTCCTAGAGGTCCCTAGTGAGCAAGGCACCAGCACTGCATGTCTAGGTGCAGTACCGCAAGCTGCTCCTAGAGGTCCCTAGTGAGCAAGGCACCAGCACTGCATGGCTAGGTGCAGTACCGCAAACTGCTCCTAGAGGTCCCTAGAGAGCAAGGCACCAGCACTGCATGTCTAGGTGCAGTACTGCAAACTGCTCCTAGAGGTCCCTAGTGAGAAAGGCACCAGCACTGCACGTCTAGGTGCAGTACCGCAAGCTGCTCCTAGAGGTCCCTAGTGAGCAAGGCACCAGCACTGCATGTCCACAAAGTTGGAGTTATTGGCATTATAAATGCCAATGTTTTTTACCTAGCCATGATGCAGGGTGCAGTACCATATGTGGCCAAATGGGGACCTCTTTTATGGTAAACCCACCCTACCCATAATGCATTGCATGCAAGACAGTACTACGAGTACATTCAAATAGCTATGTCCATATATACAATTAGTAGCTTTGAAATGTGACAAAAGAATTATTACATTATTTTCGGATTAGGTTGTACTCTGTGTGGAGCTGATGAAGAGAAATTTATAGACCGTCTCAAATAAATGTGAGATGTTCTAGTGAGTGAAGTAACCACTGCAAGCCTAGCTTAGGACCAAGTGTGCGTCCTGCCTGAAGCCTTTTAAGAAAATAGTGCCTTGAGGCTGTAATTAAAACCTAGGGAGTAACAACACATGCAACAGGGGGTGTCCTCATTGGAGGTTACAAGAAGAGACAAGGCGGTACTGAGGGACTACTAAGCCTATTGACCAATGAAAAGCCACCATTTACAAAGGAAAGGGGCAGGAGCCAATTAAAAAGATGGCGGAAAGTGGGTGGAGCTTTATGCCCATATCCTGAATACAGCATGTCTCGAAGAGACAGCGCAAGCGCTGCCTAGGCGAGACCTAAAAATAAGCATGGTCAGTTTCTGTGTTTTTATCTAACCCAGACCTCTATGGAGAAACGAATATGATGATCTCCAGCTGTCTCCAGTTGTTCCACCAACCTGGCTCAGGTGTCATGCGGGGGTCAATGGTGCAGAGCTCCTCCCCCTTTGACTCCTGCAAGAGGGCAGCAAGGATTCACTTGTCCACCACAGTTGGCGACTCAGTGCACCAAGCCATTTTTGACAGCTGTGATGAATCTAGCAGCTTTAGAGTTCTTTTAATTGTATTGTATTGTTGTAATTGCATTTATTTAGCGCTTACTACCGAGGCGTTGAAGCGCTTGTCATCACACCTTCTTGAGTATCCCATCAGGGGCTCCTAAAATATGCGCACATGCATTGATTGTTCCTGAGACATATGGTGCACAGTGTACATGAGACCCTTGCATCTAGTTTCTGTCCTGCCCTATGAAATAGGTTTTAGGGTAAAGGGGCGGGGGACATGGTTTCATTAATGCCTTCGAAAATCTACTTTCCGGTGAAGTCTCTAGACCAGAAACTGTTTTTTCTATCTATGAGCACATTGACAGATGTGTACTTCTCAGCACACAAGACAGGAAGGTTGCCAGTGTCATCGTCCTCTTCAGTAATGATAATTCATGTTAGAGTGTGGCCCAGAATCCCAGGGAAGAATGCCTAGGGACCATGAGGGAGTGTTTTATTCTGCGTGTGTGCGTTGCTGCTCATGCAGTAAGTGTTTGCGCTATCAGCCCCTGCCCGCCTACCTCGGACTTCTTCTGGTTTGCGCTCCTCTGAGAAGATAGCTTGGTGGCGTGATAGGCTACGCGGTGACGAGTGCGGCAATTACCGAGCGCCGAACCGCCGGCAGAGGTAAAAAGGCAGGGTTGCCTTGGTAGTGTTTAAACTGCGCTTTGAAAGTGCTCAAGGAAACAGAAGAAGAAGTCCAACGACGAAATTAAATTAAACTGAAGAGCAATACTACACGTAACAGGGCCAGTCGCCAGGGACGGGAACTACCCACCGAACGGCGGGACAAACAATACAATTAGCCACTGAAAGGAAGGGAAGTTTTAACAGCATACAAAGGAACCAATGGGAAGCCGTAGGTGTAATCAATGTCGATAGATGAGATACTCCATGTCTCGCAGAGCAGCGCATACGCGCTGACTCAGGCTCGACCTAAAAAGCACTATCTTTATCCACCATGGTACCCAAACCTATGCTGCCAAGACTAAAAAGCTCCCTGCAGCTTTGCAAATCAGTTGGGTGGGTAAAAACAAAAGATGCAGCAGTGTTAAAGTATAGGTCCTAACATTTTTGGACTCTAATACAAATATAATTTACCTTCTTCATATTATAGAACAGAATTTACAGAAAAGATAAGGTGCATAATTGTCTATGCAGACAATTTACTATAGTGCCAGCATGAAATCTTTGAAAAAGGTCCACCCTTTAGAGTATGATAGTTTAAAGTGGATAGTTCTCACCCTGAATCTTATCATCAGGTGCTGTTCAAACATGTTTTTTTTAAATCTGTATTAAATAGGACTGATTCTAAATCATTCTGGGATTTCAGAGAAACGTGCTCTGGCTGAGCTCTTGTTTAACTCGTGTACATCTCTACCCATGTAAGTGCATTCCATCAATGTATCCAAAAGTCAGTGCTTCTCTCTTTTAACTATTGCATGTGGGGCTTTGAAAGGTTTGGGTTGACCAACTTCGGCACATGCCACCTCACCATATTTTAATGAGTGCATCCTGTCACTGCTTCAATCCTGAGGCAGTCAATAAGAATTTCATGGTTCAAGATGGTGGATAGATCAGACCACTTTGACACCCACAGCAATAGAGAACAATTTTCCTTTTTTACTCGATATTCTCCTTGTCTATCCTCTCATGATTTGAAAATGAGGGTGTGCCACACCAAGATAACATCTCAGGAATCTAATTTCTACTCTTTGCAAATGTATTGTGTCGATATACCCTCACATCTCCACTTCATAAGTAAGAAAGGAAATCCACTTTGCTTTAAAATGGCCTGAATATGTAGCTGTGGCTTATGACTTAATGTTGAGGCAAAGATAACAATCATTGGCAAAGCCAATAGCCCTGGGTTTTTATTAGGATAAGTGTTCGGTAATAGTTGGGTGACTGTGTGTTTTGCCCTCAAATAAAATTCCATACTGAAGCAACATTTTGGACTACAAGAAAATGTAAGTTGGGAGTAGGACGATACGCTGAACAGACTTCATCAGCAGAGTTGGGCTGTAACCTCAAAGAAAAGGAATTAGAAGGTGAAGTTTGTAGTGTAAATGGTGAATTCAAAATACATACACAGCTAAATATTGCACAATAGAAGCATTTAGATATAAGGCGAGTATTTTCTTTGTATCTTTATGAAAGCCTATGTTGCTGCACAACTTTCCTTTGCGAACAAAAATCCATAAAACCATAAATTCAATAATATATTTTCGTGTTAAACAAATGAACACACAATTGAGATTAATGAATAGCACAGCAGCTTTTTGATAGTTTAAAGAATTTAAAAAGCAAGCACTTGGTACAAAAAATATACATTAGCAATTAAACATTGTTGTGTCAGCAAAGTAAATAATACATCAAAAAACCACACACTGGATCACAATTACAAGCCACACAGTACAGCTGCTGTCTAACAAAGTGACTACTTGATATCCCATTGGCAACATCTAATGGGAATAAAAATGGAACAAATGCAGTCATCCTTAAAATGCCATAGCGTTGATGGAAAGCCCTTTCAAGTAATGCGAAATCATGAAGAACATCAATGGAAGAACAGGGATGCCCTAAACCCCATTCCATCTCTCTGCCTCTCTCTTATTGTACTTTTTTATAATTGATATCATGAAGTCTTCCAGACAGCTAAATCGGTCTCCAGCTGTCAACACCCAGCAACTGTGTAAATCTTCCTACTAGATAACAAATGGCCTCAATACAATTATACTCAATTAAGGGAAAGCATTAAAATGTTGTATAGTCATACCTGTTGTTGCTCTGACATTTGTACTGTCCGTTGCTATAACACAATTTGTTTTACTTACTTTTTGTGTCAAGAACTAAGCTGAGGTGGCCTAGTGCAATAAGGCCTGTATTTTCTTCATTT
Source organism: Calotriton arnoldi (assembly GCA_963921515.1). NCBI lineage: Eukaryota > Metazoa > Chordata > Amphibia > Caudata > Salamandridae > Calotriton > Calotriton arnoldi. The sequence goes on from CAWUFW010002304.1 coordinate 1,619,962, forward strand.
CCACTAAAGAGTCTTGGATTTCTTTTCTCAAAATATTCCCAAAATTATCTCCAAGTAGTACTATATGAAATGAAAAGGAAGTGAGCCAAGATACATCCTTGGTGTGTACAGTATACGAGTGAAAGCTTTACAAGCACTCTCTTCTAGATCCATATCTTAATCTTACTATTAAATTCTAGTGCATTAGTTTTAGGATATTAGGTATAGTTCTCAAGTAGTTGAAATGTAATTAATACTGCAGACAGGAAGACCCCTTCTATTGACAGAACTATATTTTTGCCATTTATTTTCTCAGTTAACATAAATTCAGGAAATATCAAACCTCTTTTTTGGATTCTTAGCAAATGCAACACAATAAAAAAAACATCTCATTGTAATGGATATTGTGCTGAACAGATACCTTAAAGTTACCATTGGAGTGCCCCTTCCAACTCTCAATGTGTTTCTTAAAAAACATCGCTTGGCAGGAGGGTCTTGGCTGCCGAAGAAGATGGCTGCTACCACCCGAAGCTCCTGTCCACCCTGCTCTACTTTCATATCTGACAGTGAATGTGGCACCCCCTCACGATATTCAGAACGGGGGGGGGGGCTGCTGAGGAAATGATTTGATTTGTCTCAGGAGGTTGACTTTCAAGCCCTCCTGCAGCCTCCTCATCCCAATGACGAGGCAAAGGATGAGAGGCCAAAATGCACAACACATCCCCGGCATCCACTTGTCACAGGCAGTGAAAGCCACAGAAAGCAGACAGTATAGGATTGGCATCTGCAGCCACTGAGCACTTTAATATGGGAGAGCACGATAAATGAGAGAAGATATACAGGAGAGAAACTCGCACATCAATGAATTATTTTGCAGTCTAATGCATGGCTGTATGAAGGTAGCTGTGGACTAGTTCCTAAAGCCGAGGGGAGTAAAACATGTAAAGAAACTCTCCTTTAGCTCATAAGAAAGAATCCATAATACGCTTACATGACTCATGTCATCAGATCAATACTTTTTGCCGAGCATCTCCACCACATGCCATGATGGAGTAATAAAATGAACAATGTGAACTATACCCTTCCATCTTCCATGGAATTAATCAAGGACTCTGTATCAGATGTGGAGTGTTAAAGTGCCATTAGGTATGATGCAAATAACATCAGCAGAGAAACAGTTCTGTGAGGTAACATGTTTTGTGGAGTTAAAAACAATTACAACGGTACCATTAGGAGCTTGTAGAACTCCACCACACACTACCAGGATGCTGTGTCGAACACTATAATTGACATTCCTCCAGTAGACCTTAACACCACCCCACATTAGAGACATTGAGTGGCACACCTCGTACATATCTACCCGCTATTCCCTGACTTCAGTGCCTTATTAGTACTTCCTCAGATCTGACCTTGCATGCTTGGTGCCTTTTGTAACAGAGTGACTGCAGATGTCTCATCAGAAATCCTTGATACAGCTCCTCTTCACCCCGGTGCTAACTAGCAAACTACAGAAAGATTGTATGCCATTGGATTGGCATGGCATGGTGGACGTAACATTGGAAACACTCATGAGACAGCTCTCTTTCATCAAGCATTCCATTACATCTCTAAGACGGAACACAGATGATATAGATACAGAAATCAATCAATCAAATCAACTTTATTCGGTTTTCACGAGTAAAACCATAAAAGTTTCCAATATTTAAAAACAATGCATAATGGTTACACAGTTCATCACACGGTAAACCAGACCCCATAGGGATCACATACAATTCATAGGCAAAATACAATAAAAAATACTTGGTCCCTTAGACAAAGGAGTTAAAATAAACCAATGGATAGATAACTCCCAGGATCCTATATAATAATTCTGTCTCATCTGGGGAACTAGAATAAGAGCAGACCCTCACAAATACTACTGTTTAATCAAGCTAGGCTCTAAGCTTCACTGCAGATTTAAGAAAATTAAGGACAAATAAAATAGAATCTTCATGCAACAGCTGTAAATAAATAAGAGCTGGGCGAGCCTGCCTGAATTTCATCCTCCTTAAAATAGGAACAATAAAAGTTTTCCGGGGGATCACATAAAACTTACAGAATAATAAAAAATGAAGCAAGTCCTGTGGAGACTCACCGTCGCAGCCACAAGATGCTAAAATCTGTCCCCTACTACTCCCCCTTGGTAAAGCCAGCTGGGGGTGGAAAAAATCCAGGCGACACCTGGTCAACAAAAAACTTTCATAAGTACTAAAAGATCCCAGAAGATATGGCTCAGTAAATAATGTAGTTTTCAGTATTAAAATTTTTCGAACACTAGGTTTCCTCAATTCCAGCTCTTCCCTCTCTAATTTCCTTAGACTGCAAAAGGACTCCCTTACCCACCTCAAATCCTTTTTAGATGCCGATTCTGGGTTAGTGTACAATTCTGCTCTTCCTAGTCTTTCAAAGCTACTCTTTATGTATCTAAGCCATTGGATGTGATGGGCATAGTCAAGGGTCATACACTCTTTCATTATCAATTGAGTCAACGACAATCCTTCATTCCGCCAAATTTTTAACCAAAATGTTAGTGGACGGAAAGCTAATGTGTCACACAAATACGGGACCCCCAGTTCTTCATGTACCACCATGTTAGCTGTTCCACAGGGTACACCTAATAGACGCTTCAAAAACGTATTCTCAGCCACTTGTAAGCCTTCTGTGGTTACATGCCCCCATATTTCACTACAATAAGGGACTGTCGTGACACACTTAGCCTGATATACCTTTAAAAGTGTCGCGATTGGTCTCTTTCCTAATTTAGAAGCAAAATTAAAAATGGCCGTATTTGCCCGCACTAAGTCTCCCCTCTTTCTCTGTTTTAGTGGGCCCCTTTTCATCTGCTCATCCAATATGACCCCCAAATACGAGAAGACATCAGTACGGGGGACTGAGCAGTGCCTACCCTAAATTGAAGGGTCTTTTTCATGCGAAGGCCCACCTGTCGCTTGGAGGGAATGGTCCTCCAATTAATCACTCTTTGGTCCGGCCCTATCAGGCTAATAGGCAGCTGCGTTCAGATGAGCTTTTTCTAGCAGTTGTTCCCAGGATCAAAAAGGCCAGAAATGGCGGGCGGCTTTTCTCTTACAATGCTGCTAGACTGTGGATCTCGCTCCCTCTGCCTTTGCGGAAGGAACACAACCATTTGGCCTTCCGCAAACACCTAAAGACGTGGCTTTTCCCCTAGGTGTTCCCTTCCACCTCCATGAACTGCCTCAGCGCTGGGATGCCTCCAGGTAGCTACACGCTTTAGAAGTGCTGTTTCATTCATTCATTCATTCATTATTACAGGATAGCCAATATAATACTTTGTTCTTCAATTGAGAGTAATCCTCCTTGGCACCCTGAGGGAGAGTTGGCACGTTCCCTAATATCACAACATATGGGGTCGATTCTGCTGGCAGATGGATAACAGGCAGGTTCTGCATAGAGTTCTGCATAAAGCCCTCCCCTCCCGCCTGAGATTGCTCCCCAGGTGCGTTACTCTCCAGAGTTGGTTGATCCCGTATAGCCGATCTTTCCATAGGGCCTGAGATTATGCCTGGTTTTAACACAGTGTGGATCACAGAGGGGGGCGAGACCAGACGCGAATGTGCATGGCCCTTTAATAACTTTAGAGGGGAAAGTAGTGGTTCCCTAGTGTTCGTATGTAGGCCTGCAAAGGTAGGACAATCCGGTGCTGAGGGAGCCATTAGTGATCTTGATTCCAGGTTAACGGCTCCACCTCCTAGCGGTGCACAACATTTGAGGTCAGAAATACCTTTTTCAATCGCGGTCAAACGTTGGATTACTGAGCCCAATTTAGAGTCCATCATGACCATCATGGAATCCTGAAAGGATTCTAATATGCACATCAGATCTACTTTTGTCAGTCCTTGGTCGACTGGGGTCTTCTGAGATGACGAGTCGGCTCTTGGTCTTTTAGCCTTTCCCCCAGGCAGTTGGCCCTTTCTTTTCGTGCCCATCCCTTGATTGACTGACTCAACACCTCCCGGTCTCCCTCGCGTAGCTAGTCCAGCAGCTAATGGTTTAATTGAATGACTAATGGACGTAGCCCCCACTTGCCCCCGGCTTGAATGTACGGTGTCCCCCCTGGAATTATTAACCACAATAGTCGGTGTAAGGGGTAACTGCTGGCCAGTTAAACAACTGTTCAATCCGACGGGTTCTTGCACCCGGGAATTATTAGGAAATTTGTCGACACTATCCACAGACCTCTGTATACATGTGGGCAAGGGAAGATGGGTATTTACAGGAGATCTAGAGAGACGCCGGTTCACTAGCTCAATCTCCTTATCGAGCACTGATGCGGCCCGCTGCAGGAACGAAACCATGGTCACCACTGAACCTAAGGAGCCAGCCGTGGCCCCCCAAGGAACTGTAGACGCCTTACATTTCCCCATGTAGTACCCAAGTCGATGAACCAATTAACGGGTCTTCAGCACAAAAATAGCAAGGGTCAGAGTCAAGTCTGCCAATACATAAACAGAATGTAAGACACACGTTCCTTGGTACTCCGGCTATCAAATCCCTTGGGTTGATAGTACGCCGACTCTACGGCCAGCGCACTGTTCACAGGAGTATATGAAGATAAAAATAAGGGGAGTTGTCTCCCTACCTGGTCCTCTGCTGCTGCCACTGGAACTGGAACTGGAGCTGGTGCAAGAGCAAGAAGATGGTCGATCTTGCTGTGGCAGAGTACTGAAGTCTGAGGAAAATGAAAAGGTGAGACCAAGAGGGTAAGCCCAGCCTTCTCCAGTCTCGGACGGGCGCAGACCCGTGCGTCCCGCGCTGTGGGAGCCCTACGGGCTACTTATGCGCCTCCAGGCGCGTCCCCAGGACGTTGGCGGCGGCATGGCGTGGCCGCTTAGCAGGCTGGTTATTGTGGTCCTCAGTAGTGGCGGCAATTAGAAATTATTAAAAAGCGGCTCCCACACTGCGGGAGCCCCACGGGCTACTTATGCGCCTCCAGGAACGTCCCCAGGACATTGGCAGCGGCGTGGCCACTTAGCAGGCTGGATATTGTGGTCCTGGGTGGTGGCGGCAATTAGAAATTATTAAATAGGCGCTCCTGAGCTGCGGGAGCCCTACGGGTTACTTATGCGCTTACAGGATGCGTCCCCAGGACGTTGGCGGCGGCGTGGCGTGGCCGCTTAGCAGGCTGGTTATCCTTGTCCTCGGTGGTGGCGGCAATTAGAAATTATTAAAAAGCGGCTCCCGCGCTGCGAGAGCCCTACGGGCTACTTATGCGCCTCCAGGCACGTCCCCAGGACGTTGGCGGCAGCGTGGCGTGGCCGCTTAGCAGGCTGGTTATTGTGGTCCTCAGTCGTGGCGGCAATTAGAAATTATTAAAAAGCGGCTCCCAGAAATCAAATTGGTAAGTGTTGGCTTTATCTCATCTCAGTCTACAGTGGGCCTATCAGGGAGATGCACAGATTCAATAATGGGATTATTGGACCACCTGGCTCAGGCTCTGGATTTGGATCAAGAGTCATGGGTGATACAAAGAAAGGTGATGGATTTAAAAGACATGAGCAGACGTGACAACATCAGAATTTCAGGTGTAGCTAGCTGAGTCAGAAGAACATTTTATGGCACCTTCCTATGGACCCTTCTGGGTCATATTTTCTCAACACAGTTGGAATTTTAAAGAGCACACAGAATGTGTCCTACACATGTCTCTAGACAAGACTCCTCTAGACCTATACTTTGCGTGCCTTTTGAGACACCACCACACTAGACAGATAATAATGGCGGTCTAAACAGCATAATGGTCAGTTTCTGTAAAGAACAATAGAGTGTGGACCTACTATAATGAGGAAAATATTCTTAACTCTACATCCACAGTTGAGAAAATGGAACATAAATTATAGTCTCCTAGTACGTGATATCAAGCTGCTAACAGAAGATGGACGAAACAGAGAGTTTGTGAACCGGAGGAACTAGAAACATTCTTATAAAACTTCAAAGTAATGATTTGGATACTCACAGGCCATGCCATCACGCCGACAAGTATTGTGCAACCCCAGAAAATAAGAAACATAGCCACCTTTCAGAAGGTAAACATCTTAAATCAGTCACAAAATACTGCCAGGCATAGACAGACAAACCAAAAGATCAGCAATCAAAGACAATGTGAAGTCAAGATTTTACCTCAAAACCTGAAGAAAGTACCATGAGAATGACTAAAGGCTACTTTATGGACATAGATGACCGATTTAGGCAAAGTTTATTTCTGAATTTCATGTGTATGTATAAATACTTTTTTTTTTAAATATCGTTTTATTAGGCACATAGTAAGACAGTAGTAGACATAATCATCGCAAGAATTACAAATGAGGATTACAAGTGTATTCAGCCTATCTCATCCCAAACAGTATCCCAAACTGTGTTATACCCCAGTTACAGGTTGATGTAGTTCAGATGCAGCACAATCAATAGTACCAGCCCTTAAGGACAGCGCAATGGGACTGGCACACCAGCCCCCCTTATAGGCATTCCATCTACCCCAGATCTTCCCCCACTTGTTAGGGCAGCCCCTGCTTTCCTACATGACCCTTTCTGCTGCCATGCACCAGTCCATGTCTGTTTTCCAGACTCTGAGCCGTGGTCCTAATTCAGCCCCCCAAAGACGAGCTATTTTTCGTTTAGCAATCATCAGACCTAGGATCACGCAGGTCTGCTCCATACAATTCAAGTCCATGGTATCCAAAACGTTAAGAAGGCACCACTTACCGAAGGCGCAAAAGCGTTTCCACATACACTATTGATACAAGTCACAAAGGAACCCCAGAAGATCTGAATTACTGGGCACTCCCAAATATTTGAAAAAATGATTTCTCCTGCCCACACTTCCTTCAACAAGTTGACTCAGTCATTCTATCCATCTTGACCATGGCATTACACGATATATAGGACCTGTGGAGTATTTTAAGCTGCACTAATCGAATCCTTGCTCTGATTGCCACTTCTTTGGGGAAGGCTTGCAGGATTGTCCTCCATGAGAGACCTGTCCTCCATAAAGAGAGTTGGAAGGGGCAGATCTGCTAGTAATTCGCGAGAATCTGTAGTCATTTTTGTGTTTGCGGGGGCATAGAGATGGGCCTAGTAATTCAACAAGCTGTCAGAGATATCTTGAGAATCTCTCAGGTGTTCACCATCTGCCGTGCAAATGTCAGCTACCCAGAGGTTTGCTCTCTCATGTCTATCTAACCATGCTAGTAGTTTCCCCGCTTTATCCCAATTTCATACACACAGTGTTGTACTGCACAATGTCTGTCCCTAGCTGGCTCTGTCACCAAGTCTTTATATTCTCGTTGTTTGAGGTCCAAGATATGTCTAGGATCCCTGGTCCCACTCACTGTCAGTTTAGCATTTCGGGTCTATAAGGTCACGTTCAAGCTACTCTATTGTGGCCCCTTTTTAGGTCGAGCCTGAGCCAGCGCGCATGCGCTGCTCTGCAAGACATATTGTAGACGAGTAGCGAATAGAAGCCCCGCCCACTCTCCGCCCATGTTTGCCATTGGCTTGTGTCATTGTCTGTCCTAAATGCTGGCTTCTGATTCATCAATAGGCTTGTTAGTCCCTCCTTAGTACCCCCTCCTCTTCATTTGTCACCTGGCCCCTTTTCTTCGAGTGTTACACGATACGTGTTATTTAGACTGTGAGCACTATTTTCTTTAATGAGGTTCTCCTACTGCCTTCTCTACTCCCCCCCGTTGTCTGTGCCTTCTCCCCCCTCACCCTGCCCGCATTCCCGTTGTCCGTGCCTTCTCCCCTACTCCCTCCTGTTGTCCGTGCCTTCTACCCCACTCTCCCCGCCCTCCCTCCCATTGCCCATGATGACTACCGTTTGCAATAGGCCTGGGCGGTAAATTCCGTTCCGCTCGTGGAATTTGGGTAATTTCGCGTTCCGCGGAGAACGCAGAATTACCCAAAATTCTGCGATCCGCGGCTTCGCAGAATTTTTTGCTTGTTTGCGCTTTCAAAATGCGTGTTCGCGAGATATTTCTCCCCGAGCACGCAAACAGCGTTCGCGAACAGGAAAAAAGCATCGCGAACAGGCGGAACAAGCAATTCCGCATGTTTGCGGAACTTTTGCGTGCTCGCAGAGATTTTTTACCGTTTCGGGGAGCTTTGCGTAGGGCGACTACGCAAATTCCGCCCACCCCTAGTTTGCAATGCAATAGGTCTCGCGTAAATGCGCAAGCGTTTTATAAAGCTATTTTCTTCTATTTGCAAGGCCGTATTTGCGTAACCCCAGAGGCCTGCCCGATAAAGTGCTGTGGTCGCTCCTTTTGCTTTATAAATGGCTACCATTTCATTAATGTGTCAGTTCCCTAGTTTTGAAGAGAATTTAAAAATCCCTTGGGAAGCCCTGCTCATTTTAGCTCTAGTGTTTAAAACATGTTGTGACCAAATAAAATACCCAAATAACAAAACTAGTTTACTAAAACAATTGGGGTGTTATCTATAAAAAACGATTTACAGGATTTATGCTTAGGCCCACAGGCCATGGTAAATGTTTTAGATTTGTTAATTACCATTTTCTTTTCAGTCATAGGGGCATCAGCCTGAATCGTCTGCAAGTGATTACCTACCCCATAGAAGAAAAGAGAAAATAGTATTGGCGCTAGAACACACCCTTGCCGAATGCCTCGCCCCACTTTAAATTTGGTCGAGCATTCCCCCCAGGGGCCAAACCGGACTTGGTTAGTTAGATTCTCATAAAGACAGGAGAGAAACCCAATGATTGGCCTAGGTGCTCCCAGGGAGGTCAAAGTTGACCACAGTAAGTTATGGTCGACCAGATCGAAGGCACTACTTAAATCAGCAAAGCATAAATAAAGCGTGCCTGCTTTAGTCCTACAATATTTACCAATAAGTAGCTCAAAATGAATACATTGTTCGATAGTCCCCAGCTGTTTTCTGAACCCAAACTGCACCTGGGATAAAACAGATTGCTCTTGCGCCCATTCCTCCAATCTTATTAACAGGACTCTACTCATTACTTTCAAGGAGGAGTCCAGGAGGGAAATAGGGTGGTAGTTTTTTGGTCTGTTTTATCCCCTTTTTTAAATATGGGTACAATAGTGGATTAACCCCAAGAAGATGGAATCGCATCTATTGCGGCTGAATTAAACACCCTGGTTAGAATAGGTCCCCACAGGTCAGGGGCGGATTTAAAAACATCGACTGGCACCCTCTCAGGGCCTGGGGCCTGACCCTCGGCACTGGCCTTTATAGCCAGATGGACTTCTTCATTAGTAATATTCAAGGGGAGGCACCCCCTCTTGCAGAACGGCTCCCAGTCTTGCCCTATAGCCTCCTCACTACTTAGTCTAAAGATTTCGGAAAAATGGGTCACCCATCTATCGCAAGGGACAAAAGAGCAGAACTCAGGGAGGCCATCGTTTTTAAAAATGGTGCATTCACTGTATCCCAAAAAAGTTTGACATTCCTGGTTTCTGCAGCAATGGCCAAATCTTCCCATGCTTCAGCCTGGAGTGTCTTTTTCCTAGCGGCTATAGCTAATTTGTACTTGCCCCGAAGGGACTTAATAGCCGATGTATCCCGTGGGGAATCAAACAGGGCATATTTAAGTGACTGTAATGCTTTAGTACAAGCACTATCGAACCCTCCCCTTCTCTTGTTCCCTGATGTATTTGGGTACTGAGTTAAAAGTGATTTAATAGAAGTAATAATGTAGCTGAAGTTTTCTAATATTATATTTGGGACAATTGCGTCCTGGAGACAATAGGTTATTTCCCTAAGGTTATTCACTACTATTTTCTGGAGAATCGTACCGGGGTCAACGCACGCCCACTTAATTCTTACACCATTTACCCTAGTGGGATTAATACTATTTACTAAATAAAATGAGGCCTGCCTTTGGCCCCAAAAAAAGAACGGTAATGTAAGTAAATTGTGGGCACTAAAAATTGAGGGCGCGATACTGAGGTTACCACACATATCAATAGCAGAGACAGACACCAAAATGTGATCTATAATCGAACACAAATTTCTCCCAGTAAATGTTGGGACTAGTTCCCCATTAATACCACAGCCACCTCTAAGTAATTGAAGGTCATAATTGGAGATAATTGAGATTAGTGCTTTCCCATACTCATAGTGACAAAAATGATTGTTACCCTCCCCATCCTGGTAAATATGACTGCATGCCTGGGTGGTAGATACTGCACATGCCTGAATATTAAAATCACCTGCCCATACTAGTAGAAAATCTGTATAGATGGAAGCTAAAAAGGCTTCGAGGCCATGGTCAAGGGCTGTGGCCACACTGCTACGTGTTGAGTCAAAGATATTGTTATAAAAATTTACAATTATCATGTCTCTCCCTCCTTTTTGTTCAGCCACACTAATTGCAAATGGGGGCCCACTGATACAATCTTTTTAACATTTACAGAAATTTTGTTAGAGATGAGTATCTGTAATCCCCCTTTAGCCTTCCCAGCTTGCGACCCTAGAGCTTCTAGAAAATATGAGGAAAACCCTTATACATGTACTGGACTTGTGCACCAGGTTTCTTGTATACATATGATGTCATAACCAGATATAGTGCTAATCCAGTAAGCATTCCCTATCTTATTTATCAGCCCATTCACATTCCATGTTGCAAGCTTGAACCCTCCCTCAAAGAGCTGACATATAGGATCCATATTTGAAGCACAGGTAGATATGTTACAAATGCTAGGGTATTCATTACAGGTTGCCTTTGCAGCCTTGGCTACAGCCAATCTACAAACTGGAGATGTCCCAGGAATAAATGTGTGATCTTTGGGGGGCAGATGACTTGCCTGAATGGTAATAGAATCCCCTCTCTGATAATTCCTGGGGCCCCCCGGCATGGTATCGGCCGCTACTGAGTCATTCATTATCATCTAGGGTGCTCATTACCTTGAATCATATCTACAGAACGACTGGAATAATGCTAAATGGCTACATCTATTACAAAACACCTTACTATTACACCAAATCTTCTTAATAAAGAGGGATTCATTGGGCAGGGTTATCTTTACTTGCAGTGCATCTCTACAAGAAAATAGTTCTTCTTCAGGTTCTGAGACATATTTAAAGGGTGCAGTAGCTATATTATTTTGAAAAGCACTCCCAATATATATAGTGGAGACATGGCACCTGACCCAGGGAGTAGACATGCCTTCATGAGAATATGCACACAGGCACAAATACAAGTAGTTGGCTCTCTATATCTCTGTAAGCTTCAACGGCCCCAAAATTGACCTTTCTACCAAAATGTGGAACTTGACGAGTGCTGGGGAGCCAATCTGCTTGTACTGAGTCTTTCCCAGAGAAGGAGAGGCTAGTGGGCCCTGCACAATGTTGGAGCTGTCTGGGCTGAGGATTCATATGCACAGAGAATACACTACGCAACAGTGTCATGACAATAAACTACATTTTACAGCAAGCCATGAACTCTCATACAGCCTGGAGATGAGGCAGCCATCTTGGACATTTAGGTAAAACTTCCCTTGTGGCCCACGTTAGTAGGTAATAATGATAAACTGTTGCTGTGGCTAGGATATTGCCACTTGGATCTGGGATTTCCTTTGCACTAAGTGTAAGTTTACATTTGTGAATAAGGCCCATTGAGTTCTGGTAGGTTTACAAGAATTGCTAGAGAAAGAATAGTAGAAAGTATAATATCTGTTAATTACCTTGCAGCACTATAAGAGTCAATTAGAAACTATAATTCAATTTCCTAAAAAGAGCATAGTGATGACACTTGAAGGAGATATTCTATTACAGGGAAAAGTGTTTAACAAATATACCTTTAAGGTACTCATTATTTCTATGTTAGTTTTAGGAATTACAAGTTCTATATCAAAGTACAGAGAGTTGGTTTCACAGAGATATTGCGAAGGTATAGTCATTCACTATTTCAGTTAAGTGCAGAATTTTCATGTCACGTTACTGAAGATTTCTCTTTGACTTTAGATGTACACTACAGTCCCCAGACATCACTGATCAGCAGAAGTGATGAGTCAGAGTGATGGAGCCTGGTGTCTATGTTTTCTCTCTGATCCCATTCTCCTTTCCGCATTTATAACACTGGCCCCCAAATTTCAGTCAATGCGGCCATTGGTGGAGGCAGTTAACGCTGGATGAGTGCACTGTTCGAATTGGATTCCAAGCTAAAGGTTAGTGCATGCTGACAGAGGATACCTTACAGACCTACTGGTAGACCATGTATTGTTTGACACTTGGAGGCTGCTAACCAGTAGAGAGAGAGAGACTGTACCTTTACCTATTGTGTGCAATGCACCTGGACATATATCGATTTCACAATATCAGCAAGCTCCCTACCATATTTTTCATGCTGTGACATCCTCAAGGGCAGAAATCCGATCACGCTCCAGTATTTCTGTGTCTGCTCCTGTGCCTAAGAATAGTTGGCTTATAAACACTTTTAGATATAAAAGGCTGAAGGTGAAATAGAAATATTCACAGATTGTATTATAGACAATGAGAGGGGTTTGTGACATCTGATCAGTAGCTAAGTGCAGCGGGTATGGCTTATGCCAGAGGTAAAATGATGCTACGCAAACAAATGATGGTCAGAATGCTGAATTGCTGAATAAATCATACATTCACCCCCAGTCAAGAGATCTGGGTTAAATCCATTGTTCTTTTGCTCACAATGCCATCCCAGTTTAGACCCAGCCATATGCAATGAGTCTTGACCCTGCCGCTCATGGGAACAGTCCAGACCGAACTGCCAAGTTAGGTCCTCCCAGGACTGGAAACAACCATCCTGGGACTGGTTTCAGGGTATTACCCCTCATCAGCCAGGCTAGCTTGAATCCAGTGGCACAGTGAGCAAGGGACCCACGTTTGGGCATACCCATTGCACTTAGGGTGAAAAGTGCTACGCAAATGATGGACAGAATGCTGAATAAATCATACATTTACCCCCAGTCAAGAGATCTGGGTTAAATACATTGTTCTTTTGCTCACAATGCCACCCCAGTTTAGACCCAGCCATATACAAATCAATCTTGACCCTGCCCCTCATGGGAACAGTCCAGCCCGCACTGCCAAGCTAGGTCCTCCCAGGATGGAAACAAGCATCCTGGGACCAGTTTCGGGGTATTTCCCCTCATCAGTCAAGCTAGCTTGAATCCGTGGCACAGTGAGCAAGGGACCCACGTCTGGGCATACCCATCCCACTTAGGGCAAAAAGTGCTATGCAAACAAATGATGGACAGAATGCTGAATAAATCATACATTCACCCCCGGTCAAGAGATCTGGGTTAAATACATTGTTCTTTTGCTCACAATGCCACCCCAGTTTAGACCCAGCCATATGCAAATCAATCTTGACCCTGCCCCTCATGGGAACAGTCCAGCCTGCACTGCCAAGCTAGGTCCTCCCAGGATGGAAACAGGCATCCTGGGACCAGTTTCGGGGTATTACCCCTCATCAGCCAAGCTAGCTTGAATCCGTGGCACAGTGAGCAAGGGACCCACGACTGGGCATACCCATCCCACTTAGGGCAAAAAGTGCTACGCAAACAAATGATGGACAGAATGCTGAATAAATCATACATTCACCCCCGGTCAAGAGATCTGGGTTAAAGCCATTGCTATTTTACTCACAATGCTACCCTAGTTTAGACCTAGCCATATGCAAAACAGTCTTGACCCTGCCCCTCATGGAAACAGTCCAGCCCGAATTGCCAAGCTAGGTCCTCCCTGGACCGGAAACAACCATCCTGGGACTGGTTTCAGGGTATTACCCCATATCAGCCAGGCTACCTTGAATCCAGTGGCACAGTGAGCCAGGGACCCACATTTGGGTACCCATTGCACTTAGGGTGAAAAGTGCTACGCAAACAAATGATGGACAGAATGCTGAATACATCATACATTCACCCCCAGTCAAGAGATCTGGGTTAAATCCATTGTTCTTTTGCTCACAGTGCCACCCCAGTTTAGACCCAGCCATATGCAAATCAGTCTTGACCCTGCCCTCATGGGAACAGTCCAGCCCCAACTGCCTGTAGGAGGTGGAATCTGACTATATGGTTGCCCCCACTTTTTTTATGGTGTTTTGCTGGTTTATGACTTAGTTGGGCTGGGATCCTGCTATTCAGGGCCCCAGTTTATCTGCTTTCTCTGTAAAATGGTTTCCATGTGCCTTAGGCACATCACTGATTGGAATCTGGAGTGCCCTTATAAGTCCCTAGTATATGGTATACTATGTACCCAGGGCATAGGTACCTCAGAGGCCTACCAGGGGCTGCAGCATGTATTGTGCCACCCCTGGAAGGCCATCCAAACTGACACCACAGGTCTGCTACTGCAGCCTGGGTAAGGTGGTGCATGCACTCCTTACTGTGATATAGGTTACCTATATCACTATATACATACACACATATAAACCTACAAGTCACTCCTATGGCAGGCCTTATCAATCCTGAAGGCAGAGTGCGTGGTTCCTATGTGAGAGGGTGCCCCTGCATGAGCAGGGCCCCTCTGCAGCGTTCGGAGACCCTTCTCTGATGCTGTTTGTAGTGCAGCCTGACCATATACTCTTAAGCGCATTATAACCTCGCGTTAAATGCTAACTTTGGAATGGCTGCACCGAAACATGTCGTGTTTGGTGTCAAACATCTTGGAATACTACCCCCCACCAATTCTGGCGGCGGGGGTAGCATTCCACCCTTCTAGAGGAGAGACATGTTAACCCTGGCCTGGCCGGTAACTTCTTTCTAAAGCCTGGCATCACAAAATGGATGCTGCTGCTGCCACAGACACAAGTCTGGCCTCCTGCTGCTGGACGAAACTCCAGCAGGGGAGGCCTGGACAATAGGTTTCTGTCCCAGGGAGGTGTGACCACCTCCCCAGACAGGATAATGTGTATTGGGGCTGGGCGGGAGCACTTTCGGGTGCTTTGAAGTCCTGCACTGGGGCACACTTGGTGTCCCTAGGCATACCCCAGTTCAAACCAGATCAGGGGCTTGCAGCCCCTGCTTTGGCGCGAACTGGACAAAGGGAAAGGGGTGTAGCCACCCTCTGCCCTGACCCACCCATAGGTGGGGCCACAGAGTAGTCCAACTCCTAAACTTGGTATAAGTATAGGAACCCAGTCCTTAGGACTTTAGATTATCCCTGGACGAAACTCTGAAACAGAATCCTGGACCTTCGACGCTCTACTCAAGACTAGAGGACAGAAGAATCTCCCTTGGGGTCAAGGAGTGACTCCCCTGCTTGGCAGGCACCAAAGAAGCAATTGTCCGGTCTGCATCGCCTAAGCTCCCGTCGGATGCCGAAGTCTTTGCATCACCAGAGGTAGATTTCCAGACTTCCCCGAGGCTGCCCTGAGTCCCCAGCAAAGCTGAGGACCGTAGCTGTCGTGGGTAACGTGGAACCGTGACCCCTGGACACCGCACGCATTTGCTAGTGCATCCTCTTCTGGGTCTCCCACGAAGTCGTGCTTTAGGCTCCTAGTAGCCCTAGCCTCCAGCACCAACTGCACCGAAGATCACTGGCCTCCACTCCACGAGTGTCCTGT
The DNA here is from genome assembly GCA_963921515.1 of Calotriton arnoldi. NCBI lineage: Eukaryota > Metazoa > Chordata > Amphibia > Caudata > Salamandridae > Calotriton > Calotriton arnoldi. The sequence continues at coordinate 1,635,536 of CAWUFW010002304.1, forward strand.
GAGCCAGCTCCACGTGCGACGTCTTGAGGCTCCTTCGCGGTCACTAGCCTGTTGGCTAGTAGCCCTTCACGAAGGCCAATCATTTTCTTCTTGGGTTCCCTGGTTGCTCCAGGCTTTCCCTCACTTACCTTTGCTGGGTGAGTTCCTCAGACCTTGCTGGTCTGCATCATCGTCATTCTTTACTTTCATCGAGACTTGCCGTTGCCAAGGCTTGTTGGGTCCAATCCGGTCGCCGACACCTCAGCACTCAACAGACATCGTGTACCAGCCCGAATCCTGCTCCTGGTCGCCGACAACGCCTCCTGGACCTCGTGGCTGAAGAGTCAAGACGACCGTCAACCTACCTGAAGCACTCGACATCGGTGGGCATCCGCTCATCGCCGTCCTGGTCACTGGCTAGTGACCCAGACTCTGTCCCCTCTGCTTTCAGGTTCTTCAGATCTCCGATCCACTCTTGGATCCACCCGGACACTTTCCACTTGGTCGCCAGCAGCACTTTGCAGCAGATCGCCATTCAAATCGACGACGAAACCCGACCCCGAAAGGCACCTATGCACCCGGCTTCCCTGGGTGAGGTAACGAGTACTCCGGTGCTCCCGTGGGTATAGACTCTAGAACGACCTAGTTCTCAAAGGGTTTGCTCCAAGTCCTCCTTTAAGTGTCCCTTTTCTTTAATTTCCTGATCGCGACTTTCTCCATAGAAGTTAACGGCGTATCGCGGTTGTGCATTTACACTGCACGCATCCCCCGTGGGTCCCCTGTGTCACTACCTTGGGTGGTTCCTTGTGGTCCAAGCACTTCTAGAGGCTCTAGGCCTAGTGTCTAGTTCAGTCGTGGTTCTTATACCACTTTATTGGTATATGGTTTGGTACGCCCCTAGGGCCCAAACGTGTAATTGTGCTATTACTGTGTTTAAATAACTTATAACTTGTGTACTTCGAACTCTAGCCTCATAAAGTGACTAGAGGGGTGTGTTTAGCAATAAATACATATATTTTGAATATATACCTGGTGTGGTGCTCTTTCATTTGATCACTCAAGAGATTATAGACTGGTAAAACAAGCTGCTTTACATTCCTTCAAGACTTAGCCTGAAGGCTGCTCTCCATAGCTACCACTAGGATAGCTTTCAATAAGGTTGTCTTTAACCTATCTCCAATAAGGGGTTGTTTGGACTGGTGCAGGGTGCCCACTATAATTAGTGGACAGCATATGCCAGGCCAACTTCTCACACTGCCAAGCTAGGTCCTCCCAGGATGGAAACAAGCATCCTGGGACCGGTTTCAGAATATTACCCCTCATCAGCCAGGCTAGCTTGATTCCAGTGACACAGTGAGCAAGGGACCCTCGTCTGGGCATACCCATCCCACTTAGGGCAAAAAGTGCTACGCAAACAAATGATGGACAGAATGCTGAATAAATCATACATTCACCCCCGGTCAAGAGATCTGGGTTAAAGCCATTGCTATTTTGCTCACAATGCTACCCTAGTTTAGACCCAGCCATATGCAAATCAGTCTTGACCCTGCCCCTCATGGAAACAGTCCAGCCCGAACTGCCAAGCTAGGTCCTCTCTGGACCGGAAACAACCATCCTGGGACTGGTTTCAGGGTATTACCCCTCATCAGCCAGGCTAGCTTGAATCCAGTGGCACAGTGAGCAAGGGACCCACGTCTGGGCATACCCATCCCACTTAGGGCGAAAAGTGCTACGCAAATAAATGATGGATGGAATCCTGAAGTACTGAACTGGGGTGACGAAGTGAGGTAAAGAACGATGATGGATTCAACCCAGATCTGTGACTGGGGGTGAGTGCCTGAAAAGTTTCAGCGCTCCGTCCATCATCTCCTTGTGTTTGCATAGGTTTAATGGTGACATACTTAGTAGATTGAAAGCTAGCGACACTCAACAGGAATTGGAGAGATCAGTTCATGACTAAGGAGGATGCTAGTAGGGGTTGGTCCCAAATAGACAGCCTCTCCATAGTGGAGCAAAGGTTTATAAGAACTCAATAGAACTTTCCTGTAAGCACACCGCTGATCCCTTTATATCTAGACTTGGCCCAAAAAGAAAATCGCCCACAAGATTGAGAGTAGAATGCTGATTTATTGGCATCGACTATGGACAACACCCACCCTTGAATCCTATCGGGAGGGAATCAAACACCTCTTGGTCCCACAGTGTGCATGGAAAATTCAGTGGTTTTGTGCTATAAAGGCCCCACTTCGAAGGCTGAACTTGGATAAATATTGGGTTTGCCAGAGAGTATGTGCTTAATTGGCAAGGCCAGTATAAAAGCAATCTTTTGGGAGAGTGTGGCAATAGACAATGTTATGCAGTGCAAGGGTTCCCTATCTGTGGCCTTTACTGATCGAAAAACAATGGTCATTTATGAAAGTACCATCGACAAAATTGTCCCTCCACTAGCCAGGAAACTCTACCTTCAGTTTAGGTATGGTACTCTACCTGTAAAATCATTCACTGGTAGATGGCAATAGGATAGTGGTTCACATGATGATTTGTGTTTAGGCTGTGAAGGATGTTCGGAATCGCTTCTCCATGTTTTGTTTTTCTGCCCCTTTTATAAACAAATACGTGCAAAAGGGATTGTTCCCATTTGCAAAAAGCTAGGCCGTAGGGAGTACAGGAAACTTTCAGATTACTGCAGTGTGATACCAGCGGGATTGTGGTTTTTTGCCTGTCTAGGTTTTTAATGGCATTCTGGATAAAGAGTGTGAAACTTACACAGTCAGTTTTTAATTTATAAAATGAATTATCTGATATTTGGATATGCAATACTGTTGTAGACTGTAACCTTGGTCACTGTCCTTTCTATGCACTTTAGATAGTGTTCTCGTGTGGTTACCAAACTTGGGGTTTTTATATTGCTCTTTTTTAACTAATATTTCAGATGGAGCTTGTTATATAATATGATAGCTTTATTTACTTCTATTTATGATTTCAATTTTATGTATTTGTGTGATGTTGGTTGTCTTGTTTGTTTACACTTTTATGGTCCATAGAGATCGAAATAAAGTTCTCTGATGATGATGATGATGACATTACTACATGGTGCTCTGCCACACCTTTTTCCACTTTACTGAGAGAGTTATCCCAGAAATAATTTCACTTGGTGCTCTCTTTACAATTTATGTTTTCAGCCCCATTGTGTTGTAATTAGGTTGTTCAATAGTTCTGAAAGTGTGGGCCTAGGTTGTTAGGACCCACCTTCTACCCACAAAATAATGTCAGAGCAAGATACACTGTCCTACACAGAGGATCATATACAAAAGTTGATCTAAACGCCTTCACTGTTTTCGTCAGTAACTTTAAGTTCCACAGCCAAACAACAAAATGAGTCCGATAAACCGTTGAGACTCAAAAAGAAACAGCTACGTACTGACTTGCACAACCATTTTCTACTCGAGCATTTAAAGGCAGGCACAATCCCATGGGGGCTACAAACACGTCATGTTCCTGTGATCTACACTGAAGATCCCGAATACCGGGAAGGGTACAGTTGTATCAGCTCAAAATGTAGCTGTGATTTAATGGTCCTTTCCATTGAGAAAGCTCAAAGACTTTCAAAAAAAGAGTTGGATGAGATCTTAATGTTGGAGCAGAAAATCAAGAACAATTAGTCAGTTTCTGAAGCTAAGACACTCCTTGAGAAAATATTGAAGGAAATTGCTGATTTCAAAGACGTCGCTATTAATCAGAAGAGTATCACATTTTAGAGAGATAAAAAATCATTTAATTTAGAAACAGTGTACCCGTATCTAAAGGATTACTTTTACACTCGCCCCAACTCCTGTAGATTTCTTCCTGAATACCAATGGTGATGAAAACATCATTTAATTTCCTTTTCAGAAACTTCCTCATTGGAATCAACTGGTGAATATAACCCAGGTGAAGGTTCTTCCAACCAAAATTTACATCCAAAGAAGCAGCTTACTTTTTTAGGGAGAGGCCAGCAGAGAGGCCGAGGAAGACACAGATACAACAACTAACCATGGGAGATGAGAACCCGAAGGCAGTTCTACAAGAGACAATAAAATCTCCAATCTTCAATCTGTCTAAAAGGCCTCTCTCTGCAGTAGAAGACAGTATTCTCAAGAAAGGTCTCTCTTTTGTCCCTTCAAAACATACAAACTTTGTACAGATAAAAACAGAAGCACTGAGTTCTGTCAAAAAATACAGCTAAAAGCTTTTTTCCGGAGCACAATCCTCCACAGAATAATGAAGTGTCTGGTCTCAGAATCAAATCAACTTTCTGCCCCCACCCAATACTATTCCAAAAGAAGTTGCCATTTTTGAGCAGTCTGTTTTTTCAGCTGTAAATGCCCTAGAAAGCAAGAAAGAGTTTGTTAAAAACAACATTACAAGAGATTAACGGATTGTGTTAGAAAATTTACAAAAGGATAACACTGTGGTGATCAAACAGGCCGATAAGAGTGGGATGATAGTGACTTGGTCAGCAGAGGAATACAAAAAAGAAGGAGAAAGGCAGGTTCTCAACCAAGAATTTTATCTGAAGATCCCAGGAAACCCCACAAAGGAGATTTAAGGTGAAATTGCAGTCATCCTTAAAGAGACACTTGATGAAGGATACATTGGACCAAAAGAATGGGAATTTTTAAAGAAATTCAATTCTTGAATACCGGTTTTATACCTGCTTCTGGAAATACATAAAGGTTCTATATCACCTCTTGGACGCCCATAGTGTCTCGATGTGATTCAGTTCTTGAACCCATTGCACAGTATGTGGACTTTATCTTAAAACCTTTCATGCAGCAGGTTTCATCATACCTTCGGGACACAATGGACTTTATCAATAAGATCGAAAACTTTGAGTTTAGTCCACAATCACAAAGGCTATTCAATCTTGATGTAGTATCCCTTTAACTCAGATTCCCCAAGAAGATGGACTAGAAACAATAGAGATCTACCTTGAGATGAGACCAAGACCTCAACAATTCCCCACTAAATTCATCACAAAACTTGCCACATTTGCCCTTAAGAAGAATTATTTCAAATTTGGCAAAAATGTTTTCTTTCAAATCAAAGGGACAGCCATGGGTTGTCCCTTCGCTCCAGAGCTGTCAGTGTTGTACATGGCTCAATTCAAGGAATGATTAATCTACCAGAATAATCCTTTCACCCATTAAGTGGCAAATTGGCTGAGATATATAGACAATGGGGCAGATTTACAAGGCCCTTGCGCCACTTTTGCGTCACTTTTCCCATGTTAAAAATGACGCAAAAGTGGCGCAAGGGCCTTGTAAATTAGCCCCAATGTCTTTTGCATCTGGACAGGGCAAGAAGATTCTTTGAATCAGTTTTTCACTTGGTTGAATGACAGCTCTCCAGACATTAAGTTCAGTCTGAAGAGCAATAGTATAAACATCACATTTTGGACATTGAAGTCATCGAAAAACAAGGCAAGTTGAAGACTATATTATATACAAAACCAACTGATCGCGATAAAGCTCTCCACTACTCAAGTCATCATCCACGAAGCTTCCTCGATAACTTATCATAGGGGCAATTTTTAAGAATCAGGCGCAATTGCTCAGACTAAACGGATTATTTCCATCATGCACAAAATTTGCAGGACAAATTGAAAGAACAGGGTTACCCCAGAACATTGTTTAAAAAATTCTATGAAAAGAGTTTGGTTCACTCCTGAGAATCCCTTCTGACCAAAAAACAACATCTGAACATTTGGTCTGTGTTTCAACATTTTGTCCACAAACTAATATTTTCAAGAAAATCATTTTACAGAATTGCCATTTACTCTCAAAGTTAGATGAAGCTTTCAAGCAACCACTGTTTGCACTTAAGAAGGACCGCAGTATAGGTCAACAAATAGTACAGGCTTCTACTCCACCACCAACACTCAAAAGTAACCTCGGACAACTCTGAAATTTGGCACCATTAGAAGGACTCCATAAATGTGGCACATGTGTCAGCTGCAACCAAACCGTTGAAGGAACTGAATTCCAATACAACAATATCAATTGGGAAAATACTGCCTTTTTGAACTGCAAAACTAAAAGCGTGTTCTATGGGATCATCTGCCCATGTAATAAACTATCCATAGGCAAAACTAGTCAAGAGATTCTCCAAAGAATCATTCAACATAAGTCACAAGTACGTCGGAAAGTTATTGCAGCCCCACTAGTTAATCATTTCATTGAAAACCAGCATTCTGAAAATTATGTGCATTGGAAAGTGCTGACAGTCAGACAATCAGATCCCAGAAGAGGCAGTTTGGAAAGAATGTTGGTGCAAAAGGAGGCCTATCTAATTCTTTGTTTCAACACAGTGACAGATGGCTAAAATGAAATGATTGAGCTACAGAATTTATGAATGGATGAAATCCCTTGCATTCTCCACTCTGTGCAGTTGAAATTTGCGGCGATCGCTTCCGCATTACAACAAGCATTGGCATAGCCAATAGGTCTCGCCTTTGGGACCTTATAAGTGTTTAGCCATGCAACAGTTGATGTTGTTGCACCAAGGATATTGTGCTGCATAACTAAATACTTATAAGGTCCCAAAAGCGAGACCTATTGGCTATGCCAATGCTTGTTTTATTTCCTACCTTCTGCTTTGTAGTATCCTTTTCTTATGCATGTGCTGCATAAATTGTTGCTTTTGGAGAGGGTTCATTGTTATTCTGAATATTTTTTTGAAGTTGATGGGCTGCCATGGTCAATTAAAATTAGTTTTAGAATCCTTGACTCCTCCCATGGTGGTAGTTTAGCACTAAAGTACCCTTCCTGTTCGGCTCCAGGCCAGGTAATCGATTTGATGTAGTCCACCACCTTCTGACTGAACGGTCAGTGTGCACGTTTGGGGTTCAATGGCACCGATGTTATGTAATGCAAAGAGACTGAAAGCATCGATGTTGCAACTGGACAGGCATGCACTTTTAATTCCAGTTTTCCCAACGCCCTCTCCCCGCAAAAAACAATGTCAAATGGACCCCGAGGATTGACTGTGCCAGTTTCTTGAGGGCTCCAATAAGCACCTCTGGCTTCTCTGAATCGGGAACAATTAAAGAATGGCGGGCGGTGGGGCTGTGTTTGTGTGGGGGTGGGGGGGGGGTGAACACCCTGTGTCCCCTAATGTGGAAGGATCTTAAAAAGGGGAAAACAGGCAGAGGAAAAGAGGGAGAGCGGCAGCGCCACAGAGAAATGCAGTGATAGTGAGAGACGACAGAGAAAGGGCGAGAGAGAGAAGGGGGAGAGGGCGAGAGAGAGAAGGGGGAGAGGGCGAGAGAGAGAAGGGGGAGAGGGCGAGAGAGAGAAGGGGGAGAGGGCAAGGGAGAGGGCGAGGGTGAGAAGGGGGAGAGGGCGAGGGCGAGAGAGAGAAGGAGAGGGCGAGGGAGAGGGCGAGGGTGAGGGAGAGAAGGGGGAGAGGGCGAGGGTGAGAGAGAGAAGGAGAGGGCGAGAGAGAGAGAAGGAGAGGGCGAGGGAGAGAAGGAGGAGAGGGCGAGGGAGAGGGCGAGGGAGAGGGCGAGGGAGCAGGCGAGGGAGAGAGAAAGAGAGAGAGAGAGAGAGAGAGAGAGAGAGAGAGAGAGAGAGAGAGAGAGAGAGAGAACAAAACAGGCCTAGAAGAGAGCCAGGCAGAGAGATACAGACAGACAGATGAACAGAGACCGACAGATTTTTCCTGAGAGCATTTAAAAAGGGTGGGGAGGGCAGGCAACTCTGCCACTGCAAAAACCACTCATGCTCCCGCACTCCGTTCTCCAGACCAGACACTGGGTTCAGCCCTGCAATTAAAGGATTGAAGCAGTGCCAACGTGTCCAGGCACACACCGGCTATCAGTCAGACATTTCCTAAGACACCAAGTTAAGCAAAAACTTTCCTATGGTCCCAGAATTGGTCTCCTGGTGATTTAGTGAAAATAAAACTGTTATAGGATGGGCTTGGGACTTGTCGCCCCCACTGATACTTTGTATTGTAGTTTGCTCGAGGAGAAAAGGCGTTTTGAATGGAATAAGGAGTAAGGTTTGGCAACAAGGCGAACAAGCATTGGCAAAGCCAAGACCTAAAAATACAGCGAGTATAACGTGTACAAACGTAGCTTGGTACATCTCTCAAGCGTGCTGGTTCGAGGATCTGACCAGGGTTTAATAATCACTTCAGGTCAAAAATAAAAGTGGCTCAGTAGAGCAGAGAAAACAAAATACAATTGTCTTCGCCCAGGCTTGCAAGAGCCACAGCCAATGGGCATTCTAGAAAGTTCTCTTTATTGGTGATGGCAGTTAGGGTTGGAATTCTATAGTGACAGCAACCACCGGATAGCACTTTTAATGTTTCCCTCCAACAACCCCGCACGTTTTTCCTTCAGCCCAATACATTCACTGGAAAACTGACTTGAGCCATCACGTGTTTTTTTTTTGTTCGTGAGCCAGCCATCTGTGAATGGCGCAGTTCAGAACAGGGCAGTCTGCACTGCAGGAGGTGGCTTTCAAGCACATAAAATAAAATAAACTTTAGACAAGTGCTCTTCTGCACCATTCTGAAGAGAGCTGGACCTCTGGGATTTAAGCAAGCCTTGAGTGAAGAAGTTCTACATCAAGCCACGGTACTGACCATTTATTTATTTGGCGCATAGAAAACAAGCGCTGAAACACAAGCGCGGCCCCGCGGCCGCGAAAGTGAAACAGTGCAACAAACATCCCGTAAAAATATGTAAAGTCTCGTTAAAATTAAAACAAGCATGAGGGAGCGTGGCGTGAAAGAGCAGGCAAATGCACTCGTGCTTGTGCTGGCATCCGCCTTGCGGGAGCGAGCAGCGGCGGCGCGAGAGCCATATGTTTTCAATTACCACGCGCGCCGCTGCTCGCTCCCGCAAGGTGGATGCCAGCACAAGCACGAGTGTGCTTGAAAAGGAGCAGACCGATTGCTAAAGGCCCTCCTAGAGCACCGCATGCGCGCTACCTAGGCGAGACCTAAAAAGCTTCCTGCACATCCGGCTAACTACAAGTCCCACAATGGCTTTGGTATCTTAATCAAGCTCTACAAATGAACTGTTGCCCACAAGTGTCCTGATTGCTTTAAAAAGTTCAAATCTCCGTAACACGGCATCTGATGCCATTCCCAGGCATAAAGAAAGACTCATTAGCGGATTAAACATGCGGCAGTAGGAGCTGTTGTGAAAGCGGCTGGAGGATCTGTACGACCTACCGACTAACAAATGGAAAGTAAGCTGCATTACTGTTTTATTTTTCACCACGCAGAAATTGTGCACAGAGCACATTGGTGAACAATGCTCTAAACAATGGCAGGAGCACACACAAAACCGCATACGAGCCGGGGGTTCGTTTATGCTGCGGTTCAATCCCCTGGAGGTATTTTGTAACAACAGAATCGCGCTACAAGTTAGCATTAAACACCAGGGGGCAGATTTACAAGCCCCTTGCGTCACTTTTCCCATGTTAAAAATGAGGCAAAAGTGGCGCAAGGGCCTTGTAAATAAGCCCCGTAGTTTTCAAATTTGTGACTTCCTATTCTGATTCCGTGCCACTCAGCTTCAATCATTGAAAAAGCTCTCTGAGGGGTTAAACAAACTTAGGGGCACCTGGCATCTCAGATTTATGGCTGCACATTTATACATGTGCTTACAGAATTAACAAGCAAGTTGTAGAAGAAAAGAATCAGTGGATGAAACAAAATTTGAAATCACCCGAACAACTGCCACTTTCACGCAAAACAAGTGAGTGGAGCTAACTCAGGTTCTCAGCAGTTTGTGCGCGCTCGCTACACCCACAGGGGCTTATTTACAAGCCCCTTGCGCCCCCGGTGCGTCACTTTTAATATGAGAAAAAGTGACGTACGGTGGCGCAAGGAGCTTGTAAATAAGCCCCACAGTTTCCAAATTAGTGACTTTCAATTTCGATTCGATTCCACTCAGCCTTAATAATTGCAAAGAAACAGAAGTGCATAAAGAATAGGAAGAAATCAAGAAACTGAAGTGAATGTAAAGTTACAAGTGGAGTGCGTTTTTAGAGTAATTTTTAGCCCACCACCAAATTGATTCAGGACATTCACAAAATGTCTTTTTCTGTCCCCGACCCCCATTTTTGTTCATTTGATGTAGTGTCCTGCAGTTCTAGGTCCTGAGGAGAACCTTACATTGATACTGGGTTTGAAATGCGTCGACAGCATAAACAACCAGGGATTGTGTTGAAAAAAGAAGCATAGGCATGCATGGAATCTCTTAGTAGGACATTTTATAGTGTGGATCCCTGATTTAGGCCTCAGATTACAGAATAAATTTGCACCCCATGATGATGGCCCCATAATTAGGGACTTCTATGTTTCACACACAGGCCCGTTTTGGTTTTTGAATTTCAGAACTAGGAAATTGATTTGTATATGTTCTTGTAATGTTTGTTGTCCTGTTTTGTGTAACAATTTATTGTTGTGATAATGTGATATTGTTTTTTATGTGATGTGGTTTATACAAAAAAATGTGAATTGATGCAACTCATGAGGGCTGTCATTCCCCTGTCTATGACAGTTTCATGAAAAGTCATTTAAAAAAAAGTATTGCATAAATAATGATATAAATAAATGGTGATCACAGTAATTGAGTTGTGTGATCGTGAATATAAATCATTGTTTTGTTAAAGTCAAGTAAGTACTGGCATTTGTATGTTCGAACTCTTTACAATTTAGGCAGCATATACCCTACAACGGTTAAAAAAGGAACTCTAAAAGTTTGAGTGGAAAGGGGGAACGACTGCACACAACCCAATTTAGGCAACACAAATTGCTGTCTACAATACCAGCAATATACAGTCAAAAGTGGAAAATGCTCCCCCACCTTATTGAAAATGTTTAAAATGTCCTAGATGTTTAACTCAGCTACATGTTTCTGACCAGTCCCAGACCCAGGATTTGGATACTTCCTTCCTAGGAAATATGAATGTACAAAAACTGAATCCTGAAGCAAGTGCACCTTGAAAGGTAGCATATCTGGTAGGGCCGTAGATGACATGAGCCCAAGGAGACGATAGGTTCGTCTTTGAATTTTCCAAGATTAAAAAAGCCAAGAAGCCTGATGTTATTATGCAAGGTCTTTAAAGAAGCAGAGATGACAGGATATTTACTTCGTAAACTCAACAGGGCAATACATTTGCGTATTTCAAAACTTCGTAATAACCCCCTTTGGTATGACAGTTATAGATTATATCAATGTTATACACGGAAAATGAGATTCTTGCTATTACTGATACTGCTGATGACATCCATTTTACTATATCTCGACCTGAATCATCTGTCCCAAGGATCTTATCTCTGATATCTCAATTTTTGACATTTTCTGGATATTGTATTAGGTGGAACAAGTGTGAAACCCTACCCATGGCCAAATTCAGTTGCCGATCATCCCTGATGGATTTCCCCTTCAAGGGCGTACTTTAAAACATGAACTGTCTGGGTATTTTGCTTAATCATGACCTAATACAAATGATGTCTGATAATCTACTCCCTTTAATGCAAAATACGTCTGCTGATTTTCTTTGATGGTCTAGTCTGCAACTATTTCTTTGTGGTAGAGTACAAAGGATGAAAAATACTATTTTCACTAGATAATTATATTATTATCATGATTCCTCTGATGGCTCCTTGAAACTAACTAAATGAGCTAGAGGCGAAGATAAAAGCAAGCATTGGCATAGCCAATAGGTCTCACCTTTGGGGACCTTATAAGTGTTTAGCCAGAGCTATTGGCTTTGACAATGTCTTTAAGCTATGTTGTAGAGCATTGTGGCTGCTGTGCAGCATGTTGAAAAGTTATAATAAAAAATGTTAGGAGCATTTTTATTACCGTATATATAGCCAACAAGACATTATGTACAACTGAACGACACTATTAACAAGCATTTGCAATGCAATAGGTCTCGCATTTAGAAGAGTTTGAACTATTGGCATTGCACATGACAATGCCTTTTATCTATGTGTTAATTAGCAAACAGATAAATAAAAGGCATTGTCATTTACAATGCCAATAGCTTAAACTCTCGGAAATGTGAGACCCATTTCATGGCAAATGCTTGTTTTTTTCCACTGGCTCTAGTTCTAAATGGCCTTAGGCTTTAAAACGACTTCCTGTAAATGTGCAAGCTCCAGAGACCTTCTTATAAGTCTGATTTCTTTTCCACATGTCATTTGAAGCTGTACTTCGAGACAAAGAGCATGGCAACTGAAAACAATTATTATTAAGCATGACACTCGAAGGCATAATTGGTCACTAATGAATAAAGTCAATATCTTACATTTGTTAACGTCCCTCGTGGCTCTCCCTTGCTTATTATTAAATAAATTAGCAAGCCGAGTCAACACGGTTAGAATTTATCATCATCTTTGACCTGTAACCAACTGATAGTGCTTCGGATTGACAACTTAGTCTGCTTCAAAGCACTCCTGGTTGGTGCACAGTGACCAATAGGACGGTGTCCAGCCTCCACCCTCTCTGTGAGGGATCGGACCACACCAACTGGAGACCCCCTCCCAATCCTAGGTCAGACTTCCACCTGCCTGCCTAGTGAGCTAGCACTTGGAAGTGGCACTTTACAAAGCACTAGAATGTGTGAATGTTTATGTAGACACACATATTTCTAGGCCGCGTTACTTTTAGTGCAGACCTGCACAAGGTTGCGCCCGGAGGCAGAGGGCAGATCTCGTCTGTGTGGTTACCAGAGTGAGCGCTCAGTTGCACAATTCTGGTAAGTTTTGATAAGCAAATACCGCCAACTCCGTGCCTCGCCATTGGGCGCCAGATTTTGACACAAGTAATCAGATTTAAAAATCAACGGTGGTTAGAAAAACAGAAGTGCCTGTAGCGGCCCAGGCACAGCCGGAGGGAGACAAAGATATCCTGTCAGGGGGAGCAGAAGGCTCACGTCAGGCCCCTGGACGTGTAACCCACCTCAAGACTCGGCACTTCGACCAAGGGTTGCTCACTTCACCCCATGAATGCGCACTTCACGACTGCGCACCTCAGCCAAGGGTTGCTCACTTCGGCGAAGGACTGTGCACTTCATCCAGAAACTGTGCACTGCGCCGTCACAAGTGCGCGCTTCAGTCCGGGAGTTGCGCTTCACCACACTCCAGTCAATGATTGTGCACCTCACCACCCAGCTGCGCACTTCACCCCGTGACCACATGCTTCACGACTGCTCTCTTCAGTCCACGCCTGTCTACTTCACCCTACAGCTGCCCCGGACTTGTTTTTCACCCCAGGACTTATGACCTTAAGCAGGGACTGCGCACTTCATCTGAATTAAGGTTGCACGTACTTTGGCATGTATCACGCATGTAACGAACACACCAGCATTAGGGATGCGTCCACGCAACCCACTGCTGATCCTTCACAGTAATCCTAAATAACACGGATCAGCACGGCACCGCCATCGGATCTACTTCCGCATGTCACACCAGTGCTCACACAGATCTGTGGAGCATCACTGATCAAAGATGGCATCGATATCGTGTCTAGTTTAGGCATGTAACCCACTGTGATTAGCACAGTTGTGCAGAGCATTGAGCTAACACGGCACTGATACTATGCCCACTTTAGCATTTTCATGTGCAGACGTGACGTGTAAAAAAAGAAAAAAACGTCAATGGGCCCTTCCTCATACCTGCCTCGCGACTGCTTGCGCCGATGTTTCGCACCCCATCCACGCCTCCAATTAGTAATCCGAGACTGCAAACCTCCCGGCTGTACTTACATTGCAATTCACTGTGCTCCTTTCCATGCGCGCGCACCGCGAACACTTTCCCCAGGCCCCATGCGCTGCAACCAAATTACGTTTCTGCAACCAAATAAAGTATCTTACATATAGTAAAAGATTAAGCGGGGCGCCTGCTCCATTATCGATAATGGAGCCATGCGCGCGCCGCTCCAATGCTTTCCCCAAGACCCAGAGATGGACCTGTTCCCTTCGAAACACAAGGGGCACTCTCCTGTGGGGGCACTGGATGGAGCTTCAGTGCAGGAAGGGAGTCGCAAGGCACTGAGACGGCCCTCAGGAGGTGCTCGTTTCGCAAACCGAGTAGAAAATATATATATCTTTTTTTACAAGCGCCGCATTACGCGCTTTCATTTTAATAGCGGTCACGCCCATTTCTTTGACGACCTGCGTCTGTAGAAAGTGGCACGCCGCCATTATGTGAAAGCGCAGAACGGGGCGCTTGTAAAAACAAGCCGTCGAGGTTGTCCCGGCACCTTCCAAAGTGAAAGCGTGCACAGCGTGCTGAAAGTGAATAAACAAAGCATGCTGTCCTGCCTCAAGTAGGACAAACTCCATAAACAATATAGTGCTTTACTATGTAAGAACCCAAGTAAAGGGGCCAGTAGCCATGGGAGGAATCAAATGACGACACAGCCATACTAAGGAGGGACTAACAAGCCTCATAGTCTATCAGAAGCCAGCATTTACTAAGGACAAACACACAAGCCAATGAAAAATATGGGCGGGGTAGTGGGCAGGGCTTCTCTCCCGTACTGAATTACCCCAGATCAACCCCAGAGCAGCGCTTGCGCGCTGGCTCAGGGCTCGACCTAAAAAAAGAATGAACATAAAAAATGTCTTTTAGTTTTTTTGTCCTTGCAATGCTGGCAATTCCTTCCTGCCTGTTCTAATGCTTGTTTGTTATAGATTTTATTTTGTTTTTGGGGGGGACATGAACAACAGGAGGGTGTAGGTTGGGAAATAGTACTTGAATTACAACACGAGCAGCAGATGGACACTAGGGGAGAAACAACAGATACAAGATTCTGAGGCCAGGCTGAGGTGCTCCAGAGTGGTGCTGAGGTGGTGGTGTGCTGGTGCGGAGGTGATGCTCTGGTTATGCTGAATGATACTCAGGTGGTGCTGAGCGATGCTGAGGTGGAGGTGTGCTGCTGCAGAGGTGATGCTCAGGTGATGCTGAGTGATACTGAGGTGGTACTGAGTGATTCTAAGGTTGTGCTGAGTGAAGCTGTGGTGCTGATTCATGCTGAGGTGGTGGTGCTGCACTGATGCTCAGGTGGTGCTGAGTAATGCTGAGTTGGTGCTGTGCTGAGGTGATGATGCACTGATGCTGAGTTGGTGCTGCACTGGTGCACTGATGAGGAGGTGGTGCTATGCTGATGGTGCTGTGCTGAAGTGGTGCTGTGGTGGTGATGAGGTGGTCCTGTGCTGATGCTCAGGTGGTGCTGTGATTATGCTGAGGTGGTGCTGTGCTGATGCTGATGTGGTGCTGCACTAGTGCTGAGATGGTGTTGATTGATACTGAGGAGGTGGTGGGCTTGTGCGGCAGTGGTGCTCAGGTGGTCCTGGGTGAAACTGAGGTGGTGCTGCGCTAGTGCTGAGGTGATACTGCACTGGTGCTGAGATGATGCTGCGCTAATGCTGAATTTGTGAACCATGCATGCACGCCCAGGCAGAAGGATACAGGTGCCATTTCATTTGACTTTTTACTGATAAGTGTAACATGGCAAACACTGCTTAGATTGATCAATTAGCAGTGCAAAAAGGAGCACGAGGCAGTGGAGATGCACAAGAAAGAGAGCAACACAGAGCACATGGGAGAAGAGGAGAAGCAGATGAGGAAGAAAGCTGACAAACACAAGATGGACATGGAGAGCCATTGAATAAGAAGCAAGGAAATGAGACTGATAATAAGACAAACTAATGGCAAACAAGGGGTGGGCTCCAAGCTCCTTTAAGTTCTTGATAAGCTCACAACAGATGTTTTGCAAACAGACAGTTTGTGTTGTCTGTAAGCTCGACCTAAAAACAAACTTGATAGACCGGCAGAAGTTGAGGCTTCTTTGCAAGTTCACAATCGCAGAGATGAAAGGAAAGCTATAAGGGCCCCTCCTGCATTAACAATGAATGGCTCCTTCCAGCCATATGAACACTGAGCAAAAACAAAAGTCTATTGGGATTCATTATTCGAAGGCATTTAGTAAGCCTGGTCACAACAGAGACAACCGTGGAGGGCGAGTGACATATGGCAGAACAGGTCCTCTTCATGCTAAGAACCACTTTAAAACATAGGCCGTATCTACATTCTGTCCTTCAAAAAGTTGAGTAACAAAGTGAATGACATCTTTCACTGCCTCTCTAGACTTGTCATTCATACAAGAATGGAGACAAGCATTGGCATAGCCAATAGGTCTCGCCTTGGGGACCTTATAAGTGTTTAGCCATGCAACAGTTGATGTTGTTGCACCAAGGATATTGTGCTGCCTAACTAAATACTTATAAGGTCCTAAAAGCGAGACCTATTGACTATGCCAATGCTTGTTTTCCTGGCTAGCCTGGCCACATTCCATTCTGTCTGGCTAAACATCGACCGACATTGGGAGCAACTGTCTGGTTTACTGAGCTGAGCGCTAGGTGGCGATATTTGTGGAGATCTACAGGCTATGAGTTCGAATTCCAGAAAGAACAGTATCTGCCTAGTGGGGACGGGACACTCCATATCAAAAAGTGATTAATAATAGTAATACCTATTTACAGGGTTAAAATGGCCAAGGTGCGGGATGAAGCGATCTTTAAAACAAAGTTATTAATATTATGAGGAGTGTAGAGAAGCCTAAACAACGTAAGGGGAGCATGCAGATTTTAGAGTGAGCTAAAGAAAATACATCTTTATTCACAACTCGTTGCCTGGTTCATCGAATATTTATTGGCCTGAAATAGGCTCCATGTGGTTTCATCCCGTTTATGCATGGGGGAGTCTCTGGAGGGTAAAATAAACACTCGCGCTCGGTACACTGTAAACCCGCTGCAGTGAATTTATTCCAGTTTTGAGCCGGTTTCAAAGTTAAATCATCCACCTCTCTCGGAAAAGCTTGCAAATCCCCCCTGGTGGTTGCGTCCACTTTCCCCAGGTTGCATGAGAAAGACACAACGCTGTGGCCTCCACAGAGGGTGTTCCATACACACAACCACTTGCTGAAGTGCTTTGTCCACTTGTAACAGAATCTGGAGAAGGCCTGGGGGGAAATGTCAACAGAGGAAAGAAAGCAAACGCAACCTGGGTTCAGCCTGGAGTGCTGCTTCCGGGAAGGGCAATGTCCTTCTGGGGAAATTGGGCGCATTGTTTATGCAGAACAAACCCCTCTTTTTTTAAAGAGGCGATTAATCCCGTCAAAGGCAATTGCCACAAAATTAGCTAAATGAATTAATGAACATGAAAGAAAGCCCCACAGCTTATCGGCACAATGCCGGCGCTGTCTGGATGCCACAGTGAAAGCCGGGCGCTCGGCCAACTGCCATCTCATTATGCGAGGAAGCTGCGCAAAAAAGTGCCGCAGGCCTAGAAGTGTCCTGAAGAACTGCAAAGAAACACATTTCAAGCATGAAAATCAGGGTGCTCTCTCCACAGCTGGGCAACGGGCACTGCCGTAAATTTACCGCTTACTACAAATGACTGAAATGAACGGTGTCAGTTTTTGCATTGTCTCTTCGAACTTTCCAATATTTTTGGCGCCCACTAGAGCCATTGCTTGTTACCCTGCAGCAATTTTCAAGGTTACTGCAGTGTGACAGGCTGTTTAGTCGGGATTAGCGTCTTCGGGCGGTCCCGGGCAGCTATTTAGTAGAAGTCTTTTAACCTGGCAGCCTCCAATAGAGGGTTGGAGACGAATGATAACTAAACAGAAGCACAAGACACAAATCACCGTGCATAAAGCATGCCCCGGGTCAAAGAAAACGCAGCACTAGACCCACGCATTCTTTGAAACACTGGAGAATGCAAAAGTAGTAAAAAGAAAACGCTTAAGTAAACATGTCCCAACCATAACCGGCCTTGGATGTTATTTTCGTTCTGAGTTTGCGCACCGTGTGTAGTAGATGTGACACGTCAAACAGACGTGTACTATAAAAACACACTGCAAGAAAAAACAAGCATGGGCCGCGCGCGAAAGTGAAAGCAGCGTGACGCGGCCGGGGAGGGGAGGGGCGGAGGAGCGTGAAAGCAATCAAGTGAGAGGAAAGACAGATGGCGCCTGATCGGGCGCTGAAAGCTGGCGGTTGCGCGCGTGCACGACATCGTGAATGCAAGCTGGTCGCCAGCAAAAGCCACTGCTGTTTGCACTTCCAAAACCCGCTTACTAAAACTCTCGCCGAGAGCAGCGCTAAGCGCTGGCTCAGGCGAGACCTAAAAAAAGACAATGGCTGGGGCAGTGACAGATAACTGTGGTAAGGTGGGTGTAATGCTTTCCTGGGAGAAGTGAGGTTATCATAGGGTGCCAATGTTCCTTGCTAAGGACAGCAGAGCAGATTTATTAGAGTCACAGTGTTCAGTTGCTGTTTACTAGGTCGAGCATAGACCGCACTTGTGCTGTTGCTTAGTGACCTGTTGTATATGCTTAGTGGAGTTGAACTCCACCTATTGCTTGCCATTGCTTTTCATTTGTCTATGTCCGTTTCCTTTAAAAATCCTTGCTTGCTAGTGGCCAGTCCTGTCTCCTTGTCCTTCCTTATTCTATTCCGTTCCTCACACGGAGTAGGGACTAAGTACGGTATCATTACGCTATGATTGTTTATCTGTTCTTTGGGGGAATATTTTTTTTCTTGATTTCCTGCTCTGTTACTGTTTGCCTGTGCTTCCATGTTAAGGCAGCATTTGTCCCTCCAATTTGCGTGTTTGGCGACTTCATGTTTTTTCTAACTTTTGTCCCGCATTCGGAACGTATCAGGGCGCAGGCTCGAACGCAGTTCCCGAGCTTCAAAGTCGGACGCTCTAGCCATTACACCATATCCCCTTCATTGCCCCATTCTGCCTGCTCCCTCCCTCCCCCGCACCAATAACAGGATGTTGAGCCTCCCATTAGACTCAAGCCCTATTCCTCGGCTTCAACGCCCTCCCCAGCTCCATTATATTTCCATCTCCCCGTTTGCCCTCGTTTTTTTAAACTCTTCTTACAATTTCGATGTCGACTGTCAGTTGGGCTTTTTTTGGTAGGATATTGGCTTGGTTTTGGGCTTCCTCATAAGGGGATTGGGCTTGTTTCAATTTGCCACTGATAACGTTGTTCAACGAATTGAACGTAGCTTTGATGTTTTAAATGAAGCATGCTCGATGCATTCAGAAAAAAACGGTATCGTTCACTTTACATAAAATTTCTGGAAGTCATATTTTCTGCACTTATTCCCATATAGGCTGTTTTACTCACTTCAAGTACATATACAGCTCATGTATTATTTTGCCATTTAAAGATGGGTGGCCAATTTTCCCTCGTTTCTAAAACTATGTAGGAAAACAGCCTCTCCTTAGTCTGTATTTGCTTTGTGCTGTTTAAAGGTGCCCAACAAGTTTGCCTGTCTGTGTTGATAGTCTTGTCCTTCCCTCATTTAGAAGGTTAGTGGTACTGCCAGACTAGGCTGGGTCTCGCTTCCTGTTCGTTCTTGCCCGTCTATCCGCATACCTTACTTCGGCCGTAAGACGATACTACCACAGCTGCTGCTTGTAGAGAGACTCCAAGGCAGAGCCCAAGGATTAAAGGTGATAAGTGTAATTTTGTCTCTGGGTATGTTACATTGTGGAGGGGTGGTCCTGTACAGTTGCAAATTTTTCAATCAATTCTTGCTTGCAAACTATAATTCATAGTCTATGAGAGACTTGGAATTTCACGTCCCATGTGTTGTAATTGCATTTATGATGCGTTTGTTACCCTCTCACAAGCAATGACGCTCTTTACAGCGATTAGCATGCTACTCTGGCCCCGACCCCAAGGTTAGTGGATTAAGTCATTATTGGTATAAATTGTGTGCTCTAAAGGAAAGCAGTCCATGTGTTTAATTCAGATTCTTTGTTGTCAATTAATTGCAGTTAGGTGCACTTAATAGTGAGCCAATGCAAAAGATACTGGCGGGTAAAAAGTGCCTTTTGTTACAATTTTTCAAAGCTGCTCATCTCTTAGCTGCAGGCAGCATTTTGCTGGAATTGCAAATATGTGTCTGTCCCTGTGTCTTTGTCTGTGCATCTCATTTGCATATGTTTGTCACCAGGTGGGGGCACATTCAGCTCATTAAGGGTCTCCTTGCAGTATTTCATAAGCCAGCTGTTGAGAGGGATTTAACCTTTGGTGACTGAGAAAAGCGGGGTAAAAAAACGAATTCTTCACGAAAAGGAAACTGTCTAACTCTCCCACTCCCCTATAAAAGGGCGCCGTTTCTGTTAAACAGCCTCTTATTTAAAAATACTTAGTCCCCTGTTGTTAGTTGCACCCGCCACATTCCTCCCATATTCACTTGTTGTTTCATATTTTAATTTTCTGTAGCAATCCACGAGTGCATATGTTTACAGTTTTCTTCAGCGTGTGCTTCCCCAACATACCCCCTGCCCAACACTCCGTGTTGCTGTCCTTTATATTTCCACCCAAGTTGTGTGGTCTCTCTCTCTCTCTCTCTCGTCTGGTTTCCCACTTAACCCATCACCCTCCTGAACTCCTTTCTGTCGGCTCATATGCTTCACCCTAGCTGAAATTCTCCAGACCCCCATGCCCTGTTGCACTTAATACCCCATTCCGCCTTGACATCTGTTTTTCCAGGCAGAGACACATTTATTTTCCTGGGCGCACCGTGGCATGCTTCATCGAGGGGCGACACTCTTTCCTTGAGCCACACGATGCTTGAAGCAAGACACATATGTGGCTGAATATTATGTGCCCATTTAGAGTCCAACATTGTTAAAAATTAGGCGTTTTACTAAATGCCAGCAAATATATTACATTAATTGTACATGGCGCTCTCTTTTGAGTTTCGATGGTGCGGGCATAATTATTGATATTATTACCTTAATAGCTATAAAATATTTTAAAATGTTGCCTAACGAGAGTGCTGGTAAACCTCTTGAGTTTATGGTGTCTTCATTCAGCCTACGGCCAGCTGACTAGTTGAGTTTTGTCGCCCGTAGTAGATGCATTGCTTCGGTTGCGTGCCCAACTCTTGCTTTGCTGTTTGAAAACAAAAACAGTTTTAGTGGTAGCCCAATTGCATTATCATGTGTAATCTGACACTGATCTGAGAGAGTGAGGAATTAAAAGGTGACGAGAAAGACAGGCGACTCTGGTCCTGTTCACTTTTGCATTCTGCGCAGGGCGCACCCCCAAGTCCCCCCATGATCTTCTCCAATGATTCACTGACCAAGGGATTTGTGTGATAAAAGCAGTAACGCACTGAACTAGCTATATAAAATACATGGGAAAAATGCAGCCATGGAATTTAAAGCTGCACTACCTGAAATAGTAATTTCAATAAATTTGGAAAAGGGGTGCTGCCAACCTCAATGGTCGGCAGCCTATTGACCGTACAATAAGAGATAATTGCACACAAAAGTTTGAGAGGCAACACATATATCTCATTTAGAACACAATTAGTAATACATGTTCCACATTAAGTTAGTACTCGTAGTTCTTCATTGTTGAAATCAATCTTGAGCTTTATTTTATGTTTGTTCAGAGGAGCGCATCCAACATGTTTCACCTAACAATGCTTCATCAGGACTGTAAGTATTAAAAAAACAACAGCTAAAGACCTATTACGAAATACTGAGTATGCCAAAAGGCATTCAACAACGCCAACAGTTTAAAGGGAACCGTGCATAGATTGACCCAAATCACCAAACATTTGTGAACAAAAGACCAACTTAGAATAATGGGAGGAGTTTTACCATCAACTCTTACATATGTGATGCCCAAGTAGAGATGTACTCCAATCTAGTTTCACCATGAGCTTACTATATATTATAACAAAATGGGTTGTCACATATCGAGATGGACAAAGTTATATCCAGTTGGGATTTTTATGAAACATAGAGGTATAAATACACTAACAGGCACATGCATCAAGGAAGGCTTTTGCGATTCCTTAATTGCGATTAATAAGGAATCGCAATTAAGGAATCGCAAAGCCTATGCATGTAGGAATCGCTATGAAAATAGCGATTCCTAAACATTCCTTAATTGCGACTCGCAAATTGCGAGTCGCAATTAAGGAATGCCTTCCTATTCATTCCTATGGGCCTACAGGCCCATAGAAATGAATGGGAGATTGCATACGCAATTTGCGAGTACCAGTAGGTACTCGCAAATTGCTCATGCAATTTCAAGGTGCAAGGGTGTCAAAATGACACCCTGTTGCACCCCTGAAATTGTGATGTGCTCCCATAGTTAAGCACACACATGCCCCAAGGGCATGTGTGTGTGTAACCTAAAACTTAAAAAAATGCATTTTAGAGCATTTTTCGAAGTTTTTGCAAATTACAGACAAGTTTTATTTGTCTGTAATTTATGGTCCCAAATAGCGAAATCGCTATTTGAAAGTGCTTCTAGCATTGCATTTAAGGAATCGCAAATTGCGATTCCTTAAATGCAATCGTAATTTAGGAATTCGCAATTAATTGCGAATTCTTAAATTGCGCATAGGAAACACTTTCATGCATCTCCAAAGGCCAATTTGCGATCGCAAACGGCCGATTTTTGCGCATCGCACCGTTTGCGATCGCAAAAACCTTTGATGCATGTGCCCCTAAGTGCTTAATAGACACAATTAAAACCAGAAGTGCTCCAAAAGGTATAAAATTTACTATAGGTAGAAATTCACCAGAGAAAAACCGAACGAAAAGTCCCAAAGTAGGAAGATAGTGAGTAGAGGCATTGTTCGTGACCAGACTAAGGAGTGCCATAATTGAACTATTCCACGTGACAAGCTGGGAAGGGGCCAAAACAGGGAGTGGTGGTCTCTTACTAAAAAGACGTACTACGCTGTTAAAAGTATAATTCTTCATAAGTAGTAGTAGTCAGCAGTATCCTCATCTGTAGACATCCACAAATCATAAAAAGAAAGAGAACATCAATAATATTCTGCTGGTCAAGTTAGGTTAGTTTGACCTAAAAAAAATCATTCAGAAGGTCATTCGAGTCTGACTGACATACCAATTATTCTTGGAAATAGTACTTCCACTTTGTGTCATCCGTAAATCCAACTAAGGATATTATCAATCCTGGCACCATTTTCACATAAGTGCGAATGCACCACACGCCTGCGGTGTTCAATAATTCTACATTAAAGATAAACGCACAAGATCAGCATCTTGGTCACAAAGACATTACTGTTTCACAATCCAATATAAGTCATCCAATTCAAGCTATTCCCCTAATCTCTACCCATAACACCAATAATATTGTGAGATTATCAGAACTTATCTTGTCTCACTTCTTTAACTAATAAAACCACTATTATTTATTGGCGACCACCACCATGACCGTGAAAGACATAATTAAAAATATACCTTATACATATGATCCCCTCCAGGTATGTGCCAATGACACCATGCCATCCTAGAGGGGTTATCTTCAAATCCAAAAAAGAGAGCAGTACAGAACAAAAGGGAGTAAAAACATAGAAAGCGAGGTATGTAAGTCGCAAACACGAGCCTTCTCTAAATTGTTGTGCAGGTCCAAAAACCACAGACAATGATTTATAATCAAGCAAAGGAGAGGCCATGTTACGTTCATCAAAATTCATCTAGAATATAAGCCCTACTGGTCACAAGATCGAATATATAGTGTTTATCATCAATATTTTCCCTGAATAGTATATTTAATTCACAAGATAAGGCGACTAACAAGATAGTTACTCCCGGATCGTGGTGATCAGTACCAACTAGCGCATCCGCACGGTTGGCCACCATTATCCTACTAAGCAGTGCCTATTTGAAGAGAGCCCTCTCTTTGTCCTAAACCCGCGTGAGTTGGTGGTACTCGATGTATTAACCACAGTCCCCTCTGAGCAAAATGCTCCCGAGACCCTTACAAGTCCTGTTGTGTCTTACCTAGGTGCAGCGCCTGCTGTTTCTGTTAGGTGCTCTCGACAAAAAAAACGAGTGTGTCAGACAAGATGACTTAAATAAGTGGGGCGCTTGACCTGATACGCCCGTGCGCGTCAGCACCTGGAAATATTAGCATAGTAATCAGTCTAGTTCCGGTCTATAGTATGCGAAATGGAAAACTCTAGAGCGTCAACCAAGTAATAAGGACGACATCTCACCTAATGCGATTTAACCGTGTTGGCACCCTTAAGCATAAAAGAGGCGCAGCGTCTTAATGCAAGTTGTCATATACCATCAACTAGTCTGATCTACTAGAGCATCTAAAAACCAAAACAACTTAGGACTGCACCGGGAAGACAAAAAGCAATCAGTAACTACACGCCAAGCAGGCGACCAGTTAGGAAAAAGCGTGGCAGAACAAACAACAATAAAAGAAAAGTGGTAAGGTAAATTGCTTGCCAGTCCCTAGTGATTTTACATCAAATAGAACAGCAGATCGTAGTATAACAGAAATATTCATCTGATTATATTAAAGATAAAATGTGCATGCAATACTAGATTAAACATGGCCCCTCAGGGTAAATCTTGAGGATATTACTATCCATAGCTAGTATATCTCCATCCGGAGACGAAATGGGACACATACATCCACAAAAAGACTTGGGTGGGTGAGGAGCATCAACGCGGTCCTCAGCCCGTACACCCCTTCAGTAATGGAGAGCACGACGACCTTTGTTGGTAAATCACTATTGATAATTAGGAAAAGAGTGAAAAAGTCAGAATAGAAAGTTAGTTATTATTGGTTCCAAATGGATTTTCTACTGTAGCTCAACAGCATCATCACAACCCTAGTTAGAAAAGGAGTGAGAGTATCAGGATAGTGCTCCAAAAGGTATAATTAGGTTATTATTGGTCCCAAATGGATATTCTACAGTTGCTGCATCTCAAACATGTTAGACCACAAAATGATAGGCTACACATTAACCATATTGTCCACATGTAACATTGGCAATCCTGTAAAAAGTAATAACAGATCTGTAAACGCTGGGTGATTTGTCACAGGGCATCCATTACATTCCTCAGACCGTATATCACTTAAATTACACATAAAATTGTGAGTAAATCAATGACAAAGTCCAATATGGAATAGGGACATCAGGGTGAGACAGCCATCCCCCGTACATCACTTGTGTTATACATGAAGTGATTGGTAGATCCAAACAATTTGTCAAGTGCAAAAACAGAAACATCAAGGCAAGACAACCATTATTGCTGGTGCTTAACAAATTCCTAGTTGGTAACTGATACATAAAGTAGACCAGTACATGACATCAAGTACACATTCGTCGTTTTTAATACATATACAGTTGGCAACCCTACAGGAAATGGTGGAATTCATTGTCTGAGTTGAGTCCCATATGGACCGCTCAAAGTTTGCAAATCCATTTTGCTTCACACTTCCGCTGCCACATCTCTCTATCTCCTCCTCTTGGGTCAGTCCCACCTACTTCAATGCCATGGAAGCAGAAGTTAGCTCTATTGGTACCCATTTCACATTCATGTAATGCTAGTGTGTATGACAAATCCCCTGTGATGCATGCCCTCCGATGCTTCTGTATCCGGGTCCTCAGCTGTCGTACGGTGCTCCCTACATATATTTTGGAGCAACCACATATATCACAAAAGTGGATTTGCAGTTGATAAATTCCCGAATGGGAAAGTTATTACTAGTATTATATCATTATATGTGAATGTTTTTTCTTGTTCCAACCCAGGTTGCATATATTGCATTCTCCACATGTGTAAAAGCCTTTCGGGCTTGTTAACCATGTTTGTGAATTCTGTGATTTGAGTGCCGTATAACTAGGGCATAAGAGTTCTCTGAGAGTTTTGCTCTTTTTGAACGTAATTGAAGGTTTTTTGGTGATCGTTGTTCCTAGCCCTGGAACACCTTTCATGAGTTGCCAATGTCTATGTAATATCTTTAGCACCTCATGATTGGCCTTAGAATGTGTAGTGATAAAAGAAAGTCTTTCACCTCTTCCTGATTTAGGTTTCGACCTAAGTGTGTCTCTTCTCTTTATAGTTCTTGCCTTATTTGCTGCTTTTGTCAAGTTCTGCCTATTTTAACCTCTAGTTTCCAGTCTGACTATTGTTAAACCCAAGTGTTGTTCAAATTCTTGGTCTTCGCTACAGTTTCTGCGCATTCTTATAATTTTCCCATAGGGGATAGCAAGTTTCGTGCATGGCGTGTGTGCGCTATCAGGGTGTAAAATACTATTTACAGCTGTATCCTTTCTAAACAATGTGCTTTGTAGTTTGCCCTTTGAGACAAAGTTTTACATCAAGAAACTGTATGTTAGATTGTGACATATTTAAGGTAAACTTAACATTGAAAGGATTGTCATTTAGGTAATTGCAATAGGCCTTCATTTGTTCCTCTGTACCTGTCCATATGACAATAACATCGTATATATAACGACCCCAGTAATGTATCAATTTGGTCTCTTCCGTTGCTGCTGTGGACCAGGCATATGTTTTTTCCACCCATCCCATGAAGAGATTTGCATACGACGGTGTGAACTTCGAACCCATGGCTGTGCCTTGGAGTTGCTGGAACCATTCTTAGTTTACAAAAAGAAGTTGTTAGTAAGAATCAAGTCAATCATGTCCAGTAGCATCTTGCTATGCTCTAGATAGTTCTCTCTTCTTGTACTCAAGAAATGGTCCAAGGCGATGTGTCCAAAATCCTTAACTATGCAAGTAAATAGGGATTCAACATCTAGGGTTACCAGCCACATTGGATCCTCCTGTGTCAGATCTTCAAATTTGTTCACAATGTCAGTCGTGTCTTGGATAAACGAAGGGAGATTCGCAATTAGGGGATTGAGAAAGTGGTCTACAAATTGTGCAAAATGTTCTGTGAGCGAACCAATCCCCGATATGATTGGTCGCCCCAGGAGGAAATGGGTCCTTTTTGTGCACCTTAGGCAACAAGTAAAGGCACAGAAACCTGTGATGGCTAATCTTTAAAAAGGCGTATTCCATGTCCGATAGTAATCCTGTTTCCCTCCAATGTATTAGTTTGTCATTGATTATAGATGTTGCTAGGACATAAGGGTTCCCTTGTATTCTTTTATAGCATGTCTGGTTATTCAGTTGTCTGTAAACCTCATTCTCATAGTCCCGTCTGTTCATTAGAACAACATTTCCTCCCTTGTCTGCCTTTCGTATAATCACAGACACGTCATTTTTCAAGTTGTTCAAGGCATTCCTCTCTTCTTTTATTAGGTTGTTCGGGTGGAAGTTAAACAATATTATTATTATTATTTATAAAGCGCACAGCTACCCAACAGGTTCTCCCGGCACTGAACAAGTGGAAGCAGGGTAACTTAGGCAGAGGCAAGAAAAGGAAAGAATAGGAATCAAGCCAGGTCGCTGAGAAGCAGAGTCTTTAAGCGCTTACGGAAAGCTAACAGAGAATGACAATTCCTAAGATCAGGAACAGGGGTGGGAGCACACCACTTCACCCCCCAGCAAGGTTCGCCCCTGGCATTCTGGTAAATGCAGTCTCTTGTTGCTTACTTTGCTCTAGTATTCAGAGTGTTTCGCCAGAGTTGGCGCAGATAGTGCTGATCTCTAGACACGTGTTTCTGGTTCTTTAACCGTCATCAGTAGAGATTACAGGCTTCAAATTTGGGGTTTGCGGAGTAGGCTGCCAAACATTGCATCAGGTCAAGTACCTCTCACTGGCGCGTGGGTGCTTCTTCCACGAGCTCGTCAGCTCAATGACTCACGGGAGTACTTTTAAACAGGAACAGGGGTGGGAGCACACCGCTTCACCTCCCAGCAAGGTTCGCCTCTGGCATTCTGGTAAATGCAGTCTCTTGTTGCTTACTTTGCTCTAGAATTCAGAGTGTTTCGCCAGAGTTGGCGCAGATAGTGCTGATCTCTAGACACGTGTTTCTGGTTCTTTAACCGTCATCAGTAGAGATTACAGGCTTCAAATTTGGGGTTTGCTGAGTAGGCTGCCAAACATTGCATCAGGTCAAGTACCTCTCACTGGCACGCGGGTGCTTCTTCCACGAGCTCGTCAGCTCAATGACTCACGGGAGTACTTTTAAACAGGAACAGGGGTGGGAGCACACCGCTTCACCCCCCAGCAAGGTTCGCCCCTGGCATTCTGGTAAATGCAGTCTCTTGTTGCTTACTTTGCTCTAGTATTCAGAGTGTTTCGCCAGAGTTGGCGCAGATAGTGCTGATCTCTAGACATGTGTTTCTGGTTCTTTAACCGTCATCAGTAGAGATTACAGGCTTCAAATTTGGGGTTTGCTGAGTAGGCTGCCAAACATTGCATCAGGTCAAGTACTCTCTCACTGGCGCGCGGGTGCTTCTTCCACGAGCTCGCCAGCTCAATGACTCACGGGAGTACTTTTAAACAGGAACAGGGGTGGGAGCACACCGCTTCACCCCCAGCAAGGTTCGCCCCTGGCATTCTGGTAAATGCAGTCTCTTGTTGCTTACTTTGCTCTAGTATTCAGAGTGTTTCGCCAGAGTTGGCGCAGATAGTGCTGATCTCTAGACACGTGTTTCTGGTTCTTTAACCGTCATCAGTAGAGATTACAGGCTTCAAATTTGGGGTTTGCTGAGTAGGCTGCCAAACATTGCATCAGGTCAAGTACTCTCACTGGCGCGCGGGTGCTTCTTCCACAAGCTCGCCAGCTCAATGACTCACGGGAGTACTTTTAAACAGGAACAGGGGTGGGAGCACACCACTTCACCCCCAGCAAGGTTCGCCTCTGGCATTCTGGTAAATGCAGTCTCTTGTTGCTTACTTTGCTCTAGTATTCAGAGTGTTTCGCCAGAGTTGGCGCAGATAGTGCTGATCTCTAGACACGTGTTTCTGGTTCTTTAACCGTCATCAGTAGAGATTACAGGCTTCAAATTTGGGGTTTGCTGAGTAGGCTGCCAAACATTGCATCAGGTCAAGTACCTCTCACTGGCGCGCGGGTGCTTCTTCCACGAGCTCGTCAGCTCAATGACTCACAGGAGTACTTTTAAACAGGAACAGGGGTGGGAGCACACCGCGTCATTGAGCTGACGAGCTCGTGGATGAAGCACCTGCGCGCCAGTGAGAGGTACCGGACCTGATATAATGTTTGGCAGCCTACTCAGCAAACCCCAAAATATAAGACTGTATTCTCTACTGATGACGGTTAATAAACCAGAAACACGTGTCTAGAGATCAGCACTATCTGCGCCAACCTTGGCGAAACACTCGAAAATATCGGAGCGAGCTACAAGAGACTGCATTTACCAGAATGCCAGGGGCGAACCTTGCCTGAGAGGTCAGCGGTGTGCTCCCACATCCTGTTGTCTATTTAAAGTACTCCCGTGAGTCATTGAGCTGACGAGCTCGTGGATGAAGCACCTGCGCGCCAGTGAGAGGTACCGGACCTGATATAATGTTTGGCAGCCTACTCAGCAAACCCCAAAATATAAGACTGTATTCTCTACTGATGACGGTTAATAAACCAGAAACACGTGTCTAGAGATCAGCACTATCTGCGCCAACCTTGGCGAAACACTCGAAAATATCGGAGCGAGCTACAAGAGACTGCATTTACCAGAATGCCAGGGGCGAACCTTGCCTGAGAGGTCAGCGGTGTGCTCCCACATCCTGTTGTCTATTTAAAGTACTCCCGTGAGTCATTGAGCTGACGAGCTCGTGGATGAAGCCCCTGCGCGCCAGTGAGAGGTACCGGTCCTGATATAATGTTTGGCAGCCTTCTCAGCAAACCCCAAAATATAAGACTGTATTCTCTACTGATGACGGTTAATAAACCAGAAACACGTGTCTAGAGATCAGCACTATCTGCGCCAACCTTGGCAAAACACTCGAAAATATCGGAGCGAGCTACAAGAGACTGCATTTACCAGAATGCCAGGGGCGAACCTTGCCTGAGAGGTCAGCGGTGTGCTCCCACATCCTGTTGTCTATTTAAAGTACTCCCGTGAGTCATTGAGCTGACGAGCTCGTGGATGAAGCACCTGCACGCCAGTGAGAGGTACCGGACCTGATATAATGTTTGGCAGCCTACTCAGCAAACCCCAAAATATAAGACTGTATTCTCTACTGATGACGGTTAATAAACCAGAAACACGTGTCTAGAGATCAGAACTATCTGCGCCAACCTTGGCGAAACACTCGAAAATATCGGAGCGAGCTACAAGAGACTGCATTTACCAGAATGCCAGGGGCGAACCTTGCCTGAGAGGTCAGCGGTGTGCTCCCACATCCTGTTGTCAATTCCTAAGATCAATTGGAGAGCATTCCAGAGTTTGGGGCCCACATAGTAAAAACAGCGACCCCTCATACGGACAAGTCGAAACCTTGGGACTTAGAACAGCGAGAGGCTGGAGGATCTCAGCTGTCGAGCAGGCACATAAGGTGTTACCAATCTTTGAATATAGGAGGGAGCAAGGCCACATTTGACCCAAAACATGTAACATAGGGCTTTGAACTCAATGCGCTTATTGACATTAAGCCAATGGAGTTGGTGGAGCAGAGGAGACGCAGAGGCCCATCTAGGCAGATGGAAAAGAAGACGAGTGGCTGTATTTTGAATGACCTGCAACCAGTGTACTGAGGCTTTATCTGCACCCAGATACAGCACATTGCCATAGTCCAGCCTGGATATCACCAGAGCCTGCAGAACCGTTCTCTGAGCTGCCGGTGGAATTAGCCAGAGGATCTTTTTGATCCATCTAAAAACAGCAAAGCAGGATGCCGTAACCCTGGACACCTGGGGTTTAAGGGAAAGATTTTTATCAATAATGAAACCCAGGTTTCTGACTTTGGGGACGGAGGCAGGCACAGGGCCCAGAGTGTCAGGCTAATGTTTGATTCCCCAAATCTTAGGGTTATTACCCAGAACAAGCACCTCCGTTTTTGTGCCGCTTAGCTTCAGGGCATTACTGGTCAGCCACGAGGAGAAATTCCTCAGGCCAAGCTGAAGCAGGGAGAGATCTAGGTGCTGGGCGGTGGAGAGGGAAAAGATAATCTGGGTATCATCGGCATAAGAAAAGATAGTCAGTCCTGACTTCTCAGCAATGTCAGCCAGAGGGCGAACATATATGTTAAAAAGCAAAGGGCTCAAAATAGAACCATGAGGCACTCCAGAGGTTAGCGAAAGAGTATTACATCTTACTTCATTTGAAAAGACCTGGAAGGTATGGTCTTTTTAAAAAGAGATCAACCACCTCAGAGCCAGACCCACAATGCCCGAGACTTCGAGACGGTCTAGCAGAAAGGAATGTGACACTGTGTCAAAAGCCGCACTTAAATCCAGTAAGATGAGGACGGAAGTACCTCCGGAGTCAAGTTGTCACCTGAGATGCTCAGTGACCCCAAGAAGAGCAGACTCTGTAATATGGCCAGGTCTAAAGCCAGACTTTGAGGGGTGTAACAAATTACGAGTTGTAACAAAAGAAGAGAATTGAGTATTAATGTGTCGTTCCGAAATTTTAGAGAACACAGGCAAGAGAGAAATTGGGCGAAAATTTGACCAACAGAGAGGATCAAGACCATCCTTTTTTAATAAAGGAAGGACAAGTGCATGTTTCCACCTTTGAGGTACCAAACCTATACTTAAAGAAGTATTGAGAAGGTTAAGAAACACAGAGAGGGCAGCCTCGTCCAAGAGACTAAGTTTAGAAGGGGGAAGAGGATCAAGAGGTGAACCAGACTTAATAGATCTCAACAACAGCTTCAAGGAAGGCAAATCCAAAGGAAGCCAGAAACTAATCTGTGAAGAATCCCCAGACGAAGAACCTGGGGGAAAAATTCAGGGGGCCCTACCGTTGGGTTGATAGGAAACATTAGATTCCCTTGTTGGAAGGCATCCACAGCAAGTTGGCCATGGATGGACTTGGCTTTACTGTGAAAGAACAGCGCTAGCTCATCGCATTGAGGTTGGGAAAGCGAGGGAGGGGACAAAAAAGAACTAGCAGCTGAGAGTTTAATCACAACTTTAAACAAAGTTTTCTGACAGTTTTGGGAGCTTGAAATCTTCTCAATAAAGAAGGCTGCGTGAGCCAATCTGCAAAGAGCATGATATTTCTTTAATGCTCCCAAATACTCAAACTTAGCATTAGACCAATAATGTTTCCCCCATTGTCTTTCTAAGGCTTTGCAGCGTTTTTTCTCTTGTTTAAGAGAATCAGTAAACCAGAGGGCAGGAGAGCGGGTTCTGAGCTGTGGCTTTACTGAGAGAGGTAGTGCAGAATCGATGGCTGCTGTAAGCCATTGGTGCACGGAGAGCTGGTCTTGATCAGGGGAGGAAACAAGAGAAGGGATATTGTCAAGAAGCACTTAGTTAAGGGCCAACAAATTAAGTTTGGACCAGTTCCTAGTTTTAGGCAATGAGGTCAGCCTAGTAGAAGAGGTAGAAAGAAGCTTGATGGTAAAAGGAACTGCAAAATGATCAGTCCAGCAAAGCTGGACAGGTGGTGCAACAGATGAAGTAGCGAGATTAGAGAAAATAGGGTCCAGAAGGTGACCAGCGATGTGAGTGGGTAGTGAATTTAGCAGTGAAAGATTGAGAATATTCATGTCCTCTATAAATGTGCATGCTGATTTATCTCCTGGGTTCTCCAGGTGAAGGTTGAGATCACCAAGCACTGAGAAGTTGGCAGCCCGCAGAATGTAGGGAGCCCGTAGGTCAGAAAAGGCTGAGCACCAGTTGTGGGAAGGCCCAGGAGGGCGATAAATATGGGCACCCGAAAAGGTAAACGTATGGGTAAAAGGGATAGAAAAGGCCAAGGCTTCACAGTTTGGGATCTGAAGGTCCACAATTTTACAATTAAAGGTTTTTTTTTTTTTTAAATAATGGCGATACCACCCCCAACTTTAAGGGCTCTAATAATTTCTAATGAGGAAAAATTATTAGGGAGCGCCGATATGACATCAGGTAGGGAGCCATCGTGGAGCCAAGTTTCAGTTAGAAAGACTACATCAGGATCCATGTCAGTGAGAAAGTTAAAAAGATGGAGCTGATGTTTAGGTAGGGAATGACAGTTTAAACTGAAACAGCAAAATTTGCAGTTAGGCGGAGAAGCAGTTAAAGTATTAGGAGAAGAACAAGGAGCACCACTCCCAGCCTGGAGGTCATGCACGGCCACCAGCTGAAAGTTAGGAGTACACTTAAATATTAATTTTATCTTCTAGTGTAAATCAGTATTCTGTTACTTTTTCCAGAAGACTTCTATGGTGTTCAGGTGTAAGCCCTGAAGTGTAAACTTGCTATTATTACGAAGTCCACTTTCACAAGTAAAATCCTGTTGTATATCAAGATCAATTGCTAGTTTATCAATTTCAACAGTTGCATCATTCTCAACTGACAATAATAGAGAAATGTCCTTCAGTTGTGCAACAGAAGGGTCTGAAAAGAGGGTCTAGAATCAACTTGTCTCTTAATGAATTCGTTAAGATGAAAATGGCATTTAAGTTTGACTTTTCGTACAAACTTGAACAAATCAACATGCAGTTCACAAAAATACCACGATTAGTTGGGCAAAAACCAATTCATGTTTGTTCAATATATTGTCAGACAGATTGATAACCAGATTCTCATTGGATTTCTCAACAGGTACATGATATAACTCATTCATTATTTGTTAATTTTTTTTGGTCCGATTTCTGGTCAGAACCCCTTCCTTTCTTTCGATTTTTTATCTCCACCCACCTCTCCTTGTCTTACATTTTGTCTTTGTTGTTTGTTCCCTATCCTGTAACGCAGGACTTCTTCTAAAAAAATCATAGACGTGCTTTGGTGTGCACCATCAGTGTTTCTATCACTCGGACCAACATCCTCCATTGAGGAGGCTTCTGAGTTACTAGATATACTTGATAAGCTCCCCAAAATTCCAGCAACTCCTAGGCACAGCCATGGGTTCGAAGTTCTCACCGTCGTATTGAAATCTCTACATGGGATGCGCGGTCCAAACATATGCCTGGTCCACAGCAGCAACAGAATGGACCAAATTGAGACATTACTGGGGTTGTTATATAGACGATGTTATTGTCATATGGACAGGTACAGAGGAACAAATGAAGGCCTATTTCAATTACCTAAATGACAATACATTCAATGCTAAGTTTACCTTAAATATGTCAAAATTCAACATACAGTTTCTTGATGTAAAACTTTATGTCTCAAAGGGCAAACTACAAAGCACATTGTTTAGAAAGGATACCGCTGAAAATAGTATTCTACACCATTACAGCGCACACCTGCCATGCACGAAACGTGCTATCCCCTATAGGGAAATGATAAGAATGCGCAGAAACTGTAGCCAAGACTAAGAATTTGAACAACACTTGGGTTTAACGATAGACAGATTGGAAACTAGAGGTTATAATAGGCAGGACTTGACAAAAGCAGCAAATAAGGCAAGAACTATAAAGAAAAGCGAAACACTTAGGTCGAAACCTAAATCAAAAATGGGTGAAAGACTTTCTTTTATAACTACACATTCTAAGGCCAATCATGAGGTGTTTAAGATATTACATAAACATTGGCAACTCCTGAAAGGTGTTCCAGGGCTAGAAACAACGATCACCAACAAACCTTCAATTACGTTCAAAAAGAGCAAAACTCTCAGAGAACTCTTATGCCCTAGTTATACAGCACCCAAATCACAGAATTCACAAACATGGTTAACAAGCCCGAAAGGCTTTTACATGTGTGGAGAATGCAATATATGCCACCTGGGTTGGAACAAGAAAAAAACATTTGCATATAATACTAGTAATAACTATCCCATTCGGAAATTTATCAACTGCAAATCCATTTTTGTGGCGTATGTGATTATCTGAGGTTGCTCCAAAATATATGTAGGGAGCACCGTATGACAGCTGAGGACACGGATACAAGAGCATTGCAGGGCATGTATCACAGGGGATTTGTCATATACACTAGCATCACATGAATGTGAAATGGGTACCAATAGAGCTAACTTCCACTTCCATGGCATTGAAGTAGTTGGGACTGACCCAAGAGGAGGGGATAGAGAGCTGTGGCTGCGGAAGTGTGAAGCAAAATGGATTTGTAAACTTTGAGCGGTCCATATGGGACTCAACTCGGACAATGAATTCCACCATTTCCTGTAGGGTTGCCAACTGTATATGTATTAAAAATGACGAATGTGTACTTGATGTCATGTACTGGTCTACTTTATGTATCAGTTACCAACTAGGAATTTGTTAAGCACCAGCAATAATGGTTGTCTTGCCTTGATGTTTCTGTTTTTGCACTTGACAAATTGTTTGGATCTACCAATCACTTCATGTATAACACAAGTGATGTACGGGGGATGGCTGTCTCACCCTGATGTCCCTATTCCATATTGGACTTTGTCATTGATTTACTCACAATTTTATGTGTAATTTAAGTGATATACGGTCTGAGGAATGTAATGGATGCCCTATGACAAATCACCCTGCTTTTACAGAACCGTTATTACTTTTTACAGGATTGCCAATGTTACATGTGGACAATATGGTTAATGTGTAACCTATCATTTTGTGGTCTAACATGTTTGATATGCAGCAACTGTAGAATTTCCTTTTGGGACCAATAATAACATAATTATACCTTTTGGAGCACTATCCTGATACTCTCACTCCTTTTCTAACTAGGGTCGTGATGATGCTGTTGAGCAACTGTAGAAAATCCATTTGGAACCAATAATAACTATTCTGACTTTCTCACTCTTTTCTTAATTATCAATAGTGATTTACCAACAAAGGTCGTCCTTTGTGCTCTCCAATACTGAAGTGGTGCACGGGCTAAGGACCGCGTTGATGCTCCTCACCTACCCAAGTCTTTTTGTGGATGTATGTGTCCCATTTCGTCTCCAGATGGAGATATACTAGCTATGGATAGTAGTATCCTCGAGATTTACCCTGAGGGGCCATGTTTAATCTAATATTGCATGCATATTTAATCTTTAATATAATCAGATGAATGTTTCTGTTATACTGCGATCTGCTGTTCTATTTGATGTAAAATCACTATGGACTGGCAAGCAATTTACCTTACCACTTTTCTTTTATTGTGGTTGTTCTGCCACACTTTTTCTTAACTGGTCGCCTGCTCGGCATGTAGTTACTGATTGCTATGTGTCTTGACGGTGCAGTCCTAAGTTGTTTCTGGTTTTTAGATGCTCTTGTAGATCAGACTAGTTGGTGGTATATGACAATTTGCATTAAGACACTGCGCCTCTTTTATGCTTACGGGTGCCGACGGGGTTAAATCGCGTTAGGTGAGATAGCGTCCTTATTACTCGGTTGACACTCTAGTGTTTTCTATTTCGCATACTATAGGCCGGAACTAGACTGATTACTATGCTAATACTTCCGTGTGCTGACATGCACGGAGCGTATCAGGTCAAGCGTCCCACTTATTTAAGGCATCTTGTCTGACACACTCGTTTTTTATGTCGAGAGCACCGAACAGAAACGGCAGGTGCCGCACCTAGGTAAGAGACAACAGGACTTGTAAGGGTCTCGGGAGTATTTTGCTCAGAGGGGACTGTGGTTAACACATCACCCGCAATTCTAACATCTGAGTACCACCAACTCACACAGGTTTAGGACTAGGAGAGGGCTCTCTTCAAATAGGCACTGCTTAGTAGGATAATGTTGGCCAACCGCATGGAAGTGCTAGTTAGTACTGATCAACACGACCCGGGACTAACTATCTTGTTAGTCGCCTTATCTTGTGAATTAAATATACTATTCAGGGAAAATATTGATGATTAACACTATATATTCGATCTTGTGGCCAGTAGGGCTTATATTCTAGATGAATTTTGATGAACGTAACATGGCTTGGCACATACTCACTTTGAAATACCAGGAGGGGATCATGGGCCAGATGTACGTACACAGGGCCATGTACAATTCCAATATAGCGAGTCGCAATTTATTTGCGTCTCGCTATTTAGCAATTGCGAGTCGTTATTAGGAAGGAGAGTGCCCTTCCTAATAGCGACCGCAAAGCCATGTATGAATGTTTTGCGACCGCAATTTCAGTCGCAAAACACTCGCAAATTACCACCCTCTTGGAGTCGCAAATGGGAAGGGGTCCCCTGGGGACCCCTTCCCCTTTGTGACTGGCCCCAAAAATATTTTTTAAGAGCAGGCAGTGGTTCCAGGGACCACTACCTGCCCTTAAAAAATGAAACGAAAACGTTTCATTTTATTTTTCTTTAAATGCATCCCGCTTTCCTTTAAGGAAATTGGGCTGCATTTTTTTTAAAAACTGCTTTATTTAAAAGCAGTCCCAGACATGGAGGTCTGCTGAGCCCAGCAGGCCACCATCCCTGGGAGTGCCCGCCGTTCCCAATGGGGTCGCAAATTGCTTGTGGCTCATGAATATTCATGAGCCTCGCAATTTGCGACCCTATTGGGAATCGCAAACAGTGTCTCAGACACTGTTGTGCACACCAATTTGTGAGTCGCAAATTTCGAGTCACTAATGTGACGCAATTTGCGACTCGCAAATTGGCGGGTCGTACATCTGGCCCCATATGTATACAGTATATTTTTAATTATATTTTTCACGGTCATGTGGTAGTTGCCAATAAATAATAGTGGTTTCATTAATTAAAGAAGTGAGACAAGATAAATTCTGATAATCTCACAATATCATTGGTGTTACGGGTAGAGATTAGGGGAATATCTTGAATTAGATTACTTAAATTGGATTGTGAAACAGTAATGTCTTCGTGACCGAGATGCTGATTTTGTGCATTTATATTTAATGTAGAATTATTGAGCACCGCAGGTGCGTGGTGCATTCGCACTATGTGAAAACGGTGCCAGGATTGATAATATCCTTTGTTGGACTTACGGATGACACAAAGTGGAAGTACCATTTCCGAGAATAATTGGTACGTTAGTCAGACTCGAATGACCTTCTGAATGATTTTTTTAGGTCAAACTAACCTAACTTGACCAGCAGAATATTATTGATATTCTCTTTCTTTTTATGATTTGTGGATATCTACAGATGGGGATACTGCTGACTACTACTACTTATCTTGAAGAATTATACTTCGTACAATGTATTATATCTTTTTGGTAAGAGACTACCACTCCCTGTTTTGGCCCCTTCCCAGCCTGTCACGTGCAATAGTTCAATTATGGCACTCCTTAGTCTGGTCACGGACAATGCCTCTACTCACTATCTTCCTACTTTGGGACTTTTTGTTCGTTTTTTCTCTGGTGAATTTCTACCTATAGTAAATTTTATACCTTTTGGAGCACTTCTGGTTTTAAATGTGTCTACTAAGCACTGGGTGTATTTATACCTCTATGTTTCATAAAAATCCCACCTGGATATAACTTTGTCTACCTCGATATGTGACAACCCATTTTGTTATAATATGTGGTAAGCTCAGGGTGAAACTAGATTTGAATACATCTGTCCTTGGGCATCACATATGTAAGAGTTGATGGTAAAACTTCTCCCATTGTTCTAAGTTGGTCTTTTGTTCACAAATGTTTGGTGATTTGGGTCAATCTATGCACGGTTCCCTTTAAACTGTTGGTGTTGTTGAAAGCCTTTTGGCATACTCAGTATTTCGTAATATGTCTTTAG
Organism: Calotriton arnoldi; assembly: GCA_963921515.1. Taxonomy (NCBI): domain Eukaryota; kingdom Metazoa; phylum Chordata; class Amphibia; order Caudata; family Salamandridae; genus Calotriton; species Calotriton arnoldi. The sequence continues at coordinate 1,674,064 of CAWUFW010002304.1, forward strand.
CTGTTGTTTTTTTAATACTTGCAGCCCTGATGAAGCATTGTTAGATGAAACGCGTTGGATGCGCTCCTCTGAACAAACATAAAATAAAGCTCAAGATTGATTTCAACAATGAAGAACTACGAGTACTAACTTAATGTGGAGCATGTATTACTGATTGTGTTCTAAATGAGGTATATGTGTTGCCTCTCAAAAATGTTGTGTACTATATAAAATACATATCTGTAATTTGCATTTTTTGCAGCAGGCACATTGACCTTCTGTGCTATTTTACTTACAGCAGCACTCAGACTGCTGTGAAGCATCCTTGATTGTATCGTTTGAGTTCCACAGTGGCAACTCTTACTTAAAGTGCTGTAGTTGAAAGAGCCACTTGAGCTCCGTTGTGATTTTGAGGGATACTTTTCATAAATACCAGTTTGTTGTGCATGTGTCTCACAAGCAAGGCACACTTGTATTAGAGCCTTTCTGCGGGAATTATTTTGATAAATGTGTGTTATTTATTAACTGGGGCATTCTGTTGCTGGCTGTATGCTGTAGTTTTCTCTACTTCACAAGATTTAGTTGCTATGGCCAAGGTTGCCTTGACAGACCCTGAGCCTCATAAATCACCCAAGCTGTTAGAGCATCAACTTTTTATTTGTTTATTTAATATGCTCTCTTTATGTGCGTCCATATTTAATTTATAATTTGTGATTTAAGTTAGCTGTTCTCATTGCAATTTCCACATAATTCTACTGCACACCATGCCACATAATTCCACTCCACACAACTGCGCTCAACACCACACTTTTCCACAACAAATAATTCCGCTGCAATCCACATAATTGCAATCCACACAATATAATTCAACAGCATGCCACATAATTCCACTCCACTACATGCCACTCCATGCCACTCCATGTAAACCCACATCATTCCACTCCATGCCACATAATTACAAACCAATAAAAAAACTACACATAATTCAACTCCACTCTGTTCCACAAAATTCCAATTCACATAATACCACTCTGGAAAGTAATTCCACTCCACTCCAAAACATATAATTACACTCCACACAATGCAATTCAACTTCACATAATTACACTATGCATAATTACACTTCAACCTACATTTCACGCAACATATTTACACTGCACATATATCCACTCAATTCTGAAACACATAATTACACTCCATTAAAACAATTTACCTCGCAACATGCCGCATAATTCCACACCCTTAATACTACTCCACACCATGCTACATTATACCACTACAAACCATACCACTTAACTTGACACAACACACAATTCAATGCCACACAATTCTGCAACACAGTGTTATGTTTCATATAGGTACCCTAATATAGGCCCGGGTAATATCTTGCACCTTCACCTACATTTCCTCCCCTATACTACACAGTAACGGACCTTTTAGGATTGAACCTTTACCTAGTTCTAGTCCTGGGCACAGAAGGAGGGTTTCTCCCTGAACAATAGTGTCCTATAACTTCATCAATAGACTCACACAGTATGAATGAATATTCATAAGGGTTCTGGGAAACCAGGCTGGGGCTACACCACCTGCATAATATCTACGTACAAGGTTCATCCCATACGTCATCCTTAAACCCAACAATGGCTAACACAAGAAACAAGGGACAAAGGAACCCTAGATACTTTCTGCATAAATACCACACATCTTGCTAGTGTTAGTTAGAGGGAACCGAGACTTCCAGGCTGACACACTGACCAGAGACGCTGAGGCTCCTGCATGCAGACGCTTCAGCTGACAGTGGTCTAACACATCCCTTGCGGGGTGTCCAACTCGAGACCAGGACAGGGTCCCACACTCTCACTCTCCATGTAATGGGGTTCGACCAAATCCTAGAGGGATTCTTGGCTTCACACCTACTCACATGCTAGGTACACTTAGGTACATCTAGATAGGCATCGTAGGAGTACACGCTCTCTTTTATCATGCATTTTATATACATGTATGCATTTATGATTATTGCAGAATGGTAGAACTGTATGATCCATTTGTATTCACTATACTGCTGATTTTATATATATATATATATTCACTGAAAAAAAACCATAGGTTTCAGACATGTTATAGTTAGGAATTAGCATTTAAAAAACCTTTGAAATTCACTGAAAAAACCATAGGTTTCAGGCTTGTTATAGTTAGGAATTAGCATTTTAAAAACCTTTGAAATTCACTGAAAAAAACCATAGGTTTCAGGCCTGTTATAGTTAGGGTTTAGCATTCAAAAAACCTTTGAAATTCACTGAAAAAACCATAGGTTTTAGGGAAAGTTATAGTTAGTTGGACATTGCACTCGTACAAAACCCGTGAAATTCCCCCGTTATAGTTAGTTCAGCTAACTATAACTCGCGCCCCGCAATGCACTGCTGATGACGTCACATATTACATCACTCATGACATGGTCAGTGACATCACTGATGACATCACTGACATCATCCAGTGACTGTGTGTTTCTGTAAAGTTTAAATATGTTTAATATATATAGGGAAAGGCGTATTGAAGAATGAGTGGGTGTATAAGCGTCTGAATGGATGATTTAGTAGGTGCGTGACTGAGTCTATAAGTGAGTGATTAAACGTATCTTACTGGATGCATGGGTGAGTGACTAAACTGTGTGAATGTCTGTATCCGTCTGTCTGTTGTTGTGTAAGCAGCTGCATGGGTTTCTGACTAGCTAAATGAGTGTCTATATGGGTTATGGATTGGTTCTCTGAGTATCTGTATGGGTGCCTCAGTGTTTGTGTGGGTGGGGTGTGTGTGACTCTGTGCATAGATGTGTGAGTAGGTGATTCACTGGGTGCATGGTTTCAAGAGTGCGTCTGTGATGGACTGTATGGGTGGGTGAGTGTGTGTATGGGTGTGTTAGTGATTGAATGTATATCTCAGTGGTACATGTGTGAGTAACTACATATGTGAAAGGCAGTATATATGTGTGTTGGAGTATATAAATGGCTATAAGTGAGAGTGTGTGATTGTGAGAGTGGCTATATGGATGAGTGTGTGCTTGCATCAGTGATTGCATAGGAGCGTAAGAATGTGCTAGTATTTTTATGAGTAAGTGAGCTGGTGTGTATAACTGTATAGGTGAGTAAATTGGAGTGTGATTAATTATTTGCATGACTGACTAGGTGTGCGAGTACCTCTATGGATGAGTTGCGTTGTGTGAGTGTTTATATAGGTGTATGAGTGCATATGATAGTCCTGTACTGAGTGACTGTAAGTATGAGTGACTGTACGGGTGAGTGAGTAGATGTGTGTGTGTAGACCTAAGAATCAGTGAGTGGGTATGTACTTATTGGTATTGGAGTGTGTATGGTTTTGAGAATGGCAGTCTGTAATTTAGATTGGGTGTATCAAAGGTTATATTAGGGTGTGAGGAGCTGCATCAGATTATCACGTGGATGATGTCATCAGTGATGTCATTTGAGATGTCATCAGTGATGTCATCAGTGATGTCACTGACCATGTCATGAGTGATGTAATATGTGACGTCATCAGCAGTGCATTGCGGGCGCGAGTTATAGTTAGCTGAACTAACTATAACGGGGAATTTCACGGGTTTTATACGAGTGCAATGTCCAACTAACTATAACTTTCCCTAAAACCTATGGTTTTTTCAGTGAATTTCAAAGGTTTTTTTAATGCTAAACCCTAACTATAACAGGCCTGAAACCTATGGTTTTTTCAGTGAATTTCAAAGGTTTTAAAATGCTAATTCCTAACTATAACAAGCCTGAAACCTATGGTTTTTTCAATGAATTTCAAAGGTTTTTTAAATGCTAATTCCTAACTATAACATGTCTGATACCTATGGGTTTTTTCAGTGAATTTCAAAGGTTTTGTAAATGACAATTTTTAAATGTATTAATTGTTATATTTATTTTTTTTGATACTGATTTACTACATTTTTTTAAACTATTTATTTTTAGATATTTTATTTTTTAAATTACATTGTAATTACATTATACATTACATTACAAAATATACTTTCTCAGAATGAATTACTTTAGTTTAAATACTTTGCAAATAGGCAATAGACTTTTAAGTACAGTAGTTACAGTTGTTGCAATGGGCAACACAATTTCAAACACAATGCAACATTGAGCTCAATGTGAATTTCTAGCTAAATGCAATTAGTTACTTTATGGATTATTTTTCTAACCACAGGACTGGATCCTAGATTCAGTCCTGGGACATCTCCTGTAAACAGTTGAGTAAAAGTGTTTTGGTTACAGTAGTGATTTTTAAGGAATATTATTGTATTTTAAAAGTTGACACTTAGAAACTTTTTCACATAGAATCACCAATGTTATCCTATGGGAGGAAATTCACTTAGCAGGTAAGTAGTGTTATCGTTACTTTTTCTTACTCAGTGGTGGATCCTGGAAGTCATACAGGTGATTTTTAAGGAATATTTGTAGTTTGTGAAAATCAACACTTTGAAACTTTTCTGCTGAAAACCAGACAATGGATTCCTATGGAAGGAAATTCAAGTTACTGGTAAGTACGGTTAAAATTACTTTTCAGGATCAGTACTGGGCTGAAAGATGCAGCACTGAGGTCTCTCCTGATAACAGGTGAGTAAATCGGAATTCGTAGTTCGGCTGATTTTAGAGGAATATTTGTATGTTTCAAAATCGACAAACTTTTTCAGCAAAAAGCAGACAATGATATCCTATGGAAGGAAATTCAAGTTACTGGTAAGTACGGTTAAAATTACTTTTCAGGATCAGTACTGGGCTGAAAGATGCAGCACTGAGGTCTCTCCTGATAACAGGTGAGTAAATCGGAATTCGTATTTCGGCTGATTTTAGAGGAATATTATAAAGTTCCAAAACTCCACACTTAGAAGAATTTCCAAGTGAAACCAGTCAATGTTAGCCTATGGAAGGAAATTCAAGTTACTGGTAGGTACGGTTAAAATTACTTTTCAGGATCAGTACTGGGCTGAAAGATGCAGCACTGAGGTCTCTCCTGATAACAGGTGAGTAAATTGGAATTCGTAGTTCGGCTGATTTTAGAGGAATATTTGCACAATGGTGAAGGAAGGGGGTGGGGCCTGAGGTGACATGTCTGCAAACACGCCCTGTGGCGCTTTTTAAGTTGGGGGATTAAGTCCCCTTGAATCATGAGGGTCCCTGGGGTCCAACTAGCCCACCCTGTACCTCCAGTATGCGCCAGGGAGCTGCGTTGCAGAGAGGTGTTCAGAGGCCACGCCCTTTTTGCACCTCTCTGCAATGCAGCTCTGTGGCGCTTTCTGGACGTACCTGTTGGGCTAGTTGGCCCTCAGGGACCCTCAGGATTGAAGGGGATTTAATTCCCCATCTTAAAACGCGCCACGGGGCCTGTTTGCACACATGTCACCTGAAGCCCCGCCCTCCCTTCACCACTGTGCAAACGCGCCCCGTGGCGCGTTTTAAGTTGGGGGATTAAGTCCCCTTGAATCCTGAGGGTCCCTGGAGTCCAACTAGCCCACCATGTACTTCTAAAAGCGCCACAGAGCTGCGTTGCAGAGAGGTGTAAAAGGGGCGTGGCCTCTGTACACCTCTCTGCAACGCAGCCCCCTGGTGCATACTGGAGGTTCCTGGTGGGCTAGTTGGCCCCCAGGGACCCCCAGTATTCAAGGGGAATTACTTCCCCTTCTTAAAACGCGCCAGGGGGCGCGTTTGCAGAGTACTGCAGGGAGGGGGGCGGGGCCTCCGGCACAATGTGGGTCGTTATTTTTTTTTCAAATTTTTTTTAATGGGAGGGGGGCTGCGTGGCCCCCCTTCCCTTGGCCACTTTTGGCCCCGGGGACCCCATCCCCCGGGGCCTGAGCATTTTTTTTTTAATCAAGAAAAAACGGGAAGGGGCCGCGTGGCCCCCTTCCCTTGGACTGTATTGGCCCCGGGGACCCCATCCCCCGGGCATGCCCTCGATTTTTATTTTTTTAATTTGGAGGGGGGCTGCGAGGCCTCCCTCCTCAGGCCATTTAAGGCCCCGGGGACCCCATCCCCCGGGGCCGGCCTTGCCCTTTTTTTAAAACATTTTTAAAACATTTTAATTTGGGGAGGGGGGCTGCATGGCCCCCCTCCCTGGCCACTTATGGCCCCGGGGACCCCATCCCCCGGGGCCTGGCCTCTGGTTGGGGACTGTGGGGGGGTCCCCAATCCCCCCACAGTCCCGCCGGCTCCCCGTGTCCTACGGGAGCCGGCATTGCTTTTCCACATGGGGAGCAGTTAACATGCTGCTCCCCATGTGGAAAGCAGTTGTTTGCATTTTGAAAGAGAGAGCAGGTTTCCTGCTCTCTCTTTCAAAATGCAAACCAAGTTTGCTAGGACAGGACGGGAGCCGCGAGGCTCCCGTCCTGTCATAGCAAACTACAGTGTCCCGGGGTAGGCACCCCGGGACACTGCAGGAGCCGGCCCTGGGGGTGGCGGTCCCCAGGGCCATCAAGGGCTCCAGGAGGGGGCCGCGCGCCCCCTCCCAACCATTCTCACAGCCCCGGGAGGTGGTGGTCCCCGGAGCTTTGGGGGTCCGTAACGGACCCCCATATTCAAATCTTTAGTGCCCCGGGGAGGTGGCGGTCCCCGGGGCGTCTGGGGGGGCTAGAGCACCCCCACACAGGTGAAAATAATTTTTTTTAAAAGAAGCCCCGGGTGGTGGCGGTCCCCGGGGCTGCGGGAGGGCCGAGAGCCCTCCCGCACCATTATTTTTTGAAAGCCCCGGGGGTGGTGGTCCCCGGGGCTTCGGGGGCCTTAGAGGCCCCCCACATTAAATTTAAACCCCCCCACCATGCCCCCGGGACTTGGCCCACCCGGGGGCAAATTAACATCGAAGCGCGGGAGACGCGCTTCGATTTTTTTTTTTTCGGCAGGATCCGCGCACCCTGAGCGCATCCTGCCGATTTTTTTTTTTTTTTTTTAAATGCTTTTTTCTGCCCAGGGGGTCCTTGTGGGACCCCCTGAGCAGGCCTAGGGGGTCAGGGTGTTTCTACCCTGCCCCCTTTGTGCGTTTGGCGACGTGTTTCTTGTGCTTTTTTTTTTTTTTCTCGGCGGGATTCGCGCACCCTAAGCGCATTTCACCGATTTAAAAAAAAAAAAATGCTTTTTTCTGCCCAGGGGGTCCTTGTGGGACCCCCTGAGCAGACCTAGGGGGTCAGGGTGTTTCTACCCTGCCCCCTTTTTGCGCTTTACGCACTTGTTTCTTTCAATATGGCTGCCAACACTTCTTGATTTGGAGTGTTGACAGCCACTTGACAGCCAATTAGCATACAGCTCGTGATCGGGAGGGTACGCGGACCCTACGCTGCCATAGATATATATGTGATTTTACTTTTGATTTTCTCAGGAACTACTGAACGGATTTACACCATTTAAGCAAAAGGCACGACACTGAACCAAGGGCTACCTCTTTGCCAAATTTGGTGTAATTCCGTTCAGCAGTTCGGGCTGTAGCTGCGACTAGAGGTTCCTATGGAAAATGAATGGGGAAAACGCGTTTTGGGACCTTCTTCTCGGCCCCCGCTGACATATCACCCGAGACTTTCAGGATAGGAGCGGACCGGAGCACCCCAACAAGTTGGAAACTTTGCGAAGATTCGCCAACCGGCGCTAACGTTATTTCAAATAGAATGTCGCGGATTTCCTATGGATAATAGGTCCTAACTATAACTATCTACTGGCGACCGCCAGTAGATATATATATATATATATATAATCTACTGGCGATCGCCAGTAGATAGTTATAGTTAGGACCTATTTTCCATAGGAAATCCGCGACATTCTATTTGAAATAACTCTTGCGTCGGTTGACGAATCTTCGCGAAATTTTCAAACTTTATGGCCCGCTCCGGTCCGCTCCTACCCTGAAAGTCTCAGGGTGATTCGTCAAGCGGGGGCCGAGAAAAAGGGGGTCCCAAAACGTGTTTACCCCATTCATTTTCCCATAGGAAACTTTAGACACGGCTACAGCCTCGAACTGCTGAACGGAATTACACCAAATTTGGCAAAGAGGTAGTTCTTGGTTCAGAAAGAACCCTTTTGTTAAATGGTGTAAATCCGTTCAGTAGTTGCGGAGAAATTAAAAAAATAAGAGTCAAAAAATCAATTTCCCATAGGAAACTTTATGCAAGGCTACAGCCCGAACTGCTGAACGGAATTACACCAAATTTGGCAAAGAGGTAGTTCTTGGTTCAAAAAGAACCCTTTTTGTTAAATGGTGTAAATCCGTTCAGTAGTTGCTGAGAAAATCAAAAGTAAAAACACATATATATCTGGGCGGAGCCTAACCACACATGTCATCGTGAGATCTGATTGGCTGTCAGCACTTCATCCTGGAATTGCTGGCAGCCATCTTGGGACCAATATAAATGATAGTACCCCATTGAAATGCATTGTAGTGAATCGAAGATTTTGAGGGTTACCAAAAGGAGAACTATAAAGGGTGATAACAGACTTTAGTTACATTAGAATTCATTTGTTGATGGTACCATACTAATTTCAGGAATTGTGGTGTGTTCTAAGGTGATTTTACCCTGTGAAAAACCTTCTGCTGGGATATCATGAATCATGCTTGAGAGAAAACTATTTTCACATGCTTGTCCCATACAGTTTTGGAAGGTGCCCCAGAAGCTAAAATGAGAGCATATTTTCTGTAAATTCATCAGTCATGTGAGAATGAAGTCTGACATTCTCAGTAAAACATGTACATCCAACAAGGGCAGAGACTGTCAGTTGATTCCTTTGTGTTCTACTGCAGCTTCCCAGAGTGTTCTAAAGAACAACTAGAGTGCTAACAGCCTAACTTATGACAAAAGTATGGCACACCTGAAGCCATCTTGATTGGAATAAACTGGTAACACTTAAAACATTTAATTTAAAAAGGAACAAAATGATGGGGTTCATCTTGTCATAGAAATTATGGTTAGTGCTCTGGAAAGAAAAATTAGGACATGTTTCAAGTGTGATCTCAAATATCTTCCTGTTATATTTCAACAGGAGCAGACTGTCAGTTGATGCCTTTGTGTTCTACTGCAGCTTCCCAGAGTGTTCTAAAGAACAACTAGAGCGCTAACAGTCTTACTTATGACAAAAGTATGGCACACCTGAAGCCATCTTGATTGGAATAAACTGGTAACACTTAAAACATTTAATTTAAAAAGGAACAAAATGAAGGGGTTCATTTTGCCATAGAAATTATGGTTAGTGCTGTAGAAAGAAAAATAAGTGCTAAAACACTACCCCCAGCACGACACCCTACACTACCCAAACATAACTGCACTACCCTAAACCCTAAAACACTACCACCAGCACGACTCCCTACACTACCCAAACACCACTGCACTACACTAAACCCTAAATATACCCCCAGCATGACCACCCACACTACACAAACACGACTGCACTACCCTATACCCTAAAACACGACCCCCTACACTACACAAACATGACTGCACTACCCTAAACCCTAAAACACTACCCACAGCATGACCCCCTTCACTACACAAACACCCCTGCACTGCCCTAAACCCTAAAACACTACCCCAGCACTACCCCCTACACTACCCAAACACCACTGCACTAACATAAACCCTAAAACACTACCCCCAGCACAACCCCCTACACTACACAAACACCACTGCACTACCCTAAACCCTAAAAGACTACCCCCAGCACGACTCCCTACACTACCCAAACACCACTGCACTACCCTAAACCCTAAATCTACCCCAGCACGACCCCTACACTACCCAAACACCACTGCACTACCCTAAACCATAAAACACTACCCCCAGCATGACCCCCTACACTACACAAACACCACTGCACTACCCTAAACCCTAAAACACTACCACCAGCATGACCCCCTACACTACTCAAACACCACTGCACTACCCTAAACCCTAAAACACTACCCCCAGCATGACCCCCTACACCACCCAAACACCACTGCACTACCCTAAACCCTAGAAAAGAAACCCCCACCCCATGCCCAATCCCCCTTACCTCTCACTCCTCATGGTTCCTCTCTCCTCGTGGTTCCTGCTTCACGTCATCTCTGAGGGGCGGTGCACGTCGTTGTGAGGAAACAGAACAGCCTCTGTTTCCTTACAACGACATGGATCGTCTACATGTTTTAGAACGCATGGTCATTTACCATACATATCTTTACAACAAAATTCGTTGTAAAGGCATGCGTGGTAAATGACCATGCGTTCTAAAAAATGCGTAGTAATGACTTTGTGATGTACAACGCATGCGTGGTAATGCATGCGTTGTAATGGTATCGCAAAGTAAAAAAGTCGTTGTAACGGCTGTTTACCGATCGAAGCTGGCCCCTGTTCTTCAGTGAGATGTTTATTTGATTAATTAGGAGGAAGGAATGTGGTTTTTTTACCAAAAAGTGCATTCCCGGTTGTTGTATTGTGAGAGTGTCCGCGTGGCCTGGTTTCACTTCCGGTGAGAGAGTGGAAGAGTCTGTGTGGATCTAAAGGAGTTCTGTTGTTGGACGGGGCCGGCGCGACATGTCATCAGAAAACATACCTAATGGAAAGCGTCCTCCCTGAAGTGTGGAGCAGTGCCATTAGAGGTCAACGAGTGTGCGTCCCACCGCAGTATGACCGTACCGCGTGACCCATGTGCCACCTCCAGGGTACGGGAGGCAGAAGCGGCATCGCAGGTCCTCTTGAAGACCGTTGTAGCACTAATTCTACATTTTGGTACTAGGGCATTTTAACTTCGTTGTTCCTGCCAGATACAAAGAGAAGATCCTGTGTTATTCAGTGCCCTCGTTACCTTTTTTGTGGGTTGTGGTGCTTGTCACTTCGCTGCCCCGCCGGTGCACACGACTGGGCACCCCACCTCGTGTGCCATCTGCAGGGCCTCTGCCCTCGGATCACTGGTTTCGTTTTCTGGAGTGGCAACATAAACAGTTGCTCCCAAAGGACTAGCCTGAACACTTAGGTGAATATCCCCTGCACCAGCATTCCACGGAAATTCTTTCTTAGCTCTCCCACGTCAACGAGCACGGCTCCGCTCGCGACACCGTATGACGTCATCGGAGCCATAAGAGGACCTCGTCGGCGTGCTGACGTCAATTCCACCCATTTTTTCCGTGCCACCGAGGTAAACAGGGGACCGAGACATTTTCACATGTATACATAGTATAATAAATATATATATATTCACTGAAAAAACCATAGGTTTCAGGCAGGTTATAGTTAGAAATTAGCATTTAAAAAACCTTACAAATTCACTGAAAAAACCATAGGTTTCAGGGGCGTTATAGTTAGTTGGACATTTCACTCGTACAAAACCATAGAAATTCCCCCGTTATAGTTAGTTCAGCTAACTATAACTCGCGCGCCCGCAATGCACTGCTGATGACGTCACATATTACATCACTCATGACATGGTCAGTGACATCACTCATGACATCACTGATGACATCACTGATGACATCATCCAGTGAGTGTGTGTTTTTCTGAAAATTAAATATGTTTTATATATGTATATCTCAAGGTCGATGGAAGAATAAATGGGTATATAAGTGTCTAAATGGATGATTTTTTTGTGTAAAATTGATTGTATAACTGACTAAGTGTATCTTAGTGAATACATGGGTTAGTGAGTAATTTTTAAATATGAAAATATCTGTATCAGTCTCTCACTTTGTGTATAAGTGGCTGCATGGGTTGGTGAGTAGCTACATGAGTGTCTATATGGGTTATTAGTTGGTTTTTTGAGTATCAGTATGAGTGTCTGAGTGTCTGTATGGTTCGGTGGGGGTATTACTTAGTGCATAGATGCATGAATGAGTGACTCACTGTTTGTATGTGTTGAAGACAGCATGTGTGCAGGACTGTATAGGTGGATGAGTATGTGTATGGGTGTGTTAGTGAGTGAATGACTGTCTCAATAGTGTCTTTATGAATAACTACATATGTTTTAAACTAGTATATGTGAGTATTGGTGTATATAAGTGAGTATATGTGAGAGTGAGAGATTGGAAGAGTTCCTGTACAAATAAGTACGTGTTTCTATAAGTGATTGTTTAAGAGAGTAAGTATGTGTAAGTTTCTGTAGAAGTAAGTGTGGTAGTGTGTGTTTAACTGTATATGCAAGTAAATGGATGTTTGATACTTTGTTTGCATGTGTGACTATGTGTGTGAGTAACTCTATGGATGAGTGGCGGTGTGTAACAGGATGTATAGGTGTATGAGTACATATGATGAGTGAGTACATGTATGAGTGACTGTATAGGGACTGTTGGTGAATGAGTGGATGTGTGTGTAGATCTTGGAATTAATGAATAGGTGTGTTGTAACTGGTATTGGTATGTCCATTGTTTTGAAAATGTTAGTTTGTATTTTTGAGTGTGTGTATCAAAGGTTATATTAGGGTGAGAGGAGGTCTGCCACTCTATCACAAGGATGATGTCATCAGTGATGTCATCAGTGATGTCATTTGAGATGTCATCAGTGATGTCATGAGTGATGTCACTGACCATGTCATGAGTGATGTAATATGTGACGTCATCAGCAGTGCATTGCGGGCGCGCGAGTTATAGTTAGCTGAACTAACTATAACGGGGGAATTTCTATGGTTTTGTACGAGTGAAATGTCCAACTAACTATAACGCCCCTGAAACCTATGGTTTTTTCAGTGAATATATATATATATGCTACTGTCTTACAATTATTGCAGCACATCTATTTTACACTAGAAGAACAACTGTACAATAAATACTTATTATAACACGCCCGACTGCTTCTTCTGTGTAACTCTCTGAGACCGAATAAGTGAGCTCGAGTGACTGAGCGAAAAGTAGTATATTGTTTCCACGATCCTGAGGGATCAGGGTTGTCATGTTCTAAGGTTGCCAGAAACTATTCTCTCCCCGATAAGAGGAGACACTAGTGGCACTGTGAGCTAGCTAATGCAAACAGGCTAACATTTTCGGTGGGGGTGTTCAGAGTCAGTCTGCCACCAAGCCCACAGTTCATGTTATCCGAACGCGCAGATTCTGTATAGGTTATATATAGGAACTACACGACAACAGAACATAATTACACTTCACATAATACCACTCAGCGCCACATAATTACACTACACATAATTACACTGTACTTAATACCACATAAATACACCCCACATAAATGAACTCTATCCCACATACCATCAATCCACATAAATGCACTCCACCCCATTACACATAATTCCAATAAGCACAATTTTGCTAAACGCTACATAGTTCCATACCACACAATTCAACTTCATACAATTCCCATACACACCACATAATTGCACACCAAACCACATATTTCAAATACACAACACAATTACACAACACACCACATTCCTCCACTACACACCGCAGATATCCACTTCATGCCACAAAACTTATCGGCACACCACATAAATCAACTTCCAAAAATTCCACTCCCCAACACACAATATTATTCCACATAATTAACTGAATAACAAACACATTCTAACTCTAGATAATTCCAATACACTTAATACCATTTAATTACTATCCACATAATTCCACACCATGCCACATATTTCCACTGCACAACTTCACACCACACAATTCCACAACAAACAATTCCAATCCAACACATCTCTCCCTTACACTTACACCAACCCTGTCATCTCTCCCCCACACACCCACTGCCGCTCTCATCTCTCTCTCACACTTCCTCTACTCCCTCTCAACTCACAATACCACTGCCCCCTCTCAACCCTCCCACTCCCTGTCTCATCTCTATACTGGCTGCTCACACATGCTACCTTCCTGTATCTCCTTGTGCTATGCACTGGTCTACCTCTCACCTCCCCCCAGGTGCTCCTTCCACTCGTCCCTCTATCTCTCTCTCATACTCTCTCACCTCTCTCTCTCTCTCGCATTCTTCCCGCCTCTCTCATGTGGTTGGCTTCCAATCTTCCCGCACAGTTTCTTTCCTGTGTCTTTTCAAGCTTTCTGGCCCTCAAACCCATGCTCTCCTCCTCTTCTTGGGGTGTCTTCTACGTACACTGCTCTTCCCTGCTTTCTCTTTTTCTCACACACTCTTTCTGCTCCTCTATCTCAAATTCAATCACCACTTCCTGCACAAACTACCTATCCCTCTCTATCTTCCTTTCTATCTATTCTGCGCAGCTCTCACCCCTATATATTCACCATGCCACATAATTCCACTACACAATTCCACCCCACACCACACAATTCCACCCCACACAATTCCACAACAATTCCAATACAACCCACTTAATTGCACTCCACACCACATACATCCACTACACACCGAACCAAAACATATATGTAAAAGACATTGTCATTTACAATGCCAATAGCTCTAATTCTTGCAAATGTGAGACCTATTGCATTGCAAATGCTTGTTTATAGTGCTCCTTGACATGTCACCTTGTAGTTATTTCACAGCGCTTGGTTACAGAGAAATAGAAGTCACACCAACAGATCATCTGTGCTAGCATGCCAAAACAACCCAACAGGGCAATGGAAATTAAAGATAACTAGACTGAAACCCAAAGAAGAAAAAGTTAAAACAATCAAACTACATGAAAAGCAACCTTATATTTGAAATCTAGGTCTGGATGTACAAAGTAAGAACAATACATCAGTGTCCAATATTTTTTAACATAATTAATTTCTTAACAACTTTAAAAGTTGTATTTTCCAAGTCAGTATTTCAAAAGCTGCTTTAAAGGTAGTACGGCAAAATAAATACTATGTGGAGCAGACACAACTGATGATAAAATCAGATTCTGCTCTTGTTTCCCCCGATTAGTATAAATTGTACGAATTTATAGTTGACTACGAAACAAATTCTTTTACTCAAAGAGTATCCAATTTTTCCCAGTAAGTGTTTTCAATTGGGGCGCTGTTGGTCTACTTAGTTTTTCCAATGGTCTCTAGATTTCTGTGTTAAAATTGCATTTTACCATCTTCTCAGACTGTTGCTTCCCTCACCCCCTTTCCCGCCTGCACTCATTCCAAATTATGGAAAGGCGGGCAGGAATGAAAAGACTACACTCTGAGGAAGAGGAGGCTCTCAGAGTTCATGGCATTCACGTGGCTGCATGCGACTCTTGCTCAGTTACAGGTGAGCATCTGAGGCAACAGTGGAACTCACTGTGTACAAGGACCTTGGAATCACAGTATACAAAGACTGGCCTGTTCATTAGACAAGGGCCAGACTTCGGCGGTACAGGGTGGGGAGCAGCTGTCACAAAAGCTTGAAATAACAAGCTGATGCACAAAGTAAATGAACACTTATCAACACAGCAAGAGAGCGCAGAGGCAGTGAAAAAAGAACAAGCATGGCAAATTAGCCGTGAACCTTTCATCAAGCTGCGCACAAAGTAAACAAAACAAGAACACATCACTACAATCCAAAAACACGAGCAGAGGCAGGCAAACAAAAAAAAAAGAATGTTCACAGAGTATCATAAATAAATGAAAGAGTACGAGCACAAGTAACACGGGCAGTCCTCATGGGAGGTTACCAAAGTCCAAAAAGGAGGGACTATTAAGCATATTCACCACAAAAAAGCAGGCATTTACAAAGGGCAGTAACAGAAACCAATGAAAAAATGGGAGGTGCTAGAAGCCCACATTGTAAATACAGCATGTCTCAAAGAGACAGTGCGCATGCGCTGCGCTGCTTAGGCGACACCTAAAAATTTATATGGGGTCCAATAAAACCCACACTCAAACTCTCAAAATTGCACACTGAAACAGCAGAAGTAAGTCTACAACTTTCTCAGATGGTTTTCAGGCTCTTACTACCCAGCCCTCTGTTGGGACAGAAATGTCCCCTGCCTAGTATGCAGGTGTGTTCCCTGCACTGATGGGCTGCCTGCATGCAAATCTGCTATTCTGACTTTTATTTTGGCCCTGTTGTCATACTAACTTAGCAGGAGCACACAAGCCTAGGACTGCCACTGATTTCTGCTAGGTCCAGGACCTTTCCTTTGACCAAGAGGGACCTACCAAGTCTGTCCAAATAGTGGACAGAGGCCTACCAACCTTGTACGGGGTATAGCACATAAAGCAGTGGTGGCAGTGCTCTGCATGTTTTGTGATTTTATAATTGACCAGACCATTTTATCTGTACCAGTAAAAGTGAGGCCCACTAGCCACTCTCCTGTAAAGTTCTCCTGTTATATGAAACCCAGTACATTGCACTGGCATTCCGTGTGTATGTCAAGTGTGTGTACAGTAAGCCTGTGAAATACGTGAGTGCTAATTTTCTGTTAATAAAAAATAACCCGCTATATTTGAGCTACTGCTAATACCGATCCGTGTTTACATCGTCTTCCATCTTGTTTAAACATCATCCTATGTCACGTGATATTATTGTTCTGTTTCTAAAATAAACTTTAATAGTTTTACACAAGTCAGCAGAAAATGTTCTCAGAAAAAGTTTCCTGAATGTACTAAACCAAGGACAAATCTTGCTCATCCTAGTCCTGTCAATAGTGTATCTGTTAAACTATTTAACCAAGACTGTGAGAATGATCGAACCATAATGTATTGGTGGTGGGAAAATCACAGAATGCATTCTATGTAGAAATTATTATTTTAGACTGTTTACTATTTGTTTAAGCTTAACGAATCATGTGTATCCACTGAATGTATGAACCCCATTGTCCAAAGCTCTAGAGTGTGCATTCATCTCACAAGCAGCTGAGAGCCCCTATTCTCATTTTCAGAAGGCGAATGTATGCCGGATTTCATACTGAACTGTACTGAGTTATTTTACTTATGATTTATATGCTTTGCTGCTAATTTACTGATGGCATATTCTGTATTTTGACCTTAATACTTACATAAAGCATTTAAAAAAGATCTATTGTCTGTCATTCTTATAAGAATGTTTTAGAAGTATTATGTGGGCCCTTTTTGATTAAATGTGACAATACCAATCGGGAAGCAACAAAGTCCGAGCTACAGGGACTACGCCACTCCGAAGATTGAACTCCAGCGCTAAATTGTTGGCTTTAGTTAGGAAACTTGTAAGGTTTCCACTCGCCGACACATTCATGTTAGTAGGACATATATGTGTGCGTGTGTGTGTGTGTGTGTGTGTGTGTCTGAGTACTGAAGACAGAGGTGCCTTCTGCCGCAGCTAAACTATCACAGACACATGCACGTAAATCAGAGGTGCAAGGAAGCAGACTTTAAGTGTTTAATTTCATGCATATCTAATAGAAATCCAGGTGTATCACTCATCAGGCAAAATGTCCTAAAATTGAGTTTACTCGTATGTAATAACTTAGTCGACGAGTGACTCCGCTGGGATAGTGTACTAAATTCATCTTTAATGTTGTTCTAGTACACTGCACTATGGATATCCAGTAATGTCATACTACAATGCATTGTATAGGCCCTCAAAGCTAGCTCCATTGTTACAATGCACTGCAAAGTCAGTGCTCCCCCCCTAGTCTAGTCTACTGCATAAATCTGCAATGTACTGCACAGATCTGTGGTGCACTGTATAGTATGCCACTGCACCCATAGTAATGTGTGCTGCTTATCATTTCAGTACTTCTGTAGAACAGTGCACTGCAAAAAGCAGTATTTTTGTCTTTTCTACTGTGCACCGTGTAGATCTTTTAACACTGTGCTAGAAGAGTACATTGCATAGATCTTAAATGCTCTGGTAGTGGAGTGCACTACATTGATCTTACTTGCTGGGCAAGTACAAAACACTGCATAGCTTGTCAGTGCAGTGCTTGAACAGTGCACATCATAGATCTTGAAAGCGTCACTAGAACAGTGCACTGCATATACATTTAATGCTGTGCTAGAGCTGCGGCTGGCATGTCACTTGAAGACACATATTCTCCTAACATATGATGTCACAGACATTTGCAAAATGTAGACGTGTGACCCCCCTTAAGCCTAAAGCAGCAGCGGCTTAGCTCACTCTATTTATGGCTGGCACATTTAGGTGGAGGCATATTTTTTTCTCTTTCACCGTTTGTCACATATGTTTGCAAAAAGTTTTTAAAAAAATCATTGCATCAGTTTATCAAAGCCACACCTGTAGGATTTGTCAATTGTTGTTCAAAATTGAAATGTGCTGTCCAACATAGAAAGTAGGAAATCTGACTTGGAGCCACAAATGACCAAGTTTGATCAACTTGTACCATCAGGAATTGGTCCAATACAGTAAATCAAAGACAATCTTATGGCTTCCTACCTCCATCCTTCATTTGTTACCCATGTGGTTCATTGCCCTCACCCGCCCTACACCCTTCTGTCCGTGTTCTTGCTTGCACACACCTGCCCTCCCTCCTATTGTTGCCCCCACATGCCTTCTCTTCGTCTGTTGTTGCTCCCACCTGCCCTCCCTCCTTCTGTTGTTGCTTGCCTCTCCCACCCTCTGTTTTCTGTATGCTTGTTATTTTTTGCATTTTTATACAGCGCAAATAAAAGTAACAAAGTGCTTTAACCAGTCGACTTGGCACTTTCAAGTTTCATCACCAATGTTGGATCAGCACTCCTTCTTTGTTGGAGGAACTGCTAATAATATGTACACCATTAGCGATAATGGGGTAACCCTGTGGCCCTCAGAACCTGGGTATGTGTGATATACAAACAAGTGGTTCTGTCGGGTAGGAAACAATTGCTTTGTACGATATGGAAACAAACTTAAAACGTCAACAATTATAGACTGAAGGGAATGATTCACAGTCAAAGACTTTTTGTACGGAACACACCACAAAGACACAATAATTTTTAGCCACACAAAATGATCTTTGTATTGCATGAGTATCATGTACATATATTAATGAATATGGCTGTCAATAAAGCAATACAAAATACGACGATAAGGTGAATTAAAGTGCAAGTTAAGTGACTAGTGATGACTAAATAAATAAGGTGCTGTACATAATATACAAGTGGATCAAACATGAGACAATAAAATGATTATAGTATACTGTTCAATCATTAAAGCATAAATACACAGCCCAAGTACGACTTTAAATTGGGGTCCGCGAAGTTGCATGAACTAGTATAAATTTAACGTTGACGTTTTGACCCTAGGTAGAAGCGCAACTTGAATAAGCGTCAGGGGCGGGTCTTCATCAGGACGGGGTTGGAGAAATTAAATGTTGACAGCCGCAAATGTTTTCAGGGATCCTGTATCAAGAATTGATGGGGATCCAATGTGATATCAATCACAAGGAGACCTACACCAGGGGTTGTGGTCTCATAGAATGAATTCCGCATGTGCTCCACCAGCCGGTTGGAGACGGGAAATTAAGTTTAAAGGACGCCGCCGTCAAGCAATCATTCCTACTGTGAGCCTGGACCTATTCTGTCCGATATTTCTCTGCAAGTGAACGCCTTCTCCAACCCCGTCCTGATGAAGACCCGCCCCTGACGCTTATTCAAGTTGCGCTTCTACCTAGGGTCGAAACGTCGACGTTAAATTTATACTAGTTCATGCAACTTCGCGGACCCCAATTTAAAGTCGTACTTGGGCTGTGTATTTATGCTTTAATGATTGAACAGTATACTATAATCATTTTATTGTCTCATGTTTGATCCACTTGTATATTATGTACAGCACCATATTTATTTAGTCATCACTAGTCACTTCACTTGCACTTTAATTCACCTTATCGTCGTATTTTGTATTGCTTTATTGACAGCCATATTCATTAATATATGTACATGATACTCATGCAATACAAAGATCATTTTGTGTGGCTAAAAAATTATTGTGTCTTTGTGGTGTGTTTCGTACAAAAAGTCTTTGACTGTGAATCATTCCCTTCAGTCTATAATTGTTGACGTTTTTAAGTTTGTTTCCATATCGTACAAAGCAATTGTTTCCTTCCCGACAGAACCACTTGTTTGTATATCAATAATATGTACACTGCAAAATGTATTGTCCCAAAAATGTAGCAGCGAAGCACTCTGTCTATGACTACCTCGAATTCTCCGGATAAGCAGCATGTTTTGTTTGGATCGTTTCTTGTAAAGGGCACAGTGGGTCTCGTGCTTGGGGCATTTTGCTTTTAGATCAAATGTAAAGGTGCTTCATTTGTAAAATTAAATAAAAGTGCTGAATGCCTAAATACTTATAACTCATAGGTATACTTATAGCTGCTTCTCTGGTCTCATCAGAAATTCCTCATTCTAAGTCCTCCAGACAGTGCTGCAGCTGCATCTTTGGTCCTGCCAGTAATTCCTCATTCTAAGTCCTCTAGGCAGTGATGCAGCTGTGTCTCTGTTCATACATCCACAACACTCCAAACCAAAACACATAGGTTATTTACAATGCCAATAGCTCTAACTCTAAAAAATGTGAGACCTATTGCATTGCAAATGCTTGTTTATTTGGTGATTTGGTGCTACGGGGTTAGGGGGGTGGGCTAGGAATGGAAACCACAGAAAGTAAAAAGATGCTGCTCTAGGTTGCCTAATCTAAACCATGGAGTTTTACAGATGAGGTAAGAATGACATAACTTTCACATGCAACAAATTAGCTTTCTATACCACCCAGTCAGTGGTTCAGGTAAGCTGTGGAAACAAAGGTTATCTCAAGGAATCCATAAAGAAAATTATATCATCAAAACCCGCGCGCTTTCGTTCAGTATGTTAAACATCTCAGTGTGAGGAGCAATCCAGCAGCTGATTGTTCATTGTAAAATTCCATAGCTCAATAAAGTGAAAATATTACAACAGTGCATGGACACATGCAGCAGCTTCGCCATTCACTGAGCATTCTGCCCACACGCCACTTCCCCTTTAACTCTGTAGCTCCCTGCCTCTCTCCATACTTCTTTCTCCTCTTCTCTTGCTTCATTGAATCCCTAAATCTCTATATGTCTTTCAATACCTCATGTTACCCATCGTCATCTTCCCAGTGTACTCCGCTCTCTACATGTAGCCTGCCTCATTTTTGTTTTGTTTGTACGGATTGACTAGTCATTGGTGGGGATGATTTCAGATGAAACAATGCACTTACTCTCGTGCACCGAATTACCATTGCCACCCAGGCAGCGCCCTCAATAAAAATCGAAATGCGACCGGTCTTCCCAAGAAAAAACATGTTGTCACACGTCGTGATAGCTTCTCCGACTCCGCTGCAGGCAGCGTGTGCAGCTGATGCGGATTAAGCAAATGTAAATTATTTAACAAAGCTGAACCGTGACAAGCACGGCATAGCTGCTGTTCTACGACCAATGTCACACCCGTGAAACAAACAATCACCTTTGCTCTGTACTTACCAGCCGAGGCCGGGGACATGTATGCTCTATTTCCTCCATGGCTTCTGTAAGAAGATCATAAGAGAGGGATTTGGCGAAGCCTGTCTCTGACTCAGCAATTGTGTTGAGCACTGGCATGGCCAGTAAAACCTTCGTAAGGCTGTGCCTGCGCTCGCCGTTATTCCGCCCACAACCAGGGAAAGAAATATTTTCTTTGTCGTAATTATTTTTTTCAGTTTCGTCCGTTCCCCAGAGGAGTAACAACGTCTCCTCTTTCTGGTGGATGCTGAGACGCAGGGCCTGGGTTAATCACTATAACAACAAGCCGGCAAGAGAGCAGCAGCTGGTAAAGAAGAGAGCTGCCATTTGCATCATGCTCTCTGGTTGGCTACTGTCAGCCTGTAGCCACTCGGCATCAGTACAGCATGCACGGTATGGCCAGGAGGCTGCACAGAGCACCCCGACCTACTGCTGGGTCTCCTTTGCTTGAGCAGTGCAATATTTTAATGTTTTTATTAACTTCAGAAGCTTTTAAAACATACAACTTGTGTGAGGAAAACCACTTTAGAAAAAATATTCGAATAGTTTCCTTTCAAGAGTAATGGAGGTTTTTTTAAGGCCGATCATACCATCAGAGACATAGCACTTTTAAAAGTTTTTATTTGTGAATTATTAGAGATGATCACATTTTACCTCCGGTAATAATGTATGTGTTTAACCCCTGTGGAACTGGGAATTCTGTGTGGTTTTAAGAGGGAAAAATCAGTCCCACATCGCAATTTCCCATTCCATGGGATTTTACTAATATACAGTACTGGTACAGATTTACTTACAGTAACAGTAAAATCGCGTAGAATACTGTGCAACTTGTAATCAGGCCTTCTGAATGATGTCAAAATAAGTCTCAAAATCCAAGAAGGAATCAGTCAAAGGAACGTTCTGGAATGCTTATCGTTGCTGATTGTTAGAGATACAGGACTGGGTAAACAGACCTCTTTGTTTCCCCTAGTGTGTGGTAGCAGGGGTGCCCAGGATCAGTAAGTTAAATTGGCCCTCATGGACTGCAGCACTTATTGTGCCACAACAAGTGTGAGAAAGAAAAATATGACTCCCAGCCCGCCATTGATTGCTGGCAGAGCAGTTCTTAAACTGTTAACTTGACTTAGCCATTTAAAACCAATGGTAAAGCCTAAAGCTTCCCTTTTTAAATATTTTATAAGTCACCCCTTAGCCAGACCTACTAAGCCCTAAAGGCAGGGTGCAGTTTTATTAACTTTCCATGTCCCGACAGTAAAAACCCTGCATTGTCGTTTTTACTGTGAAAATGCTAGTAGCCCCAATGTCAAATATAGAGCTGCACGCTGACAACTCAGCAGTGTTAACTTCTGAATGGGACTACTAAATATGATACTTCAAGGTATCAAAAGAATCATTGCATTACACACAACTTCTTGCTCATGTCGAAATTAATGTAATGTTTGTACAAATGTCAGCTTTAGAAAATTGCCACTTTGTTGCCCAAAGTTTCCAGTAGCATTATATTGTTGCACACAAGCTATTATCTTCAAGACCGCTTTCTCCCCTCCCAGGGAGAAGTGTGAACTTCTCTCAGGAAGAAACACAAAGGATCTGCCGAGAGTTGAGGTCTGGCCTCCTCCTGGCAAGATGGCCACTTTGTGTTTAAGCCCAAAAGTCAAGCTTCAAAGGAGAAGCCGCCTTTGAAGGGCAAATGGTAGTCACAAATATGAGGGGCTGATCTTTTGTTTTAGCGGTCTGGCTGGCATGTCCGGCAGAGGGGAGAAGCCGTTGACAAACTGGGTTTGCTGAAGGCATGTAACCCCCAGGTAGCTACACCTTTGGGATGGGCTAGTGAGCACCACACACCAAGTGAGGGGTTCTGTAATGTTGGAAGTGGCCCAAATAGTGAATTCTGGGCTAGCTAGATGCCACACTTCGCAGGAACTTGTCATTAGGAGGGAGAGGACCCAGTAGCCCATTGGCTAGTTAGTCGCCAGATACCAGAGGGCAAGAAATAGGCATAACAATGACACACCTGGCACCCAGATCTCAGATCACGCCTGGACTGGAGAGAGGACCGAAGAAGGACTGCCCAGCGGTCTCTGGACCCAGCCAAGAGAGGCTGCACCAAAGGCTGGACTGCACCTGCTGTATCGTGGGCTAGCAAAGAAAGGACTGTGCTTGTGGTGTTCCGCTGGAGGAAAAGTAATCCCTCAGCCCCAGATAGAGATGGTGGCTCCAATAGTCAATTGGCTGACTCCCTGTTACAGGCACAGGGCCATGAAAGCTGAGAAGCCTGCTCCTTTGAGAGCCCAACGCCAAGAAGCCTTATCACCACTGGACGCTGAGGTGCAGCCTGGGAGCCCGAGTCCCAGCACTTGAAAGTTGCACCCGAGTTTGCTGGAGCCAGGAGAGTCTTGGAGTGCAGCTTGGACACCCGTCACAGAAGTTACTGTAAGTTAAAGGGAACCACTGGTTTCGCTGTCACTGGATACTGCTTTTCATGCACGTTAACTGTTCAACTGGACCTTAGTGGTCCCTGTGAGTGGCATAAGAGTGTCATTATAGCCATTTTCAAGTTATTTGTTGAGGCTAACCCTAAACCGCGAGTTGCTGTAGATTACAATGATTTATTGCTCTAAATGAAAAGCTGCGATTTATTGTTTCTTTAAAAAATCATATCTCTGGAACCCTCCAGGGTATTTTTGTTGTTGAGGTGTCTATTTACAGATAAAAATACAACCTTTTTTCATAAATTGGTTTCAGAATTTTAATGTGTTGCTTTGTCTTCTTATTCTACAGTTTTGGTACTTCCTAATGCATACATTTGGGGGCATATTTACAAGCCCCATTCGCCACCGGAGCGTCACTTTTTGAAGCTTCAGTGGTGCAGCACCATTCCCCATATTTACAAGATGGTGCTAAGCCATTTAACATGGCTTAACTCCACGCTGTAAATATGCCCCTTTCTGCAGCAATTCTCTGTGGCAAAGGGGCGTGCAATGGGTGTTGCAGTGGACATTCCACCGCAACACCCATTGCGTTTTGACGCTGCCCCAGATTTACAAGGCTGCCTGGTCTTAACATGGTGATACGAGGAGAAATTATTCATTTCTCCTAGTTTTTTGCTCTTTCTATGTGTGCTGCATTCTGCAGCACCCATAGAAAGAGCAAATTGCCCTTATTGATTGTTTGTGTGCAGGAAAGTGTCCCTTCCTGCACATAAACAATCACCCCTGCAGCGCTGGCACACTTGCAACATGGCAGCAGGGTGCATGCACTGGCACTAGGAAGCTATTTTTGCACCAGCGCTAGGGGAAACACAGGGGTGCGCCATATTTTTGTGAATACGGCGCATCAGAACACGGCGTTGCCAAATTTGGCGTAGCACTGCGCACCAAATTTGTTTGTCAATATACCCCATGGTCCTTTCATAAAGCCTGACTGCTCTGAGCACAGCTACCCAGGACTGAGCTAAGGTTTTACAAATGAACTTGACTGGACCTGATATGGAATTGTGCCTTTATTGCACAGTAAGGTCACACAACCACACCATATAATAAAAATCAGTCCCACATCGTAATTGCTCATTCCATGGGATTTTGCTCCTACTTGCACAGTACTGGTGCAGATTTACCTCACAGTAATAGAAAAACCGCATGCAATACTCTGCAACTGGTAATCAGGCCTGGTGAATGATGTCACAATCAGTCTCAAAATCCAAGAAGGGAACGGTCAAAGGAACATATTGGAATTCTTATTGTTGCTCTTTGTTAGTGATACAGGACTGGGTAGAGAGACTTGTTGTGATGTGGAGATTGGAAGGCTGAAGGTGGAATGTAGTGAGGTCATTCGAGTTCTCTGGCTTCTCGAGTCAGTTACTCCTGTGTCCCTTTCAGAATGGACGTACTATGCTTAATAAACGTCTACTGTACCCTAATTACTTCTAGTCTGGCTTCTTCACAACATAACTGGCAACGATCTGGGATACTTCTATACTGCTTCAAGGAAGCCATCTTGGGGGCCAGGGAGTAATCGTGTGTACACTGAAGCAAGGAGCAAAGAGAAGGCCAGCAACATAATTCACTCGTAGGTGAATAATTAAGGTGAGACTTTACTTCGATTGAAAGGCTACTGGTAGAGTGTGGCCCACGGATAGAAGGTTCAAAACGGCAAGGCATGCAAAATTTTGTATGCAGGGAATTTCTTTTTATTGCCAGCTTTGCCGTCCTGGTTGCCTAGCAACATAGCGGACTCTGGCCTCGAGCTCAGCAGACTGTTCTCGCGCTCAGCTTTGAAAAGCGTCACGCAGTGAGGCAACATAGCGGACTCTGGCCTCGAACTCAGCGGACCCTCTCTCGAGCACAGCCTTATAAATCGTTGCGCGACGTCGTCGCGTGTGTCTAGAACGCTATCTCTCTAGGGTTAAATGTGCACAAGAGATTTTTAACCACATCCCGGTAACATTTTAAATTGCCTCAAAAAAAGTACAGCACTTCGCAAACGCGGCGTTTAAAGAGATCACAGCTTACCTTGTCCTGCGGTCATCTCTGTTTTCAGCTTATGTTTGGCACTTGTGCTGCCATCTGGAGGTTCTTCCCCTTCTGCTTCGTCACCTGAAAGTGAACTCCCCACTTTGGGAAGAATAATAGAGTCTTCAGCGCATGTGGATGTACTTCAATCTGCATCTCTACATTGCGTCTAGTAGTCATATGCAGTGTGGCACGTCAACTTTCATTTAAACTGTGATGTGCACACAAAATCCCATTTAACTTCAGCGATTTGCACGCTTGTAAATGCAGTATAGCACGCCAAGTTTCATTTAAACTGTGATGTGCACACAAAATCCTATTTAACATCAGCGATTTGCACGCTTGTGCAAGTCTATATTTCAGCAACTTGTACAGTTGTGCATGTTATACTATCAGGCCACCACTGCGATTGGCACGCATGATTAGAGGATTTCTGCATTAAGTATTTTTTTTCTGTGCCGTTTCTACCCCTCTCAAGTGTCTACTCAAGAAAGAAGATATGCAGAGTATTTCTCCGCCAGCACCATTCTTGCAAGAACCTGGTGAACCACAATTGGAGTGGAAGTTGTGGATTCGCTCTTTCAAGGCATACCTAATAGCAATTGATGCAACAAAATTCAAACCAGAAAGGATTTTTTTTTTAATGTACTATCATTTGGGGGTAGAAGGGCAACACATATTTGATCATTTGCCAGAATATGAAGATCTAAATGGAGAGGAACTTGACGAATTTGACACTGCTATTGCACAGTTAGACAAATATTTTTCTAAAACTAAGAATTTAGTAGTTCATAGATTTACATTTTTCACCAGAGTGCAAAAACAATCTGAAAGTAAAGATACCTATGTCATGGGTTTGAAGGTTTTAGCCGCTATGTGTGAGTTTGAGGATTTCACGTCACAGTTAATTAGAGATCAATTGGTAGTAAGATGTAGTTCCAAGAAAATACAGGAACGTCTACTTACATATAAAAATTCTTCTTTAGCAAAGCAATAGATATAGCTAAAAGCATAGTGGGTTTCTGTGAAGATGTGAAATTCTTAGAAGAATCTCTCAGTAAAGTTTCTGTTTCAGGTGCATTTATAAATAAACCTGTAGTATCAGTAGAAAATAAGAAAGGAAAGAGCATGGGGAAGTTTAATACTTGCTATAGATGTGGGTCAACAAGTCATGTGTCTATGTTCAAATAGTGTCCTGCACATGGTCAACAATGCAAGAAATGTGGTAAAATGGGTCATTTTTTGAAGGTATGCAGGGGAGGCAAGAGCAACTCGGTTAGTTATGTAGTTAATGAGGAGTATGAAATTAATGAAGACAACAAACAAGACTAACATAAAGAATTGGTTTTAGGAGTGAGATGTGAGAAACAAGACAAAGCACCTCAGATACCTGATCCTGATTGTTGAGGTATTGATTGAAGGTAATCCAGTGAAGCTTTCAATGGATACTGGGGCTCGGATCACTATTGTAGATCAAGATAACTATATTCAACTATGGAAGGAGCAACCTTTATTACCACCTGATGTAATGACAGTAGCTTTTGAAGGTAGCAAGGTAGATTTAATTGGTTATTTTTGCACCACCATCAAATTATTAGGCTCTTCCATCAAAGGGAAAGTGTACATAGCACGCAAAGGCATTAATGGAATGACATGTGGAATCAATAACTTTTTGTCCAGGAAAAGCTTGGCAACGCGCATTAGTAGATTTCTTGGGACCATATCAAATTCTACTTTTTTTTCTGTGTAATTATGGATCATCTTTCTAGGGTTGAGGTAGAGCCGGTTTCTGAAACTACCACTAAGAAAGTGATTGATTGTTTTTAAAGAGTTTTTTCGAGAGAAGGGTTGCCGGAAGAGATTCTAAGGGACAATGGGGCTCAATATACATCTGCAGAAATGACCTTGTTTTTGAATAAATGCGGTATAAAGCATTTAAGAACCCCATTATATCATCCTCAAAGTAATGAGAAGGTAGAACGTTTTAATAAAGTATTGGTAGAATGCCTACAAGCCACCATTAGAAGCAACATGAATGTAGCTGAATCCATTAGAGAGCTGGGGTGGTCTTACCACACTACACCTCATTCGGTGACAGTGAAGTCTCCAATTGAGTTTATGAGGGAAAGGGAGGCTGCAACAGAGTTTTGTCCCTATTGGATGATTCAGTTAATACCCAAACAAGGGAGTGTGGCGGAATGGTGGAAATGTGCTGAACTCAAGTTGAATATGGTCAATTTAAAAAGAGTAAGGAAAGAGGGTTCTGGTTTAAGAAAAGAATGTAAATTGAAAGTTGGTGACTGGGTACGTGTAAAAAATCCTATCATGATTGGGAAGGGATTCTCGAAATTTAAAGACCCTGTTCGGGTGTGTGAGTTGAGGAAGAATTCGGTAAAACTATCTGATTGGATTTGGTAAAGCATTACTCGTGTGGCTTTAGTTCCCAATGATCTTGTCACAGGTGGAAAAGTGGAGAAGAATGTAAGGGATAGCATGGTGATCAATCCAATAAGGAAAAGCATTCGCACTAAAGTTGTACCAAAGAAATGTCAGGATTTCATTGCACATTGAGAAGGCAATGTTGTTATGTTTTTTCTTCAATTCTACAATTTTTTTCATACAAATATCTCATGTTTTATTTCACGTTCCTTTAATGATTCAAGCCATGATTAATTATTTTAGAGAGAAATGTTATATTATTCTCTGTCTTTCTTCAGTATAAAGGGAGATGTGTGGGGAAATGTCAATTGATGGTGGAAAGATGTTTCATGCTTAGTTATGTTTATGTTACTTTATTTTTGTTTTATAAAAAAGTTAGATGTGTGAGGTTGTGGAGATTGGAAGTCTGAAGGTGGAATGTAGTGAGGTCATTGGAGTTCTCTGGTTTCTTGAGTCAGTTACTCCTGTGCCCCTTTGAAGATGGACGTACTATGCTGAATAAACGTCTACTGTACCCTGATTACTTCTAGTCTGGCTTCTTCACAACACTTGTTTTTACCTCTATACTGGATGCCCCTTCCTTTAATCGAATTTCTATATAGTCTATATATGCATTCACTCCCAATTACAATTCTGCCATCTGTGCATGTACAATGGTATTTTTATTCTTTTATGTACAAAAGGACCTATTTAATGTTTTCAGTTATATTCCCGCAACAGCACTGAGGCTACCATGCCAAGCATTGCTCGTGCCTCTGTTAATTGGAACAATGTTGAGTGCATTTTTCCCAAGAGTTTGTAAGCAAATGATGAAATATGAATTTGGTTTATTTCAATCTTGTACATCATAGCACTTGTTGCAGAATCATTGAGCATATGAAGTTGAAAAGTTTTGCCATTTTTCTTAGAATCTTTTTATTATTCTTGATTATTTTCCAAGAGTAATCATAAATTACATCATGCTGTACTTTTCAGTTTTTCTTATTAACATTCTTCATAAAGTGTATCCAAGGCGATGTCCAGTATATGTATTCCTCAAATATTTTAACAGAGGTTCCTTGGCAGCCTCATAGCGATTCCAGTTAGTTATTGCTGTAGTAAATTTACAATCTTCCATTTATTTGGGAACCAGCCAATATGTGTTTCGCCCTTATATGGCTTTGAAGCCTGGGGCTTTATTCAAGGCTCCTACTTTCATAACGGGGGAGCGCTGCGTAATAGTAATTTATGATTACTCTTGAAAAATAATCAAAGATAATCATAAGATTCTAAGAAAAATCGCAAAGCTTGTCAACTTCATACGCTGAAAGATGCTGCAACAAGTGCTATATTGGGCAATTGTACAAGATTGAATTAAACCAAATTCGTATTTCATCATTTGCTTACAAATTCTTGGGGAAAATACACTTGTTTTTCAATTGACTTGAAAATTCAAAGAGGCACAGTTGGCCCAAACCTCAAGAGTGTTTAACTTCCCTCGGTACGCACGAAGAAGGGTATTACTAAGCAGGTAAAGGAGTGTTGGGCCAAAAAACTGTTCTGGTTGTTCGTGCCTCTAGGTTCTTTTTCTACCCTCCATGACCTCAATGCTCCCAATGCCTTTGTCTGCAACCCTACCGCAACACAGAGGCTTCCCCTTCTCAGAATTCCCCTATCGTTCTGCCTGATGGCCCAGTTTGAGAATTTCCTTTATTTGGCTAAATTGCACTCCTCTAGGTATTATTAGCTCGTCAACATCTATTTTTTATGTGCTGTCTAATACTGATAGCCTGGCAAAAGAAAAAAAACAAAGCAGAAACAGGTACTAGAATGCAAAGCTGAATCCTGACCTAGGTGAGGAACACAGGCATAACAAGGAACAGCTTGTATGGGCAGGTATTTGTAGGAATACCCCCCAGCCCCCACTCCCAAGCGGCAGGACTGCAGCTGTCTTTTACTTACATTTTCCCATGCCATGTGTGATGAGTAACTTTGATAGACCTTGTCTTCTTTTCTCTGCATTCTGTTATCTATAATCTTACATGCATTATGTTATACATCAAAACTACTTAAAGGGAAATCCAGAACAGGACTGTATACTCCACCTCCTACTTTTCCTGTAGGATGGACATTCTCTGAATTAATCAATATGTTTTCCATCATAGAAGTGTCACGTCCTGGGTGCCTTGGCAGTTGTTCTATGTTTTTAGGTCTCGCCTGCGTTGCAGCGCATGCGCTGCCGCTTGCGAGATCTATAGTCGTTGGTTTTCTGTCGGGTTTCTTTGGAAGTGGGGTTGGTGACCGCCCTGTCTCCCTTAGGCCCCGCCCACTTGCCTAGCGTTGCAGCGCATGCGCGCTGCGTCTCTTCACGTTGTGTCCTTGCCTCACGCTCGAGCCCCCCTTCTCTGAGAGGCTTGCGTCTTGTTTTCACGTGCGGTTGCTTTCACCCAAGCAGTCAGTGACATGGAGGCTGGACTGGTGTCTGCCGATGGCAAGAACAGTAAGGGCGTGCATTGCCAGCGATGTGGCTCTACGGTGCTGCTGCCTCGGGCCGCGATGTACGCGAGGCGTGAGATGAGGGAATCGCACCAATAACAGTGTATTCTATATAAATGCATGCACAATATTAGTAAGGGAGCGCTGACTCTCCTTGTCTGGGCATGAAAGTCTGGCGTGCGTACGCAGTGTTCTCGCGCTCTGTAAACCGCAGCTCCATGATCCGGGGTTAAGACGCAGGCCACGCCCTCTTTCACCTGCGGGCCTGTGATGTTTACAGTGCAGCCTCCGTGTGAGCAGCCGGGGTATGAGAAGAGGGGACAAGAGCCCTCCTCGTAAAAGCTCAGAACAAGCAGGCTGGCTGGCTCTTGCTTTGGTGAAAATGTCCCAGTTGTCAGGATTTATAGGGATACTGGCATTAGCAGTGGATTTGAGTTCAGGGCGATAATTATACGAACAGTCTTTTTTGTTACATAATGTTCTGTGTTTACATATTTCTCCTTTTTTCGATTTTCTTTGCTGTCAAACAGTGAAAGCAGTGTAGTGCAGATCACGTTACAGGAACGTACCGACGAACACTTTGTTTTAGGAATGTTTTCCTCAGTGTTCTTTCTAGCACAGGACGTAGCAAAGGACATAGTTAACATGCCTCACGTGACCACCTCACCCCTCACAGACACTTTCCCTCACCACTCCTTCTCAGTCATCACTCTCCCCTTCTCCCAACAAAATCTCATAGGTTAACCTGTTTTCGGGCATCAACGTGTTTTATTTAACATCTTTTATCCGTTTCTTTCATCGAATTACAGCACACAGACTGCCGCACTGCACGCAGCACATTGGCTACCAATGAAAATAAGCATTGGCAGAGCCAGTAGGTATTGCAAATGAGTGCTAGTGGCTTTGGCAATGTTTTGTACCCATGCTGCCCAGCAGTGTGAATGCTTTGCAGTGTGACTGAAACTAATGTAAACAAGCATTTGCATTGCAATAGGTTTTGCATTTGCAAGAGTTTAAGCTATTGGCATTGTATATGAACAATGCCTATTATTTATGTGTTTTGAAAACCTGCAAGCGGTGTGTAAACACCCACTTGGTACTTATAGTCCTTGCTTACGAGAAGCAAGGATGACAGTAAAAGAGGCGCAGTTACTGCCAGCCTTGCTTCTCATAAACAACGACTATAAGTACAAAGTGCGTGTTTAAGCACCGCTTGCAGGTTTTCAAAACACATAAAAAGGCATTGTCATTTACAATGCCAATTGCTCAAACTCTCGCAAATGCGAGACCTATTGCATTGCAAATGCTTGTTTAAGTTGGTTGTTGCTGAAGATGGGGTTCACTAAATTTAGACTTCTTACCCACGTGGGCATCTGCTGTCCCCATCTGGAGCTAAGACACAACTAACGGTTGATTGTAGCTGACTTAAAGTTTTCTGATATAAGCTTGTTTATCTGCACTCCGTGTTATGGAGGCTGCTTACTGACTTTCCCATGTGTCAATGTCTGGCTGTATGCCCCACTCTGCATGTGTAGTCCCTACAGGACGAGTTTTCACGTTAGATGATATAGGCCTTAACACAGCCATGTCTCCTGTTACCGTGCATGTACCTGCACTACTCATTTCTCTTCAGATGCAAGCCGTTGTAGCCAGGTTGTGTGTCTGGTTTGGAGTAACAAAGTTGTCAGTGGAATAAAGAGCAACTCTTTGTGCACACCTCACTGGATCAAAACCATGGACGTCATTCATGGATCGCAAGGTTTTGCAGTTCCGACCCCTGGCTTGACCCTTGCGACCCCTGGCACTGCTTTTGCGATCCAAGCCTCAGAGATTGCAAAATCAGTCCAAGAACACAACATAGGAACAGCTTGCTCTTTTGGTTATTGGCGCTTCGCTCTTATTTACTGCTTTTATTTTTAGTTACACTAATAGTGAATAAGTCATCATTATTCACTATTAACGTGTAATAAAAGAAGGAGTATCATGTAAGAAACTGGCTCTATATACACTGCACCAAAGTGAGGTACAGGGTGTTTAGAGTCCAGGGATCTCCAGAGGTTTGGCAGAGGTTAAAGTTAGATAGAGCCTTACTCTCCAAAGTGGTAGCTTGGTCGAGCAGTAAGGCAGTATCAGAGGACAGTGTAAAGCATTTGATGTACCCACTCAGTCAGCAAAGGAATTCACACACTCAATAACTGAACTCTAGGCCAATTGTTTTGTATAAAAAATATACTGTTGTTTTATTTCTAGAACCAAGCAAGCCTGGTACAGGTAAGCATGAAAATACTTTGCAGTGGTAAATTACTTGTAGGAACACAGTTCAAAATTGTGGTGTCACTTGTACTGGTTTTGGTTACAGGTTTAAGTAGGCAGTTTGCAACACATTGCAGGTATAGTACATTCGAACGAATGGGCTGTTTGATAAAAATGCAGTTAATTACTTTTCAGATTACTTTGGTTACCACAGGACTGGATCCTGGATTCAGCCCCGGGACATTTCCTGAAAACAGGTGAGTAAATGTGTTTTGGTTAGAGGTACGATTTTTAAAGAATATTCTTGTATTTCAAAAGTTGACAGAAGAAATTTCACAGAAAACAGTCAATGGTTTCCTATGGAGGGAAATTGTATCATCGATAAATTACATTTGTAATTACTTTTCCTAATCAGTGCTGGATACCTAGATTCAGCACTGGGACATCTTTAGTAAACAAGTGAGTAACTTCGTTTTGGTAACTCGTACGATTTTTAAAGAATATTTGTAATTTGCAAAACTCGACACTTAGAAACTTTTTTCACATAGAGTCACCAATGTTATCCTATGGAAGGAAATTCACTTAGCAGGTAAGTTAGGTTATCAATACTTTTTCTTACTCAGTGCTGGATCCTGGATTCAGCACTGGGGCATTTCCTGAAAACAGTTGAAAGAATGCGTTTTGGTTATTCGGCTGATTTTTAAGGAATATTTGTAGTTTTCAAAAGTCGACACAAACTTTTTGGGAGAAAAAGCGTCAATGTTATCCTATGAGGAAAAATGAGTTATCGGTTTCAAGGTAAGTAATCGGTCTTTTGAGTTAGGGTTCTGGGGTTAGACTCAGGGGTCTCCCAGGGTCAGTTATGCACTGTTGTTGCACCCTCAGTGGCACTCGGGCGGCCGGGTGCAGAGTGTTGAGACCCAATGTTATCCTATGGAGTATAGGGGGGCTCCGGTTGGTGGCGGCTGGTAAGCAGGCCACAGGGTTGTGGGAGCAAAGCTCCTAGGGTTAAGCTCAGGGCAAGTTGGGGACCAAGTTAGCACAGAAGGGGCACCCTCAGCGGCGCTAGGGCAGCCGGGTGCAGGGTGCTGTTTTGAGGTCGGGTGCCCTGTTGATTTCAATGGGGATTCTCCGGGACAAAGAAACACTGCAGGCTCGGGGACGAGGACCTTCCAGGAGTGACCACCACTTTGAGGGGTAAGTTGGGATGTAGAGGGATGGTTAGGCACCGCTGGGTTGGGCACACAAGGCCGTGGGGCGTCGGGTGCAGGGGTGCCTTTGGACGTCGGATTTTCTTACCCGCTCTGGTCGCAGTAGGGGGGGTCCTCCGGTTTGAGGCTGCAGGCGTCGTCGGGAGGCTTGAGGCAGGCCAGGGGTCACCGGATCTCGGGTCAGGATCGCCGGGGGGACCTCCTCGTGGTGTTTGTTCACTCAAACATGGGCCGGGCTCGGCGGGTGCAGAGTGTGCTGGATTCGCGGTTCCTGGCTGGCCCCAGGAGCTGCAGTTTAAACATGTCCGGTGTTCTCGGGAGAAACAGCTGGATAAGGGAATGCAGGCAGGTCCTCCGGGGTTTGTGAGGTTGCTGGCCACTGGACACGCCGGGGTTTCGCAGGAGCAGGTTCGAGGGGAGACAGGCCGGTAGGGCTGGGGCCAAGTCAGTGGGCGTCGTCTTCTTGTTAGCTCTGCACGGCTTCTCGTCCTTCTTCTTTTCTTGTCGCTGCTGGATCTGTAAAAGCAAAGTTCAGGGTGCCCCTAAATACTGGATATAAGGGTGTTACAGGTAGGGCAAGGGCAGGGACCAATGGGTCCCTTCCCTGGGGTGAGTACACCCCCTATTCTGCCACCCTCCAGTGGGAGGGGGGCAGGAGCCTAGTCCTGATTGGCTGGGTCCCCCATCCTCAAGATGGCGGGGACTCGAGGTTGTGCTTCACCTCGCCTCCCCCACCCTAGGGGTGGGGTAGGCAGAGGTGGGCACACCTCTCTTCCTTACTTTGTTTTTCCCGCCTGGTCTCCCGCCCAAAGTGGGGGGGTAGAACCAGTGGGGACCAGTTGCTGAGTACAGCAAGTGGTCTGGAGAGGCTCACAAAGGCGGTATGCCTTTGAAGCTTCTCCTTCGTGAACCCTGCTCATCCTGGGGGAGGGGGCTTGGTACCTCGTCCCAGGCTGTGCATGGTTTCAGGCCCCCGAGAGCAGCAGCTCTCGACCCAGGGGTCTAGAAACATGTGTGGGGTGGCAGCCTCGGCAGCCACTCAGTCAGGTCCCTGGGAGTTGGTCGAGTTTCAGGGGGCATCTGTAAGATGCCCTCTGTCGTGTATTTTACATTAAATCCCACACTGGCATCAGTGTGGGTTTAATGTGCTGAGAAGTTTGATACCAAACTTCTCAGTCGTTAGTGCAGCCATATACTCTTAATGGCAGCACGGCACTCACAGTGCCCAGGAATGGACCTGGGCCCTGTAGGGGTACAGGGCTCACGCACCTGTACCCTCACCACTGGCATCGGGCACCCAACTAGAGGGGTGACTGATGGATGCCAGGGCAGTGGGTTGTGGGCATGGCACACAGGGATGTGTGCCATGTCGGCTCTTCACTTTGGTCTGCATCAAGACACGCAGCCTGCAAGGGCAGGGTGTGTGTGTCAAGGTACAGGGCCTCTAAGGGTGGCACAATGAGTGCTGCAGCCCTTAGGGCCTTCTACGGTCACAGTGCCCTGGGACCTGTGGTACCATTTACCAGGGGCTTACCTGTGGCCAGAGATGCCAATTGGGTTAGGCTTCAATGCAGTTTTAGGGAAGGAACACAGGCCCTGGGTACCTGTTTGGCAGGAGCCCAGGGCACACTCAGTCAAAGCACATCAGCAAAAAGTGGGGGCATACTCATGCAAGAAAGAGGGCACTTTCTCACACAACCCCCCCCCCAAACGAAAGATGACGAGACTAACCTTGCCCTAGAGAGTCTTCATTGTCTAAGTGGAAGAACCTGGAAAGTCCGTCTGCATTGGCATGGGCAGTCCCAGGTCTGTGTTCCACTTCAAAGTCCATTCCCTGTAAGGAGATGGACCACCTCAACAGTTTAGGATTCTCTCCTTTCATTTGCATTAGCCACCTGAGAGGTCTGTGGTCAGTTTGAACCAGGAAGTGAGTACCAAACAAATATGGCCTCAACTTCTTCAGGGACCAAAGCACAGCAAAGGCCTCCCTCTCAATGGCACTCCAACGCTGCTCCCTGGGGAGAAGCCTTCTGCTTATAAAAGCAACAGGTTGGTCTTGGCCTTCATCATTGGTCTGGGATAGGACTGCTCCTATCCATAGCTCAGAGGCATCAGTCTGCACTATGAAATGCTTGGCATAATCTGGAGCTTTTAGAATTGGTGCTGAGCACATTGCTTCTTTCAGGGTGTCAAAAGCCTTTTGACAACTAACTGTCCAGTTAACCTTCTTGGGCATTCTCTTGGAGGTGAGTTCTGTGAGGGGAGTCACAATGGACCCATATATCTCTTCACAAACCTCCTGTAGTACCCAGTCAAGCCAAGGAATGCCCTGACTTGGGTGTGGGTAGTTGGAGCTGCCCAGTCCAGGATGGCCTGGATCTTGGGCTGTAAGGGCTGTACCTGGCCTCCACCAACAAGGTGGCCCAAATACACCACAGTGCCCTGCCCTATCTGGCATTTGGATGCTTTGATAGTTAGGCCCGCAGTTTTCAGGGCTTTTAAGACCTTCCCAAGGTGGATCAGGTTATCCTGCCAGGTGGAACTAAAGACAGCAATATCATCAAGATAAGCTGCACTAAAGGACTCCAACCCAGCAAGGACTTGATTCACCAACCTCTGGAAGGTGGCAGGGGCATTCTTTAAACCGAAGGGCATCACAGTGAACTGATAGTGCCCATCAGGTGTGGAGAATGCTGTTTTCTCTTTTGCTCCTGGGGCCATGCCAATCTGCCAGTACCCTGCAGTTAAGTCAAAGGTACTTAGGAATTTGGCGGCCCCCAATTTGTCTATCAATTCATCTGCTCTTGGGATGGGGTGAGCATCTGTCTTGGTGACAGAGTTGAGCCCTCTGTAGTCCACACAAAACCTCATTTCTCTCTTTCCATCCTGGGGGTGAGGTTTGGGGACCAGAACCACTGGGCTGGCCCAGGGGCTCTCAGCGGGTTCAATAACCCCTAACTCCAGCATCTTGCTGACTTCAGCTCTGATGCTTTCCTTGACTTGGTCTGATTGTCTGTAGATCTTGTTTTTGACAGGGGCACTGTCACCAGTGTCCACATCATGGATACACCAGTTTGTCAGACCAGGGGTCAGGGAAAAGATCCCAGCATACTGTTGCAAGACTTGCTTGCAGTCAGTCTGCTGTTGGGCAGAGAGGGTGTCTGAAAAGACTACACCATCCACTGACCCATCTTTTGGGCTGTAGGAGAGGATATCAGGGAGAGGTTCACTCTCTGCTTCCTGTTCCTCATCAGTCACCATCAGCATGGTGATGTCAGCCCTGTCATTGTAGAGCTTGAGGCGGTTCACATGGATCACCCTTTTGGGTGTCCTGCTTGTGCCCAGGTCAACTAAGTAAGTGACCTCACTCTTTTTCTCTAGGATAGGGTAAGGACCACTCCATCTATCTTGGAGTGCCCTTGGGGCCACTGGCTCCAAAACCCACACCTGTTGCCCAGGTTGAAATTCAACCAGTGCAGCTTTTTGGTCATACCAGTGCTTCTGCAGCTCCTGGCTGGCCTCAAGATTCTTGGATGCCTTTTCCATGTACTCAGCCATTCTGGACCTTAGGCCAAGCACATAGTCCACAATGTCTTGCTTGGGTTCTTGGAGAGGCCTCTCCCAACCTTCTTTCACGAGACAGAGTGGTCCCCTCACAGGATGACCAAACAGAAGTTCAAAGGGGGAGAACCCTACTCCCTTCTGTGGCACCTCTCTGTAAGCGAAAAGCAGGCATGGCAACAGAACATCCCATCTCCTCTTGAGCTTTTCAGGGAGTCCCATGATCATACCTTTCAATGTCTTGTTGAATCTCTCAACAAGACCATTGGTTTGTGGGTGATAGGGTGTAGTAAACTTGTACTGTACTCCACACTCCTTCCACATGTGTTTTAGGTAAGCAGACATAAAGTTAGAACCTCTGTCTGAAACCACCTCCTTAGGAAACCCTACCCTGGTGAAGACACCAAGGAGGGCCTTGGCTACTGCAGGAGCTGTAGTAGTCCTAAGTGGAATTGCTTCAGGGTACCCAGTAGCATGATCCACTACTACTAGGATGAATTTGTTCCCTGAGGCTGTGGGAGGTTCAAGTGGACCCACTATGTCCACACCTACCCTTTCAAAGGGAACCCCCACCACAGGCAGTGGTATCAGGGGGGCCTTTGGGTGGCCACTTGCCACTGGCCTGACAGGTAACACAGGAGCTGACAAACTCCTTCACCTTTTGGTGCATCTGGGGCCAGTAAAAGTGTCTAACTAGCCTTTCCCAAGTTTTGGTTTGGCCCAGATGTCCAGCTAGGGGGATGTCATGAGCTAAAGTTAGGAGGAACTCCCTGTACTTCTGTGGCACTACCACTCTCCTGGTGGTTCCAGGATTGGGGTTTCTCGCCTCAGTGTACACTAATCCCTCTTCCCAATAAACTCTGTGGGTACCCCTGACATCTCCCTTTTCTTCTGAAACAGCTTGCTGCCTCAGGCTTTCAAGAGTGGGACAGTCTTGCTGACCCTGGCACAGCTCTTCCCTAGAGGGTCCCCCTGGGCCCAAGAGTTCAACCTGGTAAGGGTCAAGCTCCATATGCTCAGTTCCCTCTGGGGTGTCCAAGTCCACTTCCTGAGGAGAGGGGTCCTGATCTGTTTGCTGTACAGAAGCTGGTTCCCCAGTCTTCTTACCTTTTCTCTTGGTGGGTTGGGCCATTCTTTCAGGCTCCAGCTCTACTTTTTCACCCTGCCTTTTGCTCTGTGCCCTTGTTTTGACACACACCAATTCAGGGATATCCAGCATTGCTGCATGGGTTTTTAGTTCAACCTCAGCCCAGGCTGAGGTTTCGAGGTCATTTCCAAGCAGACATGCAGCTGGTAGCTTTGGAGAGACCACTACCTGTTTCAGGCCAGCAACCCCCCCCCAGTCTAATGTCACCATAGCCAGGGCATGATTAGTGGTAACACTGTCAGCATTGGTGACTGGGTAAGTATGCCCAATCAAATATTGCTCAGGGGAAACCAGTGTGTCTTTCACAATAGTGACACTGGCACCTGTATCCCTCAGAGCTTCTATCCTAGTTCCATTGATCCAAGGGTACTGTAAGTATTTCTTTAAGTTGGGTGGCCACCCAGCTACAGTGGCAAACTCAACTTCCCCCTCTGAAACTAGAACTGCTTCAGTGTGCATCCTGATTTGCTCTGGGCACACTGTTGATCCCATCTGTAGACTGGCTACCCCAGTAGTAGCTGGACTTGTTGAACTAGGGGCCTTGTTGTGAGGGCAAAACTTGTCTACAGTTAAGTGTCCCAACTTCTTTCAGTTGTTACACCAGGCCTTTGCGGGATCAAAGTTCTTCCCCCTATAGGGCTGTGGGACCCACCCCCCTGGACAGGTTTTTGGGGCCCTTTGGAAGACTCAGACTTTTTATCTTGGGGATTCTCACCACCTTTCCCCTGGGGAGGTTTTGTAACCACTTTCTTCTGGTCACCCCCAGTGGTTGTCCTTGTCACCCTAGTCTTGACCCAGTGGTCTGCCTTCTTTCCCAATTCTTGGGGAGAAATTAGACCTAGGTCTACCAAATGCTGATGTAACTTTTCATTTGTGCAATTACTTAATATATGTTCCTTTATGAACAAATTGTAGAGTCCAGTAAACTCATGCACATTGTGTCCAGTTAACCAACCATCCAGTGTCTTCACTGAGTAGTCTACAAAATCAATCCAGGACTGGTTCTGGGTTTTGTGAGCCCCCCTGAATCTAATTCTGTACTCCTCAGTGGTGAGTCCAAATCCCTCAATCAGAGTTGCCATCATGAGATCATAGGACCCTGCATCTGGCCCAGAGAGGGTCAGAAGCCTGTCTCTGCAATTACCAGAGAACAGTTCCCACAGGAGTGCCCCCCAGAGAGGTTTCTTCACCCTTCTTATGTCACAAGCCCGCTCAAAGGCTGTGAACCATTTGGTGATGTCATCACCCTCCTCAAATTTAGGGACAATCCCTTTGGAGATTTTAGGATCATAAGATTGCTCTTTATCCTTATTATTTGTATTGCTGCCACCATTGATGGGTGCTAAACCCATCTCTTTCCTTTCTTTCTCCAGAGCCAGGAGTCTGGACTCTAGGTCCAATCTTTTGGCCAGCCTTGCTAAAAAGCTTTCCTCCTCATGGGGGCTACCCCCACTGCCATCCTCAGCACCTGAACCACCTGTGTGGTCTCTAGGTGCCCATAGGTTAATTCTTGGAGTTAAGGGTATGGGGACCCCTTCCTCCCTAGGGAGTGGTGGAGGTGGGTTACCAAGCCCAGCATCCTCCTCCCTTTCCTCCTCTGATTGGTCATCACCACTTTCCATACTCAGCCAGGAGCTCCTGGAGCCCTTGTTTGGTTGGATGCTGGCCCATTGGAATATTTTTAAGTTTACACAAGGACCTTATCTCCCTGAAAGACAAGTGGAGATAAGGGGTGAGGTCGAGCTCCTCAACCATGTCCTGTGTGTCAGGGTTATCTTCACTAATAGCTGGGTTCTGGTCTTGAGACATTCTAACCAGAAGTTCTAACCCCTCTACCCTTGACTATAGTGACTTTTATTTTCTAAAAGGCTAAAGGGACTTAAGCAAGGCCCTAACAAGACTTTTAGTAGTTTGGGGGAAAAAATATGCCAATTTAAAAAAAAATCAGAACTCTAAAGGCAATTTAAGAGTTCTGTCGTGTGATCAGATGGTAACCAAGTGGTCCAACAAATGCAAGTTTGTATCCCACCGCTGATCCACCAATGTAAGAAACTGGCTCTATATACACTGCACCAAAGTGAGGTACAGGGTGTTTAGAGTCCAGGGATCTCCAGAAGTTAGATAGAACCTTACTCTCCAAAGTGGTAGCTTGGTCGAGCAGTAAGGCAGTATCAGAGGACAGTGTAAAGCATTTGATGTACCCACTCAGTCAGCAAAGGAATTCACACACTCAATAACTGAACTCTAGGCCAATTGTTTTGTATAAAAAATATACTGTTGTTTTATTTCTAGAACCAAGCAAGCCTGGTACAGGTTAGCATGAAAATACTTTGCAGTGGTAAATTACTTGTAGGAACACAGTTCAAAATTGTGGTGTCACTTGTACTGGTTTTGGGTACAGGTTTAAGTAAGCAGTTTGCAACACATTGCAGGTATAGTACATTCGAACGAATGGGCTTTTTGATAAAAATGCAGTTAATTACTTTTCAGATTACTTTGGTTACCACAGGACTGGATCCTGGATTCAGCCCCGGGACATTTCCTGAAAACAGGTGAGTAAATGCGTTTTGGTTAGAGGTACGATTTTTAAAGAATATTCTTGTATTTCAAAAGTTGACAGAAGAATTTTCACAGAAACAGTCAATGGTTTCCTATGGGGGGAAATTGTATCATCGGTAAATTACGTTTGTGATTACTTTTCCTAATCAGTGCTGGATACCTAGATTCAGCACTGGGACATCTTTAGTAAACAAGTGAGTAAATTCGTTTTGGTAACTCGCACGATTTTTAAAGAATATTTGTAATTTGCAAAACTCGACACTTGGAAACTTTTTTCACATAGAGTCACCAATGTTATCCTATGGAAGGAAATTCACTTAGCAGGTAAGTTAGGTTATCGATCCCTTTTCTTACTCAGTGTTGGATCCTGGATTCAGCACTGGGGCATTTCCTGAAAACAGTTGAAAGAATGCGTTTTGGTTATTCGGCTGATTTTTAAGGAATATTTGTAGTTTTCAAAAGTCGACACTTAGAAACTTTTTGGGAGAAAAAGCGTCAATGTTATCCTATGAGGAAAAATGAGTTATCGGTGTCAAGGAAAGTACTCGGTCTTTTGAGTTAGGGTTCTGGGGTTAGACTCAGGGGTCTCCCAGGGTCAGTGATGCACTGTTGTTGCACCCTCAGCGGCACTCGGGCGGCCGGGTGCAGAGTGTTGAGACCCAATCTTATCCTATGGAGGATAGGGGGGCTCCGG
The DNA here is from genome assembly GCA_963921515.1 of Calotriton arnoldi. Classification (NCBI taxonomy): domain Eukaryota; kingdom Metazoa; phylum Chordata; class Amphibia; order Caudata; family Salamandridae; genus Calotriton; species Calotriton arnoldi. Next base: position 1,716,219 of record CAWUFW010002304.1, read on the forward strand.
TTGGTGGCGGCTGGTAAGCAGGCCACAGGGTTGTGGGAGCAAAGCTCCTAGGGTTAAGCTCAGGGCAAGTTGGGGACCAAGTTAGCACAGAAGGGGCACCCTCAGCGGCGCTAGGGCAGCCGGGTGCAGGGTGCTGTTTTGAGGTCGGGTGCCCTGTTGATTTCAATGGGGATTCTCCGGGACAAAGAAACACTGCAGGTTCGGGGACGAGGACCTTCCAGGAGTGACCACCACTTTGAGGGGTAAGTTGGGATGTAGAGGGATGGTTAGGCACCGCTGGGTTGGGCAGACAAGGCCGTGGGGCGTCGGGTGCAGGGGTGCCTTTGGACGTCGGATTTTCTTACCCGCTCTGGTCGCGGTAGGGGGGGTCCTTTGGATTGAGGCTGCAGGCGTCGTCGGTAGGCTTGAGGCAGGCCAGGGGTCGCCGGATCTCGGGTCAGGATCGCCAGGGGGACCTCCTCGTGGTGTTTGTTCACTCAAACATGGGCCGGGCTCGGCGGGTGCAGAGTGTGCTGGATTCGCGGTTCCTGGCTGGCCCCAGAAGCTGCAGTTTAAACACGTCCGGTGTTCTCGGGAGAAACAGCTGGATAAGGGAATGCAGGCAGGTCCTCCGGGGTTTGTGAGGTTGCTGGCCACTGGACACCCCGGGGTTTTGCAGGAGCAGGTTCGAGGGGAGACAGGCCGGTAGGGCTGGGGCCAAGTCAGTGGGCGTCGTCCTCTTGTTAGCTCTGCACGGCTTCTCGTCCTTCTTCTTTTCTTGTTGCTGCTGGATCTGTAAAAGCAAAGTTCAGGGTGCCCCTAAATACTGGATTTAAGGGCGTTACAGGTAGGGCAAGGGCAGGGACCAATGGGTCCCTTCCCTGGGGTGAGTACAGCCCCTATTCTGCCACCCTCCAGTGGGAGGGGGGCAGGAGCCTAGTCCTGATTGGCTGGGTCCCCCCATCCTCAAGATGGCGGGGACTCGAGGTTGTGCTTCACCTCGCCTCCCCCACCCTAGGGGTGGGGTAGGCAGAGGTGGGCACACCTCTCTTCCTTACTTTGTTTTTCCCGCCTGGTCTCCCGCCCAAAGTGGGGGGATAGAACCAGTGGGGACCAGTTGCTGAGTTCAGCAAGTGGTCTGGAGAGGCTCACAAAGGCGGTATGCCTTTGAAGCTTCTCCTTCGTGAACCCTGCTCATCCTGGGGGAGGGGCTTGGCACCTCGTCCCAGGCTGTGTATGGTTTCAGGCCCCCGAGAGCAGCAGCTCTCGACCCAGGGGTCTAGAAACATGTGTGGGGTGGCAGCCTCGCCAGCCACTCAGTCAGGTGCCTGGGAGCTGGTCGAGTTTCAGGGGGCATCTGTAAGATGCCCTCTGTCGTGTATTTTACATTAAATCCCACACTGGCATCAGTGTGGGTTTAATGTGCTGAGAAGTTTGATACCAAACTTCTCAGTCTTTAGTGCAGCCATATACTCTTAATGGCAGTACGGCACTCACAGTGCCCAGGAATGGACCTGGGCCCTGTAGGGGTACAGGGCTCATGCACCTGTACCCTCACCACTGGCATCGGGCACCCAGCTAGAGGGGTGACTGATGGATGCCAGGGCAGTGGGTTGTGGGCATGGCACACAGGGATGTGTGCCATGTCGACTCTTCACTTTGGTCTGCACCAAGACACGCAGCCTGCAAGGGCAGGGTGTGTGTGTCAAGGTACAGGGCCTCTAAGGGTGGCACAATGAGTGCTGCAGCCCTTAGGGCCTTCTCTGGTCACAGTGCCCTGGGTATCTGTGGTACCATTTACCAGGGGCTTACCTGTGGCCAGAGATGCCAATTGGGTTTAGGCTTCAATGCAGTTTTAGGGAAGGAACACAGGCCCTGGGTACCTGTTTGGCAGGAGCCCAGGGCACACTCAGTCAAAGCACATCAGCAAAAAGTGGGGGCATACTCATGCAAGAAAGAGGGCACTTTCTCACATATCAGGAGCTGGAATAAGACTTTTGCAGGCAAACAAGGTAAGAAGAACAATGCTTTTAAATGTATGTTGTGTGCATGTTTGGGGATGAGAGTTTGCGTGAAACAGCATATATGTGTGAGAATATATGTCTGTAAGTGTGAGCATGTGTCTGTAGGTGAAAGTGAGTGGGTGAGAGTCAGTAACAGGTAGTGAGTGATAATGAGTGAGATTGTGTCTTAGTAAGGGAGTATAAGAGCATCAGACTGAGTGAGAGTAAGAATGACTGCAAGGGAGTGTGAGTGGATGAATGAGAATGAATTAGTAAGAATTAGTGTGAGGGAGTATTAGATAGTGATACAGAATGAGGGTGAGTGAGCAACAGTGAATAAGTGTAATTATGAGTGAGAATAAGTGAGAGTAACAGTGAGTGCAAGTGGTTGTGAGTAACGGGCAAAGTATGAGTGAGCCAGAATAAGAGTGAATGTGAGTGAGTTAATTTAAATGAATTAGGAAGAATGAGTGAGTCAGACTGAGAATAAGTGCGAGTGTGTGGGAATAACACAGTGAGAGTATGGGTAAGCGTGATAGAATGAGAAAGTATGAGTAGGTCAGAGTAAGAATGGGTGAGTGTGAATGAGCAAGAAAGCGAGTGGAAGAGAGTTAGTGAAAATGAATGAGTGCAAGTGAGTGCAAATAAATGTGAATGAAGGAATGAGTTTAATTTGGGGAGAGGATGTAGCCTTACGGCTAGAGTGGTTGACCTTGAAGCTGGGGAACCAGGTTCACGTCTCGGCAACGACACTCAACATCCTGTCATTCTGGGCAAATCACTTAATCTCCCTGTGCCTAACAAAAATGAATGTGTCCATCTATAACGCAACTGGTGCTCATGTAAAGCGATCTGATCTCCGATATCTTCGGGTATAGTTCGCGCTATATAAAACAAAAAACAAAAAAAGTGAGTGAATGTAAGTGAGCATTAGTAAAAATGTGGTATTATGCTTGCAAATCTACAGTTAGCCATAGCAAACAGAAGGTGCTTCTTGGCTTAGAAAGGCACCCATGGCAAAATTCTGGCACTGCTATGCTGCAGGTGATTCTTAGCATGACAGGAACCTGTCACAAAACACTGGCACTGGCATACTAGAGGTAATTCTTGAAATAATGGGCACCCATGGTAAAATACTTGTACTGGCATACTCGAGATATGCTTTGGCAAATGGGGTACCAGTGGCAAAATCCTGGCATTGGCATAGCACATGTGATATTTGGCATAAGGGCATTAATAGAATATAAGGGGCTCCCATTACAAAATACTGGCCCTAGCTCAATGGGGATAGTTTTTGTCATATAGGGGTGGCCAGGGCACGTTTTGAGGAGTGCCCGATTTCATTGGTCCGGCAAACCATAAAAGATGCTGAATATTTAATGAGAGCCTTTTCAGAGCCTGTGGCATTTTAGCAAATTTATGTGAAAATTGTGCTTTCAATGCAGGAGTTTTCTAAATTTTCTTTGGGAAGAACCCCCTTGAGCCCTTCTAGAAGAGATCTGGGTCCCTTGCTTCACTCATTTGCTACAAATCAGGGCAACTATTACTCTCTGTTACTTTCAAAGATTACAGTACCATCCTATTATATGTTGTATCTAACACAGACATGTTTGTGTTGTGTTATAATCATACAGTTATTATGGAACTTCAGCAGTGTCAACTATCATAGTATCATGTGGGTTAAGGTAATGTGACATCACTTTCTGGGAAGAGTTGGAGGGTCATAGGCAGGGCCACTGGAATTATGTGTCAGGAGGGGGGCAAATTATGCAGCAGGGTTGAGTAAATTATGCTGCAAGAAAAGGCAAATAGTTTTTCATTTTAAAACTTGGTAACATTGTATGCGGGCATTGTTTGCACCTCATTAGTACAATTTTAACACCTCAATATACAATTAAGCAGCAGAGAGGTGACCAATCCAGCTTTGCAAAGGGCCTTCCACTGCGCAGCAGCATGTGTCGGTGCATTTTTAGTAACTTTGAAACCGTTTAAGCTAGAAACAAAACTTTTTTTATTAATATTTGCAGATTATGTGGCAGATGATGGATTATGTGGGAAATGCGGCAAATCCATAATTATGCGAAAATTGCCACAGCTGCACAATCGCATAATTCCAGTGGCCCTGGTCATAGGTCATATGATGTCACTTCCTTAGTCATGAAGTTCAAAGGGTGTGTGATGTCACTTATGCCACCCCTAGCATTCTGGTGAATCAACGTCCAAGATCAAAACAGTTTGGAATTTGGCTTGTGACGTGCAAATAATCAACATCTTGACAAAAACTGTGTCCAGGAGCATGCCCACTATCAAGTGAAAAAACAGAGATATGCTGGCTGCTCTGGCAGAAGAGGGCTGAAGGATGGTCTCAAATAAATGCACATTCCCCAGTGATAATATGGAATCAGAGACTTTGAAAATATTATGATATGTTCATTATCTAGCGAAGCAACTTTACCTGGAGAGAGGTGGACTTGAACCCGATTGATTTCTCTAAAAATGCTAATTCTGCACTATTTTTTGAGGGGTGGGTAGGAGTGTACACAATTCTTTAAAAAAAATAAGGTAGTCCTGTGAGCAAGGTATTCATGTTCACCTATGATTTTAAGTGGAAATTCAAGCCAGCATTAAGGGCTTGGTAGTTGTTGTGCGTGACTCTGTAGGCCTGATTCAAAAATCTAATTTACACTTATAGGGAATCTACACTTTTGAGTAAGTCTACTACTGTTTTCCCAATCACAAAATCTGAGTGTAAATTTACTCCAAAAGTGTAACTTTCACTCGGATTTTGTGAATAGCAAAAAAGTAGTAAATTTACTCCAAAGGGTAAATTACTCAAGTGTATAGCCCCTGCACCTTTCAATTTGGTGTGTCACAATCTGAGCTCCCCGAGCAACAGGTGTCAGATTTCTAACCCCATGGTGCAAGGACTTAGTTCAATGCACCAACACAAATTAGAAATCCAGTTGTACTGCAACCCATACACAAACCACTGAACACTACTGTGCAGGTGGTGTTTTCTGGTTGCAATTAGTCCCACTAGATGAGTTCAGGGACACGATGGAACTCCAAACCTTCTTTCGTAAATGAATAACATACTCAAAATAGCACTAAAAAGCACAGGCTTAAACCTTAAAATGCTTATTTCCAAAACCCAGTCTTGTGCATAAAATATCAACAGTAACCACAGAATGAGAAAATAAATGTAGCAATGCATAAAATGGCCAGCCTATACAATATGATGGTCCCTAACATGGTTAGCATGTAACAAGCATCCTAACGCCCTATTGCTACTTCTAAGTGCTATACCAAAAGTTAGCAGAAGCATAAAATATCAAGCGTATAAATCGAGTTTCTTAGCCTGGATCTTAAGCTTCTGTCTGTAAAAAGTAGCTGGTTATCTATTGTCTATCACAGCCCTTGCCTGGGTATGATAAGCAGTGCCAAGCTGAAGGCCACTTCTCTGCACCACTATCGGAGCACCGGAGCAACCCATGACTGGGGCTGGTTTGATGCAGCAAACCGGCGTGACCTCTAGCCTGATAGTTCCATGGCGAAGCCTCGCCAATTAATGTTCAGATACCTGAGTTTTATAGTATCTGAAGGCTGATTTTATCTCATGTTTATAAGTTTGGTGACACTAAAGTGCAACAAGACAAAACAAGTATGGAGATAAATGCACCATCCTGATTCAAATGTAGATATTTAGCCTTCACTGTACGTGCCCATATTAACATGGAAGCAGCCATAACAAAAAAGACAAAATTATGTCAGTCTAGATAGGAGGTGGACATGATACTAACACTTCTACACATGTCTAAAACTTCACACTTTCTAACAGAAAAAGATAAAATAATCCGTAGGTAAGCATATGATAAAAATAGATGAAGCTTGACTGTCTGAGAGTATTGGTGATTAGTGATTTCCGTTTCCGGCTCAGAGGACCGTTGGTGTGTTGCGTTGGAGTTGGAGTGCCTGAGCAGCCTGAGCGGCCTGAGCGGCCTGAGCGGCTGAGCGGCATTGTGCATTTGGGCCGAACCGAGCAGGGCGTTGAAGCGGTGTCGGAGCGAGCCGCTCGTGTCCTGTCTGTGCTCTGTGTCCGTGTCCGCGACCGCGGCCGCCGGATCAACTGTGCGACCCCGCATCCCTACGGCCCCCGCCCGCAGTAGGAGGCAGAGGTGGCGGACGGGCTGAGGTCAGTGGCGGTCAAAGGCAGCGGCAGTGGACCACGGCCAGTGGCGGAGGCGGCGGCGGCGGCGTGCATAATGAAACGCCCTTGAAGCTTAAGGCAGGCATGCACTGAGCACTGGCAGATGAACACTGGCACATGTACCGAGCAGGCACTGAGCATTGAACACTGTTGTGACTTGCAGTAACTTGAGCAGCCTCGAGAGTTAAGTGGTCGAGGCAAAGCGAACCACAAGATCTATCCGAAGATCCGTTAGTGGAAGAAGCCAGTGACTGCGTCCAGGGTGAGAGCGAGAACGGATGCAAGTGAGGAGGGGAGCACTCTGGTGGTTTTGCTGTTTGCCTGCTCCCTTATATTGCCTTGTTTCGCCCACACAAAAGTCCCGTAAACATCTTCGCTTCCTTTCAGCGCTCTGCCCACAGCTTTTGCTACAGCTATAGCTACAGTGAGGGGTGAAAAGAAAAGAGTGGGAGTCAGGAGTTGAGCAGGTGGCTTCGCGGTACTGTGGCTCTGTGGATCTCTGTGGACCTACGGCCTTGTGGACCTGTGGACCTGTGCCCTTTGCACTTTCCAGCGCTCCCCAGTTAAGGGCAGTTGAGGGCTGAGAGCACTGATTTCCCCACTCCCATTTCCCTCATGCAGCCCGTTAAGTCGCAATAACTTACATAGGGCGCGGTTAATGATTGTGGGCGAGGTGGTGGGAGTTGGGGGTGTGAATCCCCCCCCTTTAAGAGAGTTTGTGGAGTTGGTGGAGAAAAGTGGAGTAATTGCAGAACAACAGAGAGCTGGACTTCTTATCCTTTTTTGTATTTTGTAATGCCATCCAGGTGCTTGCGCTCAAACGCATCAGTAGAAACAGTAACAGGCCATCTAGGGCCATTAGCTACCTCAGTAAGTCGCTATACGAACCACAGTAGTCCCCTTAAACTCCAAAAAACCATCCGGCGTAGGAGAAATAGGGATCACCTTTCACATTTGAAAACGTTCCCATCGGTGATGTCAATGCTTACAAAAGGTGTAAGGTGCTCCAGGCGTGTTAAGGGGACAAAGGAAGAGAAAAAGGAGGCCCAGGAAGATGTGGAGATGGACACCCATGTACTATCAGAGAATGAGGAGGGCTTTCAGTCCACTAATCCAGAGGTTAAAGCACCCCTTTATCCCGTCGTAATTATTCAACAGAATAATAATGGTGAAAATATTCAGTTGTCGTCATCTACACTCGCCAACAAAGCGCTTCAACACCCCATCAGGGGTAACAGGCGCTATATGAATGCAAACCTTTCTTTCCCTTCTATCCCTCCACTTTCCTTCTCACTCCAAATAACTGACTAATATCCACCACTCAAATTACTTTCATATTTCACCATACTAATTCACCACTAATCCTTTATGGGTTTCCGGAGTAGCGTGCTACTCGCCAAAAAAGCGATTCAACACCCCATCAGGGGTTAGAAGCGCTATATAAATACAAACCTTCTTTCCTCTTCTATCCTTCTGCTATCCTTCCGAATCCAAATAACTGACTAACATATCCACCACTTAAAATGTACTTGCATGTTTCACTATACTAATTCAACACTAATCCTCTATGGGTCCCGGAGTAGCGTGCTACTCGCCGAAAAAGCGCTTCGACGCCTCGTCAGGGGTAGTAAGCGCTATACAAATGCAATTACAATACAATACAATACACAGCCACCCGGTGAAATTGTTGTTTTACAAACAGGAGGGGAGGATAGTAAGATGGAAATGGATCTGGTGGTAGGCAAAGCAGAAAGCCCCCCGAAAGAGAACTTGAATAGAAAGGAAATTACACCTTTATCACCATTGGCAGGGTTGGTATCTCTGTTCGACAATCCTCAAGCCAATCCAAGAAGTACGATCGGATTTAAGTCAGGTCTCTCTCCTTTAAAATTGGGTGCACTGTCGCTAAAGGTACCAAATTGTACAGACCTTATCTCTAGCTCTGAACTGGCGAAAATGGAGGACTATACTCTACCGGATATTGCTAAACAAATGGAAATGAACGAAGAACTGATGGCGCATATGAGAAAAACAAGCGCCATGGAGATGGATCTGGATTTGGGAGTGTCTCCAGTCTTATTAGCTAGTCAACCACATATGCCCGCCCTGTATAGTAGTACCCCCACTAGTTTATCGCATGTTCATTCATTAGAATTTTCCGCCGAAGGGACATCAGCAGTATTACTGGATAAGGGGGCAGAGAACATCATGAACTCAATTTATTTTATTTATTTTTTATTTATTTATTTTGAAGGTTTTATATAGCGCGAACAAGACCCTTGCGGGTATCAGAGCGCTTTACATGTCGGATGAGGGAAACAAGAGTAGGCATAGCAAACACAGTTATAAGTGATTCAGATAACAATATTCAGAAAGGTAAAAAAAAAAACTAGCGATTAAAATATGGAGCTTAAAAAACAGAACTAGTAATTAAAATACAGTACTAAGTCAGTAAATTCACATGAATTTAGCCATGAGAATCGCTTTCACTTCTTTTTTGAAGGAGGCAGTGGAAGGGTTCAGTCTTGTTTCAGTGGGCAAAGCATTCCAGATCCTGGGAGCCATACCAGAGAAGGATCGGTTATAGGTTTTTTCTTAGCAAATCGTTGTGGTTTCAGTAGAAGAGTCTTGGCACTCCTGGAGGCTCTATTGCCCGCAGAGAGCACCAGTTTCTGAGCTAGGTAGTGCGGAGAATTGTGGTGTATGGCCTTGTGCGTCATACAAGCGATTTTCAGATGGATTCTAGCTTCAAACGGTAGCCAGTTGAGAGCTCTAAGGTCTGGAGAGATGTGAGAGGTTCTCTTTGAGCCCGTGATGAGTCTCGCCGCTGAGTTGATAGCGGCTCTTAGCGGGGCTGTCGACGACCTTGGGAGGCCGCATAAGGTTACAGCCCCATATTCCACTCTTGGGATTACTAGGGCTTGAACTGCTTGTTTGAAATCGTAAGCTGGCAGGAAGGGTTTCAGTTTTCGCAGGGTCTTCATGTGGAAGTTAGCTCCTTTTGTGGAAGCGCTGATATGCTTTTGCATCTTTAGGTTACTGTCCAGAGTCACACCTAGCGATTTCGCTGATTCGACAATGAGAGGTTGTCCTTTGAGAGCTGTTAAGTGCTTCATCCAGTCCAGGATAGTGGATGCTTTGTTAGGGGGAGCGATTAAGAGGAACTCCGTTTTGAGGGAGTTTAGTTTCAAGTGGTTTTCGGCCAGCCATGTTTGGGTTTTTTGTAGAATTGTGTTGAGCGATTTGATGTCTTCAAGTGAGTGGATCTTGATGTAGATTTGGGTGTCGTCTGCGTACATATGGAAGTGAATCTTGGAGAGACTGAGAAGTTCGGTGAGTGGTCCCATGAAAAGGTTGAAAAGAGTGGTTGAGAGGGAGGAGCCTTGCGGAACTCCTAACGTGACTGGCATGGGGTTGGACAGGGATTGATTGACCTTGAATCTTTGAGATCTATTTTGGAGGAAGGAGGCGAACCAGTTAAATATAGCTCCAGACAATCCCATTCTGTGTTTCAGGAGCTCTAGCAAGTTGCCATGTTTGACGGTGTCAAATGCTGATGACAGGTCGAGTAAGATTAATAAACAGGCTTCGTTTTGGTCCAGGATTTTTAGAGAATACACGGAGGGGGGGAACCTTGGAGATTTTCTATGCATTGGAGAGAATCCTCTCCTCAATTTTATCTTTGTTAGAAAAAAGTATGGTAAATTCTGATCATATATTGGAAGTTCTCTCTCCCATATTAATAGGGGTCCAAGAACTCAATCAGATCAATCAAGCCATAAATAAATTGGTAAAGGTTCCTGAGGTAGCTTGTCGCTCATGTCAGATATGTAACGGGATGCCAAAAAGTGGTATTAAATTAGAGGATGGGGAAACGAAGGAAACGAATGAGGGTTTTAAAGTTGTACCGCTCAGAGGTAGCCCAATTGTAAGTTTATCCCCAGTTAAGCAACATCCAGAGAGTGTCCAGCATACTAGCCAAGGGGGAAACTTAAAAGTATCTCCGGTTACGCCCCCATTACGGGTATACCCTCTTTTTAAAAAAAAGTATCTCAAACAACTCATGCTTACAGTTAATTGAAGAATCAGCAAATTGATATCAGATATTGTACCCTTAGGGGAGGTCCCCGTATTGAGAGAAAGTAATACCAGACTTGGTCGGAGGGGTAAGAAGAAGAACAGGATTTGACGCATCCCAAAACGAAAACAGAAAAAATTGCGGTTCCCTCCCGTAAGTGAGGAGTTAAATAGTACAAAATCACCTCCAAGTAGAAAGGTTCCCGGGATTTTGGGGCAATCCACATTGAATACGGGTCAAAAAACTGGGCAAGATAATGATAATCAGTCGATCTGCTCGAACTTGGTGCTGATTAACCCACAGAGCCAAGAGGGACAGGAAGAAAGTGGGATTCCTAAAGTCAACATAGGCGACAGTGAGAATCAGAACCAGAATCTTCCCCGGAACATTAACTTGGTTAATTATGAAATAAGTAGAGACCCCACACCTGGAAACGTATTGGAAAACTCACATGAGTCTGTAATAGAACAAGTCTTAGCTGCTGGAGGTGCCCCTCTTCATCCCCATGGACGGGATACTTTCCCAGTACGGTTTGATTACGGCCAGGGGAATGTCGGGGAGGGGGACTTGATCACAGTTCGTAATAGCAACAGGGTTATGTTAGAGAGGGGTCCGGTCTTAGGGCAGCCTGGTAAATGGCCAATAGGGAATACAGGGCCAGTAGTCGGGCAGGTGAGTAGGACCTTGCTCTTTGTTTCTCTGTTTGAAACTGAATCAATGTTACTGAATAGAAGTGCCCTTCTACAGCTGTTAACAGAGATAAAGGACTTGGGTCCGATAACAAGCAAAGACCTTGAGATGGTCTACTTAGATTGGAGGAGCACCCCCCCAAGTACTAGAGTTACATTTACGTCAGGGGTCGTTTCAATGTTGGTAATAGCTAATGTAGATTGCTTTAGGAAAAGAGGTATAGATGTGTTCTCTAGTATACCCCCTTGCCCAGTTCCGTCTGAAAGCTTAGGAATGGTTCAGCAGATGCAAGGGTGTGGGTTCTCTAATAACAGGGGCGCAAAAATCCCCATAAACCTTAAAGACATTGAAATAACGGTAGGGAGAAATCTAGGAAACAGAGAAATTAACATTTTAGGTCCCGAAGTCCGAAGGCTTAGTAGTCCCAATGTGGAGGATGAGGTGGTTAAGTGGAGTTGGGTAGCTGGTACCCTGAATGGGTCAAAAATAACCACTACAAAGCCCAAAGTGTGGGGGTAGCCAATTGGGAAGAATCCTATCCTGAAATGTAGCGGGGGTAGGAAAAAGGAGCTGCAAGCTTAAATCATTATTAGAATATGACCCCAAAATAATTTGCCTCCAGGGAACCTGGATGGGGGAGGACTTTCAGTTTGAGAACTTTTATGTGTATTGTTGTACAGCAAAAACATCTGTAAAAGGGCATGCTAGTGGTGGTTTAGCTATTTTACTCAGCTGTGCCATGAGATGGGAGCCTGTGATCTATAAGCATCCCTCAAAATGTTGTATCGGAGTGAAGTTGAGGATTGGTGAAGATAACTTGGGGCAAGCAGTTTTTCTTTTCCTGGTCAACGTGTATATTCCTCCTGGGAGAGCATCGAACTCATTGGTCGATTCAATCTGTACTTTTGGGCAAAAGTTAAGTAACATTGAAGAATGCTCACGGATTATGATGGTGGGTGACTTTAATGCCAAATTATCCAACAGTGCAGTTATGTCTTTTTCAAACCTTGAATTGGAGGAAGTATGGTCCATTCCAGATTCTGTATTGCCGGACCATTTAAGATCAGATAAACGAGGCTTGTTACTTCTGCATAATCTTAGAATTTTAGACCTTGTAACGTTAAATGGTAGATTTCCAGAGGACTCCCCTGCTGCTTATACTTTTCGGGGCGCATATGGTCACTCCCTAATTGATTACATGGCGGTATCTTACCAACTATTTAATGTATGTACACAATTTAAGGTATTTTCCACAAATATGAGTGACCATAGCATTTTAGCCGTTAATGTAGATATAGAAATTGAGAAGCCTGAACTCTGGAATCAGAGGGATGAAAAGGTCTTATATAATCGCAATAATGGGCGCACTTGCTGGTCAAATAATTTGCTCCCAAATTTTAAGATGGTCTTTGAAAATACTGCCTTTACTTGCACCCAAGAAACCCCTGTTCACAGGTTTGAGAGAATCTTGGCTGCAATTAGAACCTTTGGAAGAAAGAAGCAAGTCATCAGTTTTGCACCATTAGTAAATATATCATGGGAAATTAAAAAATTGAATCGGGAAATTAACGCTTTAATTAGAGATCAATTTAGGCTGCCCACGATACAAAGGCAAAGAGAAATTAATAGACTGAAACAAGTACGGAAAAGGAAAATAATATCGGATCGTAGAAGGGTTGAAGACTCAAAATGGGTTAGTCTGCGAGAGGTTGCTCTTTCTGGAGATACTAGGAAGTATTGGGCACTGATTGCAAAATTTTGTGATGGGAGAGAGAAGTCAAAACCTATTTTAATCCCAGAAGCAGAATGGTCTACGTATATTTCCCAGCTTTATGCCTCAAATCCCGCAGTTGGGCAGAATCAAGAGGTTAGCACTGCCCCGACCGTGGGGAGCGATTATGGTGCACCATCAAGCTTAGAGATTGAGGGTTACATTAAAGGGGCAAGATATTCCAGTGCAATGGGCCCAGATGATGTACCAATAGCCATAATAAAACAGGATGGTGAAGAGTGGGCGAAATTTCTGCATCCGTTGTTTGTCAATTGTTATACCCATGGTGATATCCCACAATCCTGGAAGTGAAGTATAATTGTTCCACTGTACAAAAAGGGTCCAAAAAATTCCCCTGCCAGTTTTAGACAGATTTCTCTCTTGGATGCAACTGGGAAATTATTTGCAAAGAGCATCCTCACTCATCTGCAAGATTGGGCATTCGGAAATAATTTAATTCCCTTAGAACAAACAGGTTTTCGTAACAATAGTGGCACTTTGGATAATATCACCGCCTTGCAAACCTTAACCGGAAAATATCCAGTAAGTCGGGGAATGCCGTTATATGCGGCTTTTATAGATTTCTCCACAGCATTCGACAGGGTAGATCGGGGGAAGCTGTGGAGGAAATTGGTCACCATGGGGATACCAGGGAATCTTTTACGATTAGTTATTGCTCTTCACTCCTCCACTTGGACTCAGGTTTTATTAGGGGGAACACAAGGCCTCTCGAGAAAAATAGTAACTAATAATGGGTTGAAGCAGGGGTGCCTTTTGGCCCCTTTACTTTTTTCTATTTATATTAATGATTTGCCAAGAAGAGTGGGGCTCAGTAAAGGGGATCCCCCTAAATTAGGAAATTTAGAGCTGAGCTGTCTGCTATATGCAGATGACGCCATAATAATGCATTTAACCCCAATTGGACTACAAAGACGACTTGCCGAGTTGATCAGGTATACAGAAGAGTACTATTTAAAAATAAATATTTTAAAGAGCAAAGTCATGATTTTTAGTTATCAAGGATGTAAGGTCAGAAAAAACTTGCAGTGGTTTTTGGGAAAAGAGAAACTGGAAGTAGTAAAATGTAATCCATATCTAGGAAAAATATTTACAAACAGGTGTTCAGCTAGCAATCATATGGATCACTGCAAAGGCAAAGCAATTTCACAAGCCTTTGCAATTAACCGTTTGTACACACACTGCGGGAAAAGACACTTCTCACATATCATATCAGTCTATAAAATAAAGATTCCACCCACACTGAGCTATGCCAGCGAAACAATAGATGCACAAGAGTGGGACAAATTTGAGAAAGTGGAAGGGCAAATCTGGCGCCAAATATGTAATTTGAATCGCGCTGCACCTATTGCAGCGCTTAGGCTTGAATTTGGTTTACTCTCCACTTATGTGCTATCGATGGCTGCGTGCTTAAGATGGAGCAATGCATTGTTAAATAGCTCAGAGAATCTGCTACGGGTAGCACTGTACAGAGAAATTTTTGCAAATATGAAAGAAAAGAGTGCTCTTTTTAGGAATTATCTAAAAGCTTTAATAATGTTCGGCTTAGATAAGGATGGGGCGGCGGTCCTCTGTAAAAGGGCTTTGAAAATCAGAATTAAGAAAACAATCTATGGGGTTTCTCGTGAAAGAGATATTAAAATGTGCACAGAGAATAGTAATAATGACTGTATTGTGGGGAGTAGTATTGGCAAAAAACCGCAACCTTATGTTTTATGGAATCTTAAACATGGAGTACGTAGGGTGATTCTGCTGCTTAGACTGAATTTACTTCCTCTCAGAATTGTAACAGGAGCTTGGGAGGGTATTGCTAGACACGAAAGATATTGTCATTTATGTAATTCCTGTATACAAGACCTAAATCATGTCTTATTCGTTCGTCCCGCTTTACAATAAATACGTCCTCACACCGGAAGGACATCGACGCAAGCCACGGTTCACTTTTCGTTACACCAATGGAAATCGTTGACACATACTCGTGTCTTGTTACTGATATCTGCTTTTAATCTTAACTTTATGGACTCAAGCCTGGCGTATCCGCTTTCTTTCACCCCATGAAATCATTTACTGCACGATACATACCTGTGTCCTACTCGTGGCATGCTTTGAGCGCAATACGATTAGATAAGTTTTGATTATCCGTACACTTAGGTATTCCTTTACTCAATTTACAGTATAGACCTGCCGGGTTGGAATTATCACCAGCATCTTGATTTCACTGTTCCATTCACAATAACTACAGCCCTGAAGAAGTCGTGGGAGTAACCTCCTAGACAAAACACGTGTTGGCTGGTTGTTGGTTTTTTCTGCTGATCATTTTTCATCGTGGTTTGAATAAAAGAAAAAAGACAAGACTCTTCTGCAAACTTTACTTCATCTGATTTTTCCATGGACTTTTGTCAATTTCTAACTTATTTATACACATTTTATACGTGTGCCCAGGATTTGTTTGTTCTACCTAAGGAATTGTTTTTTAAAGTATAATATAGCCACAGCAGAAGAGGCCCGGAATTGTCTGCTGTCACCCCCATCTGAACTTATGTGTTTTAAATTTTTTAGCTTTTTTAAACAATTTTTAAATATATATTAGTCCGTATTGATCGATTTAATAGGTATGTTCTGAGCACTTGCACTTTTTCGACCTTTTAGTCTTAAGGTTAAGGAACAGAAGAGGCAGATTTACTATGTACGCAATTGAGCATGTGCACTTTTACAAACTTTTTTGCTGCTAGTTACGTGTCCTGTATGATCTCTTGCACCTTACTAAACCCTTGTTTTGCTACTAATTATCGTGGGTTTCACGCCGAAAATGGCCCTTTAAAGTATTTAAATACTCTTGCACTGCTATTATGCTGCTGGTTATATTGTACTATTTAGTGAATAGACAAATCATCGTTTTTCACTACATGGTTACTTTGCTCGTTATCTAGTACTGTATAGCGAATTGTCAAATTCTCGCATTTTATAATAAGGTTTTAATTTTGAAGGTTTTATGATAGTATTAGATTATAAATTTCGTATAAGTCCGCAAGTATTCATCCATGGTAATCTGACTCTTTATGGTTCACTCCACTTGGCACTCGAAAATTTATAGAATGGCTGCCACTGATATGTTCATTTGTGCTTTTATATGATATGTTATGATGAATTTAGTATTGGCAATTTTATGGAGTGTAATGTTGTTCTTAAGATGTATTTTTATGTGGAATTCTTCGGAATTCCAAATCATAATAAATAAAATTGAATTGAATTGAATTGATGAAGCTTAAAGAGGGACGTTCACAGGGTTCACCACATCCTTGTATTGTTAATCAAGATATTTGTATTTAAAAGACATCAATAATATCATGAAAACACATAAAACTTATGTAGAAGCTAATAAAACCCTACATGAAATAATGAATAAAAATATGGAATAAAATATCACATAAAACGTGGTATAAAATATTCCATAAAAATGACAATACATATAATCGTATGCACATTGATAGACTAAAAGGAAGGCATTTTGTTTGTTACTAATATGTCCGTGTGCAAAATAAAATTATAAGAAACAAGCAGTACAACTGTCCTTTGGTAAATGCAATGCCAAGTAGTATGCTTGGTGCAACTTTAAGTGGTCACAGCAGTTGTTTCTCATTTACTCCATTAGGAGCAACCCCAACAGAACTTCCAGAACAGTTCAATCAATCAAGTTTATTTTGCAGACAAAACCACTTAAAAACATAAATATACAGATAAAAAACACTATAAATAAATCATACACTAGATAAAATAAGTTAAAATGCTGAGATTATATGTAAAATTAGCTACATATTACTAGTAGGATACACTCAACTTTCAAATATTCAAGCTTATAAAAAAGACAATATATATCTTGATAGACTCTGCAACTGCAATTAACAAATTTAAAAGAAATAATACATGCTTTATAACGGCAGGCCTGAACGTTTCCGAATGAGCCACACGCAGTCTAAGTATTTGCTTAGTGCAAACACAATTAACCAAGAGGTATCAGATTGCAAGATCCTCATTGTTAACAAACATTGGTGTGTACCCAAAGAAAGACAAATAGGACAGAGCCAATTCCTCCTAGCCATGTAGTAAGCCGAGCAGAAGAATAGTACATGTCCTATGTTCTCAACAACAGTACAGTTACATAGTGGACAATGCTGATTCGAGGATTGTAAAGTGGACCAACTTGAAGTAAACATTTTAATACGCAAAGTGCCATACCGAAAGAAACCTCTTAAATAGCATTTGCTAGGGGCAGATAAATCTCATCTACAAATATCCCTAACGAAGATGAGGATTTATGCTCCAAATACTTGCCAGTCAGGCTCCCTTCTGCAGTATTCCGATGCATCTGGTCTATGAAATATGACCAGTACAATTTTTTAACAATAGCCTTGGCCAAAGCCTTAAGAGATAAGAGATCTGTCCACCAACTTCCTAATATGACTAACCAGGATTTTACATGGTTGTGCCAGAGTAAAGTAGTAGACATAAAATATTTCACTATTTTGGAAAGACATGCTTTACAGGAGGATAGTTCGTTCATAGTCCATACATGAACCCAATACAAAAGTGGTCTCAGAGCAGCCAAGTGCTCAATTCTTTGTAGCCCTAAGTCAAAAAACAATGGTGTCGAAGGAATGGCTTGAGGAAGATTAAGAAGATATCAAGCAAACACATTTCCCGGTACCATCAGCCTTGATGTATTTACATAGCCCCAAATCTCAGCCCCGTAAAGAGCTGCTGTCTGAGCCTTGCCTTTATAAATCGTCAAGGGTGGGGATCACAGGTTGACAAATTGATGCACGTTGAAACCTTAAAATTGTGCCTGCCCTCTGTTGCAATGTAAATCTACTTTTCTCCATTTGGGGCCCCCAAGACAATAAACTGTCAATCTGTGTTCCCAAGTAGTCAAAGCTCTCCACCTTTTCACGTTGTGTAGTGCCTAGGCAGATGCTACCCTTAAAAGATCTATGGAGCTTCACGGCCATGTATTTAGTTTTTGAAGTATTAATTTCCAGGCCCTTATAATCACAATAGTCTTTAAACTTGACTAGTAGGTTTTGTAAGCCCCTTGGCGTTCTAAACAAAAGAAGGGTATCATCTGCAAAGTATAATGCAGGTATAGTGGAGCCATTTCATTTAGAGGGATCATGAATACATCCAAGCAACTCTTTAATACATCATTGATGACAAGGGAAAAAAGAGTGGGAGGCGAGAACACATGCTTGCCTCACCTCTCTTTCCACAGGAATATACTCTGTAAGCTCACCCTGTTTGCCCCAACACACTTGAGAATAGTTGTTCTCATGCAACCTAATGATGACCGTTAATAGAGGGGCAGGCAGACCCATTAATCTAAGTGTGTTCCATAATAGGTGTCTTGGGACCAGATCAAAACCTGACCAGAGATCGACAAATGCAATATACAAACGGTCCTTAAGACTGATTACATATTTCCAGTAATAAGTGCAAAATGAAACATTTGGTCAACTGTGCCTACTTCGGCTCTGAACCTGACTTGAAAAGGGGCTAGGATGTTATTATCTGACATCTACTGTATAAGTTTGTTCGAAAACTGGCAAAGATCTTCTGTAAATTGTCCACTAGACAATTGGTCTATAGTTCCCTGGCATTGCCCTGTTCCAGAACAGTTTTTTGTAAACAAGTTACACACCAAAAGGCTGGTCTCACCTGAGTCCATCCAATTTGCAGAAGGATGGGTACAATATTGGCTTAGAACAGGCAGCCATTCATAGCCTCTTGGCATTGCTTCTCGGTAGGATATTCCCATTCGAAATTCACACTGGAGGTTGGACTGCTTTTATTTTTTTGTCAAGAGGAAGATGAGAACTCCACAACCGATGATCAAAAGGATTGTTGAAAAGCCACTAAATAGTCTGGAGAACAATTAATGAAAAAATGAAGGAATTAGTCGAAAAACAGTCTTAGAACCAGTTAATAAACCAGATCCAATGTTCTTCAAGAAATGCACTTTGCCGGTTATGATGGATGAATTAAACATGGTGTGCACAAAATCTGCAAAGTGAGTAGGATACTGGGTTATGTTATTTTATCTTATGCTAGGAAGATTTGTAGAGTGTACCTGGGCAGGTATCCTGTTGATGACTAGATGTGTGTCTAGCCCAACCTAGGGCCTAGTGGGACTACTCGAATAGCCAGTGCTTAAGCTTCCTGCGGAATTCAAGGAGTGAGGAGGAAGCTCTTATGTGTAGTGGTCGTTCCAGTATTTTGGAGCAATGTAGAAGGTTCAACCGCTGAATAAGGTTTTCTGTATGCGTGTGATGTGTGCAAATAGAAGTCCGGAGAAACGGAGATTTCTGGAAGGCTTGTGAAAGCAGATGTGATTGTTGAGGTATGCTGGGTCAGTGTTCTCCAGTGTCTTGAATGTGTGGGAGAGGAGTTTAAATTGTGCTTGTTTGTGTATGGGGAGCCAAAGGAGTTCCTTCAGGTGTAGTGTGATGTGAGTATGGCGTGGGGGGTTGGGAGTGATTCTCGGCATAGAGGGCATTCCCATAGTCCATCTTGCTTGTGACCAGGGCATGCATGACTGTTTTCCGGGTACTGAATAGGAGCCATTTGAAAATCTTTCTTAGCATCTTTAGGGTATAGAAGCATAGGCACTGCTTTGACTTGGGTGGTTATGTCGAGTTCCCTGTTGATGACGATCCTGAAGTTCTTTTTTTTTTTTAATAATGTTTAGTAAGTTTTCAACCAAACATACAAAGGTATAAAAGTTGTAGCAGGATACATATTGTGTACATATTATCATGCATACTAATGCCCGCATGGTGGGGGCGACAGATCATGGTTGGAGCAATAATCGTGGACCAGTAACATTGATCTTTGTCAAAGTCTTTCCTGAGTACTTTGACCATAATAACTGTACATTTTTACAATAACAAACATTATCCACTATAACTAGGGTGCCTATCCGGTGATTACCATACATATAAAGCGGCTATCTTTGCTGCGTGGTATGTGAACATGTGTAAAACGCGATGGTGGGAGGGAGGAGGTTGCACAGTCTAAATTCCCCAGAGTGGTCCTGGCATGTCGGTCTTGGGTGTGTAGGTATGGTCGCCTTGTGGGGCAGTTATTTTCGGGGGTTATACATATGTATACGTATGAATCAAATTGTGGACACTATGTGACTCTATATCCAATGAGGAGGGAGGGTGGGGGTTGGGAGAGGGATACAGGGTGTATTTGCTGGTCGGGGTGTGCCCCTTAAAGAAAGTATATGTATATATATATATTCACTGAAAAAACCATAGGTTTTAGGGACAGTTATAGTTAGTTGGACATTGCACTCGTACAAAACCCGTGAAATTCCCCCGTTATAGTTAGTTCAGGTAACTATAACTCGCGCCCCGCAATGCACTGCTGATGACGTCACATATTACATCACTCATGACATGGTCAGTGACATCACTGATGACATCACTGATGACATCTCAAATGACATCATCCAGTGACTGTGTGTTTCTGTAAAGTTTAAATATGTTTAATATATATAGGGAAAGGCGTATTGAAGAATGAGTGGGTGTATAAGTGTCTGAATGGATGATTTAGTAGGTGCGTGACTAACTCTATAAGTGAGTGATTAAACTAATCTTACTGAATGCATGGGTTAGTGACTAAACTGGGTGAATGTCTGTATCCGTCTGTCTGTTGCTGTGTAAGTGGCAGCATGGGTTTGTGAATAGCTACATGAGTGTCTATATGAGTTATTGATTGGTTGGCTGAGTATCTGTATGGGTGCCTGAGTGTTTGTGTGGGTGGGGTGTGTGCGACTCTGTGCATAGATGTGTGAGTGGGTGATTCACTGGGTGGATGGTTTCAAGAGTGCATCTGTGATAGACTGTATGGGTGGGTAAGTGTGTGTAAGAGTGTGTTAGTGAGTGAATGTATGTCCCAGTGGTACATGTGTGAGTAACTACCTATGTGAAAGGCAGTATATATGTGTGTTGGAGTATATAAATAGCTATAAGCGAGAGTGTGTGATTGTGAGAGTGACTGTATGGATGAGTGTGTGCTTGTATCAGAGATTGTATAAGAGCATAAGAATGTGCTAGTATTTGTATGAGTAAGTGAGCTGGTGTGTGTATAACTGTATAGGTGAGTAAATGGGTGTGTGCTTTATTTTTTGCATGACTGACTAGGTGTGTGAGTACCTCTATGGATGAGTGGCGGTGTGTGAGTGTTTATATAGGTGTATGAGTGCATATAATAGTCCTGTACCGAGTGACTATAAGTATGAGTGACTGTACGGGTGAGTGAGTAGATGTGTGTGTGTGTAGACCTAAGAATCAGTGAGTGTGTATATAGTAATTGGTGTTGGAGTGTCTATGGTTTTGACAATGGCAGTCTGTAATTTACAGTGGGTGTATCAAAAGTTATATTAGGGTGTGAGAAGATGCATCAAATTATCACATGGATGATGTCATCAGTGATGTCATCAGTGATGTCATTTGAGATGTCATCAGTGATGTCATCAGTGATGTCATCAGTGATGTCACTGACCATGTCATGAGTGATGTAATATGTGACGTCATCAGCAGTGCATTGCGGGGGCGCGAGTTATAGTTACCTGAACTAACTATAACGGGGGAATTTCACGGGTTTTGTACGAGTGCAATGTCCAACTAACTATAACTGTCCCTAAAACCTATGGTTTTTTCAGTGAATTTGTAAGGTTTTTTAAATGCTAATTTCTAACTATAACGTGCCTGAAACCTATGGTTTTTTCAGTGAATTTCAAAGGTTTTTTAAATGCTAATTCCTAACTATAACATGTCTGAAACCTATGGTTTTTTTCAGTGAATTTCAAAGGTTTTGTAAATGACAATTTTTAAATGTATTAATTGTTATATTTATTTTTTTGATACTGATTTACTACATTTTTTTAAACTATTTATTTTTAGATATTTTATTTTTTAAAATACATTGTAATTACATTATACATTACATTACAAAATATACTTTCTCAGAATGATTTACTTTAGTTTAAATACTTTGCAAATAGGAAATAGACTTTTAAGTACAGTAGTTACAGTTGTTGCAATGGGCAACACAATTTCAAACACAATGCAACATTGAGCTCAATGTGAATTTCAAGTTAAATGCAATTAGTTACTTTATGGATTACTTTTCTAACCACAGGACTGAATCCTAGATTCAGTCCTGGGACATCTACTGTAAACAGTTGAGTAAAAGCGTTTTGGTTACAGTAGTGATTTTTAAGGAATATTATTGAATTTTAAAAGTTGACACTTAGAAACTTTTTCACATAGAATCACCAATGTTATCCTATGGGAGGAAATTCACTTAGCAGGTAAGTAGTGTTATCGTTACTTTTTCTTACTCAGTGGTGGATCTTGGATCCAGCACTGGTGCATCTCCTGTAAACAGTTGAAAGAATGCGTTTAAGTCATATAGGCGATTTTTAAGGAATATTTGTAGTTTGTGAAAATCGACAGTTTGAAACTTTTCTGCTGAAAACCAGACAATGGATTCCTATGGAAGGAAATACAAGTTACTGGTAAATACGGTTAGAATTACTTTTTCAGGGTCAGTGCTGGGCTAAAAGATGCAGCACTGGGTTCTCTCCTGATATCAGGTGAGTAAATCGGAATTCGTAGTTCGGCTGATTTTAGAGGAATATTATAAAGTTCCAAAACTCCACACTTAGAAGAATTTCCAAGTGAAACCAGTCAATGTTAGCCTATGGAAGGAAATTCAAGTTACTGGTAAGTACGGTTAAAATTACTTTTCAGGATCAGTACTGGGCTCAAAGATGCAGCACTGAGGTCTCTCCTGATAACAGGTGAGTAAATCGGAATTCGTAGTTCTGCTGATTTTAGAGGAATATTTGCATAATGGTGAAGGAAGGGGTGGGGCCTGAGGTGACATGTCTGCAAACACGCCCTGTGGCGCGTTTTAAGTTGGAGAATTAATTCCTCCTCAATCCCGAGGGTCCCTAGGGGCCAACTAGCCCACCAGATACCTCCAGTATGCGCCAGAGAGCTGCATTGCAGAGAGGTGTTCAGAGGCCACGCCCCTTTTTACATCACTCTGCAACGCAGCTCCGTGGCGCTTACTGGAGGTACCTGGTGGGCTAGTTGGCCCCCAGGGACCCTCAGGATTGAAGGGGATTTAATTCCCCATCTTAAAACGTGCCACGGGGCCTGTTTGCACACATGTCACCTCAGGCCCCGCCCCCTCCCTTCACCACTGTGCAAACGCGCCCCGTGGCGCGTTTTAAGTCGGGGGATTAACTCCCCTTGAATCCTGAGGGTCCCTGGGGTGCAACTAGCCCACCAGCTACCTCCATTAAGCACCACAGAGCTGCATTGCAGAGAGGTGTAAAAAGGGGCGTGGCCTCAGAACACCTCTCTGCAACGCAGCCCCCTGGCGCATACTGGAGGTTCCTGGTGGGCTAGTTGGCCCCCAGGGACCCCCAGTATTCAAGGGGAATTCGTTCCCCCTCTGCAAACGCGCCAGGGGGCGTGTTTGCAGAGTGCTGAGAAGGAGGGGGCGTGGCCTCCGGCGCGATGCCGGATTTTTTGGGGGGGATTTTTTTTTTAAAAGGGGGCTGTGTGGCCCCCCTTCTTTGTAATTATTTTGGGCCCTGGGGACCCCATCCCCCAGGGCCTGACCCCCTTTTATTTAAAAAAAAAAAAAATGTACGGGAAGGGGACCGCGTGGGCCCCCCTCCCGTGGCCAATTTTGACCCGGGGACCCCATCCCCCGGGTCATTGCCACCTTATTTTTTTTTTTATTTTCATGGAGGGGGGCTGCGTGGCCCCCCTCCTCACGCCTCCTTTTGCCCCGGGGACCCCATCCCCTGGGGCAGGCCTTTATTTTTATTTTTATTTATTTTTGGGGGGGAGGGGGGCCGCGTGGCCCCCCTCCCGGGCCACTACTTGCCCCGGGGGCCCCATCCCCTGGGGCTGGCCCACTCCGTTGGGGACTGTGGGGGGGTCCCCAATCCCCCCACGGTCCCGCCGGCACCCCGCGTTCCTGGGAGCCGGCATTGCTTTTCCACATGGGGAGCTGCTAAGATGCAGCTCCCCGTGTGGAAAAGCAATCATCTTTGGTTTTTGGAAGAGAGAGCAGGTTTCCTGCTCTCTCTTCCAAAAACCAAAGCAGTTTGCTATGGCAGGACGGCACCGCGAGGCTCCCGTCCTGCCATAGCAAACTACATTGTCCCGGGGGTAGCCACCCCGGGACACTGCAGGAGCCGGCCCTGGGGGGTGGCGGTCCCCAGGGCCATCATAGGCTCCAGGAGGCGGCCCCCCTCCCTTGAATTGCACAGCCTTGGGGAGGTGGTGGTCCCCGGGGCTTCGGGGGTCCAAAACGGACCCCCATTTTAAATTTGTTAGTGCCCCGGGGAGGTGGTGGTCCCCGGGGCGTGTGGGGGGACTGGAGCCCCCCCCACACAGTTCATAAAAATTTTAAAAAAAGAAGCCCCGGGGGGTGGCGGTCCCCGGGGCTGCGGGAGGGCTGAGAGCCCTCCCGCACTATTTTTTAATTAAAGCCCCGGGGGGTGGCGGTCCCCAGGGCTTGGGGGGCCTTAGAGGCCCCCCCATAAAAGCTAAACCCACCCCCACATGCCCCCGGGACTTGGGCCACCCGGGGGCAAATTAGCATTTCATCGGCGGGATCCGCGCACCCTAAGCGCATCCCGCCGATTTTTTTTTTAAATGCTTTTTTCTGCCCAGGGGGTCCTTGTGGGACCCCTGAGCAGACCTAGGGGTCAGGGTGTTTCTACCCTGCCCCCTTTGTGCATTTTGCGCACTTGTTTCTTGTGTGTTTTTTTTAATCGGCGGGATCCGCGCATCCCGCCGTTTAAAAAAAAAAATGCTTTTTCTGCCCAGGGGTCCTTGTGGGACCCCCTGAGCAGACCTAGGGGTCAGGGTGTTTCTACCCTGCCCCCTTTTACGCTTTGCGCACTTGTTTCTGTCCCTCGGTTCTACCGAGGGACAAAATGGCTGCCAACACTTCCTGATTTGGAGTGTTGACAGCCACTTGACAGCCAATTAGCATGCAGCTCGTGATCGGGACGGTGCGCGCAGGGTGCGCTCAGGGTACGCGGACCCTACTCGGCCATAGATATAAATGTGACTTTACTTATGATTTTCTCAGAAACTACTGAACGGATTTACACCATTTAAGCAAAAGGCATGACACTGAACCAAGGGCTACCTCTTTGCCAAATTTGGTGTAATTCCGTTAAGCAGTTCGGGCTGTAGCCGCGATGAAAGGTTCCTATGGAAAAATGAATGGGGAAAACGCATTTTGGGGCCCCCCTTTTTTCTCGGCCCCCGCTTGACGAATCACCCCGAGACTTTCAGGATAGGAGCGGACCGGAGCGCCCCAACAAGTTGGAAACTTTCGCGAAGATTCGTCAACCGGTGCCAACGTTATTTCAAATAGAATGTTGCGGATTTCCTATGGAAAATAGGTCCTAACTATAACTATCTACTGGCGACCGCCAGTAGATTATATATATATATATATATATATATATCACTTCAACCTCGGCGTGTGAGCACCGAAATGCCTTTCCCCTTCCTTCTTGCAACGGCGGTCCGCAGTGAGGGGGCGAGCCTCTAAATACACAATTCTACGCTGAATTTGCCAAAACAGCAGCCGCGGACACCAAAGCTTTCAGCAAAATTGTTTATTTGGCAGATTCAAGACACCTCTCGACGCGTTTCGGGACCAAGTCCCTTGATCACGTTATAGTTAGAAATTAGCATTTAAAAAACCTTTGAAATTCACTGAAAAATCACTTGGTCCCGAAACGCGTCGAGAGTTGTCTTGAATCTGCCAAATAAACAATTTTGCTGAAAGCTTTGGTGTCCGCGGCTGCTGTTTTGGCAAATTCAGCGTAGAATTGTATATATATATATATATAAACAACCAGTCCTGCTCCCATAGAAGAAGGCACGTACACAAGGCTGCTGGAATATGGCACCTTTATTTTCCTGGGTCTCCCTCGACCCCGAGCTCAAGGAGACGCGTTTCGGCTTCGCAGAAGCCTTTGTCAATCGAATTGGCGCCCAAATTGAGTGAGTATATATAACGAACACTTTCCCCACAGGTGCAGGGTAGACATAGAAAAAATACGCATGCGTAACTGAAATGCAAAGATGTTGCTCTGTTTGTAAAGTGTAACTGTTATCTAAGTATACACATAGGCATTATCACGCTGGCATCATTAAAACAGAATCGACATTTGCACCATTTACAATATCTGCACAATACATGAAATAACTAAATATCTGCTATTTGGAATCTATTGCAAAACAGCCGTGTCATATGCTTAAACACGTATATAAATAAACCATGTCAATTTCACCTGCCAAATGGGAACATTTAAAATATATGCACACAGGGCCGTCAATCGCTCAAAAACTTGTGCCTAAAAACATTAGGTAAAAACGTGCTGCAAATTGTCACCGCATTATTATCACAAGACTACCCCTTAAAACCGGCAATTTCAGAAGAGCTGGGTCACAGGTTAATTGTTACACGATCTGTGTTCTGTGCCGAGAGAGCAGAGATAATTAAAGCACACTTATTTTCGCATAAACCAAATTAATGTCCTCTGGAGGCATTGGGGCATAATAATAAGCAACAGCACAACGAGGCCAAAATAAACACACATTGTGATATTCCAACATAAATGCTGGCCAGCAGACGCGCGCTTATGTCCCCACAGCACTACAACTCCCATAAGGCAACTCGGCAGACCGATAAGTTACGGAAGTCCATTAACTGTGACCCATCCATAAGTCAATTTCATTAGTCCAATCCATCGGAGCAAAAGAGAGAATGATGCAAAGAAAATCGAATAACGCCTTTCAAAGGGAAAAATAAGTCTCAAAGTTCTGATCGGTAGTCAGCACTGAATGTAATTTCAATCAGGCAAAAACCCGGGATCGGAGGAGACCAATAAACAAAACTGGATATGCCACACAGCTCTCACCGCTTCCGCGTTGGCGTCCGCGGTGCCCAATCACCAGAGGGCACCAGACTCCTGGGTAAGGCATTTCTAGCTGGGGAAATGCAAACCCCGTGCTGGCAGTTGCGAAAACCGCCCCGCTACGGGATCCTGGTCTCCTCACTGCTGTCATCCTTAATCCTCTTCCTGGCAACCACTCTGGGGGCTCAACCTTTAGCATTACCATACTCCTCCAAAAAGTCGCGGTCAGAAGGAAGAGCCACAAACGACTGGTGGTACGTGGACAGCGTTTAGACCGCCAACGCTGAATTAAATGAACAACCAGTCCTGCTCCCATAGAAGAAGGCACGTACACAAGGCTGCTGGAATATGGCACCTTTATTTTCCTGGGTCTCCCTCGACCCCGAGCTCAAGGAGACGCGTTTCGGCTTCGCAGAAGCCTTTGTCAATCGAATTGGCGCCCAAATTGAGTGAGTATATATAACGAACACTTTCCCCACAGGTGCAGGGTAGACATAGAAAAAATACGCATGCGTAACTGAAATGCAAAGATGTTGCTCTGTTTGTAAAGTGTAACTGTTATCTAAGTATACACATAGGCATTATCACGCTGGCATCATTAAAACAGAATCGACATTTGCACCATTTACAATATCTGCACAATACATGAAATAACTAAATATCTGCTATTTGGAATCTATTGCAAAACAGCCGTGTCATATGCTTAAACACGTATATAAATAAACCATGTCAATTTCACCTGCCAAATGGGAACATTTAAAATATATGCACACAGGGCCGTCAATCGCTCAAAAACTTGTGCCTAAAAACATTAGGTAAAAAACGTGCTGCAAATTGTCACCGCATTATTATCACAAGACTACCCCTTAAAACCGGCAATTGAATCTGCCAAATAAACAATTTTGCTGAAAGCTTTGGTGTCCGCGGCTGCTGTTTTGGCAAATTCAGCGTAGAATTGTATATATATATATATATATATATATATATATATATATATATATATAATCTACTGGCGGTCGCCAGTAGATAGTTATAGTTAGGACCTATTTTCCATAGGAAATCCACAACATTCTATTTGAAATAACTTTGGCGCCGCTTGACGAATCTTCGTGAAATTTTCAAACTTTGTGGCCCGCTCTGGTCCGCTCCTATCCTGAAAGTTTCGGGGTGATTCGGTAAGTGGGGGCCGAGAAAAAAGGGGGGTCCCAAAACATGTTTTCCCCATGCAATTTTCCATAGGAACCTTTCATCGCAGCTACAGCCCGAACTGCTGAACGGAATTACACCAAATTTGCCAAAAAGGTAGCCCTTGGTTCAGAGTCGTGCCTTTTGCTTAAATGGTGTAAATCCGTTCAGTAGTTCCTGAGAAAATCAAAAATAAAATCACATATATATCTATGGCCGCGTAGGGTCCGCGTACCCTCCCGATCACGAGCTGTATGCTAATTGGCTGTCAACACTCCAAACCAGGAAGTGTTGGCAGCCATCTTGTTCCTCGGTCGAACCGAGGCACATGAAAAGACGAAAACAGACGCAAAAAACGCAAAAAGGGGGCAGGGTAGAAACAACCTGACCCCCTGCGCGGATCCTGCCGATAAAAAAAAAAAACGAAGCGCGGGCTCCCGCGCTTTGTGGTTAATTGGCCCCCGGGTGGGCCAAGTCCCGGGGGCATGCGGGGGTTTATTAAATAATAACATGGGGGGCCTCTAAGGCCCCCCAAGCCCCGGGGACCGCCACCCCCGGGGCTTTATAAAAATAATGGTGGCGGGGGGGCACACGGCCCCCCCGCAGCCCCGGGGACCGCCACCCCCCGGGGCTTCTTTTTTTTATTTTTAAATTACCTGTGTGGGGGCTCAACCCTCCACACGCCCCGGGACCGGCACCTCCCCGGGGCACTAAATAATAAAATGTGGGGGTCCGTTTAGGACCCCGAGCCCCGGGTACCACCACCTCCCCGGGGCTGTGCACAGGATGGGAGGGGCCGTGCGGCCCCCTCCTGGAGCCCTTGATGGCCCTGGGGACCGCCACCCCCAGGGCCGGCTCCTGCAGTGTCCTGGGGTGTCTACCCCGGGACACTGCTGTTTGCAATGGCAGGGCGGGAGCCTCGCGGCTCCCGCCCTGTCATTGCAAACTTGCTTTGCTTCATTGAAGCGAGAGCAGGGAAACCTGCTCTCGCTTCAATGAAGCAAAGCAGATTGCTTTTCCATAAGGGGAGCTGCATGTCAGCAGCTCCCCTTATGGAAAAGCAATGCCGGCTTCCGCAGGACGCGGGGAGCCGGTGGGACCGTGCGGGGATTGGGGACCCCCCCACGGTCCCCAACGAGTGGCAGCCCCCCTCCCCCCCCAAAAAAAATATAAATAAAAAAAAAAAAGGGGCAAGGCCGGCCCCGTGGGATGGGGTCCCCGGGGCCTTTAAATGGCCTGAGGAGGGGGGCCACGCAGCCCCCCTCCAAATATTTTTAAAATTTAAAAAAAGAGGGCATGCCCCGGGGGATGGGGTCCCCGGGGCCAATAGAGGCCCAGGGAAGGGAGGCCACGCGGCCCCCTTCCCGTTTTTTGTTTAAAAAAAAAAAAATTCTCAGGCCCCGGGGCCAAAAGTGGCCGAGGGAAGGGGGGCCACGCAGCCCCCCTCCCATACAAAAAAAAAAGACCGGCATTGTGCCGGAGGCCCTGCCCCCTCCCTGCAGCAGTCTGCAAACGCGCCCCCTGGTGCGTTGTAAGAAGGGGAAGTAATTCCCCTTGAATACTGGGGGTCCCTGGGGGCCAACTAGCCCACCAGGAACCTCCAGTATGCGCCAGGGAGCTACGTTGCTGAGAGGTGTACAGAGGCCACGCCCCTTTTTACACCTCTCTGCAACGCAGCTCTGTGGCGCTTAATGGAGGTAGCTGGTGGGCTAGTTGGCCCCCAGGGACCCTCAGGATTCAAGGGGACTTAATCCCCCAACTTAAAACGCGCCACGGGGCGTGTTTGCACAGTGGTGAAGGGAGGGGGCGGGGCTTCTTTCTGCATTTCTTTTGCTTCTTTCTGTGCGTTTTTTCTTCTTTCTTCACATGTCCTACCTCTGTAGGCATAGTTAGAAACTAGCATTTAAAAAACCTTTGAAATTCACTTAAAAAACCATAGGTTTCAGACACGTTATAGTTAGAAATTAACATTTAAAAAACCTTTGAAATTCACTGAAAAAACCATAGGTTTTAGGGACAGTTATAGTTAGTTGGACATTTCACTCGTACAAAACCCGTGAATTCCCCCGTTATAGTTAGTTCAGCTAACTATAACTCGCGCCCCCGCAATGCACTGCTGATGACGTCACATATTACATCACTCATGACATGGTCAGTGACATCACTGATGACATCTCAAATGACATCACTGATGACATCACTGATGACATCATCCATGTGATAATTTGATGCATCTTCTCACACCCTAATATAACTTTTGATACACCCACTGTAAATTACAGACTGCCATTCTCAAAACCATAGACACTTCAACACCAATAACTACATACACACTCATTGATTCTTAGGTCTACACACACATCCACTCACTCACCTGTACAGTCACTCATACTTACGGTCACTCAGTACAGGACTATCATATGCACTCATACACCTACATAGACACTCACACACCGCCACTCATCCATAGAGGTACTCACACACCTAGTCAGTCATGCAAATAATTAATCACACTGCCATTTACTCACCTATACAGTTATACACACACCAGCTCACTTACTCATACAAATACTAGCACATTCTTACGCTCTTATACAATCACTGATACAAGTTCACACTCATCCATACAGCCACTCTCACAATCACACACTCTCACTTATAGCCATTTATGTACTCCAACACACATATATACTGCCTTTCACATATGTAGTTACTCACACATGTACCACTGAGATATACATTCACTCACTAACACACCCATACACACACTCACCCACCCATACAGTCCATCACAGATGCACTCTTGAAACCATGCACCCAGTGAATCACCCACTCATACATCTATGCGCAGTCACACACACCCCACCCACACAAACACTCAGGCACCCATACAGATACTCAGACAACCAATCAATAACTCATATAGACACTCATGTAGCTATTTACAAACCCATGCAGCCACTTACACAGCAACAGACAGACGGATAAAGACATTCCATAAGTTTAGTCACTAACCCATGCATTTAGTAAGATACGTTTAATCACTCACTTATAGAGTCAGTCACGCACCTACTAAATCATCCATCCAGACACTTATACACCCACTCATTCTTCAATACACCTTGGCATATATATTAAACATATTTAAACTTTATAGAAACACACAGTCACTGGATGATGTCATCAGTGATGTCATTTGAGATGTCATCAGTGATGTCATCAGTGATGTCACTGACCATGTCATGAGTGATGTAATATGTGACGTCATCAGCAGTGCATTGTGGGCGCGAGTTATAGTTAGCTGAACTAACTATAACGGGGGAATTTCACGGGTTTTGTACGAGTGAAATGTCCAACTAACTATAACTGTCCCTAAAACCTATGGTTTTTTCAGTGAATATATATATACATATATATATTTATATATATATACGTTCACTTTGAGGCATTCAGAACATGATTGTAGTGCCGCTGGTATATTACGAATTTGTGTGTGCCCTGCTAAGTTTAGTTTCTATTATGGATAAATAATTTCGCCAGTCTAAAGGTTGGGTCTGTGAGGACAGTATTAGAGTATGGGATGACTGCGTTTCGTGTTCAGCCACCAAAGCCCGATAGAGGGCAGATAACCAGTCTTTTATAGTGGGGCCCACCGGTGACTTCCAGGCCATAGCCAGTGTGCGTTTAGCCAAAACCAGTGCTAAGTCCAGGAACTCATTAAAATTCTTACGGCGTGCATTGCGTTCCGTAATGCCGAGTAGGAAATGTGCTACCTGGGCTGCAATTGGAGTTCCCACTGCTGCTGTTAATATTTTGGAGACACACCCCCAGTATGACGAAAGTTGAGGGCATGCCCAAACCATATGTAAAAATGTGGCATCTGTATTCTGGCATCTAGGACAGAGATCGATGGATGTTGGATTCATGCGCGCCAGTTTATGCGGGGTTAAATATGTATGATGTAGGTAATTGAATTGGGTAAATTTTAATCTAGCATTTGGGGATATTATCTGGGGATCCCCCTCACATTGCACCCATTGTTTGTCGGTAATTTCGATTGATAATGTTGTGTTCCAGAATTCGCGTACAGGTGTTAGTGAGGGGGTCGTATCTGCTCTGAGAGAGTTATAAATGGCTGTAATTGCCTTTCTGCCAATACCATGTGTTAATAATGTCTGCAGGGCTCCGGAGGTTGTAAGTTCAGTGTTTATGTCCCCCCATATTTGTGATGCCTGTTGCGTTAATGTCGCATATAATAGGAAAGTCCCTGGTTACACACCGTAATCGTCCATCAAAGTCACATAGTGTTGAGTCTATGAATAAATCGCCCCATGTGGCCAAACCGGCTACTTGCCATTCAGCCAGTTCTGGGCGTTTTAGGCAAGTGTATGAGCCAGGGATCACCCCGAGGGGGAGGTAGGGGCATACAGCGGTGATTGGCATCTGGGCAGTACATATCTCGGCCAAGCGTTACGGGCTGCTGTCATCAGGATGCACCCGTGATCCCTTTGTAGTGGTGTTTTGTACCCAGATAGCCACTCTAGCATAGCTGGCTGTCGTAGTGGTATTGCCCAGGTGTCCAATTCAGTCAAACTGTTTTTTGCCAACCATCGCATAGGCCACTGGAGTTGCGCAGCTGCGTAATATAGTACATAGTTGGGCGCTCCTAGCTCACCCTCCAACAGAGGGAGATATGGTTTAGAGAGTGCTACCCTGGCCCTGGAACCACCCCAGATCAGAGATACAAGTAGCGACCTCAGATCTTGGAATATTTTCTGGGGGAGCCTATGGGGAGGACTGTAAAGAAGTAAAGGAGTCTAGGGAGTAAAAGCATCTTGGAGATTGCTATCCGGCCCATGGGAGACAATGGCAGATTAATCCAGAACGGGATTGTAGCCCGAGCGCTAGCGATCGCTTTGCCCAAGTTGCCATCAATGAGGTCAATCGGGGAGTGATAAATCTGGACCCCTAAATATTTAAAAGAGTCGTATGCCCTGGTAAGTGGGGCGTGAGGTTGCTGTCGCCTCTGCAGTATGGGTATAGGTGACATTGGGAACAGCACGGACTTAGCCCAATTTATTTTCAAGCCAGACAGCCGAGCATGTGCGTCCAACAGTTCAATAAGGCCTTGTAGGCCTCTTTCTGATTACAGAGGTAGATCAACGTGTCATCCGCGTAGAGGAAAACTATGTGCCACTGTGTGTGTACTCGTATGCCCCAATCCAGGACACAGTTGCGTAGTGCGCACGCCAAAGGCTCCATGGCCAATGCAAAAATAGTTGGTGAAAGTGGGCAACCTTGTCTGGTACCCTGCTGTATCTCAAAAGGGGGCGAGACGATGCGACCCGTCTTTACCCAAGCTTAGAAACTTGGGGCCCATGCCGAACTTTGCCAGCACTGTCAGCAGATAATCCCATCCCAAGGTTTTGAATGCCTTCTCGATATCCAAGGCAGCGATCCAGTGCTTTTCATTTGTCAATTGTGCCCATTCTAACAATTTGAATAGTCAACGGAGGTTCAGTCCTGTGTTTCTGCCTGGGATAAACCCATTTTGATCTGTGTGCACCAGTAGTTGAACAATGTCTATCAGCCTATTAGCTAATAGCTTACCTAGAATTTTGTAATCTGAATTTAGTAAAGACCACTGGGCTTCGGGAGCACCACCAGTATTGCCTCATGGAGAAAAGACGGTAATATACCTTGGTCGAATGATTCCGTGTAGACGGTAGATAAGCGGGGAACAAGCTGCGTTGAATAAGTGGTATAAAATTCTGATGGCTAATCCGTCGATCCCGGGGTCTTTACCATTGGCTAACTGTTTAATTGTTTCAGAGATTTCAGCCTCCGTGAAAAGGGCCTCCAGCGCTGCATATTGAGCTTGTGTTATCTACAGAAGAGCTGCTTGCTCTAGGAAAGTTTGCATTGCCTGAGAGTCACCTGAGTCGGGCTTTGTATAATGCGGTGTAATATTGATGGAAGGAGTCATTTATCTGTTCTTGTGTATTCACTAACTGGCCATCTATGGCATAAATAGCTGTGATGGGGGTCTGCGAGAGGTCGCTTTTCAGTAGCCATGCTAGTGTCTTGCCTGCTTTGTCGCCCTCTGCATGTCATCTAGGTAAGTATTGTTTATAATCTAGAGCACATAATATGTTCAGTGTTTCCTTGTGAGGCAATCTGGCTTTGGTGAGCGAGGGTATTATGTGTGTGTCAGTAGGGGCGATGCATTCACAGCGCTTTATTTCTGCTTCTAGCTCCTGCAGTTCCTTAGAGAGGGACATACAAGACCCATAAACTGTTTTAATGACCTGCCCACGCAGAACCACCTAGTGCATCCCACTCAATGCCTGTGTGTGTTGCTGTTCTGCATTAGTCTGAAAATACGTTGTTATGGATTTTGATATAGAGGCGTTTAGGGTGGGATCACGGAGCGCCTCCAGGGGGAGGCTCCAGGTTGGTATACTGGATTTGCATGTACCAGAGGACAGCTGAAGTTGTAGGGGGCTGTGGTCTGAGAGTGTACGAGCCAAGTACTCAGTGTGAGACACCTGGGCTTAGCCGATTCTGAACAATAAATGGCGTTGATTCTTGTGTACAGGTTGTGGAGTTTAGAGTAGTGTGAATATGTCCATTCCGTGGGATGTTTAGCGCACCAACTATCGCTTAATTGCATCTGGGTGGCCCAAGTCTTCATGTGGTGCGCAAGTCCAATAGCCTGCACCCCTGGGAGTGGTGGACGTGAGCGATCCAGGTGAAGGTCGGGGACGCAAGTTTAGTCTCCCCCCTCCCCCCCAGTATGTTGGTACCGACGGATCTCTCAGAAGTGTTGGAGTCAATGTTTGCAGGAATGCGGATTGACCTGAATTAGGTGCATATAGAGAAACCAATGTCAGTGGACGGCCATCTATGGAACCCTCTAAGATCGCGTACCGGCCTTGAGGATCAACTCGGGTGTGAAGTGTCGGTAGTGGGATCCCTGGGGCCACCCAGATCAAGGTGCCTCTAGCATATCCAGAGTACGTTGTCCCAATTACTGTGCCCCTCCAGTGCTTGCTCAATGATTTGAGTGTTTGTTGAGTAAGGTGGGTCTCTTGTAAGAGTGCTATTGATACTTTGTGCCTGCGCAGATATTGATATACCTTATGTCATTTGACACAACCGGCCAAGCCACACACGTTCCAGGTCAGCAATAAATAGCTATTCCCTGCATTTATTGAATTAATAACGGAATGTAGGAGAGAAAGGGAATTACATATGCGTGGGCAGCAGTGTGTATTCGTCCTCCCCTTAGGCAAGTTTGATTAATATGTTGGTAGCTTTGCATCTAATATGTGCAATATATGATCGTATGATACGGACAGGACCTGAACGGCAAACAATAAACCAAACCCCCCACCCCAGGCCTATTTGCCAACAGGCAAAAGGCCATCTGCACTGACATGCAAACATATTAAAATTGGAAAAATAATCAGATGCAAAGAAAAAGAAAAAAAAATAAGGAAAAGATCAATAGAAATATGAATAAAAAAGGGAAGGAGAAAGGGAATTAAAAACAAGGGAATACAATCAACTGGAATCAAGGTAAGTCTATAACAGTCACTTATCGTGTGTGGGGCGTGGTGTTTCTTCTTCTTTATGAACATATTTTCCTTGGCCGCCTTGATTGGTCTTATGCGATTGAGCCAGAGAAACTATGGATGGTAGGCACCATTAAATTATTCCGCCTGCGTGAGTTGCATCATTATAACCCTTGAGTATATTGTGCATGGCCCATGTAACTGCGGGCTATTAGCCCAGTTCCTCCGAGGTTTGTGGTGTCATGGTGGGGCCACCACCTAGAATTGCCAGTTGTTGTGATTCTGAAAGATGATACTCCTGGTCTGGTGTGCTGTCTATCTCTGATTCTGAGTGTGAAAGGGAGTTAGGGGTGCCATGTTTCTCCGCTTGTCTGAGAGCTTGTTCCCTTTCCTGTTGCATTCTCTATTGCACATGGGCCACGGGCTCGTGTTACCTGCAGAATATGATCCCTGTCGCGATAGTTGAAGAGGCGTGTGAACACTGGCATGGGGGGGTTGCCCGGACGAGGGGGGCCCCCGGCACTCTATGAGCACGTTCTACTGAGAAGATCTTGGAGTGCTTGCCTTTAAGGATATCTTCCGAGAACCAAGTTTCAAGGTACAGTTCCTTGCGTTACCCCTCGATGCGTTCCGGCAGTCCCACCACGTGCACATTGTTTCTGCGGGACCTGCCCTCCTGGTCGTCGACTCGGCTCTTGAGATACTCCACCTCTTCCTGCAATGTTTTAATTTGGGCTGCTGACGAAGCCACAGAGGGTTTGAGGGAGACCATTGTCGACTCTGAATCTTCCACTCTGTCCTTCAATTTTTTATGGTCTTTGCGTAGAAATCCCAGCTCGGTGCATAGTGTGTATATTTTGGGGACCAAAGTGGATTTAATGTCCATTACAGCCGCTATGAGTTCGTCGAATCTGTGCGAGAGGTCTGCATGGGGCGTGGGTTGTACTACTAGTGGCTGCTCGGTGCCCTGAGCGCCAGGAGGTTGACCCAGTGTATCGCATGTATGTTGCTGCTGTTTGTCCACTTTTAGTTGCCCATCCTGGCAGTAAAGATGCAATCTGGCTGAGCCCTGTGTGGGCTGTCGCCGGCCTCCAGAAAAGAAATCTGCCTGAGGCTATGTGTGTTAGTAGCGTTATGCTGTGTGTATCTTAATAGGGTGTTGCCTCTTCTCCAATTGTCCGATCTACGCCCGGGTTCTGAGCTGGGGTATGTTAAGGGTCCCGGAGTCCGCACCCCGACTGGACTAGACAATATTGCTGCGTGGTATTACAAAGTACCATGTAGAATTGTCAGAGACAAGAGGGGCGACCAGATTCGCAAGTCTGTGCATGCGGAATTATGTTGGCCGTGGCCTGTAAATCAATGGAGCACAGTGGAGACGTTGATTCAAAATAGCGCAGTTTGCATGAGTCGATCCTTGGCCTGACTAATGATGTAGGCCGCTGGGGTGTGGATTGCAGCTCAAGTTTGCCTAGTGGTCCGTGGGGCCGCGGGTCTTCGCATATGCCTGGGCGTACTAGGCCTGATGGTACTTAGTGTGTGTCAGGTCCCCCCAGGTCGCAGGGTTCCTCTCGTAGCGCCTGCGGACTTTGGGAACTTTGAGCTCCAGTCCAATGCCAACTGGGGCAGAGATAGTTCCCCGCAGTGTGTGGTCCGCTTTTGGTCTGCAGCGCTCGTGTTAGTGCCAGGCAGGGAGTTGCATATCGAAGGGCCCCGGCCGTATGTAAGCGAGAAATGGCTTACCGGGCGTGGTCGACAGGCTCTCCTCAGGGGACCTGATGGTGTCTCAGTCAAGCAGCGGGACAGTTCCGGACACTCCCGGCTGCAGTGTGGTGTACGTCTCCGAGCCCCGGGTGGTATCTCACTTCCGCAATCCGGAAGGGGCGGGTGGTGGACTCAGCCCGCACCGGCTCGACCACCCCGTCTCCGGCTGCTGTTCTACGCGAGTCCGAGGGGAAGTGTAGCAGATCTCCAGGTCTAGGCCGCCGCGTACATGTCGCACCGCCCCGTGCCGGAGACCTTGTCCAGGGGTTCAGATCGATCGGCGTGCATGAGTGATGCGCCACCGTCCTCACGGGGGGTAGTTTGTCACCGGTTACAAGAGTTTCAGCAAGTTTGTGAAGGCTTAGTTCAGGAAATTTGGCGGTCCGGTGCAGAGCTAATTACAGAAGCGTCCGCTCACGTTGCCATCTTGGTCACGCCCCCTGATGATCCTGAAGTTCTTTGCATGGGTGGTGGGGTTAGATGTTGTTCCTAGCTCTGTTTGCCACCAGATGGAGTCCCACTCTTCAGTGCTCTTCCTGAAGATCTCAATTTCAGTCTTGTTGGTGTTCAGCTTCAGACAGTCTGTCTTCATCCAGTGGGCGATTTCAGTCGTGCCGGCATTGATTTTTATCTGGGTACTGGGCGTCTTGTTCGAGAGGGAGAAAATGGCTTGAGTGTTGTCGGGGTAGGAAAGGACATTGATGTTGTGAGAGCAGATGATGCTGACTAGAGTGATCATGAATGTGTTGAAGAGGGTAGGGCTTATGGAGGATCCTTGCTGAACTCCACAGATGAGGTTGCAGGTGTCCAAGGTGTACGGTACCAGGCTGACTGACTATGTCCTTCCATTCAGGGAGGATTAGATCCATCAGAGTGCGTGTCATTGGATTCTGATTTTGTGTAAGCGTTGAATGAGAATGGGGTGGGAGACTCGGTCAAACTGTGCGGAGAGGTCCAGGAGGATGAAGGCCGCCGTGTCTCCTCTGTCCAGAGTCAACCTGATGTAATCTTTGGTTCGATAAGGGCAGTTTCCGTGCCGAGAGCGAGTGGTGTCGAGGAGTTGGTAGTCGTTGAAGTATTCCATGAGGCATTTATTGATGATTTTCTCTTTTAGCAGGGAGATCGGTCTGTAGTTAAGCGTGGAAGAGTCCGCGGAGTGTTTCTTCAACAACGGAAAGACAGTTGTGAGTTTCCAAGCATCTGGGAAGGTGGCAGAAGAGATAGAGGCATTCAGAACAGGTGTTAGCTTGGCCCAAATGGGTTAAAGTCCGCTGGAGTAGGAGCAGTGTGGGTAGGGATTCGATGGGGCCCATGAGTGGACAGACTTCACAGTAGCAGCAGTTTCTTCTGGGGTGATGATAGGCCATGTGGTAAGATAGGGTTAGATGGGATTAGATAAGATCGGAAGGCATTTGGTGCAGTCTGTCAATCAACTGCGGTTTGAAGTTGCTATTAGGCCTGGGCGGAGTTCACGAAGTTCTGCTACGCTGAAAAAGGAGTTTGCCAGTCTGCCCGTTTGGGTTGTGATGGGAATGCGGAGTGCGTCCTTGCACTCCAAATCGTGCGTGAACGGCATTACGCTGTTCTCAAGTGTGTTCTTGCATTCTAAATCGTGCGCAAACGGCACCACGCGGTCCGTATGGGCGCGGCCATCTTGTTTTTCTGCTCTCTGTTATTGTGCTGGGCCGAAATCTTATCTTTCTTTAATCTCTCTAACCCTCCTCCTTTATTACTTATCTACCCCTAATTTTCATTTTTTATAATAGTGTGTGTCTTTGTATATGTGTATGTTAAGTTTTTGGGGGAAAAAAATCGTTTTTTTGTGTGACTTTTTTACTTACTTCCTTAGCTCTTTCTTCTTTCCTTTCCCTTCCTTTTCCTTCTTTTTTCTACCCCGCCCAGCGCCATGGCAGAGGGAGGACTTCCTTGCGGGTAGCACCGCTGCCCAGGTGTGTAGCCCCGGGCAATGTTTGGAGAGGAGGTGGCAGCACTAGTTTTTTTGTGCAACGCCACCTCCCCTCTATGCTGGCAGCAGGCGACAGGCCTGGTAGCGGATACCCCCTGCGGGAGCGTCAGTGGCTTTGGGGACGGTGCGCTGGTGCGTTCAGCGCACCAGCCAGGTTCAGCGCACCGCCCAGCAGCTGCTGCACCGGTGGGTGGACATTCTGGACAGCAAACAGGCCCTGCTCGACCTACTAGGCATTGAGATTCCGGGGCTCGGTGAGTATATTAATTATTTGTTGTGTTTTTCTTCTACAATGCTAAAAAAAAAAATCTGAATAGCATGCTGCTCACGCTCAGAGGTAAGTTACGTTTAGTTTACGCTGGTATATTATTGTGTGATCCAGTTTCTAGTTTCTGCTAGGTAGGTGCACAGCACTACCTAATCGTAATCTTCATTGGCGCTCACTTTGGCTGATTAATTAAGAAGCCAATGCAGACTGTTCTCCTGTCACTATAGTGAATCAGTTAGTAGCGCATTCTCTCTGTGACTTTGTTTATGGAGCTCGTACAGTTCCAAGTTATTTATTTCACAGCGATGTGTAGTATGCATCTATGCATTGCAAAAAAGGGAGACTGGGTTGGTCCATCCATGGGGTTGAGAAATGGGAATAGAATCAAAGATCATTCACTGCAATGCATTAGTTCCGAATGTAGTTATTGTTAAGGAAATTTGGAATAGGGATTTATGGGCAACTCAACGACAGTCGATAGACTCGAGTCGTAACTTGTAGTACTATAGGCGATCTGTTTTAGAGAAATACAATGTGACTGCGTTTGCTTGTCATAAAAAATGTTGTGGAGATTATTAAATGAATCACTAATCTATTTTTTTTAATCTTCGTAATGTTTTTCATCAGCACCAAAGGGCAAGAAGAGGGATGTTTGCGAGAGTCCATGAGAAGTTGTTCAACCTGTGTCGACCACCATTGCTGCTGCTGAGGGCTCTGCTGATCCAAGCAAGTCTTTCTATGATTGTTGTGGACTTCTTTGGGAAGAATCTTGGGGTATTGGAATGTTAGTGCTGTCTATCGTGAGGATTCAGATAGCAGGCCCAAGTAAGCTAGTATTATAAATCAAATTCACCATGTAGGTTTGTTGAGAAGGCTTTCCTTTTCCTGCTCATGCCTAGCTCTAACACAGTTAAGTTCACAAGACAGTGGCCATGGTCATCATGAACGACCCCCACCCCTTCAATGTAGTGTGCTGCTGTCTCGTTCATTTATAGTTACAGTATACCAGCAGTTTTCCATGACAGTGCAGCATGGCTGGAAAAAAGTATGAGGTGCCACTACCATTGCACTTGCCAACCAACACCATATGTCTTTCATTGACCCTTATTCCACCCCTGGCTTGTCTAACTTTGTGAACCAACCAATCAAATGCCCAGAGTGATATTTGGAAGATACTGCAGTTCTATCTGAACTGTAGTGCTGTATGGCCGTTGTATTTGGGGTTGCGTATCTGGCATCTAAATTATGTGTAATGTTTTATTCTAGCCACACAGAACATTGGGGAGACGGGTCAGTTGGAGGGGGAGAAGCGGCAGCAGGGGCGGGCACTGGTAAGTCACATAATTTCTTGCAATTACTATGCTCATTAGCTATTGCCAAGGTGTCATCATCAACATATGACCGTGAAGGGACCCCCCCCCTAGCTTTATCAGTCACAGCGGTGGTTGAGTTATTACTATGGCCTCTTCTATCTGCAACTGAGCAAAAGCTCACATCATGAGAACTGATGGCTTGAGGGGGACATGAAAGAACGCAAGGTAAAAAGAAAGGAAATTGTATCTGAGTGAAAGGGTGCGTGGGTGGGTAAAGAGATGGATAGGTGAAAGGATGGTTTGAAGAAAGGGTGGCTATTGAATGGATGGATAATGGATGGGAAATTTTGGTGAAAGACTGGATGACAGAAAGTAAAGCTTAATCATGGTGGCTAAGGGTGAATTTGAATGAAAGGAT
Source organism: Calotriton arnoldi (assembly GCA_963921515.1). Taxonomy (NCBI): domain Eukaryota; kingdom Metazoa; phylum Chordata; class Amphibia; order Caudata; family Salamandridae; genus Calotriton; species Calotriton arnoldi. Next base: position 1,757,488 of record CAWUFW010002304.1, read on the forward strand.
GAATGAATATTTGGATTGTTTGGATGAATAAGCAAGGCAGCTCTGCTCGGGAGGAACATTCTGCCCACTTACTTTGCTTACTCGGTTTATGTAGGATTACCATTCAAAACTATGGTTGTAAGTGGGGGGTATTTTTTATTCTTTGTTCTACTCCCTTGACTCGCTGTATTTGTTAAGTGAGCCAGATGTATCCACCCATCATTCATTATCCCCCCTCCCCACTCATGGCATTTTTATAAACTATGACCAAATTGCAGTATGGATCAATTCATGACTGCAGTGTTGGCTGTGTAATGTGTGTCTGCTTCAGTTAATGCGGCATTTACAATGTTTTTCAATGCATTGCAAACCGAACACACAAGGTGTGTTGTTTCGCGTCACCTCTTAGTACTTCACTCCTTTATTTTCTCCTAAGTTCTTCTGTCCCAGCCTACCAAATTGGAAAATCTATTTTTGGCATGTGCCACATTTAATTCTATAACCATGTGCGGTGAAGTGATTCTAGAATATATTTCATGGCTTCCCATAACAGATTTATTTTACACTTTCGAACTGTACAGTGACTGAATAAGACAAAGATGATGAATCGATAATCAGTGTAGTGGCCCCTCTATTATATATCAAAAAAGCTGAACCGTACCTGTCTAAACCCTCTACCCTACCCCCTGCAGTGGAGTAAATCAAGTTTCCTGTCCATGCTTACTGCCTAGTGAATGAATTTGTTGGAAATATGTGGTGGTGGGCAAGGCCACAGAGTAAAGTGGGAGTAAGTGCATGATTTGATGTCAAGTTTGGAACAGTGACGAATGTGCCAAATAAAATCTAAATAGCCCATTCCTTTCCTTGTAGTGCAGTCCATTAGATTAAACGTCTACTTATGACAGACAGGATAATATATTAATATCTGCATTTCATACGTGAGGTGTGTGACGGAGTATCTTATTTATTATTCACATGCCTCTTTGGAGACAAGGTAGAAAGAGAAATGCATTTGGAGAAGAGCAGGACCATTGGATTAAAAATAGATAATTGTCAACTACAGCTGCAGATAGTAGCAAACTAGCCAATGCGCTGGCTAGCACTGAGCATGACTTCATTATTTTAGCACAACACACAACTTGTACTCCATATAGTGCATAATTGCCGCACTCGTTAACGAGAGGTAACTCATTTTTCAACTCAAAGTGTCTGACTCTGTTTATAGTTACTAGAAAAGCCTGTAGAAGAAAAAAATAATCTAATCACTTTTTTTTTAATCCGTTGATGTTATTCTGCCTGTTAATACTTTTCTGCCACACAGTTAGTGTTTTTTTGTATTTGGCATGTGTGGGTAAAACATAAAATTGGCCTTGAGACTCTCCTAATCATAATCACATCAAATAAATTCCAATGGCCCTAGAGGACCAGCAATATACTGTTACTGTACCACCCAGAAATTTAAAACAATTGCTTGAACAGACGTTATTTACAACTTGTCTATTTTGTTTTTCTCAATACAGCTGCTCCTGCTGGTCCAGCCGGACCACCCACCACGCAGGAGATAGCGGCCCATTTGCGGCGGCAGAAGCTGGAGCATATCCAGATGGAATACCGGCAGCTGGTGGTCCTGGAAGAGGAGGACGAGGAAATGAACGCACAACAGCCGGGCCCCAGTGCAGCCAGTCCCCCTCAGCCTCCAGCCTCCCGGCCATCCCATCGCCGGCGCTGCCGCCAGCCAACTGCTGCCACCCCCTTCCACACTGACAGGCCATTGCTGCACCGCACCCTGCAGCGGCTGAACCCCATAGAGGGCCGGCTCACCACGATGGAGCAGAGCCTGGACCAGCTCTGGACTGATATCCATAATGCCCTCTTCTAGTCTTTTTTGAAATTTTTCGTGACAGTGGGAGGAACTTGTTTGTTGGGGCTGGGTGGAGAGGGTGGTAAGTGAGTTGGGACTGCAGTGACTTTTTCCTTGGACTTTTTGAGTTTTGGGGCTTGGGTCAGTTTTGTTTAGGGAGAGTGGTGGGCATGTTGTTTGGGTGGAGAGAGTGGGTTTCTTTGTAAATTAATAAAGGGGAAAACTATTTTATTCAATAGAAATTTATGCCTGAAGTAGTTTCTTTTTCTTTTACTTTGCACTGCTGCCTTCAAGTAGTTTTACGCAGCCTGTTTATGTGATTATAACTTAAGAGACAGCCTAGCTCTTAGTTAAAGAGTTATACTTCTCTAACTATCTTGACCATTAGAGAAATGCTACCATGATGATCAATATGGTGTACAACAACCTAGATAAACAACAGTATCAGTTAGTTACATACTTACTAAGTTACATTTCATCCATACTAGTTGTCTTACCTGAATACAGATGAAGCAATAACCGGGAAGGCATCACAACTTAGCAAGCGATGTCCCACTTCCAGTTCCACCCAGGTGAGCTCCAACTGTAGGATTAATCTGAATGATTGATTGATTATCCATTGTAGACAACAAAATGAAAATAGAAAGACTGAGTTAGTGGTTATATATTTATCAAAAATTTACAAAGAATTGACACCACCTGAGCACTACATGATGACACAACAAGAATGCCTGATAGTGATAAAATACAAAAAATAGCAATACTAGTAAGTTTTGGCTAATGTGGAGCTAGTAGTATTATTTGTGAAATCCTCAAGTTATAAAAAATGGACTCAAAGTCTGGAGAGGACAAGCTTAGGTTAGGCTTTCACGGTTACGCAACACAATGCCTGAATGATGATGCTGACGACTGATGTTCTTCATTCTATATCTAAAACATGGATCATTTTTAATGCATGGGTGGGTAATGGGCCGGTGTTGGCTATTCCTTAGAAGATCCTGTAGTAAGTTGGTGTTGCTTTCACCACATATGCCCCACCAAGTGTGTGAACCATTGATGTTGTACATTAAGCCACACCTCAATAAATCACAAAGCCCGGGGGAATAGGGTTAGAAGTTTGATGAATGGATGGGAATGGGGATTTGAGGAAAGGTTTGACAAAGACAAACACTACAACACAAGGACAACATTCATCTGGGCAATGAGCAGCAGTACATCATTTGTCATCAGTCAGTTGTTAGAAAGAAACAAAGGAATGAGTATGACAGAGTACAGCTGAATGCATTGCAGACAGTCCTTCTGCCCCCGAGACCCAAGTTATCAGATATCTAAATGTTCTGTCTTCTAGGTTGGGGAGTGAACCCACCCACCCAGTTCTCTTAATATGATTGTTAAAAGAAAAATGATACTGTATTGCAAAATTAAGTGGTGCATCTGCATTCTCCTCTGGAATATCCACTCTTTGGTGCCTGTCTGGACTGGTCCGGTAGGTAAGCAGGAGTGTTGTTGAACTCAGCTAGCTTTCGCCTTTCATTCGTGCAGGAGACTAGAAGAAGGCCTGCAGATTTTAAAAGAGAATCTGTATTTCAGAGTCGAGGAGAAGGACACAAGGAAGGTAAGCTTCATGAGGAGTGTATCAAGAAGACTCAGATGCAGAGCAAAAAAACAAGAGGGGGACTCAGAGTTTCACTTTTGCCACAAGTCCAACACACACAAACTCACCTCTCTCTATTCCACATAGCTGAGTACTAGGCCTCAGACTCTTGGTTTACCTTTGAAAGGAAGTCAGTACTTGCTAACTTCTTGCTTCTAGCTGTTGATGAGATAGTCCCGCAGCTCCCGCCCTGAATTCTTCCATGATCCCCCCTTACTCCGAGTAACTCTGTCTCAGACCAGTCATCATGATGATGACCATAGCAAGATAGAAGTGCAGTGCACTGCTGTTGAAGAACAAGTTGAAAAACTGAATTTTAGTATTTTGCATATGTTTTTGTTTGTTAACTAAAGTGACTGTTCTGTTCTCTGAAGAACCAGAAAAAATTAGAGGACCTTGCAATTAAATCTGGGTAAGTGTGAAAGCGGCGATCACCTCCAGGGAAAAAAATGTTCACTAATCACTCAAGCCCCAAACATTGCAAATCAATAATCATCTCAAGAAATTTCCCATATTACAGTTTAACACACCCTCCCTCACTGTCAGCCTCCACATCAATCATCACTCACAGTCACTCGATAATCTGATCATTTATTGGTGCAATGGTTACCTGTTCCACTCCAAGCACGGTGGAAAGTACACTATCTCCCCTTTAATGCAAGCAACAGATTGGAATGTGGCAGTCTACTAAATAAAACAATTGTCTGGGGCAGCCATCCTAGATGATGAAAAAACACAAAAGGATCATAGGAGTGGACCATACAGGTTAATTTATTTTCGTTAAGTAAGTTTGTGAAGGCCAATCACTTCCAGGGAAAAAATGATCACCCATCACTCAGGCCCCAAACATTGCAAATCAATCATATCAGGCATGTTCCCACGTTACAGTTCAACACCCTCCCTCCCTGTCTGCCACCACATGAATCATCAATCATCATCATCACTCACATAATCAGTCACTCACCGTTGCAATAGTTGAAGTTACCTCTTCCAATCCAAGCACTGGTAGTTTTGGTATTAGTTATTCAATCATCTTTGATGCAGGTAATACATTGGAATTTGGTATTGGCAGGCAGTCTTGTAGATAATAAATGATCTTCTGGGGCAGACCTTCTAGGGCTAAGTGATGCAAAAAGGTATAGGCAATAGGCATGCACGGGTGAGGCATTGTCCCAAATGTCATGAAGGAATTGTGGAGGCTTCTTCAATGCACACTGGTCCAACTGCAATCTGGCAATATATGTGACTAATAAAAAAGGTAGGACAGCATAAATCTGACACAAAATTAATAATGTTCCTCTAGCTACTTTTGTTTTTGTTTATTTTTGTGAATAAAGAACTAAGTTCAACGAGAAAAAATTAAAAAGTTCTATAGGGGCACTGACATACTTAGTACCGGAAGTAGAGTTCGTCCTCAAACTCAGGTTGTTTACCCAGAAGTTGGTCAACTAACATATTTGATTCAATTTTGGGCCAATCACCCTTCTCCTCCTCCTCCTGTTCTGTTGTTTCAGAAACAGTGTAATTGTGTGGTATAAAATGTTGGTTCATTTTGAACATAGTCAATCTCTTCACGTTTTGAGGCAAGAGACTGGACCTTCTCACGGTAACAACTGCACAAGCTGCACTGAACACACATTCAGCAGACACACTGGTAATAGGACTAGCCAGATACTTTAGTGCCAGCCTGCTGAGCTCTGGTCATTGGCGCATCTTCCGATACCAATACATCATTGGATTTTGATCCATATACACCTGTGACAATGGAATAATCCTTGGACAATGAATGCTGTTGTGCAGTGCGCCTATATCAGACATGGGGTTGATGCCAGATGTTAAGAAAATGGAAAAAAACATTTTAATCAAAATTACAAAACATTTTACTAAAATTTGTTTTAAATTAAAAAAACATTTAAAAAAATTAAATCAATAAATAAAATTACAAAAATGTAAATAAAACAAAAACATGTAAAAGTAAAAAACCTAAAATTCGAAAAATCGAAATAAAATATTATAGATAAGTGAAATTATCTGCAAGCATATTAATTGATTAAACTGCTATCATTCTCAACCATCCATGCAAGCCTATGGCAAAAGGCCACACTGGCTGGACGCACAAAATGGCTGCCAGTCAGTGCCACATGGTCGTCAACAACAACTAACACTGAGCAAGGAGGCATGGCCACAACAAAGAAGACATGCAAACCTTTGTCAAAAGCACACTGGCTGGCTACACAAAATGACCACCAGCCACATGGTCAGAACAAAAAAAACCAGCAAGAAGGCATGGCCACAACAAAGACATGCAGGCCTATGGCAAAAGCACACTGTCCACCAGCCACATGGTCACAAAAACAAGCAGGAGGCCTGGAAAACAAAGAACACCTGCAGGCCAATGGACACTGACTATACAAAATGACCTCTGGCCACATGGCATGGGGAACAAAGACAAATGGTGGCCTATGGCGCACACTCACTCACACACTGTCCAGACAAAGGAAGCATGGTAACAGAGAGAACACAGCATTAATTCAGCAATGCCAAAAATGAAAATTAACAGGGCTAAAAATGTTTACAAAGATACACATCCCCCAAAGGCATTACCCCACCTATACACTGTTTGCAAGAGAAATAAAGTAAAATACCACTAAAATAACACATTTTATATTTTAACTGATTGCCATCCATGACCTAAATTATGTTTAAATTCAACAGAAACAGTTGTTTCATGCACTTATGACTAGTACAGGGCCTACTGGCTGGAAAGCCCATTGGCATACTAGGCCACATGGTGAATTAAATCAATATAGCAAACTTATTAAAAAACATGGAGAAAATGTACTAAACTGTGCAACATTTTTCCTTTACAAAAGAAGAAAAATTATACAACATGGAAAAAATAACTATGCCCTACTGGAACTGCAGGCCACCACCACAACATTTTTAAAAAAATCGAATAAAAGTACTAATAAATCCAAGTGCATGCCCCCAATCAAACAAACACCCTTACACACCAGTTGTTCAACTTACCTGTGAAATCTCAAATACAAAGTCCTTAAATCCAATGGTATATATGCAGCAGGCAAGGAGGATGATCCTTCCAGCTCCAAATCCCAATGAAAAGTGACCAGGGGAGGGACAAAGTACTCGATCGTGCGAACAGAAAAAAACCTCTGCTTTCCTGCTTGGAGTGCCCAAACTCTGCGAGTGATGCAGAGTTTACCACCCAGGCCTAGTTGCTGTAACTATTGGAGATTTTGTTGCTGAAGATGCAGCTACTGCATCCCATACTTTCATAGTGGACGAGGTTACCGGGGAGGAATATAATTCCCATGCCCTGTGTTTACGTGGGAGCCAGGCTTCCCGCCAGATATTTATTCCTGCCACAGTTTGGTCCAAAAAGGACCAGTATTTCTCAGAGAGTGGCGGTTCCATTTGACTATATAGCAGAGGTGTGCTGCCTGCAGATACCTATGAATCAGTGGAAGCCCCAACCCTCCCTCTGGCTTTGGTTGTGTCAGTTGAGTGATTGGCAGTCGTGGTTCTCCCCCCCCCACAAGTTTATTTATCGCAAGTTGTAATGTGCGGGGAGCCATCAGAGGTGGTCAGCGGTAGAGTTTGGAAGATGTACAGGATGCGGGGGAGTACTGTCATCTTAACCGCTGCAATACGTCCGAACCACACAAGTTTCAGACGGGACCACCCATCAAGGGCCTTGGCCGTCAGGTCCATGAGTGCCGCGTAGTTAAGCGCTAGGGTCTTGGGTATAGTGGGGGCCAGGAGGATGTCCAGATTGGGTATGGAATTTTCTGACCATTGCAGCGGGAATTTATGCCGGAGGGTCTCTCCGTGTGCCAGGGGTACTGAGAGATTTAAAATACTTGTTTACGTGTGGGAATAAAACCCGCCTGGTCTGGATCCACCAGTCCAGCCATCAGCGGATTTAACCGGGCAGCCAAGATCCCGGTGAATAGTTTCACGTCAATGTTTAGTAAAGAGAATGGCCAGTAGGACCCGCACTCACTGGGGTCTTTAGAGGGTTTAAGAATGACTATTGAGGCTTCCAACATGGATTCAGTGAGCGTGCCGGCTTCAAGGAATGAGTTAAACAACCGCGCCAGGAGTGGTGCCAACTCCTGGCAGAAGGCTTTGTAGAACTGTGCCGGGAACCCGTCCGGGCCCGGGGCTTTCTGCACTTTTAGGCGAGCTATTGCTGAAACCACTTCCCTCCATTTGTATCGGTTGGTCGAGTTGGGCTGCAATTGTTTCTGGGAGGCGGGTAACTGGGCAGTCTTTGAGGTAAGTGTGAGTCTTGTGATTTACCGGATCCATGTCGGAATACAGGGTTTGGTAGAAATTCTTAAATGTTTCAGCTATCTGTGCCCTCTGAGTATACTTCTTCGCCAGTTGGTTGCTTTACCGAGGTGATTGCAGTCGCCATGTGTAGGAGAGTAGGATCTGCTTCACATGGGTACCCCCACTTTTTGCTGATGCTTCACTGTTTTTCGACATTAGTCTGGCTGGGGCCCTGCTAATCAGAACCCCAGCCTAGCTGCATCCTCTCTAAAATGGTTTCCATGTGCCTTAGGCACATCACTGATTGGAATCTGGAGTGCCCTTATAAGTCCCTAGTATATGGTATACTATGTACCAAGGGCATAGGTACCTCAGAGGCCTACCAGGGGCTGCAGCCTGTATTATGCCACCCCTGGAAGGCCATCCAAACTGACACCACAGGTCTGCTACTGCAGCCTGGGTAAGGTGGTGCATGCACCCCTTACTGTGTTATAGGTTACCTATATCACTCAATACATACACACATATAAACCTATAAGTCACTCCTATGGCAGGCCTTATCAATCCTGAAGGCAGAGTGCGTGGTTCCTATGTGAGAGGGTGCCCCTGCATGAGCAGGGCCCCTCTGCAGCGTTCGGAGACCCTTCTCTGATGCTGTTTGTAGTGCAGCCTGACCATATACTCTTAAGCGCATTATAACCTCGCGTTAAATGCTAACTTTGGAATGGCTGCACCTAAACATGTCGTGTTTGGTGTCAAACATCTTGGAATACTACCCCCCCGCCAATTAGCATTCCACCCTTCTAGAGGGAAAGACATGTTAACTCTGGCTAGCCCGGTAACTTCTTTCTAAAGCCCTGGCATCACAAAATGGATGCTGCTGCCACAGACACGAGTCTGGCCTCCTGCTGTTGGACGAAACTCCGGCAGGGGAGGCCTGGACAATAGGTTTCCTGTCCCAGGGAGGTGTGACCACCTCCCCAGACAGGATAATGTGTATTGGGGCTGGGCGGGAGCACTTTCGGGTGCTTTGAAGTCCTGCACTGGGGGCACATTTGGTGTCCCTGTGCATACCCCAGTTCAAACCAGATCAGGGGCTTGCAGCCCCTGCTTTGGCACGAACTGGACAAAGGGAAAGGGGTGTAGCCACCCCTCTGCCCTGACCCACCCATAGGTGGGAACACAGAGTAGTCCAACCCCTAAACTTGGTATAAGTATAGGAACCCAGTCCTTAGGACTTTAGATTATCCCTGGACGAAACTCTGAAACAGAATCCTGGACCTTCGATGCTCTACTCAAGATTAGAGGACAGAAGAATCTCCCTTGGGGTCAAGGAGTGACTCCCCTGCTTGGCAGGCACCAAAGATGCATCTGTCCGGTCTGCATTTCTGAAGCTCCCGTCGGACGCCGAAGTCTTCGCATCACCAGAGGTAGATTCTCAAACTTCCCCGAGGCTACCCTGAGTCCCCAGCAAAGCTGAGGTCCGTAGCTATTGTGGGTGACGTGAGACCGTGACCCCTGGACACTGAGCACATTTGCAAGTGCATCCTCTTCTGGGTCTCCCACGAAGTTGTGCTTTGGGCTCCGAGTAGCCCTAGCCTCCAGCACCAAATGCACCGAAGATCACTGGCCTCCACTCCACGAGTGTCCTGTGAGCCAGATCCACGTGCGACGTCTCGAGGCTCCTTTGCGGTCGCTAGCCCGTTGGCTAGTAGCCCTTAACGAAGGCCAATCTTTTTCTTCTTGGGCATCCTGGTTGATCCAGGCCTGCCCTCACTTACCCTTGCTGGGTGAGTTCCCCAGACCTTGCTGGTCTGCACCATCGACGATCTTCATCTTCATCAAGACTTGCCGTTGCCAAGGCTTGTTGGGTCCAATCCGGTCGCCGATACCTCAGCACTCGACAGACATTGTGTACCAGCCCGAATCCTGCTCCTGGTTGTCGACAACGCCTCCTGGACCTCGTGGCTGAAGAGTCAAGACAACCGTCAACGCACCTGAAGCACTCGACATCGGTGGGCATCTGTCCATCGCCTTCCTGGTCACTGGCTAGTGACCCAGACTCTGTCCCCTCTGCTTTCAGGTTCTTCAGATCTCCGATCCACTCTTGGATCCACCCGGACACTTTCCACTTGGTCGCCAGCAGCACTTTGCAGCAGATCGCCATTCAAATCGGCAGACGAAACCCGACCCCGAAAGGCACCTATGCACCCGGCTTCCCTGGGTGAGGTAACACGAGTACTCCGGTGCTCCCGTGGGTAGAGACTCTCCAAAGTACTAGTTCTCAAAGGGTTTGCTCCAAGTCCTCCTTTAAGTGTCCCTTTTCTTTAATTTCCTGATCGCGACTTTCTCCATAGAAGTTAACGGCGTATCGCGGTTGTGTATTTACACTGCACGCGTCCCCGTGGGTCCCCTGTGTCACTACCTTGGGTGGTTCCTTGTGGTCCAAGCACTTCTAGAGGCTCTAGGCCTAGTGTCTAGTTCAGTCGTGGTTCTTATACCACTTTATTGGTATATGGTTTGGTACGCCCCTAGGGCCCAAACGTGTATTTGTGCTATTACTGTGTTTAAATAACTTATAACTTGTGTACTTCGAACTCTAGCCTCATAAAGAGACTAGAGGGGTGTGTTTAGCAATAAATACATATATTTTGAATATATACCTGGTGTAGTGCTCTTTCATTTGATCACTCAAGAGTTTATAGACTGGTAAAACAAGCTGCTTTACATTCCTTCAAGACTTAGCCTGAAGGCTGCTCTCCATAGCTACCACTAGGATAGCTTTCAATAAGGTTGTCTTTAACCTATCTCCAATAAGGGGTTGTTTGGACTGGTGCAAGGTGCCCACTATAATTAGTGGACAGCATATGCCAGGCCAACTTCTCACATTGGTGTGCAGCGTGTGGGATTCCAGCTTGCTATTGTTTTACCAGATAATCTCAATTGAATTGATCAACTGAAAACCACTAAAGGTACCTAAGGTACATATAATTTAAGCTTAGAATACAGTAAGTTCTACTGAACTTAGAGTTGTGTGTTAAGGGATAGCACACCCTTTCTACAACTCAAGAGAGTTTAGTAGGCCACACTAGAGTAGGTAGTGCATACACCACACCACACTAGTAATGTCTTTAAAGGTAGGATCTAGAGAATCCTTACCAGAAGCCACTGGGCTTCTTCCCTCCAAGTATGATACCCTCCCATTCTTGGAATTGAGAGCATTATGTAACTTGAGGAAATTAAGGACAGGCCAAAGTCCCACCACCCAACACCTTAAAGAGTTGTTGGTGGCTTATGACCTTAGTAAGCCCTTGGGGACTGAAGGGGTAGGAGCTGAGGGTGGGGCAGAAGAAGAGGAAGGGGCCAGGGGTACCAATACCCCCAGCCCCCTCTGAAACTGGCCAGGAGGGTGACAATGACCCTGACCTGGATAACCCAATCCCTCCTGTTGAAGATGAAGAGGATGATCAGGATGATGCCCTCTTTGTCCCCCAGGAAGGATTATGAGTGTGCCCAGAAAGTCTAGATCTCCTTCTCAGGAGTCTAACCACTCTGGCACCTCAATAGGGAGCTCTGTCTCATCTCATAGGAGGGAATCCTCTCATGAGAGGAGAACAAGGCTGATTCAGTATGAGGAAGCTCAGCTTGAACTCAGAAGGAAGCAAGTAGCCTTAGACAGGGAGTCCCTAGATCTCTTTAGAGAGAAAAGAAAGTTGGGACTAGAGTCCCATGGTGGCAGCCATGTCCCTAGAGATAGGGAAAGGTCCTATGACCATAGGAACCTGAGCAAGATTGTCCCTCCCTATCAGAATGGGGATGACATCCACAAGTGGATAACTGCTCTAGAGAGGGCCTGTAAAGTACAGAAGGTCCCTCAGGAGCAGTGGGCAGCAATCTTGTGGCTCTCCTTTGCAGACAAAGGTAGAGATAAGCTCCTCACTGTTAGAGAGGAGGATGCTGATAATTACAAGGTCTTGAAGAGTGCTCTTATTGATGGGTTTGGCCTAACCACTGAACAGTACAGGTTGAAGTTCAGAGATACCCAAAAAGCACAGACTCAAGACTGGGTAGACTATGTGGATTGTTCTGCCAAGGCTCTGGAAGGCTGGTTGATGGGCAGTAAGGTGTGTGACTTCTCAGGATTGTACAATCTGATAATGAGGGAGCAGATTCTTAATAACTGTCAAAATCAGCTGTTGCATCAATACCTGGTAGACTCTGATCTGACCTCTCCCCAAGAATTGGGAAAGAAGGCAGACAAATGGGTCAGAACCAGGGTGAAGCAGAAGGTACAGAACCAAGGTGGGGACACCAAGAAGCAAGATTCTAAGAACTCTGAAAAGGGTGGGGAGAAGGGTAAAGATCAAAAGTCTTCATCAGGCCCCCAAAAATCTTCTTCAGGTGGGGATTCACAGTCTACAAAAGGGAAAGGCCAAAGAAAACCATGGTGCAAGGTCTGTAAGCAAAAGACCCACTGGACCAGTGATTGCACCAAGTCCAAAGACTCAAGTCCAGCACCCACCAATGCCCCTAAGGCACCTGTTCCCCCTAGTACAGTTGGTGGGAGTGCTCCAGCCAAGGGTTTAGTAGGGTTCACCCTGGGTACTGAGTTGGGCTCTGACCTAGTCAGAGAACTGACTCAGGCTGTGTTAGTCTGTGATGGAGGCATGGATGTGACCTCCTCTGTGAGTCCCAGTAATCTGGGCAAGTACAGACAACAGCCTTTAATCAATGGACGAGAGGCTTTGGCATTTAGGGACACAGGGGCAAGTGTCACAATGGTGACACAAGACCTTGTGCATCCTGGGCAAGTTATACTTGGTGAGATGTACCAAGTGACCAATGCTAGCAATGTCAGAACAGACCATACTCTGGCAGTTGTTAACTTCTCCTGGGGAGGGGTAACTGGCCTTAAGAAGGTTGTGGTGAGTGCAAACCTACCAGTCGAATGCTTGCTTGGCAATGACTTAGAGACTTCTGCTTGGGCAGAAGTGGAGCTCAGGACCCATGCAGAAATGCTGGGGATCCCTGCAGATGTGTTTGCTGTGACCAGGTCACAAGCCAAAATGTCTAGCACTGAACAGGCCTTGGATTCTGGAAGAATGGACCAAGTGCCTTCCAAGAGGAGGAGTAGTAGGGTTAAGGCAGTGCCTTCCCCTTGGCTCAGGAAGAAGATCAGTCCCTTGAGGGGGATGATCTCAGTCCTGAAGAAGGAACTGTCCCAGAGGAACTTGAACCTGACCAGGTTGAGTTCTTGGGGACAGGGGGACCTTCTAGGGCAGATCTGAGCCAGGAGCAGCAGAGCTGCCCCTCCCTTGAACCCCTCAGACAGCAAGCTGCTGCTGAGGCTGCTGGGAAAGCTAGTGGTCCCCATACAGTGTATTGGGATGATGGACTCCTGTACTCAGAGAGTAGAGACCCCAAGCCTGGTGCTACCAGGAGGTTGGTTATACCTCTGAAGTTCAGGGGCTTCCTATTGACCCTAGCCCATGATATTCCCTTGGCAGGTCACCTGGGCCAGAACAAGACTTGGGACAGAATTGTCCCTCACTTTCACTGGCCCCACATGTCTGAAGACACCAAGGAGTTTTGTCGCTCCTGTGTAACCTGCCAGGCCAGTGGCAAGGCAGGTGGCACTACAAAGGCCCCCTGATACCACTACCTGTGGTGGGGGTGCCCTTTGAAAGGGTAGGGATTGACATTGTTGGTCCCATGGATCCCCAAACAGCATCTGGGCACAGGTTTATCCTGGTGGTAGTGGATCATGCCACCAGGTACCCAGAAGCTATTCCCCTCAGGACCACTACAGCACCTGTGGTGGCAAGGGCCCTCCTGGGAATTTTCTCAACAGTGGGCTTTCCTAAGGAGGTAGTATCAGACAGGGGTGCTAACTTCATGTCTGGGTACTTAAAAGCAATGTGGAAGGAGTGTGGAGTGACTTATAAGTTCACCACACCCTATCACCCACAATGCAATGGTTTAGTTGAGAGATTCAACAAAACCTTGAAGGGCATGATTAAAGGGCTCCCAGAAAAGCTTAGGCGAAGATGGGACATACTCTTGCCCTGCCTTTTATTTGCATATAGGGAGGTGCCTCAGAAGGGGGTTGGTTACAGTCCTTTTGAACTTCTGTTTGGCCACCCTGTCAGGGGTCCACTGTGCTTGGTGAAGGAAGGATGGGAGTTACCTCTCAAGCCCCCAAAGCAAGACATAGTGGACTATGTACTTGGTCTCCGCTCCCGGATGGCTGGGTATATGAAAAAGGCAATCAAAAACCTTGAGGCTAGCCAGGAACTTCAAAAGGCCTGGCATGACCAAAAGGCTGTTCTGACTGTTTACCAGCCAGGACAGAAGGTGTGGGTGTTGGAGCCAGTGGCCCCAGCAGCTCTCCAAGACAAATGGAGTGGACCCCACACTATTGTTGAGCAGAAGGGTGAGGTTACCTACTTAGTAGACCTAGGAACACCCAGGAGTCCCCACAGGGTTCTCCATGTCAACAGGTTAAAACCATATGTGGACAGGGCAGACATGGGCTTGCTCATGGCTACTGATGAAGGGCAGGAGGAAGAGAGTGACCCACTCCCTGACCTGCTCTCACAGAACCCTGACGATGGGTCAGTAGATGGTGTAGCCTTGGCAGGCAGCCTCACTACCCAGCAACAAACTGATTGTAGACAGGTGCTCAATCAGTTTAGACATATGTTTTCACTGACACCCAGTCAGACCACCTGGTGCACTCATGAAGTGGACACTGGGGACAGTCTGCCTATTAAAAATAAGATTTATAGGCAACCTGACCATGTCAGGGACTGTATCAGGACTGAAGTCCAGAAAATGTTGGAGTTGGGAGTTATTGAACCCTCAGATAGCCCTTGGGCTAGTCCAGTGGTCCTTGTGCCAAAACCTCACACCAGTGGTGGAAAAAGAGAGATGAGGTTTTGTGTGGACTACAGGGGTCTCAATGCAGTCACTAGGACTGATGCCCATCCAATACCAAGGGCAGATGAGCTCATAGATACTTTGGCCTCAGCCAAATATCTCAGCACATTTGACTTGACAGCTGGCTACTGGCAGATCAGACTAGCTGATACTGCAAAGCCCAAAACAGCATTCTCAACCCCTAGTGGGCATTATCAATTTGTGGTGATGCCCTTTGGTCTGAAGAATGCACCTGCCACTTTCCAGAGGTTGGTGAATACAGTTCTCACAGGTCTGGAAGCCTATAGTGCAGCATATCTAGATGATATTGCTGTCTTTAGCTCCACCTGGGAGGATCACCTGGTCCACCTCAGGAATGTTTTACAGGCCCTGCAAAAGGCAGGCCTGACTATCAAGGCCACTAAGTGCCAGATAGGGCAGAGTCAGGTTGTGTACCTGGGCCACCTTGTGGGTGGAGGCCAGGTTCAACCTTTGCAGAGCAAGATCCAGACTATCATGGACTGGACTGCTCCAACTACCCAGACTCAGGTGAGAGCCTTCTTAGGCCTGACTGGGTACTATAGGAGATTTGTCAAGGGGTATGGATCAATAGTGACACCCCTGAATGACTTAACTTCTAAGAAAATGCCCAAAAGGTTCAGTGGACAGTTAGCTGTCAAAAGGCATTTGATGACCTGAAGCAGGCCATGTGCACTGCTCCCATTCTACAGAGTCCTGATTACTCCAAGAAGTTCATTGTTCAAACTGATGCATCTGAATTGGGGGTAGGGGCTGTACTGTCACAATTGAATGAACAAGGTCAGGATCAGCCAGTAGCTTTCATTAGCAGAAGGCTGACCCCTAGAGAGAAACGTTGGTCAGCCATAGAGAGGGAGGCCTTTGCTGTGGTCTGGGCTCTGAAGAAGTTGAGGCCATACTTGTTTGGTACACACTTCCTGTGAGAAGTTGGCCTGGCATATGATGTCCACTAATTATAGTGGGCACCTTGCACCAGTCCAAACAACCCCTTATTGGAGATAGGTTAAAGACAACCTTATTGAAAGCTATCCTAGTGGTAGCTATGGAGAGCAGCCTTCAGGCTAAGTCTTGAAGGAATGTAAAGCAGCTTGTTTTACCAGTCTATAATCTCTTGAGTGACCAAATGAAAGAGCACCACACCAGGTATATATTCAAAATATATGTATTTATTGCTAAACACACCCCTCTAGTCTCTTTATGAGGCTAGAGTTCGAAGTACATAAGTTAGAAGTTATTTAAATCACAGTAATATGCACAAATACACGTTTGGGCCCTAGGGGCGTACCAAACCATATACCAATAAAGTGGTATAAGAACCACGACTGAACTAGACACTAGGCCTAGAGCCTCTAGAAGTGCTTGGACCACAAGGAACCACCCAAGGTAGTGACACAGGGGACCCACGGGAGACGCGTGCAGTGTAAATACACAACCGCGATACGCCGTTGACTTCTATGGAGAAAGTTGTGATCGGGAAATTAGAGAAAAGGGACACTTAAAAGAGGACTTGGACCAAACCCTTTGAGATCTAGGACTTTGAAGAGTCTCTACCCACGGGAGCACCGGAGTACTCGTGTTACCTCACCCAGGGAAGCCGGGTGCATAGGTGCCTTTCGGGGTCGGGTTTCGTCGTCGATTCGAATGGCGATCTGCTGCAAAGTGCTGCTGGCGACCAAGAGAAAAGTGTCCGGGTGGATCCAAGAGTGGATCGGAGTTCTGAAGAACCTGAAAGCAGAGGGGACAGAGTCTGGGTCACTAGCCAGTGACCAGGAAGGCGATGGACAGATGCCCACCGATGTCGAGTGCTTCAGGTGCGTTGACGGTCGTCTTGACTCTTCAGCCACGAGGTCCAGGAGGCGTTGTCGGCGACCAGGAGCAGGATTCGGGCTGGTACACAATGTTTGTCGAGTGCTGAGGTGTCGGCGACCGGATTGCACCCAACAAGCCTTGGCAACGGCAAGTCTCGGTGAAGATGTAGATCGTCGATGGTGCAGACCAGCAAGGTCTGTGGAACTCACCCAGCAAGGGTAAGTGAGGGCAGGCCTGGAGCAACCAGGATGCCAAGTTAGGAAAAGATTGGCCTTCGTTAAGGGCTACTAGCCAACGGGCTAGCGACCGCGAAGGAGCCTCATGACGCCGCACGTGGATCTGGCTTACAGGACACTCGTGGAGTGGAGGCCAGTGATCTTCGGTGCAGGTGGTGCTGGAGGCTAGGGCTACTCGGAGCCCAAAGCACGACTTCTTGGGAGACCCAGAAGAGGATGCACTTGCAAATGTGCTCGGTGTCCAGGGGTCACGGTCTCAAGTCACCCACGATAGCCACGGGCCTCAGCTTTGCTGGGGACTCAGGGTAGCCTCGGGGAAGTCTGAGAATCCACCTCTGGTGATGCGATGACTTCGGCGTCCGACAGGAGCTTCAGAAATGCAGAACTGGACAGATGCTTCTTTGGTGCCTGCCAAGCAGGGGAGTCACTCCTTGACCCCAAGGGAGATTCTTCTGTCCTCTAATCGTGAGTAGAGCGTCGAAGGTCCAGGATTCAGTTTCAGAGTTTCGTCCAGGGATAATCTAAAGTCCTAAGGACTGGGTTCCTATCTTTATACTAAAGATAGGGGTTGGACTACTCTGTGGCCCCACCTATGGGTGGGTCAGGGCAGAGGGGTGGCTACACCCCTTTCCCTTTGTCCAGTTCGCGCCAAAGCAGGGGCTGGAAGCCCCTGATCCGGTTTGAACTGGGGTATGCACAGGGACACCAAGTGTGCCCCCAGTGCAGGACTTCAAAGCACCAGAAAGTGCTCCCGCCCAGCCCCAATACACATTATCCTGTCTGGGGAGGTGGTCACACCTCCCTGGGACAGGAAACCTATTGTCCAGGCCTCCCCTGCCGGAGTTTCGTCCAGCAGCAGGAGGCCAGACTTGTGTCTGTGGCAGTAGCATCCATTTTGTGATGCCAGGCTTTAGAAAGAAGTTACCGGCCAGGCCAGGGTTAACATGTCTCTCCTCTAGAAGGGTGGAATGCTACCCCCGCCGCCAGAATTGGCGGGGGGTAGTATTCCAAGATGTTTGACACCAAACACGACATGTTTAGGTGCAGCCATTCCAAAGTTAGCATTTAACGCGAGGTTATAATGCGCTTAAGAGTATATGGTCAGGCTGCACTACAAACAGCATCAGAGAAGGGTCTCCGAACGCTGCAGAGGGGCCCTGCTCATGCAGGGGCACCCTCTCACATAGGAACCACGCACTCTGCCTTCAGGATTGATAAGGCCTGCCTTAGGAGTGACTTATAGGTTTATATGTGTGTATGTATTTAGTGATATAGGTAACCTATATCACAGTAAGGGGTGCATGCACCACCTTACCCAGGCTGCAGTAGCAGACCTGTGGTGTCAGTTTGGATGGCTTTCCAGGGGTGGCATAATACATGCTGCAGCCCCTGGTAGGCCTCTGAGGTACCTATGCCCTTGGTACATAGTATACCATATACTAGGGACTTATAAGGGCACTCCAGATTCCAATCAGAGATGTGCCTAAGGCACATGGAAACCATTTTACAGAGAAAGCAGATAGACTGGGGCCCTGAATAGCAGGATCCCAGTCCAACTAAGTCATAAACCAGCAAAACACCATAAAAAAGTGGGGGCAACCATATAGTCAGATTCCACCTTCCTACATAACCCCCCAAACGAAAGGAGATAAGGCTAACCTTGGCCAGTTGAGCCTTCATTGACTAAGTGGTCATATAAGGAAGCACCTGCACTAGCATGGTTGCCCCCTGTCTTATGGTCCACTAAGCAATCCCTCACCCTAAGGGTATGAGAGGGTCTCCACCATGGGGAATCACTACCTGTGGTGTGCTTAGGTAAAGTACAAGGCTGGTGAGGTGTCTGAGTAGGGAAGTGAGGCCCTAGGAATGTTGGCCTCAGCTTCCTCAGATCACTGGTCACCATGTATGCCTGTCTTTCCATGACTGAGTTGCACTTTGCTCTAAGGGTCAACCTTTGGCTGCCTACAGCAGGGGGTTGGGTCCCTTTGGATGGACTACTGGAGGGACATGGCAGGTTTGGAACCTTCTGGTCCCAGGTTTGCCCTTGCCTACCAGAGTCCTTCTGGGGAGGTCCCTACATAAAGGTATGGGGGATCCCTCAGTGTGTAGAGGAATTTTCACCTGGCTAGGGCTACTAGACTGGGTGCCCCTAATCTGCTGATGGGGGGCTTCCTCTGGACAGGGGGCCCTGGGGGTCCACTGACCTCCCTGACCTCTGCAGCCCTGGGCTGACTGAGGCAGGGTAGAGAGGGGCAGGTTACCTGCTCCAGACTGGGTACCACCTTGGAAGGGTCCTCTGCCATCAGGGGTGTGGCCAGGCCAGGCCTGACTACCTCTGTGGCAGTTCCTTCACTAGGGGTAGGGTCAGTTCCCTGAGGAGGCTGACCCTTACCTACTGTCTGGGGGAAGAAGACTTTTCTTCAACCCTTGTGCTCTCTTTTGGGGGAGAGTGGGCCATTCTTTCAGGCTCCATCTCTCCAAATTCTTGGGCTGGGGCTGTGGCCATCACAGCCCCACTAACCTTTACAGGGACGCCCAACATCCTAAGATGGGTTTGGTGTTCAACTTCAGCCCAGGCTGAAATTTCCAAATCATTGCCCATCAGGCAATCTACAGGTAAGGTGGGGGACACTGCCACTCTCTTTGGGCCTGTGACCCCCTCCCAGCTGAGACTGACTATGGCCATGGGGTGATCTGTTCTGACACCATCAATGTTGGTCACCTGGTACTTAAACTCAGGTAAAAACTGGTGAGGGGGACTAGTTTCCCTGCCACCATGGTGACACTAGCCCCTGTGTCCCTAAATGCCACAGCTTTCTGACCATTAATTATTGGCTCCAATCTGTACCTGCCCAACGCTGTGGGACCCATGGTAAAGGTGGCAAATCCTATACCACCATCAGAGTCAGAGGAGTCTGTTGAGGGGTCCCTGTCTAAACTAGGGCTCACCTCTGTTCCTCTTGCAAAAGCACCCAACTTTTTGGGTGCACTACTCCCAACTGGAGGATTACTACTGGTAGTACCAGGAGGGGTGGTAGTAGTTGTGGGAGGAACATTTTCTTTATTGCCAATCCTGGGGCAACTGGGATCAGTTTTCCAGTGCCCAGGCTTTTTACAGACATGGCAATATGGTTTCTTTTCAGGAGAGGAAGGAGTTTGGGACCCACCCCCAGAAGAGGAATTTTGGGGCCCTGTAGGGGACTTATCCTTAGATTTATCCCCACCTTTCTCTTGGGACTTAGTAGAATCTTTCTTCTGGTCACCACCCTGATTTCTAGTTTTTACTCTGGTTCTGACCCATTTGTCTGCCTTCTTTCCCAATTCTTGGGGAGAGGTCAGATCAGAGTCCACCAGATACTGGTGCAAAAGCTGGTTTTGACAATTATTAAGGATCTGCTCCCTCATAATCAAATTGTACAATCCTAAAAAGTCATGCACTTTGTTGCCATGTATCCAACCTTCCAGAGCCTTTGTAGCACAATCTACAAAATCAACCCAGTCTTGAGTCTGAGCTTTTTGGGTGTCTCTGAACTTCAACCTATACTGTTCAGTGGTTAGGCCAAACCCATCTATCAGAGCACTCTTCAAGACTGTGTAATTGTCAGCATCCTCTTCTCTTACAGTGAGGAGCTTGTCTCTACCTTTGTCTGCAAAGGAGAGCCACAAGATTGCTGCCCACTGCCTCTGGGGGACCTTCTGAACTTTACAGGCCCTCTCCAGTGCAGTTATCCATTTGTGGATGTCATCCCCACTCTGGTAGGGAGGGACAATCTTGTTTAGGTTTCTATGGTCATAAGACCTTTCCCTATCTCTAGGGATATTGCTGCAACCATGGGACTCTAGTCCCAACTTTCTTCTCTCCCTAAGGAGATCTAGGGATTCCCTATCTAAAGCCAATTGCTTTTTCTGATTTCCAGCTGAGTTTCCTCATACTGGACCAGTCTGTCTCTTCTCTCATGAGAGGATTCCCTCCTATGAGAGGAGATAGAGCTCCCTATGGAGGTGCCAGAGTGGTTAGACTCCTGAGAAGGAGATCTAGACTTTCTGGGCACACTCTTAATCCTTCCTGGGGGGACAAAGTGGGGATCATCCTGATCATCCTCATCATCTTCCACAGGAGGGATTGGGTTATCCAGGTCAGGGTCATTGTCGCCCTCCTGGCCAGTTTCAGAGGGGGGGCTGGGGGTATTGGTACCCCTGGCCTCTTCCTCTTCATCCTGCCCCACCCTCAGCTCCTACCCCTTCAGTCCCCAAGGGCTTACTAAGGTCATAAGCCACCAACAACTCCTTGAGGTGTTGGGTGGTGGGGCTTTAGCCTGTCCTTAGTTTTCTCAAGTTGCATAAAGCTCTCAATTCCAAGAATGGGAGTGTATCATACTTGGAGGGTGGAAGCTCAGTGGCTTCCTGCAAGGATTCTTTAGATCCTACCCTTAAAGACATTACTAGTGTGGTGTGGTGTATGCACTACCTACTCTAGTGTGGCCTACTAAACTCTCTTGAGTTGTAGAAAGGGTTGTGCTATCCCTTAACACACAACTCTAAGTTCAGTAGAACTTACTGTATTCTAAGCTTAAATTATATGTACCTTAGGTACCTTTAGTGGTTTTCAGTTGATCAATTCAATTGAGATTATCTGGTAAAACAATAGCAAGCTGGAATCCCACACGCTGCACACCAATGTGAGAAGTTGGCCTGGCATATGCTGTCCACTAATTATAGTGGGCACCTTGCACCAGTCCAAACAACCCCTTATTGGAGATAGGTTAAAGACAACCTTATTGAAAGCTATCCTAGTGGTAGCTATGGAGAGCAGCCTTCAGGCTAAGTCTTGAAGGAATGTAAAGCAGCTTGTTTTACCAGTCTATAATCTCTTGAGTGACCAAATGAAAGAGCACCACACCAGGTATATATTCAAAATATATGTATTTATTGCTAAACACACCCCTCTAGTCTCTTTATGAGGCTAGAGTTCGAAATACATAAGTTAGAAGTTATTTAAACACAGTAATAGCACAAATACACGTTTGGGCCCTAGGGGCGTACCAAACCATATACCAATAAAGTGGTATAAGAACCACGACTGAACTAGACACTAGGCCTAGAGCCTCTAGAAGTGCTTGGACCACAAGGAACCACCCAAGGTAGTGACACAGGGGACCCACGGGAGACGCGTGCAGTGTAAATACACAACCGCGATACGCCGTTGACTTCTATGGAGAAAGTCGTGATCGGGAAATTAGAGAAAAGGGACACTTAAAAGAGGACTTGGACCAAACCCTTTGAGATCTAGGACTTTGAAGAGTCTCTACCCACGGGAGCACCGGAGTACTCGTGTTACCTCACCCAGGGAAGCCGGGTGCATAGGTGCCTTTCGGGGTCGGGTTTCGTCGTCGATTCGAATGGCGATCTGCTGCAAAGTGCTGCTGGCGACCAAGAGAAAAGTGTCCGGGTGGATCCAAGAGTGGATCGGAGTTCTGAAGAACCTGAAAGCAGAGGGGACAGAGTCTGGGTCACTAGCCAGTGACCAGGAAGGCGATGGACAGATGCCCACCGATGTCGAGTGCTTCAGGTGCGTTGACAGTCGTCTTGACTCTTCAGCCACGAGGTCCAGGAGGCGTTGTCGGCAACCAGGAGCAGGATTCGGGCTGGTACACAATGTCTGTCGAGTGCTGAGGTGTCGGCGACCGGATTGGACCCAACAAGCCTTGGCAACGGCAAGTCTCGGTGAAGATGTAGATCGTCGATGGTGCAGACCAGCAAGGTCTGAGGAACTCACCCAGCGAGGGTAAGTGAGGGCAGGCCTGGAGCAACCAGGATACCAAGTTAGGAAAAGATTGGCCTTCGTTAAGGGCTACTAGCCAACGGGCTAGCGACCGCAAAGGAGCCTCGTGACGCCGCACGTGGATCTGGCTTACAGGACACTCGTGGAGTGGGGGCCAGTGATCTTCGGTGCAAGTGGTGCTGGAGGCTAGGGCTACTCGGAGCCCAAAGCACGACTTCTTGGGAGACCCAGAAGAGGATGCACTTGCAAATGTGCTCGGTGTCCAGGGGTCACGGTCTCAAGTCACCCACGATAGCCACGGGCCTCAGCTTTGCTGGGGACTCAGGGTAGCCTCGGGGAAGTCTGAGAATCCACCTCTGGTGATGCGATGACTTCGGCGTCCGACGGGAGCTTCAGAAATGCGAACCGGACAGATGCTTCTTTGGTGCCTGCCAAGCAGGGGAGTCACTCCTTGACCCCAAGGGAGATTCTTCTGTCCTCTAATCGTGAGTAGAGCGTCGAAGGTCCAGGATTCAGTTTCAGAGTATCGTCCAGGGATAATCTAAAGTCCTAAGGACTGGGTTCCTATCTTTATACTAAAGATAGGGGTTGGACTACTCTGTGGCCCCACCTATGGGTGGGTCAGGGCAGAGGGGTGGCTACACCCCTTTCCCTTTGTCCAGTTCGCGCCAAAGCAGGGGCTGCAAGCCCCTGATCCGGTTTGAACTGGGGTATGCACAGGGACACCAAGTGTGCCCCCAGTGCAGGACTTCAAAGCACCAGAAAGTGCTCCCGCCCAGCCCCAATACACATTATCCTGTCTGGGGAGGTGGTCACACCTCCCTGGGACAGGAAACCTATTGTCCAGGCCTTCCATGCCGGAGTTTCGTCCAGCAGCAGGAGGCCAGACTTGTGTCTGTGGCAGTAGCATCCATTTTGTGATGCCAGGCTTTAGAAAGAAGTTACCGGCCAGGCCAGTGTTAACATGTCTCTCCCTCTAGAAGGGTGGAATGCTACCCCGCCGCCAGAATTGGCGGGGGGGTAGTATTCCAAGATGTTTGACACCAAACACGACATGTTTAGGTGCAGCCATTCCAAAGTTAGCATTTAACGCGAGGTTATAATGCGCTTAAGAGTATATGGTCAGGCTGCACTACAAACAGCATCAGAGAAGGGTCTCCGAACGCTGCAGAGGGGCCCTGCTCATGCAGGGGCACCCTCTCACATAGGAACCACGCACTCTGCCTTCAGGATTGATAAGGCCTGCCTTAGGAGTGACTTATAGGTTTATATGTGTGTATGTATTTAGTGATATAGGTAACCTATATCACAGTAAGGGGTGCATGCACCACCTTACCCAGGCTGCAGTAGCAGACCTGTGGTGTCAGTTTGGATGGCCTTCCAGGGGTGGCATAATACATGCTGCAGCCCCTGGTAGGCCTCTGAGGTACCTATGCCCTTGGTACATAGTATACCATATACTAGGGACTTATAAGGGCACTCCAGAATCCAATCAGAGATGTGCCTAAGGCACATGGAAACCTTTTTACAGAGAAAGCAGATAGACTGGGGCCCTGAATAGCAGGATCCCAGTCCAACTAAGTCATAAACCAGCAAAACACCATAAAAAAAAGTGGGGGCAACCATATAGTCAGATTCCACCTTCCTACACTTCCTGGTTCAGACAGACCATAAGCCCCTCTTATGGCTAAAACAAATGAAGGGTGAAAACCCCAAACTGCTTAGGTGGTCCATTTCCCTACAGGGGATGGACTTTACAGTGGAACATAGACCTGGGAGTAACCATGCCAATGCAGATGGACTCTCTAGGTACTTCCACTTAGAACATGAAGACTTAACTGGGCAAGGTTAGTTTAATGTCCCTACATTTGGGGGGGGGGTTGTGTAGGAGAGTAGGATCTGCTTCACATGGGTACCCCCACTTTTTGCTGATGCTTCACTGTTTTTCGACATTAGTCTGGCTGGGGCCCTGCTAATCAGAACCGCAGCCTAGCTGCTTCCTCTCTAAAATGGTTTCCATGTGCCTTAGGCACATCACTGATTGGAATCTGGAGTGCCCTTATAAGTCCCTAGTATATGGTATACTATGTACCAAGGGCATAGGTACCTCAGAGGCCTACCAGGGGCTGCAGCCTGTATTATGCCACCCTGGAAGGCCATCCAAACTGACACCACAGGTCTACTACTGCAGCCTGGGTAAGGTGGTGCATGCACCCTTACTGTGTTATAGGTTACCTATATCACTAAATACATACACACATATAAACCTATAAGTCACTCCTATGGCAGACCTTATCAATCCTGAAGGCAGAGTGCGTGGTTCCTATGTGAGAGGGTGCCCTGCATGAGCAGGGCCCTCTGCAGCGTCGAGACCCTTCTCTGATGCTGTTTGTAGTGCAGCCTGACCATATACTCTTAAGCGCATTATAACCTCGCGTTAAATGCTAACTTGGAATGGCTGCACCTAAACATGTCGTGTTTGGTGTCAAACATCTTGGAATACTACCCCCGCCAATTCTGGCGGCGGGGTAGCATTCCACCCTTCTAGAGGGAAAGACATGTTAACTCTGGCTAGCCGGTACCTTCTTTCTAAAGCCCTGGCATCACAAAATGGATGCTGCTGCCACAGACACGAGCCTGGCCTCCTGCTGCTGGACGAAACTCCTGCAGGGGAGGCCTGGACAATAGGTTTCCTGTCCCAGGGAGGTGTGACCACGTCCCCAGACAGGATAATGTGTATTGGGGCTGGGCGGGAGCACTTCGGGTGCTTTGAAGTCCTGCACTGGGGGCACATTTGGTGTCCCTGTGCATACCCCAGTTCAAGCCGGATCAGGCTTGCAGCCCCTGCTTTGGCGCGAACTGGACAAAGGAAAGGGGTGTAGCCACCCCTCTGCCCTGACCCACCCATAGGTGGGGCCACAGAGTAGTCCAACCCCTAAACTTGGTATAAGTATAGGAACCCAGTCCTTAGGACTTTAGATTATCCTGGACGAAACTCTGAAACAGAATCCTGGACCTTCGACGCTCTACTCAAGATTAGAGGACAGAAGAATCTCCCTTGGGGTCAAGGAGTGACTCCTGCTTGGCAGGCACCAAAGACGCATCTGTCCGGTCTGCATTTCTGAAGCTCCGTCGGACGCCGAAGTCTTCGCATCACCAGAGGTAGATTCTCAGACTTCCCGAGGCTACCCTGAGTCCCCAGCAAAGCTGAGGCCCATAGCTATCGTGAGTGACGTAAGACCGTGACCCCTGGACACCGAGCACATTGGCAAGTGCATCCTCTTCTGGGTCTCCCACGAAGTCGTGCTTTGGGCTCCTAGTAGCCCTAGCCTCCAGCACCAACTGCACTGAAGATCACTGGCCTCCACTCCACGAGTGTCCTGTGAGCTAGATCCACGTGCGATGTCTCGAGGCTCCTTTGCGGTTGCTAGCCCGTTGGCTAGTAGCCCTTAACGAAGGCCAATCTTTTTCTTCTTGGGCATCCTGGTTGCTCCAGGCCTGCCCTCACTTACTCTCGCTGGGTGAGTTCCCCAGACCTTGCTGGTCTGCACCATTGGCGATCTTCATCTTCATCAAGACTTGCCGTTGCCAAGGCTTGTTGGGTCCAATCCGGTCGCCGACACCTCAGCACTCGACAAACATCGTGTTCCAGCCCGAATCCTGCTCCTGGTTGCCGACAACGCCTCCTGGACCTCGTGGCTGAAGAGTCAAGACGATTGTCAACGCACCTGAAGCACTCGACATCGGTGGGCATCTGTCCATCGCCTTCCTGGTCACTGGCTAGTGACCCAGACTCTGTCCCCTCTGCTTTCAGGTTCTTCAGATCTCCGATCCACTCTTGGATCCACCCGGACACTTTCCACTTGGTCGCCAGCAGCACTTTGCAGCAGATCGCCATTCAAATCGACGACGAAACCCGACCCGAAAGGCACCTATGCACCCGGCTTCCTGGGTGAGGTAACACGAGTACTCCGGTGCTCCCGTGGGTAGAGACTCTCCAAAGTACTAGTTCTCAAAGGGTTTGCTCCAAGTCCTCCTTTAAGTGTCCCTTTTCTTTAATTTCCTGATCGCGACTTTCTCCATAGAAGTTAACGGCGTATCGCGGTTGTGTATTTACACTGCACGCGTCCCCGTGGGTCCCCTGTGTCACTACCTTGGGTGGTTCCTTGTGGTCCAAGCACTTCTAGAGGCTCTAGGCCTAGTGTCTAGATTCAGTCGTGGTTCTTATACCACTTTATTGGTATATGGTTTGGTACGCCCTAGGGCCCAAACGTGTATTTGTGCTATTACTGTGTTTAAATAACTTATAACTTGTGTACTTGAACTCTAGCCTCATAAAGAGACTAGAGGGGTGTGTTTAGCAATAAATACATATATTTTGAATATATACCTGGTGTGGTGCTCTTTCATTTGATCACTCAAGAGATTATAGACTGGTAAAACAAGCTGCTTTACATTCCTTCAAGACTTAGCCTGAAGGCTGCTCTCCATAGCTACCACTAGGATAGCTTTCAATAAGGTTGTCTTTAACCTATCTCCAATAAGGGGTTGTTTGGACTGGTGCAAGGTGCCCACTATAATTAGTGGACAGCATATGCCAGGCCAACTTCTCACACCATTGCCTTGGCCCTAAGCCTTTGTGCGAGCAGTCTACCACAGCAGTCGCTGCTCAAATAAAATGTATGCCTAAGTCTGAGGAGGGCATACTCTGCTCTATCCATATCCAGGCGTTTCAGCAGGAGCCTTTTCTTTTCCAGCTGCCTCCACACTCTCGGTGCCCCGGTCCGTTGGTGGATAAATTCCATCTCTGCCACTTCCTGTTTCAAACTCTGTCTTTTCTCCCGACGCTCCCGGTTCTCTGCTGTCGATACAGCAATAAATTCCCCTCTCATCACCAGTTTCAAAGCCTCCCAGACTGCCGCCACGGATGTATCTCCCACATCATTTACAAGTAGATATTCTAAAAGCTTTGTGCGCATTTCTGCTAGAACCGTCGGAGATTGTAGGAGGCTCTCTCTCAGTCTCTATCTGGAGGGCACTGAGTGTCCGGCATCTGCCTGTATGGTGGTCGTGATCATTGTGTGATCCGATAGGGGTCTCGGCTCTATGGTTGTGTCTTTCAGTCTAGAGTGAAGCGCGGCGGAGGCTAAAGAAAGGTCTAGGCGCGCGTACGATTTGTGGGTCGCTGAGTAATAGGTGTAGTCGCGGGACTCCGGGTATTGTTGTCGCCAAGTGTCCTGTAGGCCATTGTCCGCCAGCCAGCGCTTACTTTCGGCTGAAAATGCTCTGGATTGCGCAGAGGACGAGCAGGACCTATCTAGATCCGAGTCCATTACCAAATTGAAGTCCCCTCCCACCAGGATGGCTGGATCAGGGGATACCAGAATGTCTGAAAGGGCTTTTATGATAAAGGGTTCTTGTTGAGTGTTCGGAGCGTAAATATTAGCTACTGTGAAATGTAGGGACTCCCACTGGATTCGTATTGCAAGCACCCGCCCCCTCACTTCTAGTAACGTTGAGACTACTTTGCCCCTAAATTTCACTCCCAAGAGGATAGCGACCCCGTTCTTTTTGGATGGGCTTGAGGACCAAAATTGGCGTGGGAAGTGCCGGGATCGCATGCGAGCCGTATCCCTTGATAACAGATGTGTTTCTTGGAGAAGACATATATCTCCCCCAGAGTTCTCAAGAATGGTAAGAATCGCAGCTCATTTCACCGGGTTATTAAGGCCTCGGGCATTGAGGCTAACAATCTTTAGGTCCTTACCTATACTGTATCTATTTATGGAAGGGTGCCTGAGTGATGCCTAGCCAATGTGAAATCGCAAGGAGGGGGCTGGTATGATGTACTATTATCTTATCGTCCTTTCTAGGTGCTGTCAGGAACTGGCATGGGGAAAAGGAACATACCATCTAGCTTGCGGTGCAGGAAAACCCTACCCTCCCCAAAAGCCCACAGCTAAATTCTTCAAAAAAGTCACACAAACATTGACAACAGTTTGTCAAGGAAGGAGAGTCCTTTGGGGATGCCGACTCATGGCTGTCTGAATAACTGCGGGGATTCATCCACATGGGTTTCTTCATCCAGTATCACTTTGGAGGTGAGGTGGAGGCAGAGGCGTCCCTCGACCCCGCCCAGATTGCAGCCCCCCACTATAACATAAATCCATTTAGGTTAAGGCTGACTATTCCGGTGCCCCATCTAGAGAGTGAATGACTGCCTCCCTCTCTTTCGTTATTGTCTCCAGATCCGGTTTATGGTTGGAGGAGAGCTTCCCCACCTTTTGCCATCTGGGTTGTCTGTTGCGGGAGCCTTCCGGGCGGTGTCTTCTGCTATCCTGAACCTGGGAATCCATCAGGCCCAGGAGGTCCTGAGCCTCTTTCAGAGAGCGGAGCTGTCTCGTCTGACCCTCATACCGAAAGATGATCCGGAAGGGGTGTCCCCATGAATAAGCAATTCCTTTCTCTCTGAGGTGGGTCGTGACTGACCGGAATTCCCTTCTTTTGTAAGGTGTGGTCATGGAAAGTCCTGGAAGAGGGTTGGTGAGTGACCTTGAAACTGTATCGGGTGTGCCTCCCTGGCCCAGCGAATAATCAGTTCTTTGACTTGAAAAGTCGTGGACACACGCCAATATGTCTGCAGGGGGAGCCTTGCCACTCCTTGGATGTCCCACGCGGTGCACCCGGTCAATCTGGATGTCGGGGTTGTTGTCGTGGGCCAGGAGATGACGGAAAAGGGCCAAGACATAGGCACGGACGTCTTCGCTCTCTGTGTTCATTGGTACACCCCTGACGCGGATGTTGTTGCACCTGGACCAGTTTTCCATGTCTTCCGCATGGGCCTGGAGTACTATATGTTGGTCCTTTAATCAAATGATTTCTTGCTGCATTATTTTGAGCTCCTTGTCCCTACCAGACTCGCCCTCTTCCAAGGTTGTTATGCGGTCTCCCACCTCCTCTAGGTCGCGCTTCACCTCCTTCATGTCGGCGGCCAGTTGCCTCTTCAACTCTTCGTGCAGGAACGTAAACAGCGCGGTCATGAATGCTTTCGTGGCGGGTGCTTCCGTGTCCACTGTTCCCTCTTGTTGTCTCTCTCCATCCCGCGAAGTCCCATTGTGGGTCCCGATAAGGGTGGCTTCATCAGCATTTCCTTCACTGAGCGTTCCTTCTTTGCCCGGGCCGTCACCATCGTGTCAGCTTCGTGCTGTAGTTCGACCAGGGAGGGCTCTGGTGCGATAATTTCGATTTGTCGGGCGTTGTTATATCCGGGGGAGCCCCCTGAGGCTGGGCGTGTGTCGCCGTGATTCCTAGAAGCCCTGGGATGAGATCCATGCGCCAACCCGCTTAGATCCCACTCACTTCAAGTGTCAGCTATGCGTCAGGACTCTAGGCTTTGCTTCCCCTTTAGGGGGTGAGGTTGTGTTCTGTGTCCTAGGCGTTCCCGTTTGGGTGCTGTGCTGCTGTTCCAGGATGTCGAGCTTTTCTCTGCTCCTCAGGGGTACAACTGGTCGGGACCCCTGCAGTTAAAGACCGCGTGGCAAGGGCTCCCCCCGTGTGTCAGATTATGGGGCATCCCTCTCTCAGCCCACACCTCCGCAGTGCCGGCCTCCTCCTCAGATGGTCGTAACCCCTCTGGGGAATGCCAATGTGGCGTGGGCCAGACAGATCACCATCTGGGAAAGAGGAGCGTCAGGGCCCCCCAGTGAGTCACCCCTCACAGGCAGTCTCGATCCAGAACGGGCCGGGCACACCGCTCTTTCCGATGCAATGAGCGGGCCTGGTGTTATTACAACAAGGTCCCTGCTGGCATGTACCACTTCGCGCACTTTAGAATCGAAGGGCGAGGACTGTCTCAGCACTTCCCGGCCCGTCTTCAGCCGGCGGCAGCCTAGACTCCAGAGTAATTGTCCAAGAGGCCCTCTGGTCCACTCCTGGAGCGACGCGGACCATGAGGCCCCTCCACCACAGTGCCAGTGTTCTAGTGCGCTGCTCGGCTGCTCCCGGGTCACAGCCGTGCCGCACCCTTCAGCCAACTGAAGCTCGTCCCAGGGCACACGGGCCCGTTCTCATGTCGTGGGTGGTGGGAGAGCAGCTCAGGGCAGTCTCCTTCAGGCGGTGTGTTCAGCCAGCACCCCCGGGCCTTCCGATCGCTCATCCGGTTCCTCCCGGGGGGGCGATATCTGCCTTTCCCCCTGCCGAGGCCCAGTACGCAAGGATGCCGCTCAACTTCGTCTAGCTGCCAGACCGGGCTTGACCCGCTCTTGTCCGCATCACCCGGGGGCTCGAAGCACCGCTTCTTTGCCTCTCGGTGGGTCCCAGGGGCTTCAGAACCGGGTCAGCAGGCACCTTCCCCAGCAAGGTTCCATGGGGGGGAAGCTGGGTCAATGCTGATATCGGCGGAGTTGGAGAGACTCAGAAGTACGTCTTATCCGACTGCCATCTTGGCCACGCCCCCTAAACAGTCTTTTAGAAGGAATTTATGATTTCTGACAGTCAACAAATACAGTTGGCCTTGGGTCATTCCACAATATGTATCTTTTGTGATTATTAAATAAGACCCATTTTTCAAGAGTGTGTAGTGGGCAAGAATGGATGTAATAGGTGCAGCTACCAATTAATTTACAGCTTAAGCCTGGTTTCACAGGGTTACCACTCCGCACAGAGTGATGGAATTGCAAAGGAGTGAGTAACCTAGAGGGTTTGAACATTCAACTGTTCTTATGAATGCGGCTTGTCTTGTATGCAACTGACAAACTCAAACAGTAACTCCCATACGTGGTGGAGGAAAGTATGGTGTACTATTTCATACCAACCCAATGGCTTATTGTTAGCTTCCCCCAAACGTTTCACCTACTTACCTCCAAATTTTGCTGAAATTGTTTTTGTTGGCCTTCGGACTTTACCACTGCTAACCAGATCTAAAGTGCTTGTGCTCACTCCCCCAAACATGGTTTGATTGGCATACACCTAATTGGCATATTTAATTTACTTATAAGTCCCTTGTAGCGTGGTATACCATATACCGAGGGCCTGCAAATTAAATGCTACCAGTAGGCCTGAAGCATCTATTGTGTCATTCACTTAAGTATCACTCTGAAACATTGCCCAGGCCTGCCATTGCAGCCTAAATGCAGTGTTACACTGCTGTGTCGACTTAGCATTTAAACCCCCTTGCCGAGCCTTAAAATTCCCCTTTTATTACATATGTCACCCCAAAAGTAGGCCATCGGTAGTCCATAGGGCAGGGTGCTGTGTAATTAAAAGGCTGGACACGTACTCTTCAGTTTACATGTCCTGGTAGTAAAAAACTCCTACATTTGTTTTTCACTACTGTGAGGCCTACCACTCCCATAGGATAACATTGGGGATTCCATATTACATTTAATAAGCTGTAATTCCTAATTGGGAGCATGTGTATATATCTTGGTTGGTACCTATGAAACTGTAATGATAAACCCTCTTTAAAGGTAAAGTTGGATTTTTCATTACAGTTTTAAAAATGCATCTTTTAGAAAGTTGGCCATTTCCTGCCTTTGTGCCTTCTGCTTGTCTAGGGTCACATGACTGGGTGTAGCTGATAAGTAGACCTTGTGAATTCCTCCCAGACAGACACACAATTGAGGGATTAGGTGTGCCTCAATGGGCCATCTGCTGGCAGGATGGAGGGGGGGGTGGAGCTGATTTTTCAGGGATTCTGCGAAGTCAAATAACTATGCTTGGGATTATGGGACCTTAGTAGGCATTGACTGAGTCATCCTACCACCTGAGTACCCATGAGCCCGGGCCGACTAGCTATAGTGTCTCACTTGCCCTCCTACTCACTTACAGAGGTACAAGTGATTAGACACCCCAGAACACAACACTCCTGACTCTCTCATGAATCGTGGTTGCATGACACACCCTTTTGCTCTCACACTCGTACTAGTTCACAATAAAATCTGACAGACACGAGAAAAGTTTAAAATGTTTATTTTAACTATTGTGCTCTACTATGCAGTATACGTGCCACAACAAGCAGGAAAATGCCTAACACAAAGACGGTTAGCATAGTAAGTTGTCCGTAAATCATAAATAGAACTGTCATTATATACGACAGTGTAGCCTAATCTCCCTCCCCTTCTACCGAAGCAAAATGATTATATATCAGAAGATCTCTGGGTGATAGCAGCAGACCCCGTACCTCAGTATACACTGATGAAAGCTCTACATCCCAGATGCTGTCACAATCTTTTCCCTGGAAAGGTCCCTGTCCAAGTGTCTGTTACCTATCTGTGAATATCTATATGACAAAAAGTACGTGTTCCCAAACAACAGCTGCATTTGGGTGATTTGTCTAGGTGCTAGGGCCTGACCAGAGCAGAATAACAAGGGGCATTGTTGGTCAACCGTGTCTACATGTTCAGACTAAATCCCAGGAAAGAACAGAGTGCAAGAACAACAGCGTGTTCTGTGTGAAAGTACAATGTGGCATAAAGCAAAAATATATCCGTAAGGAATCGTGTGCAAAGCAGAGGACAATCTGCAATGTGTTCACGCTAACATAGGGAAAACGACAATGGGTCTGCACAGGAATTATGACACTGAGCACAGCTCCACTTACACCTGAAGGACCTGTGCTCTCCCTTCACACAAAGGGCCTAACAACCCTGTATTGTAACTGCAGACAGCTTGGAGTTGAATTCCATGCACTTCTTTAAAGTGCATGGAATTCCAGAAACGTCTCCCACCTTCCGAAGAACGGCACTAAAGTATAAAAATAGGATCTTCAGACCCACTCTTCAGTTCATTACTGGACCTGCGGAAGGGCTCTCAGAGAACTGCCTGCTGCTGTGACCCGCTGTGCACTCTGCCAGACTGCTGCTGTACCTGAAAGGACTGTTTTGCTATCTGGAGCCTACCTTGAACCCTCAGAGGCCAGCCCTGATGTTGATCCCTGCATCTTCACCTGCACCCAGAACTACCAGAAGTGACTCCAAGGGCTAGTTTGCTGGCCTCATGTTCAGAGCCACAAGGACATAAAAGACTCCCACCATCTTGACCCACACCTGGACCCAGCCTGAGTGAATTCTGAACCCCCAAAAGGTGTCCCACCAGTCCTGGATCCTTGGTTGTGGTGCTAAAGTTGCCCAGATGGCCAATTTTCAAAGCCCAGTCAACCAACAGTCCAATTTTTCACTCTTATATTTCTGCCATTCATGAAAATGAAAGGTAGTCACAGGTAATGAAATTACTCCATGTAGAAGTCATCTGATATGTGAGTCTTTTGCTACAGAAAATGAGGCATATTCTCTTTTATTTTATTTGCTTTTATACATAATAGAGCATAGGTGGCTTCTTCTCTAGCCATGATTCTTTATGTAGAGGTTAGATTATATGGCTCAAATATGGCACTCTCGCTGATGAGCTGCCAAGGCACTTTATTAGATTTCAGTTTTTGTAGCTCCCAATTTAGCTGTGTAAGAGCTCACAACACAGCCAGTCCTTGTTGTAGAAGAGGTAAGCATTGTTTTCGAAAATCAAATGCCGGTGACATAATAGTGCTTATAGAATACACTCATTTGAAGAACATTTCCATGACCTTGTCAATAACTTTAATTGTGGTTTGCATAATTTCCCTGTCATTTTCTTTTTCAAGCCTAGGCCCCCTCCCTTCTTACTCAAAGCTAAAATCTCTGTGGGACTTTCTATCAGATCCTTTTTTTATAGTCTGTAGGATCGCGGCTCGTGCCACTATATGATGCCACTTTAGTCGTCGTTTGTCATTGGAAAGGGCCAGATCTCGGGATAGTGAATTCTGCCTAGCCTGGTTGGGCAAATAAGTCCACGGAGATGACAAGCTTAAACATTAGGGATTATGGTCACTTTCGATTCTTACACTTATTTCCACAGCGCCAACTAGGTGCCACAGCCTTAAGTCCAGTAAAATGTAGTCTGTACGACTCGAGCTATTAATCCTGCTAAAAGTGTATGCCCCCTGCTTATCAGACTTAGTTCTTCCATTGAGGGCTCTGACCCCATGCTCCAGGAACATGGCTTCAAGCTTTTGTCCACTTTTTAACAGGTGATAGCATCAGTCTCAGTATATGCCACATTTCATCTTCCTCTGCCCCACAGACATCCTCCTCAGTCAGGGGTTCGAAGGTGACATTGAAGTCACCTGCTAAAATCAAATAGTGAGGAGGATGTCTTCTATCCAATAACTCCTCTAACTTCTGCAAGGTGTCTGGTTGTCTACCCCCCCTTTGTTCCTCACGCGTAGATATTATAAATATCAATGATGGTATTAGAATTTGAGTACCCCCTTATTCGAATTCCCAGAATGCCAATGCTGCCAGTCTGAAGGTGACTAACACCATATCTTAGCGCGATCCTCACCCAAATTAGCAATCCCCCGCAGGACGGCAAAATTTATTTGATGTTTTGGTATGTAGAAACTTAATAACCCAGCCCTATGTATGGGCTCAACGCTCCAAGTTTCCTGAAAAATGCAAATTCTTGCAGGTCTCACAAACGAATTCCAGTGGGTTGTAGCCATTTTTGATTTAATTCCAGCTATATTCCAGGAAACCAGGGAGATTTTAAGGGGGGGGGGTGCCTGTACTATGAGTAACTGTGAAGGTAGCGAGATATCGATGGGATATAGGAGAGCATGGGTTCTGGGGCTAACCAGATTCAATAGTGGAGTCAGGCTTGGACTCGAACTACCTTGCCCCATTAGCTGGCCATTGGGCATATCACTGTTGGGATGACCATAGTGGATGGGATAGACACAAAGGTATCCCATCTGGGAGTTCTTATCACCGCCACTTGAGAGGGACACCTCCCCCCTGCCTCCTGGCCTCTTTGCTGTTATAGTCAGTCAACCAGGCCCAGCACCGACAAATCCCCATACTTTGGATCTGAGGGGTAACTGCCAGGTTCAAGCCCACTATATACTAGACTGTGCTTGAATTGAATGTTGGACCCTGATGGAGGAGTAGTTCTGTGATCTAAGGCTACCAAATTGTCAACCAAACTCCTGTTTGTTAACGACAATCGGTAGCACTATAAGGATCCGTACACCTTTTAGCCCCAACAATATCCCTGATAACTGACCTGCAGGCCCTGACGTGGCAAATCCAATGGATGGCCTTGTTCCTCAACGAATCCTCATTCTCCCATCGTAGATTCAATGAGATCCTCTGCACATTTACCATAAAGACTTTACAGTCAGCAGGACCCTCCTTATTCTCTTGGGGCAGTCGATGGGGGTGCGTCTGGAGTTTTATTGTTGACCAGCTATGAATTCCAAATCCCCTTGTACTACAGGGGGGACATTATCTATCTTGGATCCCCCTTAGCCGAATATGGGCCTCCTATTGCCCAGGGATGTTGCGCTACTCACGCCTTCCATCTTAGTTGTCTTCCTTGGGTTCGGGTCAGGTTTCACCGTTGGGGCTGTACAAGTAACCTTTGTTGCAGAGTCACTAGATGGATCGGAAGTAGAACTAGAATGATGGCTAAATCCAGTGCCCTCCCATGTGAAGAAAGCCTCCCTGCCCTCAAGGAGCTGCTTCACTAGGGCTGTAAGATCACATACCATACCCTTAAGGGAATCTATTTCAATTCTGAGCTTAGAAAAATCACAGGCAAGGGCTTGGTTGTTAGGAGTGAATCTTGTAGCTTCTGAGGGCAAGCCTTCCCCAAACTTGACCCCCTCACTTTGAAGACTATCTTGATAAAGACTGCAATGTTGTATACCGATTACAACAAATGACAACTGAGGTAGGGGATTCACTAGCTTTAGTAGAACCACCCTCTTTCGGTAGTATGCTATTGGGCGCTGCCTGTTTCTTGCTCGGCATCTTAAACATTTTAGGGATGCATTTCTGTTTACTAACATCCATCCTAGGCAGTCATGACCTGTTGTCTGTGGGTACGGCAGCAACGTCCGAGGCCAGTATCTCTTCGCATTAAGTGACAATGTCATCTAATCCGTCCATTACCCAGTTGTCCCCTGGGTGCTTTAATAGTTTTTTTTCCCTCTTTTTAACCACCCACACCATCTAGTGCTTTTCTCTTGCCCATTTGCTAAAGAAAAGAAAAAAAAAACCAGGAGACGTAATTAACCCTGGGCGTAGGACTACGATACGCTTGCGTAGTTTGCGTAGTTTGCGCTACTACGCACTACACGAATTGCACGTAGCATAGTGCAAAAACACGTAGCGTAGCGGGCATTTTTTGCTTGCTCGCGGTCCTCAACGTCAAGTTGGTGACCGCGAGCGAGCAAAATGACATCCCGGCGAGACTTTTTCCTCGTTTGCGATCAGCAACATCAAGTTGCCGATCGAAAGCGTGGAAAATAAACCTCCCGGCGAGATTCTCAACGCGGGGAGGTCAGGTTTCTCATTGCGAGTGGTCGCGTATGCTCGCGACCGCTCGCGATGAGAAACTACCAGTCCGCGTTGAGAAAACTGCCGCTCGAGTACAAATCTACTCGAGCAGCAGAAAACGACCGCTTGCACTGTGCAAGATGCCGTTTGCAATGATTGCACAGTGCGGACAAGCATCCGGCACTGTGCAATCAGTGCGAACAGCATTTTCCCTACCGCACTACGCAGTTCGCGTAGCTACGCGTAGCTTGCGTAGTGCAAAGTGCACTTCGCGTAGCGTAGCGCCACTACGCAAACTACGCCCAGGTGACCCTATAGTATAGAAGAGAAATAAAAGGGTCCACTGTGACTGGATGTGACCCAACAGATAACCGTCAGTCAATATGGCCATCTGTAGGAAGTCCAGGAATTAAACCTCTGGTTGAAGTTCCTACAATTTGGGAAAAGATTCAAATAAAAGTTTCTAAGGCACAGTACCTTCCAGGTGATCCAATAGTGATCCAGTGGGTGGCACAAATTAGATGGGTGGCCCAGCCCAGTCTCCTTCTGGTGCCGACAGGCGCAGGACGGGCCCGCCCTTGGCCCGGGCTTTGCCTGGGCATGGCCCGTGCATGTCCCATGCTGTGGGAGGTGAAAAAGCGCTTTATGCGGGCGGCACAGGAAAACAGGATCAGCCCCTCCTGCTGCCAGAAAACCAAGGAATGCTGGAACAATGAGTCCCCAGGTGCCGGTGGATGCTGAGCGTCCCACGCCGTGGGAGGTGAAGAAGCGCTTTATGCGCGTGGTGTGGAGAAAACAGGATCAGCCCCTCCTACTGCCAGAAGACCACGGAATGCTGGAACAATGAGTCCCCAGGTGCCAGTGGATGTTGAGCA
Organism: Calotriton arnoldi; assembly: GCA_963921515.1. NCBI lineage: Eukaryota > Metazoa > Chordata > Amphibia > Caudata > Salamandridae > Calotriton > Calotriton arnoldi. Next base: position 1,795,309 of record CAWUFW010002304.1, read on the forward strand.
TCCCGGCATCCTTTGCGGCCCAAGTGCCGCCAACGACTTCCTGCTGCACCTGGAGGGGCATTAAAAGGCCCTGAGACTCCCGCAGCGCGGGACGCGAGGAATCTGGGACAGGGGGACCACAGATCCCGGCATCTTTTGCAGCCCGAGTGCCGCCAACGACTTCCTGCTGTGCCTGGAGGCGCATTAAAAGGCCCTGAGACTGCCGCAGCACGGGACGCGAGGAATCTGAGACCGGGGACCGGGGGACCACAGATCATGGCATCCTTTGCGGCCCGAGTGCCACCAACGACTTCCTGCTGCACCTGGAGGTGCATCAAAAGGCCCTGAGAGTCCAGCAGCGCCCGACAGAGTCCGGAGGAGGCTGGGCTACCCCTCTGAGGCCTGCTTATGGAGTCTCCTGGACCTGATTTTTAGTCATTGCCGGACCTAAGGTCAGTGCCTCTTCGCCCTGACAGCGCACATATTGCTAACAAGCTCACACAGTCATTTTTCTAATCTTCCTGTGGCCCTACAAAACTCTGTTTCATCTTGGCCCCTGCCCACTCCTTCCTGTTTGTACTGGGCCGCCTATTGCACTGTAGCTAGTGGGAGGGTAGTACCTGGCCTTTAGACGCCAAGGAGCTCTGATCTATTCCACATAATATAATACATAATATAATAATGGGAAAGTGCACCTGTGCTGGAACAAAACAAATGCCACCCCCGCAAACTACAGCATCTTTCCAACCTACCTCGATTGACAGGATGCTCCAGAGGGCCATAGGTGTGGTGGCCACCAAAATTTGATTAACCGAAAGGCGCTTAACGATAACTCCAGACCTTGACTTACCCTTGATCAACCATGAAGCCACATGTACCTCACCAGCTTCAGCCATTATCTCTTCTAAGCGCCAACCAAGGGCCTGTGTAATGGCATGTGAAACATCCAGCACCGATTTTCAACTGGAGGTTGCTCCGCCAGGTCCTGTTAAAAAAGGGAAATCCAAACTGGCTGTGAGACTGGGGACTAAAAGCAAGAAGTGTGTTGAAGAGTTACTAGCCACTGGGGAGGGAGGGTCAGGTGATTGTTCTTTAATGGCCATGGAGCACCCTGCCTGGGTGACTAACCTGGTGGTTGACCTACAGGTCCAAGTAAGGGCTATTGTGAAGGATGAGCTCAGCACTCTGATTGCACGGGTGGACAAGCTCGCATCCTTGTTTGAGGCCTGGGAAGGCAAGTCTGAAGTAACCGTAAGGGGGGCCATGTCTGCTAATCATCAAATAATACAAGCTGCTCCCCCCAATTCCAGGTTGGTCCCCCAACTCACAAATAATATGGCTCCCATTATATTACCAAACCAGATTAATCAGGAGGACATAGACCAAAGCAGGCCAAAACCAACAATGTTGACAGCACATGATAACACACATTGTCAGTGGCCTAGATTGGGGGTGGAGGCTGGCCATAAAAGCAGGGCCAGCCCAGCAATGCCAACAGCATATGACAACATGCCTCGACAGGGGATCAGTCATAGGGTGGGGGAGGGGCTTGTTCCTCGAGTAGAACCCAGTGATGGGAGGTCAGCCTTGCCATGTATCAATCTTCCACCTGCCTCAACCCCATATGTCATTATTTTAACAGGAGTACCAGAGATCAATAGGGGGCAAAGTAAATCACATTTTGAACTGAAGAATAAATGTATGTTTTGGCTAGCCAATCAGCGTCAATTTTCTTATAAAGATGCGGGCGAAATCCTTTTGACACGTAGGGTTGGATGGGTGAGTCGGAGGCCGAAAGATGTGCAAGGAGACTGCATCGTGATTAAGTTCAGAAATCCACTGATCGTACAAGCTCTCCTAGACTGGAACCCTCATAGGCAGACTAGAGGTATTAGGTATTTTCCGTTGGGCCATTTTTACCCCATAGGGCTAGACTCACGTATCAGAAAGCAGAATGGTCACAAGGCGGGGTTGTGGATCCGGAACAATCAATCTACTATTTTGGGCCAGAACTAACCCAGTCCGTTATTCTTTAACCTACCACTATCAAATAGATTTGCGACCTTAGAGTCAGTAGATTGACTCAATCCTGCACTGCCCCGTACATGAAACTCCATCGCCAGAAGGAACCCCTGGGGAGCTCTATCCAACAGGGGGAGCTCCTTCAACAGAGTGTGTTTCTTAGGTGGGATGTGGATCGGGGGAAGGTGTGTGTTGATGAAGCAGGAGGAGTGGAAAGGGACTACTGGCTCAAGTTTACAACAGCCCGATCCTTGCCTGATCCACCCCATGAGCCGATGCAGGCTCTTAACATTCCAATGTGGGTGGCCCCAAAATCCCCATCCCTCAAATTTGACAAATGTGCTACTAGTATTGGTTCAAGGTTAATGGGGGTAGCTGAAGCAGGAGGAGTGGAAAGGGACTACTGGCTCAAGACTATACCAGCCCAACCCTTGCCTGATCCACCCCATGAATCCATGCAGGCTCTCATCATTCCAACGTGTGTGGCCCCAAAATCCCGATCCCTCAACTCTGACAAATGTGCTGCTAGTTTTGGTTCAAGGTCAATGGGGGTAGAGAGGACCAGCCCTCTCCAACAAGATCATGGTCCATTAACGACTGCTGGCCAGTTCCCAAACCTAGATAACTGTTCGGGCCCATCCAGGCTGCGGGTTTTATCGTGGAACGTTGCTGGTCTCACTTCCAAACTGGACAACACAGAGTGGGGGGCGTTTGTAGATCAACATGAGGTTTGCATATTCCAGGAAACATGGGCTAGGGTGGACTCGCACAGATTAGGTTATACGACATTCAGTATAGTTGCCTCTTTCGGGGGCAAGGGAAGACCCTCAGGGGGGCTCTGTATTTGGGTTGGTGTGCATTTGGGTTGTAAAGCTAAACAGATAGAGACGCTGCCAAGTGATATTCTTTGCATTTTCCTGATCTTTCCCTCAAAGGCCAGAATTGCCCTGATAAATGTTTATTCTCGACCGGTTGGCTATAACCAGGAGTCAAAGACTCTTGATCAATTGACCACCTTCTTATCCACCATTCCTGACTCCTTCTCGGTGATTCTTGGTGGTGATTTTAATTGCCAGTGCGAGCCCTTGAATGGCTTGAATGGAAATAACCCCAGCGATGAGGATTTACACTGGGCTATTCCAGAGCCCAACATTCCACCAACCAGGGCATGGACCCCATTGGTGCTTCAGATGAATACTCTTACATTGAACCATTCACTAAGGGCATGTAACGGTTGCACAAAATCTGACACACCGGGGAATTACACTTTCAATAGAATAGGACATACCTCTATCCTAGATTATATCTTGGTAGACACAAAATCCTGGCATGAGGTGAGTGATTTTAACATTGTGCCCCTCCATGATAGTGACCATAATGCTCTTATATTAGAGGTGGTCTCGACATGTGCTGAGAGCGCATCTGAATCAAATCCACCACCTGACACCAGATTAACACTCACCAATTGCAGGAAGCGAGTTCGATGGGGGCTATCTGCCAATCTCAGGAAACGTTGGCCTCTTTATATCAAGCCATCATTCCGTTCCTTATGGCCGCAAATCAGTCCATTTTGACCAATGGCATCTCTATCTCTCTCTGAAACTGCTGAGAACCATCAAGCTTTAACATCCACTATGGCCAACATTTTTTATCCCGATAAAAGGATAAGGGAAAACATAAGTCCACGACATCCCTGGTATAGCGACAGCTGTCGTATGGCTAAGTCAGCCCCCATCTCTGCCATTAAGGGCAAGGAAAGGCTGCTAATCAGAGAAAAAAGGGCGGCCTATAAAAGAATTGTTGATAAGGCAAAAAAAAGTTGGGAATGCGAAAAGTGGGATACCCTGAGAAGCGCCCTAAGCACCCATGACATGAGGACCTTTTGGAATGTGGTAAACACGGGTTGCTCTGAAGGCAAACAGGCAATCGAACCTATTATAGGGGTGGATCTGTGGAAGGCTCATTTTGAGTCTCTATATTTAAGGGTAGAGGAAGAGGATACTATAACTGGTAATGAGCTCCTCCCTTGCCAGAATTACCCTTAAGGAGATAACTGATGCCCTGAGCAAAGTAGCACCTTCCAAAGCTCCAGGGCTAGATAAGATCCCCGGGGACCTCTTTCGTAGCGAACCTACTATTTGGGCTCCCTACCTGTGGACATTATTTAATGCCATTTTACAAGGAATGCTGATTCCCGATACTTGGGCAGGGGCGGAAATCTTACCAATTTATAAAAAGGGATCTCCACTCCTTCCCACCAATTAAAGACCCATAAACCTTATCGACGTTAGCCCAAAAATATTTGCCCGCGTGCTGCTGGGCCGACTCCAGAGCTGGATGGAGGAGCACAATGTCCTTAGCCCTTTCCAAGCCGGATTCAGAGTAAAGATGTCCACAATAGACCAAATCTTCAGGTTATAACTTTTACACTGGAAAACAGTGTGTATAGAGGGTGGCAGTCTCTATCTAATATTTGTGGACCTAAAATCTGCTTTTGATTTGGTGCTGAAGGACAAACTGTGGGCTATTTTATTGGATATGGGGGTTCCAGCTTATCGTTGCCACCTATTCAAACATCTGCATGAAGGCAATTTTGCTCAAATTAGGTTTGGCAAACATGGGGAACTTACTGCCCCCATACCTGTAGATAGAGGTGTACGCCAAGGCTGTGTCCTGGCCCCGACCCTTTTC